>JACVBY030000503.1:0-680083 GCA_017589505.3 Metroxylon sagu
GATGCTCTAGATTGACGACGGGGTTTGATCTTGTCCAAAATTTCATCTGAGTAACACTCCAAATTGAATCTCTGATCTGGACTTGATTGAAGTTTGATTGAACTCATCTTGGGAGTAATGCTATAGGATTTCCGGGATTTCCGGATCCGGCTCCTGATTTGGGTTTAATCTAACTGACCTGGGAGCACAGTTTTTAGATTGAATCCTGATTCGTTTTCATCAGTTTGATCTAATCTAATTTCCAGTAAGAATATCTCCAAATTGATCTTGATTTGCTTGATAGTTTTGTTCAATTTGACTTGAAGGTCACATTTGATTCTTTGATTTGCCTGATCTATGTTTGTTTACTCAACATTCTTGGAGAGCATGAATTTGATCTCTGATTCATATCATTTAATTTGATCTAACTCTAGATCTTGGAGCAATGTTTAGATTTGACTTACGTTTGATCTAAATTTAATCCATCCGAGTCTGTTTCCGCTTGGATTGACTGGTTTGATCTAAGTTCTGATCCAACCTGAGTCTGGAGAATAAATCAGTCACTGATTGCTTGATGTTTGCACACATTTCAGATAATTTCATTCAAGCTTGATCTTGTTAGATCTAGTCCATCATGAGCAATGTCTGCATTGAATTTGATTTTTTATTTGATTCATCTGTTTCTATACAATGTCTATATTACTAATTCGAGTTTGATCTTACCCAATCTGGATAATGTTTTGATTGACTCTGATTCGTTTGATCTAAGTTTGATCTAATTGAAATCTTGGAGCAACGCTTCATATTAATTTGATTTGATTTTATCTAAGTTTAATCCGTTAACTCAATCTTGAGTAACGCCATCCGTGGTGACTTAATTTGCGTTTGATCTCAGTTTTATTTAACCCAATACCCAGAGTAACACTCTAGCATTCAGCTTGATTCCGGGTTTGTTCCACTGATCCGTCCGATCTAGAGCGATGCATTTCAGATTGAACTTAATTTGAGTTTGATTCTAAGCTTGATTCACCCTGATCTAATACTTGATTAGACTTGTTTTAGGTTTGACCCATGATCCAATTCGATCCCAGAGCAATGCTCTAGCCTGCATTGATTCTAGTCCGTTTATCTAAGTTTGATCCAACTCGAATCTTAGAGTACGCTTGATTAAACTTGTTTCGTAATCGATTCAGCATAGATCTCGGGCTCGATCTATATCATTTGGCTCAATATGGAGCATATATCTACCGATTAAACTTTCATTAGGGCCTGAATCCGTGATAAATCTATACCAATCATGAGTTGATCTATATCTATCTTGTAGTAACATCTGGTCTCTAAACTAATACGTGCTTGATCTAGTTTATATCTAACTCGATTTTTGAGTAATGCTTGAATACTCGGGTTTGATCTAAGTTACATCTAAGTCGACCTGTGACAAACATTTTAGATTAGATTTGATTCGGTTCTATCTAAGCTCTCTGATCAACCTAATCTTGCAAAGCTCCAGAATTTAGATTTGATTTTAGGATTATCTCGTTTGGATTCAACCTAATCATAGAGGAACGCTATAGATTGTATTTGATTCGAAGTTTGATCGAAAGAATTCCAACTCATCTTGGGAGCGTAGTTTTAGATTGAACTTGATTTAGGTTTGACTTCAGTTTGATCGACCCACCTTTTGAAGTAGCGCTCTAGTTCTGATTTGATTTGGGTTTGATCTTGGTTTGATCAACTTCGACCTTAGAGGTCGCTCTAGGATTTGATCTTATTCAGATTTGATCTAAATTTGATCCAACTGATCTTGGAGCAACGCTTTAGATTGGATCTAATTCAGATTTGATCGGTTTGATTCAATTGATCTTAGAGTAACACGATTGAACTTGATTTGGATTTAAGATCTTGGTTTGGTCTTACCGATCTTAGAGCAACGCTTTCTCGTATTAAATCTAATTCGCATTTTCCAATCTAAATTTCCATTCCAACTTCGATCTTGGAGGTTCAGATGGGATTCGATTTAGGTTTGATCTGAATTAAATTCACTCAATTTTAGAGAATGATCTAGGATTGAACTCGATTCGGATTGATCTATGTCTGATCAATCGATCTTTAGAGCAACGCTTCACATTGACTTGACCCGAGTTTGATCAAAGTTTGATTTAACTTGAACTTAAAATAATGCTCAAATTCACTTGATTTGCTCTTGATCTGTTTGATTCAACTCGATCTTGTAGGAATGCTTTAGATCAATCTTTTCTAGGTTTGGATTTAATTTGATCTTAAGCGATCTTGGAGTAATGCCTCCAGATTGGACTTGTATTCAGGTTTGATTGTTTTTAGTTGATTCAAATTGATCTTGCTTGATTGCACTTGAGTTCGACACATGTTCTAACTGTAACATATCTTTGATCTTAGAGCAATGCTTTAAATGAACATGATTTCGCTCGAGCTTGGCACGATCTTGGACCAATGCGTCAAATTGAACTTCGTTGTATTGGATCTGGTGTTGATATGGTCAAATCATGTAGTAACACTCTAGGACAATCTTGATCTGGGCTTCAATCTAAGTAATATCAAGCCTCCGATCATTTAGGTGCACACTCTAGATTAAACTTCATTTGGAAATGATCTATGTTCGATTTTCCAGCTATCAGTACGTTCTAGATTGAATATGATTTCGATTTGATCTAGATTCACTGATCTTGGAGTTTCCTATTTTTAATCTTGATTCGGGTTTGATCTGGTTTATTCAACTCATTTTGGAGTTAACGCTCTAGATTGGATTGAACTGAAAATTGATCAAACCTGACCTTAGACCAATGCTCCAAATTAGCTTGATTCGATTTGAACTTCGTTTGATCTAATCTCATCTAGAACATCAGTTCGGGATTCTGATTTGATGGCTTGATCTAAGCTTTGGATCGCGAATTCGATATTGTATTAAATCTTCCAAATTAAACTTGATTCGGGTTTGATCTTAAGTTTGATCATTACCTAATCTGAAGTGCACGTTCTGTAAATGGATATTATCTGTGTTTGATCTTTGCCTTAGGTCTCAACCCAATCTTAGAACAACGACCCAGATTGAATCTGATTCGGGTTTGATCTAAGTTTGAATTAACCTGATCTTAGAGCAGCACTTAACTGGATTCTGATTTTGGGTTTGATCTAAGTTGATTCAAATTGAACTTAGAGCAATCGCTCTAAATTGGTACTTGATTTGATTCTGTTGATCTAAGTTTCATCCAACCTGATCTTTCTAGAGAAATACATTGAATTTGATTAAGGTTCGATCTAGCATGATTTGACGACCAATTGAGTGTCATTTGGCCGCATGGACCATCTTAGCTCAGCTCTGATAAATCAAACTGAGTTAAATTTTTCATATTGATCTGATCTCTTGATCCAACTCCGATCTTAGAGTAATGCTTATAGTACAACATGATATCTCGGCACATTAATTAAGCTCGACTGAACCAATTGTCTAATGAGTTCTCAATCGATCCAATTGAGCCACATCTCCCAGCTGAGCCTCGATTCACCTAATTGGATCTCCGTTTGGAATCGAGTTTGTCTATCCAATGAAGCCAGGTTCTATCTGCTTATCCGATCTAATTGGATTCCGTCTGAATCAGCTAATCAATCGACTAGTTTTGAGTTTAATCCGACCCACTGAATTTCTTCATTTCCGAATCAGTCTAGTCATCTCATCGGAGACATATGTCTGTTTCTGAAAGCTCGACTCGATTCAATTGATTCCTATCTGAAATCATCTTTGAATGAATTCATCATTTCATGCTCTTATTTCGAGCTCGACTCGACCCACTGGATTTGCCAACAATCCCACTCTGGGAGTCATGCCTATTTCAGCCCGACTCAATCCAATTGGATTCTGCCGTAAATTCATCACCCCAATTGGAGCCATGGTCTTGACTGGTCTATCTCCGACCTAATTGATTCTTCGAGTTTTATCTGCCAATTTATTTCTGAGCCTGTATCTAATTAGAGCCTAATCTGGGTTCTATTGATTCAAGAATCAAGTTCACTGAGTGCCACATGGTTCAATTCGAATGCACTCACTCCAATTAGATTCTACTGAATTATTTAGTTGACTAATTGGATTCATATTGATTTATTTACTGTATCTAGTCAATTTCGCCATAATAGTTCAGCTGACATTATTACGTCTATTTGTCTATTTACGCAATTGATTTACTCTGAAGCCTAGTGAACTACCCATGTTATTTTGTTGATTCTAATTGATTTTTGTCTAAATTGCCGATTTCAATTGGAGCTATGGTTGATTTCAGTTGATTTGGTCGTTGATTTGCTCTAAATGAGTTTTGTCATCGCTAAATATTATAGTCTCGACAGCTCGCCTCGACTCCAATTGTTCTCGGCTTGCCGAGTTTCAATCGCCGCAGACATTACATCCACTCTGAGTTGACCAATCCCAATTGATTCTGCCAAATCAAGCCTCACCGCTCCACCGGGAGTTACATGGTCTGGATTTGAGTTTGGTCTTGCCTGTTCCCATTTGAATATTTAGCACCCAATTGGAGTCATATCTGATTGAGTTCGATTTCATCTAGTTGAATTCTTGATTCAGACGAGTCTTCAATTGATCTAATTAGTCACCCATTTCAGTTTAGTCTGAATCTGATTTTGTTGCCGAAAGATTGTCGACTTATTGAGCTATGGTCTTACTGAGTGACTTTATCTAATTTATTTCTACTTCAAAATAAGCTTAGTCATCTAATATTCGAGCCGTTTACCTACAGATTCGCTAATAGTTTTCGCCGAGCCTAATATTACTCATTTTTCGGCTAATTGGGCCTAATTGATTTTCGCTAATTGAGAGTTTAGTCAATTTATTAGAAATATGGTTCGCTGAAGTTCTAATTTATCTAATTGATTTTTCAAATCGGCTTGTCGGTTTAATTGGAGCATGTTTCATTTTCGTTTTCTACTGTCAATTAGATTTCTCTATCAAATCACTCAATCAATTTATTCATTACGTTTTTCACCTAATTAAGATTCTTTCAATCGATGACATTTCATCTACTGAGCTATATCTGACGAATTGCCTGTCTAATTAAATCGGTTTCATCGAGTCTTATTATTACGGTCGAATTTGAGTTTCACTAATCTGTTGGATTCATGCTTCATCGAAGCTCATCGAAGAATTGAGCATGACATTTGAGTTTATTCAATCTATCTGATTGCTGCTTCATTAGCTGATTGATCTAATTGAGTTCGTTGTTTAATGAATGGGAGCCATGAACATTCGAAGCCTACGTTTTGTACGACCCACTGAGTCATCATCTCAACTTAACTTGATCAGTTGATTCTGCTCCATATCGTTATCAATCACTAATCGAGCTACGTTCTTGTTTTAGCCTATCCTGATCTGTCAGTATCTTCCATCGGTTCAGCTAACAATTGGAGCCATGTTCGTTTCTGATCCTAGACTAATCTACATAACGTTCACTCACCCACCATATGACTGATTCGAAAGCATGACATGATCTAGTTGATTCATTCGAACAGACGAAGACACCATTTCATGCTTTTTTTCAAGGTTTACTAACCTAATTGGATCTCCGCTTTGAATCGCCTAGTCATCTAGGTTGGAGTTATGGTCTCGATTAGCTCGACTCGATCCAAATTTGGATTCTTATCTAAATAGAGATTAAGATTATTACAACAGTTATGTCTTTTGCTTGACTTGACCTAATTAAATTTCATCAATTTCTAGTTCTAATTCAATTGGAGTTATGGTCTGATTTGAGCGCCACATCTCCACCTAATTGATTTAATCAACTCCCACTGATCGACATTTCATGTCTGCTTGTTTCAACTACTTCATTCAATTTTATTCAAATTAAATTAATTATTATGGTCTGACGGAGTTTACTCACCAATTAGATTGCCAGAATTGACTCATCACCTAATTGTGTCGTCATTCGAATTCGAGCCTATGGTTTCACTAGCTGAGGAAAGCTGATTTAGAGCAAGAATTGAATTGGGTCGATCAAATAAGAGAATAACGAATTGGGTCATCGGGAGGTTTGTTTTGGAGACAGTATTCAGGGCCGAGCAATGTAGAGAGCATGGCTCCAATTATTGATCGCTCGATATTTAGCGTGAATAACTAGGCTGAGTCAAGTCTAAATCAAGATGATGGTTCCACCAGGGTCGGACAAGTTTAATCTAAAGGTGACCTAATTTGGTCGGTAAGGCTCGATTAAGACTCATGGTCAGAATTGGGTTGATCGAGGCTCGATTCCATAGCTAGTAATTGAATTAAGTCGAGTCATTTGAATGAGAGAATGGTCGACCAATTGGGTCGATTAAGGCTCGATTTGGCGCAAGAATCTAACGTCGAGTCAAGGCCGAAACGTTGCTACGGATCTAATTGGATCAATTGAGGCTTCATTCGTAGCAAGAATCCAATTGGCTCGAGTCAAGCTTGCTTGAGTCCATGGTTTCCAGCTTACTGGTAAGGCTTGATCTAAAATAGAATCGAGTTGGGTTGATTCGTGATTGTACAGAGTATGCGCCTAATTAGTTGATCGAGTCTCGATTTGGAGTGTGATATAATCAAAATTTGTTAGGCTCGAAAATGAGAGCATGAATTCAATTTTAGTTTCATCGGTGCTCGATACGAGTTAGAATCTAACTCCGCCGAGTCAGGTTTCAATGCAGACAGTGCTCTTCGCTAGGTCGAATTAAAGTTGATTTAGTGGAAGCAGCCAATTCACGGTCGAGTGCAAGGCTTGGATACTAAGACCATGGTTCCAATTGGGCCGACCGAGGCTCAATTTGGACAGCAGGAGTTCAATTGGGCCTAGTTAGGCCTAAAATGAGAGCATGGCTCCACTTGGGTTGATTCAAGGCTTAATTTGGAGCAGAATCCACCAGAGGCCAGCTCAAAATGAGAGCATGGATCTAATTGGGTCGATTGAGGCTTGATTCGGTAGCAAGAATCCAATTGGATTAAACTGTGCTCAAATTGAGATTATTGCTCAGCTTGCATTGAAGTGGTGTTTGACGGAGAAGGAATTCAACCGGGTTGGGGTGAGGCTTGAATCGGTGACTCATGGCTTCCAATTGCTGGGATTAAGGCTTAATTTGGAGTAGGAATCCAACTAGGTCAAGTCAGCCTTGAAACAAAAGCTTACGGGATCCAATTGGGTCTATTCAGGCTCCATTCGTGCCTTGTGAATTCCACTTGGGTCAATTCAGGATTGAAACAGCACTCATGGCCTCCCAATTGGCTGGGCGCGAGCCTGATTTCCAGCAGGAATGCAACTGGGTTGAGTCAAGCTCAAAACGTAGCATGGCTCCAACTGGGTCGACAGGGTCAACTCCCAGGAAACCACTGGGGCCGAAGTCTAGCTCAAATCGAGACTACGTTTTCCATCGCCGACTAAGGCTCTCGATTCAGAGTAAGAGCCTAGTTGGCTGAAGCTGTGCTCGAAAAGAGAGCATGGCTTTAATTGGCTCGACTTAGTCTTGATTCAGTATAGAATCTAACTCGTTGAGTCTTGATTTGAAGCAGGAACCAAATTAGGTTTATTGACAGCTTCAACGAGAGCATGGCTCTAATTGGACCAATTAAGGCTCGACTCGGAGCAAGAATCCACTGGGGTTGAGTCGAGTTTGAATCGAAGTCATGGCTCCAATTTAGTCGATTGAGGCTCGATTCAGAGTAGGAACCCAATGGGGTCAAGTCGGGATCAAATCCAGACCATGGCTCCCACTGGGCCGTAGAGGCTCTACCCAAAGCCAGAATCCCACTGGGTCGAGTTAGGCTCAAAATCAGAGAATGGCTCTAATTGGCCAATTGAGGGTCAATTTTTAGTAGGAATGACCAAGTCGGCTACTTTAGGCTCGAACCGAGACCACATGGCTCCATTGGGGTCAACTAAGGCTCGGTTCAAGGTAGAATTCCACTTGGGTCGAGTCAAGCCGTAATGAGAGCATGGATCTCACTCATCGATTGATTCCATTTGGAGACAGGATCCCATTAGGTCAGGCCGGGCTCAGTTCCAGTGACTCATAGCTCCAATTGGCTTGAGCGAGGCTTGATCTAAGCAAGAATCCACTTGGATCGGTCAGTTCTCAAATCGAAGACCATAGCTCCAATTCGTTGGACCGATTACCTAATCGGGGCATGAATCCAATTCGGGACAAGTTAGGCTCGTGCTTAGACCATGGCTCTTTAATTTCTTTCATATTCTGCTCAAGGTTTAATTCTATGCTTCATAAAGTATTTGAAGTTCTTCAAGTGCCTTTGAACACTCCTCTGGTCTTTCTATTATCTTGCTTCTTTTCAGTTTGCGCTTTAGGTTCTCTATTCTAGAGTGTGTTTACTAAAGTAGTTTCATTACGGAAGTGAAGTTTAGGGTTTTTGACCTAATCTTCGATAAGAGCTTATATGGACCTTGCAATTTGTTTATTAGTCTACTTAATTTGTTCAAGATGTTAGTACAAGAGAGTGTTGTTGGAACCGCTAGTGAGCAACTTCATTGCCTGAAAGAAGATGTAGTTTATGACAGTTCAACAAGGATTTGCTCATTTAATATGTCTATTAATACATTCTTTTTGCTCTTCTATGCCTACTTGATTTGAAATGAATGCAGATGTTATATCTATGAAATTTATCTAATGTTTATTATGTCTTATGTAGTCTTATGCTCTTACTATTATTTTAATATGGATTTATAATTGCTGAGCCGAATGTGAAAGGTTTATTCCATATATAGAGATTAAACCTATCAATTTCATATTGGAATGTCACGGTAACTCATAATCTATTGTTGTGTCGCTATTAGGGAGTTTCTTTATACTTGCCACTATCATATTTACATAGTCTTTCTGTGCTTGCTATGCAAGACTTCATCGTGTTTATAGTATAGAGCATTTCTCTCCATTCGTTTGCACTTCCATCGTTGTTAATGGGATATTCTCCACTATCTATGTATTTTAGAGCCGGGCACAGCACACATGTATTCTCTTCTTCAATAATATGAGGCTCAAGACCGTATGGAAAGTTTGTCATCATCAAGCATTCGCACTGCAGGATAATAATATTAGGAGATAAAGGTACTCTATCTCTAGAATATCAAAGTTTAGGAGGAAACAAATTTAGAACTTTTATATCCTTTATCTTTCATTAGATAATTTAGTATCAAAGGTGAAGACCCATCAATAGGAAATCTCTATAGGCAAAAATGCATTTGAAGAACTTCTATTTATCGTATATTTAAAATCACCCACAAATATTCATATTTCATCCTTTTATGCTAAAACCTATATAATTATGCTTATCATGAACTATATGTTTTCACACTCCAAAATCAAAAAATATTTGTTTATGCTTTGCACGAAAGCAACTCAATGTAAAATTCTTCATCGCATGAAGACTTGAAAATTTCCTTTCCATGCATGCAACAATGTAGAACTTTCACTGTATTACATTCAAAGTTAAGCATTAGCTTTTTCTACAACTTATTTTTCAAACACTTTTATTTGTATTGAGATTTTTGCAACGTAAGCATGATTGAACCCTAAAAAAATCATAAAAAATATATATAAAACTAGTACAAGATAATAATTTTAAAAGAGATTTTTGGATTTTCTTTGAAAATACGTAGATGGAAATATTTTTTGATTTTTCCTTTTATATATATTTTTTATGATTTTTTTAGGGTTCCATCATGCTTCGTTGCAAAAATCTCATGCAAATAAAAGTGGCTGAAAATAAGTTGTAAGAAAAGCTAATGCTTAACTTTTAATCTAATACAATGAAAGTTCTACGTTGCATGCATGGAAAGGGAAACAAGTCTTTATGCGATGAAGGTTTTACATTGAGTTGCTTTCATGCAAAGCATAAACAAATATTTTTTGATTTTGAAAGTGGTAATGGGTGCATGAAGAAAGCATATAGTTGGATAAGATAATTATATAAGGACAAGCACAAAAGGATGAAATAACGGAGTGGTTGTGGAAACAGTTTTAAAATACGATAAGTAGAAGTTCTTCTTCAATGCGTTTTTGCTTATAGAGATTTCCTATTGATGGGTCTTCACCTTTGACAAATTGTCTAATGAAAGATAAAGGATATAAAAGTTCTAGGGTTGTTTCCTCCTAAACTTTGATATTTTAGAGATAGAGTACCTTTATCTCCTAATATTATTATCCTTCCAGTGCGAATCTTTACGTCGTATGGTGACAAACTTTCCATACAAAGGTAGCCCTCACATATTATTGAAGAAGAGAATACATATTGTTGTAATACCAGCTCTAAAATACATAGATAGTAAAAAGAATATCCCATACAGCACTGATGGAAATGCAAACGGATGGAGAGTAGCTCTATACTATAAACCTGATGAATTCTCGCCTAGCAAAACAAAAAGACTATGTAAATATGATAGTGGCAAGTATAAAGAACTCCCAACAGCCTAACTAGAATAGATTATGAGTTACCAGCATTCCAATAAGCTATTGATAGGTTTAATCTCTATATATGGAATAAACCTTTCACAATCAGAACAGATTATAAATCCATAGTAGAATATTGTAAGAGCATAAAGACTACACAAGACATAATAAACATTAGATAAATTCATAGATATAACATCTGCATTTAGAGTCAAATTTGAATACATAGAAGGCAAAAAGAATGTATTAGTAGACATGTTAAGTAGGCAAATCCTTGTCAAATTAGGATAAACTTCTGTCTTCTTTTCCAGGAACGAAGTTGCTCATAGTAGCAGTTCCAGCAACACTTCTTGTACTAACATCTTGAACAAAGTAGGTAGCAAAACAAATTGCAAGGTCCATATAAAGCTCTTATGGATGAACGAGGTTAGAAACCCTAAACTTCACTTCCGTAATGAACACTTTGGTAAGCACACTCTAGAATAGAGAACCTAAAGTGAAATCAAAAGAAGCAAAAATAATAGAAATACCAAAGGAGTGTTCAAAGGCACCTAAAGAACTTCTAAATACTGTAAGAAGAATAGAATTAAGCCTTGAACAGAATATGAAAGAAATTAAAGAGCCATGGTCTAAATTCAAGCCTGACTCGATCCAATTGGATTCATACTTCGATTAGAGCCTCAATCGAACCGATTGGAGCTATGGTCTCGATTTGAGCCTGACTCGACCCAATTGGTTTCCTGCTCCAAATCAAGCCTCACTCAACCCAACTAGAGCTATGGTCTCGATTTGAGCTTGACTTGACCTAATTAGATTCCTACTCCAAATGGAGCCTCAATCGATGAAATTAGATCCATGCTCTCGTTTCGAGCTTGACTCGACCCAATTAGATTCCTACCTTGAATCGAGCCTTTGTTGACCCTATTGGAGCCATGGTCTCGATTCGAGCCTAAAGCAGCCCAATTAGATTCCTACTAAAAATTGACCCTCAATTGACCAATTGGAGCCATTTTGAGCCTAACTTGACCCAATTGGATTCTTGGTTTGAATTGAGCCTCACTCAACCCAATTGGAGCCATGGTCTCGATTTGAGCTTGACTTGACCCATTGGATTCCTACTCTGAATCGAGCCTCAGTTGACCAAATTGGAGCCATGGCTTCGATTCAAGCCTGACTCAACCCAATTGGATTCTTGCTCCGAATCGAGCCTTAATCGACCCAATTGGAACCATGCTCTCATTTCGAGCTTCAATCAACCTAATTTGATTCCTGCTTCAAATCAAGACTCAACCCAGTTGGATTCCTATTCTGAATCAAGACTAAGTCGAACCAATCAGAGCCATGCTCTCTTTTCGAGCCTGGCTCGACCCAACTAGATTCTTACTCTGAATTGAGCCTTAGTTGGCCCAGTTGGAGCCATGGTCTCGATTTGAGCCAGACTCGACCCAATTGGTTTCCTACTCAGAGTTGACCCTCAATCAGCCCAATTGGAGCCATGCTCTCATTTTGAGCTTGACTCAACCCAATTCGATTCCTGCTTTAAATTGAGGCTCACTTGACCAATTGGAGCCATGGTCTTGTTTCAATCCTGAATTGACCCAATTAGATTCCTACTTTGAATGGAGCCTCAATTGACCCAATTGGATCCATGCTTTTGTTTCAAGACTGACTTGACCTAATTGGATTCCTACTCCAAATTAAGCCTTAATCAACTCAATTGGAGCCATGGTCTCGATTCAAGCCTCACTTAGCCCAGTTGTATTCCTTCTCCAAATCAAGCCTCACTTCAATGCAACTGGAGCAATGGTCTCAATTCAAGCCTGGTTTAATCCAATTGGATTCCTGCTCTGAATCAAGCCTCAATCGACCCAATTAGATCCATGCTCTCATTTTGAGCCTGACTCAAACAATTGGATTCCTGCTCCAAATTGAGCCTTAGTCGACCCAATTGGAGCCATGCTCTCATTTTGAGCCTAACTTGGCCCAATTGGACTCCTGCTGCAAATTGAGCCTCAATCGACCCAATTGGAGCCATGGTCTTGATTCAAGCCTTACTCGACCAAATTGGATTACTGCTCTAAATCAAGCTTTAGTCGACCTAATAGGAGCATCGTCTCGATTTGAGCCTGACTCAACCTAGTTAGATTCTTACTCTATATCGAGCCTCAGTAAACCCAAATTGGATTCATGCTCTCATTTCGAGCCTAACTCGACCCAGTTATATCCTGCTCCAAATCAAGACTCAGTCAACCTAATTGGAGCATGCTCTTATTTTGATCCTGAATCAACCCAACTCGATTCCTATTTTGAATCAAGCCTTACTCAGCCCAACTGGAGCCATGGTCTCGACTCAAGCTTAACTTGACCCAATTGGATTCTTGCTCTGAATGGAGCCTCAATCGATCCAATTAGATCCATGCTCTTGTTTCAACACTGACTCGACCCAGTTGGATTCCTGTGCCAAATCGAACCTTAGTCGACCCAATTGGAGCCATTCTCTCATTTCAAGCCTGACTCGACCCAATTCAACTCCTGCTATGAATCGAGCCTCAGTCAACCCAATTACAGCCATGGTCTTGATCAAGCCTTACTCGACCAAATTAGATTTCTGCTTTGAATTAAGCTTTAGTCGACCTAATTGGAACCATCATCTTGATTTGAACTTGACTCAACCTAGTTGAATTCTTGCTTCGTATCGAGCCTCAGTCAACCCAATTGGAGCCATGCTCTCATTTCGAGCCTAACTCGGCCTAATTGTATTTCTTCTCCAAAACAAGCCTCAATTGACCCAATTGGAGCCATTCTCTTATTTTGATCTTGAATCGACCCAATTCAATTCTTGCTCTAAATCGAGCCTCACTCAACCCAATTGAAGCCATAGACTCAATTCGAGCATGACTCAACCTAATTGGGTTGATTGAGGGTCAATTCTGAGCAGGAATACAATTGGTTGAGTTAGGCTCGAATCGAGACCATGGCTCCAATTGGTTTGGCTGAGGCAAAAATCCAATTGAGTCGAGTTAGGCTCGAAACGAGAGCATGGCTCTAATTAGGTCAATTGAGGGTTGATTCTAAGCAAGAATCCAATTGGGTTGAGTCAGGCTCAAATCGAGACCATGGCTCCAATTGAGTCGACTAGGGCTCAATTCGGAGTAGGAATTTAATTAGGTCAAGTCAGGCTTAAAAAGAGAGCATGGCTCTGATTGTATCATCTTATCTCTATTTGGAGTAAGAATCCAACTGGATCGAGTCAGGCTCGAATCGAGACCATAGCTCCAACTAGATCGACTAAGGCTCGATTCAAAGCAGGAATCCAATTGGGTTGAGTTAAGCTTGAAAAAAAAGCATGGCTTCAATTGTGTCAACTCAGTCTTGATTCGGAGCAGGAATCCAACTAGGTCATGTCATGCTCGAATCGAGTCTGTAGCTCCAATTGGGTTGAGTGAGGCTCTATTCGGAGTATGAATTGAATTGGGTTAATTTAGGATCAAAACGAGAGCATGGCTCCAATTGGGTTAACTGAGGCTCGATTTGGAGTAGGAATACTATTGGGTCAAGTTAGGCTCAAAACAAGAACATGGCTCCGATTGGGTTGATTGATGCTTGATATGGAGCAAGAATCCAACTAGGTCAAGTTAGGATTGAATCGAGATGATGACTCCAATTAGATCGACTAAAGCTCAATTCCATGTAGGAATTCAATTTGGTTAAGTAAGGCTCGAATCAAGACCATGGCTCCAATTCGATTCGCAACAGGACTCCAATTGGGTCAATCAGGCTTGAAATGAGAGCAGCAATCCAATTGGGTTGAGTCAGGCTCAAATTGAGTCATGGCTCCAATTGGCTCGATTGAGACTCGATTCAGAGCATGAATCCAATTGGGTTGGAGTAAAGCTCAAAATGAGACCATGGCTCCAATTGGGTCCATTGAGGCTCTATTCGAAGAAGGAATCTAATTGGGTCGAGACAGGCTTGAATCGAGACTATGGCTCCAATTGGGTCGAGTGAGCAATCGATTTGAAGCAGGAATCCAATTGGGTTAAGTCCAGCTTGAAACGAGAGCATGGCTCCAATTAGGTTGATTGAGGGTTGATTTTGAGTAGAAATCTAATTGGGTTGAGTCAGGCTCAAAATGAGAGCATGGCTCCAATTGGGTCGACTAAGGCTCAGTTTGGAAAAAGAATCCAATTGGGTCGAGTCAGGCTCGAAGCGAGACCATGTTTCTAATAGGATTGACTAAGGCTCAATTCGAAGCAGAAATCCAATTGGGTTGAGCCAAGCTCGAAATGAGAGAGTGGCTCCAATTGGGTCGACTGAGGCTTGATACAAAGCAGGAATTCAACTGGGTTAAGGCAGGCTCGAATCAATTGGGTCGACTAAGGCTTGATTTTGAGTAGGAATAAATTGGGTCGAGTTAAGCTCTAATTGAGACCATGGCTCCAATAGGGTCGACTAATGCTCGACCCGAAGCAAGAATCCAATTGGGTCGAACTAGGCTTGAAATGAGAGCGTGACTCCAATTGGGTCAATTGAGGCTCGATACGGATCAAGAATTCAACTAGGTCGAGTCAGGCTCAATCAAGACTATGACTCCAATTGGGTTGACTGAAACTCAATTCAGAGTAGGAATCCAATTGGGTTAAGTTAGGCTCAAATCGAGACCATGGCTCCAATTGGACTGATTGAGGCTTGATTTGGCATAGGAATCCAATTGGGTTGAGTTAAGCTCAAATTGAGACCATGGCTCCAATAGGGTCGATTGAGGCTCGACTTAGAGCAGGAACCCAATTGGGTCGAGGCAGGCTCGAATCGAGACTATGGCTCCAACTGGGTCGACTAAGGCTCGATTTGGAGCAAGAATCCAACTAGGTCAAGTCAGCTCAAATCGAGACCATGGCTCCAATTGGGTCGACTGAGGCTCGATTTGGAGCAAAAAATCTAATCAAGTTAAGTCAAGCTCGAAATGAGAGCATGGATCCAATAGGGTTCACTAAGGCTCAATTTGGAGTAGAAATCCAATTGCATTAAGCCAGGCTCGAAATGAGAGCGTGGCTCCAATTGAGTCGACTGAGGCTCAATACATGGCAGGAATCCAACTAGGTCGAGGTAGGCTCAAATCGAGACTATGGATCCAATTAGTCAACTAAAGCTCAATTCAGAGTAGGAATCTAGTTGGATTGAGTTAGGCTCGAATTGAGACCATGACTTCAATTGGTCGACTAAGGCTTGATTCTAAGCAGGAATCCAATAGGGTTGAGTTAGGCTCTAATTAAGGCCATGGCTCCAATAGGGTTGACTGAGGCTCGACTCGAAGAAGGAATCCAATTGGGTCGAGGTAGGCTCGAGTCAAGACCATGGCTCCAATTGGGTTGAGTGAGGCTCGTTTCAAAGCAAGAATCCAATTGGATTGAGTCAGGCTCGAAATGAGAGCATGGCTCCAATTAGGTCGATTAAGGGTTGATTCTGAGCAAGAATCCAATTGGATCGAGTCAGGCTCGAAATAAGAGCATGGCTCCAATTGGTTCGACTAAGGCTCGGTTTGGAGTAGGAATCCAATTGAATCGAGTCAGGCTCGAAGCAAGACTATGTCTCCAATAGGATTGACTAAGGCTCAATTCGGAGCAGAAATTCAATTGGGTCGAGTTAGGCTCAAAACGAGAGAGTGGCTCCAATTAGGTTGATTGAGGCTTGATTCAGAGTAGGAATCCAATTGGGTCGAGTTAGGCTCGAATCGAGACCATGGCTTCAATTGGATCGACTAAGGCTCGATTCAAAGCAGGAATCCAATTGGGTTGAGTCAGGCTCGAAACGAGAGCGTGGCTCCAATTGGATCGATTGAGGCTTCATTTGGAGCAAAAATCCAATTGGGTCGAGTCAGGCTTGAATTGAGACCATGGCTCTAGTTGTGCCAGATCGAGCCTGAATCATGTTCTATTTATAAAGCATTACTCTAAGATCAGGTTGGATCAAAGCTAGATCAAACCTGAATCAAGTCCAATATGAAGAATTGCTCCAAGTTTGGTTTGGATCAAACCTGAAACAAATCCAATCTGGAGCGCTGCTCCAAGTTCGGGTTAGATCAAATTAGATTAGACCTTAATCAAGTTCAATGTAGAGCATTCCTACAAGATCAGGTTGGATCAAACTTGGACCGAATCAAATCCAATTTAGAGCATTGCTTCAAGTTCAAGTTGGATCAAACTTTGATCAAACTTAAATCAAGTCCAATTTGGAGCGTTGCTCCAAGATCGGATTGGATCAAACTTAGATCAAATTTGAATCAAGTTCAATCTAGATCGTTGTTCTAAGATTGGGTTAGATCAAAACAAGATCAAACCTGAATCATATCCATTTTGGAGCATTGCTTCAAGATTAGGTATGATCAAACTTAGATCAAACCCGAATCAGGTTTAATTTGGAGCGTTGCTCCAATATCGAATTAGGTCAAACTTAGATCAAATCCAAATCAAGTCCAATTTGGAGTGTTCTACAAGATTAAGTTAGATCAAACTTAGATCAAAATCGAATCAAGTCCAATTTGGAGTGTCTCTCTAAGATTCGGGTTTGATCAAGCCTCAATCAAGCCAATCTAGAGCGTTGCTCCAAAATCGGGTTGGATAAAACTTAGATCAAACCCGAATCAAGTTAAAAATAGAGCATTGCTCCAAGATCGAGTGAGATCAAATTAAGATCAAATCGAAATCATATTCAATCTAGAGCATTGCTTCTTGATCGAACTAGATCGAACATAGATCATGTCCAAATGAAGTTTAATCTAGAGTGTTACTAAATGATCGGGCTTGATATTACTTAGATTGAGCTTGAATCAAGTTTGATCTAGAGTGTTACTACATGATTTGACCATATCTAACCTCGGTCAAACTACAATGAAGTTCAATTTGGAGCATTGGTCCAAGATCGTGCCAAATCGAGCCCAAATCATGTTCATTTAAAGCATTGCTCTAAGATCAGGTTAGGTTAAAATTAGAACATATTCGAATCAGGTCCAATCTGAAGCAAGATCAATTTGGATCAAACTCAAAACAAGTCTAATATGGAGCATTACTCCAAGATCGGCTTAGAACAAATTAAATCAAACCCTAGAAAAGTTCAATCTAAAGCATTCCTACAAGATCAGGTTGGATCAAACTTAGATCAAAACCAAATCAAGTCTAATTTGGAGCATTATTTTAAGTTCAAGTTAGATCAAACTTTGATCAAACTCGAATTGAGTCCAATCTGAAGCGTAGCTCTAAGATCAGACTATATCAAACTTAGATCAATCTAGATCATTGCTCTAAAATTGGGTCAGATCAAATCAAGATTAAACTCGAATCAAGTCCAATCTAGGGCATTACTCCAAGATCAAGTTGGAATAAATTTAGATTAAATACGAATTAAGTTTAGTCTGAAGCGTTGCTAGGTAAGATCAAACCAAGATCAAACCCAAATCAAGTTTAATATAGAGTGTTGCTCTAAGATCAGATTGGATCAAACTTAGATCAAATCTGAATTAGGTCCAATCTAGAGCGTTGCTCCAAGATCAGATTGGATCAAATTTAGATCAAATCTAAATAAGGTCAAATCTAGAGCATTACTCTAAGATCAGGATTGATCAAACCAAGATCAAACCCAAATCAAGTCAAATTTAGAGCGCTACTTCAAGATTGGGTTAGATCAAATTAAGACAAGCCCAAATCAAGTTCAATCTAGAGCTTCGCTCCAAGATTGGATTGGAACAACTTAGATCAAACTCGAATCAAATCTAATCTATAGCATTTCTCTAAAATTAGGTTGGATCAAACTTAGATAATCCTAAATCAAATCTAATTTGGAGCTTTGCAAGATTAGGTTTGATCAAACTTAGATCGAACCAGAATCAAGTCCAATCTGGAGCATTACTCAAAAATCGGGTTAGATTAAACTTAGATCAAACATGTTTTAAGTTCAGTTATAAGTGTTACTACAAGATCGATATAGATCAACTCATGATTGGTATAGATTTATCCCAGATTAGGCCCTAATGAAGTTTAATCCAGAGCGTTGCTCCATGATTGGGCCAAATGTTATATAGATCGAGCCCGGGATCATGCCAGATCGATTTTGAAGCAAGTTTAATCAAAAGCATTGCTCTAAGATTGGGTTGGATCAAACTTAGATTAAACTCGAATCAAGTCCAATCTGGAGCATTGCTCTAAGATCAAATTGGATCATACTTAGATCAAACCTAAAACAAGTCTAATCCAGAGTGTTGCTGTAAGATCAGGTTGGATCAAGCTTAGATCAAACTCAAATTAAGTTCAATCTAGAGTATCGCTCTAAGATCAGATTAGACCAAACTTAGATCAAACCTGAATTAAGTTAAATCTGGAGTGTTACTCTAAGATTGGGTTAGATAAAACTAAGATCAAACACAAATTAAGTTCAGTCTGGAGTGTTGCTCCAAGATTGGGTTGGATCAAACTTAGATAAAATCCAAATCAAGTCTAATATGAAGCGTTGCTCTAAGATTCAATTAGATCAAACTTAGATCAAACTCAAATCAAGTCCAATCAAGAGCATTGCTCCAAGATTGGGTTAGATCAAACTCGAATTAAGTTCAATATGGAGCATTGCTCCAAAATTGGATGAGATCAAACTAAAATCAAGTTCAATCTGGAGCATTGCTCCATGATTGGACTAGATCTAACTTAGGTCAAGCTTGAATGAAGTTCAATCTGAAGTGTTGTTGCAAGACTGAGCCAGATCAAGCTTGAATCAATTTGAATTTGGATTGTTGCTCCAAGATCGGGTTGGATCAAACTTAGATCAAACCCGAGTCAGTCCAACTAGGAGTGATGCTCCAAGATCGAGTTGGATTAAATTTAGATCAAACCCGAAATAAGTCCAATCTAAACATTGCTCCAAGATTAGGTTAGATCAAATTAAATCAATATGAATCAAGTCCAATTCGTAGCATTTCTCCAAGAACATGTTGGATTAAACAAACATAGATCGAACCCAAATCAAGTCAAATCGGGAGCGTTGCTCGAGGATCAAGTTGGTTAAAACTTATATCAAACCCAAATCAAGTCCAATTTGGAGTATTGCTGCAAAATTAGATTAGATCAAACTTTGATGAAACTTGAATCAAGTTCAATCTAAAGCATTGCTCCAAGATCAGGTTAGATTAAACTTAAATCAAATTCGGATCAAGTCCAATCTATAGCATTGCTCTAAGATTGGGTTCAATCAAACTTTGATCAAACCCGAATCAAGTTCAATTTGGAGTGTTACTCTTAGATCGGGCTGGATCAAACCAAGATCAAACCCAAATCAAGTCCAATCTAGAGCATCAGTCGAAGAACGGGTTGGATCAAACTTATATCAATCCCAAATCAAGTGCAATGTGGCATATTCCTCCAAGATCAGGTTGGTTCAAACTTAAATCAAACTTGAATCAAATGCAATTTAACGCATTATTCCAAGTAAGGTCAGATCAAACTTAGGTCAAACCTGAATAAAGTCCAATGTGGAGTATTTCTCTAAGGTCAGGTTGGATCAATCTTAGCTCTAACATGAATCAAATCCAATTTGGAGTGATGCTCAATAATCAAGGTAGATCAAACTTCAAACATTATCAAGTCCAATCTGAAGTGTTGCTCAAAGATTAGATTTGATGATATAAAGATCATACTCAAATCAAGTCCAATCAAGAGCATTACTCTAAGAGCAGGTTTGATCAAACTTAGATTAAATCCAAATCAGATCAAATCTAGAGCATTGCCTTAAAATCGAGTTTGATCAAATTTAGATCAAACCCCAATCAAGTCCATTTTAGAGTGTTAGTCCAAGATCAGGTTAGTTCAAACCAGGATCGAGCACAAATCAAGTACAATATGAAGCATTGCTTCAAGATTGAGTTAGATCAAACTAAGATCGAACCCAAATTAAGTTAAATCAGGAGTGTTGCTTCAAGATCAAGTTACATCAAATTTGAATTGAGTTCAATTTAGAGCATCACTTCATGATCGAGTTAGATCAAACCAAGATCAAACCCAAATCAAGTTTAATCTGGAGTGTTACTCCAAAATCGAGTAGGATCAAACTTAGATTAAACCCGAATCATGTCCAATATGGAGCGTTGCTCTAAGATCAGTTGGATCAAACTTAGATCAAATCTACATCAAGTCTAATCTAGCACATTGCCCTAAGATTGGGTTGGATCAAACTTAGATTAAACCCAAATCAGGTCTAATCTGAAGCGTTGCTTCAAGATTGGGTTGGATCAAATTTAGATCAAACTTGAATCAGGTCAAATTTAGAGCATTGCCACAAGATCAAGTTAGATCAAGCTTAATTCGAACCCAAATCAAATCCAATATGGAGTTGCTCTAAGATTGGATTAGTTCAAACCAAGATCAAGTCCAAATTAAGTACAATCTAGAGCGTTGCTTCAAGATTGGATTAGATCAAATAAAGATCAAACACGGATCAAGTTAAGTCAAGAGTGTTGCTTCAATATTTGGGTTAGATCAAACCCAAATTAAATTTGAATCGAGTTCAATCTAGAGTGTCGCTCCATAATCAGGTTAGATCAAATAAGATCAAACCTAAAATAATTTCAATTTAGAGCATTACGACTAGATCGAGTTGGATCAAACTTTGATTGAACCTGAATCAAGTCCAATCTAGAGCAATGCTCCAAGATTGGGTTGAATCAAACCAAGATCAAATTTGAATCAAGTTCAATATGTAGCGTTGTTCAAAGATTGGGTTAGATCAAACTAATGTCAATCTTAAATCAAGTCGAATATGGGGCATTGACACAAGTTTGGGTTAGATCAAACCAAGATCAGACCTAAATAAAGTCCAATCAAATACGAATCAAGTCCAACCTGGAGTCTTGCTTCAAGATTGGGTTGATCAAACTTAGATCAAACCCTAATTAAGTCCACTCTCAAGCATTCCTCCAAGATCAATATATCAAACTTAAATCAAATTAGATCAAACCCAAATTAAGTACAATCTGGAGAGTTGCTTGGAGAGTTTCTTCAAGATTGGGTTGGATCAAATGTAGATCAAACCCAAATAAATTTTAATTTGGAGTGCTGCTCCATGATCAAGTTAAATCAAACCAAGTCAAACCCAAATCAGGTCCCATTTAGACTATTGCTCCAAGATTGGGTTGGATAAAACTTACATCAAACTCGAATCAACTCCAATCTAGAGCATTGATCCAAGATCTAGTTCGATCAAATTAAATCAAACCTGAATCAAGTTAAATCTAGAGCATTGATGTAATATTGGTTTGGATGAAATTAAGATCAAACCTAAATAAAGTTCAATCTGTATTGTTGCTCTAAGATCGGGTCTATGGAACCAAGATCAGACCCAAATCAAGTTTAATCTAGAGCATTACTCCAAGATTAGGTCAGGTTGAACCAAAATCAAACCCGAATCAACTTCAATATGAAGCATTTCTCCAAAAATTGGGTTGGATCAAACTTAGATCAAACCAAATCAAGTCCAATCTAGAGCATTTTCCCAAGATAAGATTGGATCAAACTTAGATCAAATCCAAATTAAGTCTAATACGGAGCATTGCTCTAAGTTTAGGTTGGATCAAAATTAGATCAAATTCGAATCAACTCTAATCAGGAACATTGCTCCAATATTGGGTTGGATGAAACTTAGATCAAACTCGAATCAAATTCAATCTGGATTATTGCTCCAAAATTGGATGAGATAAAATCAAGATCAAACCCAAATCAAGTTCAATTTAGAGCGTTGATCCATGATTGGGTTAGATTGAACCAAGATCATGCCTGAATGAAGTTTAATTTGGAGTGTAACTAAATGATCGGGCTAGATATTACCTAGATCAAGTTCGAATCAAGTTTGATTTAGAGCGTTGCTACATGATTGGACTAGATCTAACCTCGATCAAACCCCAATGAAGTTCAATCTTAAGTGTTGTTCCACGATCGTGCTAGATCGAGTTCGAATCATATTCTATAATGGCACCCCAAGATTGGGTTGGATCAAACCCAAATGAAGTTCACTTTAGAGCATTGTCTAAGATCGAGTTCAATCAAACCGAGATTGGGCTCGATTAAATCAAGATCGATCCCGAATCAAGTCCAGTCTAAAGCATTGGTACAAGTTTGGGTTAGAACAAATACAATATCAAACTAAAATAAATTCCAATTTGGATCGAGCTCCAAAATCGAATTGGATCAAACTTAGATCAAACCAAAATCAAGTTGAATTGTTGTTGTAAGATTGGTTAGATTAAATCAAGATCAAACCCAAATCAAGTTTAATCTAAAGCATTACTCTAAGATTGGATAGGATCAAACTTAGATTAAACCTGAATCAGATCCAATCTGGAGCATTGCTCCAAGATTGGGCTAGATCAAACTTAGATCAAAATCGAATCAAGTCCAATCTAGCATGTTGCTCTAAGTTAGATTGGATCAAACTTAGTTCAAACCCGAATTAGGTCCATTTAGAGCATTGCTCTAAGATTTGGGTTAGATCAAATTTACATGAAACTCGAATTAGGTCAAATCTAAAGCAGTGCCCCAAGATTGAGTTTGATCAAACTTAGATCAAACCTAAATCGAGTCCATTCTGGAGCATTATTCCAAGATCAAGTTAGTTCAAACCAAGGTTGAGCCCAAATCAAGTACAATATGAAGCGCTGCTTCAAGATTGGGTTAGATCAAATTAAGATTGAATCCGAACTAAGTTAAATCAGGAGTGTTGCTCCATGATTGAGTTAGATCAAACCAAAATCAAACCTAAATCAAGTTTAATTTAGAGCATTGCTCCATGATCAGGTCAGATCAAATAAGATCAAACCTGAATAAATTTCAATCTAAAGCATTACTAAAAGATCAAGTTAGATCAAACTTTGATCAAACTTGAATCAAGTCCAATCTAGAGCATTGTTCTAAGATTGGCTTAGATCAAACCAAGATCAAACCCGAATCAAATTCAATCTGCAGCATTGCTCTATGATCGAATTAGATCAAACCAAGGTTGATCCCAAATGAAGTTGAATCTGGGGTGTTAATACAACTTTGGGTTAGATCAAAGCAAGATCAAACACAAATCAAGTTCAATCTAAAGCATTGCTTTGAGATCAGATTGGATCAAACTTAGATAGAACCTGAATCAAGTTGAATCTGAAGTGTTGCTTTATAATCAAACCATATCAAGCTTAGATCAAGTCTGAATGAAGTTCAATATAGAGCATTGCTTCAAGACGGCCAGTTCATTGCCGAATCAAGTTCAAACTAAACCATTGCTTCAAGATGGGGTTAGATCAAACTTAGATCAAACCCGAATGAAGCCTAAGGCATTGCTCTAAGTTTAGGTTGGATCAAACTTAGATCAAATTCGAATTGATTTCAATCAACAGCATTGCTCTAGGATTGGGTTCGATGAAACTTAGATGAAACCTAAATCAAGTTCAATCTAGAGCATTGCTCTAAGATCGGGTGAGATCAAACCAAGATCGGGTGAGATCAAACCAAGATCAAACCCAAATCAAGTTCAATCGAGAGATTGATCCATGATCGGGCCAGATCATACATAGATCAAGCCCAAATAAAGTTTAATTTGGACTATTGCCACATGATCGAGCTAAATATTACTTAGATCGAGCCCGAATCAAGTTTGATCTAGAGCATTACTACATGATTGGATCAGATCAACCTCGTTTAATTCCAATAAAGTTCAATCTGGAACGTTGCTCCAAGATCATGCTAGATCAAGCCTGAATCATGTTCTATCGAAAGCGTTGCCCTAAGATTAGGTTGGATCAAACCAAGGTCAAACCTTAATCAAGTTCAATTTAGAGCATTGATCTAAGATCAAGCTATATCAAATCAAGATTGATTCCGAATCAAGTCCAATATGTAGCATTGGTAAAAGTTTGAGTTAGATTAAGCCCGAATAAATTTTAATTTGGAGCATTGCTCCAAGATCGGATTGGAACAAATTAAATTAGAATCAAGTTGAATATGAAGCATTACTACAAGATCATATTAGAATAAATCAAGAACAAACCCCAATTAAGTTTAATTCGGAGCGTTGCTCCAAGATCAGGTCCAAGATCAGGAGGATCAAACTTAGATTAAACTCGAATCAAGTTGAATCTTAAGCATTTCTCTAAGATCGAGTTAGATCAAACTTAGATCAAACCTGAATCAAGTCTACTCTAATGTTTTCTCTAAGATCAGATTGGATCGAACTTAAATCAAACATGAATCAGGTCAAATCTAAAGCACTGCCCCAAGATCGAGTTAGATCAAACTTAGATCAAACACAAATAGAGTCCAATCTAGAGCGTTCCTCTATAAGTTTTGATTAGATCAAAGTTAGATCAAACCCGAATCAAGTCCAATATAAAGCATCACTTTATGATTGAGTTAGATCGAACCAAGTTCAAACTTGAATCAAGTTAAATCTACTGTATTGCTCTAAGATTGAGTAAGGTAGAAACAAGATTAAAACCGAATTAAATCAAATTAAAGCGTTACTCCATGATCAGCATAGATTGAACCTAGTTCAAACCTGAATGAAGTTTAATTTATAGGTTTGCTCTAGATCAACTCTAATTTAGAGCGTAGCTCCAAGGTTGAGTTGGATTAAACTTAGATTAAATCAAAATCAAGTCCAATCTAGAGCATTACTCCAAAATCGGCTGGATCAAACTTAAATTAAATATGATCAAGTTCAATCTGAAGCGTTGCTCCAAGATTGGGTTGGATCTAATCAAGATCAAACCCAAATCAAGTTCAATCTGAAGCGTTGCTCTAAGATTAGGTAATTTTAAGATAAGATAGATCCCAAATCAAGTCCAATCTAGAGCATTGCTTTAAGATTGGTTATATCAAATTAAGATCGAACCCAAATCAAGTTACATCAGAAGCATTGGTTCAAGATCGAGTTAGATCAAACCAAGATCAAACCCGAATCAAGTTCAATATGGAGCATTACTACAAGATTGGATTGGATCAAACTTGGATCAAACCCAAATCAAGTCAAATTTGGAGTGTTGCTTCAAGATCAGGTTAGATAAAATCAAGATCAAACCTAAATTAAGTTCAATCTGCATTGTTGCTCCAAGATCATGTTAAATCAAACCAAGATCGATCCTGAATCAAGTCTAATCTGGAGCATTGTTGCAAGTTTAGGTTAGATCAAATCAAGATCAAATCTGAATTAAGTCCAATCTAGAGCATTGCTCCAAGATTCGATTGGATGAAACTAAAATCAAACACGGATCAAGTTGAATATGAAGCGTTGCTCCAAGATCGGATTAGATCGAACAAAGATCAAACCCAAATCATATCCAATTTAGAGTGTTGCTCCAATATGGGGTAGGATCAAACTTAGAATAAATCTGAATTAAGTCCAATCTAAAGCATTGCTCCAATATTAGATTGGATCAACCTTAGATCAATTTTGAATCAAGTACAATCTAGAGCATTGCTCTAAGATTGGGTTCCATCAAACCAAGATCATACCTAAATCATGTGAAAGTGTTGCTCCAAGATTAGATTGGATCAAACTTAGATCAAACTCGAATCAAGTCCAATTTGAAGAGTTTTTCCAAGATTGGGTGGATCGGATTGGATCAAAGTTAGATCAAACCCAAAAAAAGTCTAGTCTGGAGCATTTCTGCAAGATTGAGTTAGATTAAATTAGATCAAATCCAAATCAAGTCCAATATGAAGCATCTCTCTAAGTTTGATCCATTATGCCTTTGTCCTACTTAGATGGTCTTATGGCTATCCTATCAAATCCAATCTTAGACCTGATTCAATCCAATCTAAGTTTGATCCAATTTGATCTTGGAGCAACACTCTAGATTGAACTTGATTTGGGTTTGATCTAAGTTCGATCCAATCTGATCTTGGAGCAATGCTTTAGATTGGACTTGATTCAATTCAATCTAAGTTTGATCCAATCCGATCATGGAGCAATGCTTAATATTGGACCTGATTCAAGTTTGATTTAAGTTAGATCCTACACAAACTTGGAGCAACACTCTAGATTTAACTTGATTGCAATTTGATCTTGGTTTGATCTAACCTGATTTTGGAGCAACACTCCATATTGGACTTTGATTCGGGTTTGATCTAAGTTTGATCCAATCGAATCCTGAAGCAACATTCCATATTGGACTTCATTCGAGTTTGATCAAAGTTTGATCCAATTCGATTTTCAAGCAACGCTCTAGATTGGACTCGATTCATATTTGATCTAAGTTTGTATCAACCCGTTCTTAGAGCAATGCTTTAGATTGTACTTGATTTGGTTTTGATCTATGTTTGATCCATCCTGATTTTGGAAGAAATCTCTTGATTGGACTTGATTTGGGTTCTATCTAATCTGATTTAACCCGATCTTAGAGCAATGCTTCCTATTAGACTTGTTTTAGGTTGTTGAATCTTAGAGTTCAATAATTCATATTTTGATGATAAAAAGATATTGATTAAGTTACTAATAGCATTCTTGAGTTGTAATGATTTAGAAAGATGTGTATTCATTCAGAACATACTTGATCTTACAAAAGCTCAAACCTCACCCTAGTATATGACTCGAAAGTGGTACAATAAAAATTTGAAGATTCATCTGACGTGTCGAGGTTTGAAAGAATGAAGGTTATTTGTAAACCTTATTTTTTTAAAAGACCATATGTAAAACTGAGTAGGATATTAACTGCACAAGGTTCAATGAACATAATAAATAGTTTAGATTAGGTTTTGGATCATAATTAGTGCAAAATTAACATGAAAATCTAAATTGGGCAAGTGCAATCGATTGGACCCTAAAATAGTCAATTAGGGTTGGAAAAACCCTAAAAGACCTAGCCGACCACCTCTCTATTTGGGCAGGGTGGTCGATCAACTTAGGCTAAGGTAGTTGTTTGGCCCTACCTTAGGTAGTCAATTAGCCAGGCTTTGACATGACAACCCAACGATCGTATGAAATATTTTCATATGAATTAGGAGCTACCTAGAAGCCTCAATGGCAATATTTCTCTTTTCCTATAAATTGGGAGGGTGGTTGTTGGTTTAAAGAGATATTTTTAGGTTTAAAATTATTGGGAAATCATTCATTAAGCCTTCTTTGAGCCTTAGTGCACTTAGTAATCTAACCCTAGTTAAGAGCTACATTGGAAAATCTACATTTTTTGGTGTTTGTTTTTAAGTGTTCTTTTCAAGAGAAGAGCATCAAAAGATTCAAGATTATTTATGAGCGTTACTCCTTAGCCTAAAGAAAAGAAAAAGTTGTAGAAGGGTTTGATTTTCACTCGGGAAGAAGATTGAATAGTGAACATAGGTAAGGAGTACCGAATGTAGGCAAGTTGTAGAAGGGTTTGCCTCATTTATTTTCTTGCTTTTTACTTACTTGCATTTTTCTTCCTTTTAAGTTATGCTTAAGTTAGTTTTAATTTTTTATATAAACCAATTCACCTCCCTCCTCAGGTTGATCCGTGGTCTGATTTCAATTGGTATTAGAGCCAAGGTTACCAAGTTTATTGATTTCATAGTCAAGGAGACAAGAGATGGAAACCCTAGGTGGATCACATAGGCCTCCCTTATTTAATAGGAATGACTACTCTTATTGAAAGGCTAAGATGAAGATATTCATTCAATCCATTAACTATGATATATGGAAAGTCATAGTTAATAGATATAAGGCCCCAACTCAGATTGTCAATAGCTCAAAAATTCCTAAGGAGGAAATTGAGCTAGATGAAGGGAACATTAGGACTCTTAAAATCATATATTGTCATTAGATATGGAGAAATTCAATAGAGTCTCTACTTGTGAGACTATTAAATAAATTTGGGATAAACTTGAAGTGACCCATGAGGGCACAAATCAAGTTAAAGAATCAAAATTTAGTCTTCTTGTACATAGTTATGAATTGTTTAAGGTGAAATCAGAAGAATCTATTTTGGATATATTCACTAAATTCATCGACATTATTAATTCCTTGAAATCTCTTGGAAAGGCTTATACTAAAGTTGAAAATATTCACAAAATTCTTAAGTCCTCGCTAAAGTCTTAAGAGCTAAAGGTAGCAGCTATCATTACAGCCAAGGACTTGGCCAAGCTTAGCCTTGATGAACTTCTTGGGTAACTGATGACCCATGAGCTTACCATGAAAGGAAGAGAAGAGCAAGGTAAGAAGAAAAGTATTGCTTTAAAATCTTTATTAATGCATGATATTGATGTTGGTAGTGAAGATGGAAGTGAAGAAGATGTGGAGCTTGCCATGCTCACATGCAAGTTCAAGAAGTTTATGAAGACAAGGAGAGGAGATACCAAAAGAAGAGGGAGAAGGGAAATCTCAAAGGGAGAGTCAAGCAAAAAGGATGAAACACCTCTTGTATGCTATGAGTACAAGAAGGCGAGGCACTTCAAGGTGGATTGCAAGTTCTGATATCTTTTAAAGCATTAAAGAGTAAAGCATATCCACTTACCAGAACTCTAATTATTGTATCAGAGCTCCCAGGTTCATTTTCCTTTGGACCTATAGGTTTAGACCCATCATCATTCACCTATTTACTCCTATTTGTTTTTTTCGCTCTAACTGTTTCCGCACTTTCATCGAAAGAAGCTTTCATCTTTGTTTCTTTTTTTTTTCTCCCCATATACGGGGAGAGATAGGAAGAAATTCTTATTCTATCTTATTCTTTAATTGTTACTTATCTTATCTTTAAAACCATTTTTGCAACCACTTTGTTATTTCATCCTTTTGTCCTTATCCTTATATAATTATCTTATAAGACTATATGCTTTCTTCATGCGCTCATTACCACTTTCAAAACCAAAAAATATTTGTTGATGCTTTGCATGAAAGCAACTTAACGTGAAACCTTCATCACATGAAGACTTGCTTCCCTTTCCATGCATTCATAGAATCCTTTGAAAAATATAAAAATGTCTTTCTCACTTGTTTCCTTGCATGCAACGTAGAGTTTTTATTGCATTCTTAGTATGTTTAAAATAGATTAGGAATTAAGCATTAGCTTTTCTTACAACCTACGTGTTTTCAGTCACTATTTTTTTTCATTAGAGTTTTGCAACGAAGCATGGTGGAATCCTAAAAAAATCATAAAAAATATATAAAAAGAAAATCCAAAAAAATATTTTCGTTTGTATTCACAAAGAAAATCCAAAAATATCTTTTAAAATCATTAGCTTGTACTGGTTTTTCATATCCTACTATTTTTGTGTGTCCTAATATTCATCTGTGTCCTTATCTTTTCATATCCATTGAACTTTCATAGAAAGTCTCCAATGCTTTAAATCTTATCCACTCATATCAATAGTAAACTTCTACAACTTTTCTGCTAAGCACTGTTCAAAGAAGAAAACTTGGATTCCTATAAGGTTGTAATCTTTATTCTCTGCATCACTCCTTTAGTTGTCCCATCATGGACTACTGCGAAGATTACTATTATAAAGATTATGATTATAATTATGAAAATGAGAACCATAATCAATAAGATGAAGAAGACTACTACTATAAATGGTCAGATGAGGAAGAAGATCTAGATGAATTGGAAGACTTAAGATATAATGGAAGCCTTTATAGTACAAATAGTGAATCTGAATCTGAACAAGACTTCGATCCTGTAATAGAACTTAATCTTTTAAGATCAAAAACTTGTAATGTAATAGAATTTGGACCACCCAAATGGGAACAAGAAATCTTAAAAAAGCAAAGATGTTATCACCAATTTTCTTGAGGAGGAAGCGATAGTGATATATGTAGTAAATGCCACCTCTACTTAGGAAAAGAACACAGGTATAGATGTAACAAATGTAGACTGATCAAATGCTCTAGATGCCTAAATTTATCCCAAGCCTCGACCAGCAAACCTAAAGCAAACTTAGAAGGAGCAAAAACAATAGAAAGACCAAAAGAATGGTCAAAGGCACCTGAAGAACTTTTAAATACTGTAAGAAGAATAGAATTAATCTTTGAACAGAATATGGAAGAATAAGAGAACTTAAACAAGACATTGTTAAGATGATCAAACAAGAAAAAGAACCTCTAAAGGAACGACAGATGGAACTAGAATTTAAGAGCCCTAAACAAAATGTAGAAAAAAATTAGAAGACAAGACAAATAATCCCAAGAAGAAGGATTTAAATCTAAGAAGGACTATGGAAAACAAACTATCGAAACCCTGGAAGAAGCTGATAGACGATGCTACTGTAGAAACATTGCCTAGAGTTGAACAACATATAATATCAAATATCATCATACTAGTAATATTAACTGTGAAAGATAGATTATAATCTTATGGCCCAAATAGACATTGGAAGTTCATTTAATATTATAAAACAAGGAATTTTAATAGAGCATACATATGAAGCTCTTAAGTATATAAAACAAGCATCTCAAGCTGATTTATCACCCTTAAGATTTCATAAGCAAGTTGTAAACCCTAAGATTAGTTTTACTAATTATCCACTTAAAAATCAGCGAACCTACAATCTAGGGCAACTCCTTGTTCACCCCTCAAGCTCTAATATAGATTTAATCCTAGGAACCCATTTCTTATTCTTTGACAATGGATCTATAATTGTTAGTGCAAATTCTTTCCAAATAAGCCAGAAGCAAATTGATAGTCCAACTCTAAATTATTTTGAATCCCTTAACCAAAGTCCGGTAGTAACTAAGGATAATGATGAAGACGGAGTAGTTCAACATCTCTTGAAATATGATTTTATTGAAGAGAAACTGAATCCTAGACTAAGAAGTTTAGTTGAACTTGCTAAAAAAACTCAAATCCTAGGAACTTATCCACAAAAACATTGGAAGAAAAATAAGATAAAAGCAAAAATAGAGATAGAAAATGAAAACCTTCAGATAAGAGGAGGAGAAATAAAACACACTAATGAAGATCGAGAAGAATTTCATAGGCAGATAGATGAACTTTTAGCCTTAGGAGTAATAAGGAAAGTAGTAAATAATCCACATAGATCACCTTCTTTTATTGTAAAGAATCATATTGAATTGAAATGAGGAAAAGCTAAAATGATAATTAATTGCAAACATTTAAATGATAACACAAGGGAAGACGTCTATAAAATATCTGATAGAGAAGATCTTTTAAATAGAATTTAGGATAGCCAAATATTTTCAAAATTTGAATGCTAGAATGGAAGAATCTAGCATTCCCTGGACTGGTTTCACAATGCCCATTGGACATTACGAATGGCTCATAATGCCTTTTGGATTAAAAAAATGCTCCATCTATATTTCAACAAAAAATGGACAACTTCTTCTTACCACATAAATTTATAATCGTATATGTTGATGGCATCCTTGTACACTCCAAAACTCTTAAAGAACATTGCAAACACTTAGAGGAAACTTTTTCTCTTTTTAGAGAACATGGCCTAATAATAAGTAAAACAAAGATGGAATTAGCAAAGACTAGAATAGAATTTTTAGGAATAATAATAGGAAAAGGAAAAATCCAATTGCAACCTCATGTTGTAGAAAACTTATATAATTTTTCGGATAAACTTGAAGATACTAAAATGCTCCAAGCCTTTTAGGATTACTCAATCAATGCAGAGACTATATACCTAATTTAAGTAGAATAGCTGCACCTCTATACGCTAAAACATCCCAAAAAGGACAAAAATACTTTAACTCTACTGATATAGCCTTAGTTCAAAAACTAAAAGCCCTTGCAAGGAAAACACCACCTTTAACGCCACCGTTGGAAGAAGAATACAAGATAATTTACACTGGAAGCATAGACGGATGGGGAGCAGCTCTATGTTGTAAACCTCATGACTTCTCGCCCAGCAAAATAGAAAGACTTTGTAAATACGACAGTGGCAAGTATAAAGAAACTCCCAATAGCCTAACTAGTATAGATTATGAGTTACTAGCTGTCCAGTATGCTATTGATAGATTTAAACTCTATATATGGAATAAACCTTTTAGAATCAGAACAAATTATAAATCCATAGTAGTAGAATATAGTAAGAGCGAAAAGAGTACCCTAAGATATAAATGTTGGATAAATTTCATAGATATAACCTCTGCATTCAAAGTCAAATTTGAATACATAGAAGGCAAAAAGAATACATTAGCAGACATGTTAAGTAGGCAGATCCTTCTCGAACCAGGATAACCTTTTGTCTTCTTTTCCAGGAATGAAACTACTCACAGCAACAGTTCTAGCAACACTTGTTGTACTAACATCTTGAACAAAGTAGGTAGCAAAACAAATTGTAGGGTCTAGATTACAAAGTTCCTATGGATGAACTAGGTTAGAAATCCCAAACTTCACTTTCATGATGAACACTCTGGTAAGCACACTCTAAAATAGAGAACTATTCTCAATAATCTATTTTCTCTTTTCCTTACCTTTAATAACATATGTAGCTCATATGAGAAAACTCTAGAAAAGACCACAAATGATCTTTCTGTCAACCCTAAACTTCCAACTATAGCATCGTTACCCTTTTACCGTCACCTCAGAGTAGTATCTGCATGCATGGTCAAACGTGATGAAGAACTAAACTCATTTTTTCATCAAACTCTTAAGTTAGAAAGGGAACGAGCAAATGAACAATTATATGATATGCATGCATCCATATTTAGCCATGAAAACCTAACCCTTTCTACTTTAATTAGAAAGGTGTATAGAGAAACCATACTAGGAAAACTTCCTATCTCATATCGATAGCCTAAAACCTAGCCAAGCAACTCTTTTTCTGCATGTACAACATATTCTATCCCATTCCAATTCTCCAAATATAGTTTGCCAGTTTAGAGTTTTTTGATACAATACAATGAATATTGTAGAAACATGGGAAGATGTAATCTTCCCTCTTTCTCAAGCCATATGCATGGGAATTGTGAACATAAAGATTTACTTCCCTAGTTGAATGGCAAGCTGAAAACTTTAGTAACTAAAAAACTTCAAGAAACATGCTGCTTCTTTGTCCAATTTATCTCTGTACCATCAGAATGGGATAAAGATCAATACTTTGGAAGTTACCATGTGATATTACTCAGCAACATTATTGACACACTTCCCCGTATCTCAATAAGCGGTCCACCTCAGGAGCAGCTGTCATGGTCCAGATTTAGATATATTAGAACAATGGTCAAAGATTACATTAAAAGCATCCATGATACTAAATTCTATAAGTTTTCACCAAAACTCTTTGCTCAAACAACAAGCAGTAAATTCTATGACCTTGATTGGGAAGTACCTATAATCCAAGAAATCATCTGTTCTCCTCAACAAAAGAATCATAAGATATTGCAAACCACCTACCCAGATGAATTCTCTCCCCTTGAAGATCTCAAAGCACTTAGCAGGCTTCATCACTTACCTGAAGCTTCCTAACAATAGTTCAGGTATGACATTAGCCTTAAAAACTCATTCCAGCTCTAACTCCTTTTTGTAGAGATAGTTGAAGTTCTACTACAACAAACACCCTAGCGAAAAGGTATTATAACTCTTATCATACACCAACTTTAAGTAGTGGTTCACATGAGTTTGGACATATTGGAATTATAAGACCAATAGGTTCTCATGCATGTGCACCAATAGTGACATTGCTTCTCTACATACACACTAGAAGCACCATCATGCATTTAGCTTAAGGCAACATGCATATCCTTATGTTGGTCCATACACGTTGGCAACATGACCAGTTGGCCCACATGCAAGCCAACTGACTATGGCAGCATGAGAATCACTTTACCCATCATGCATGAAAAATACAAAAAGAATATTCGCATGACATGCTACTACGTATTGTCTCCTTTTCCTTTGATTATTATTAGGAGCATGTGTAAGGATTCTCTGCTAGCTGCATGTAGGCATCACTTTCTATGGCAGATAGATGCATATTTGCATGATCATTATCATCTTGCATTTACCGACAAGGGACTTGTAAAGGCCTGACTATTCCACCAGAAGCCAACAACATCTTCCAATAGAAGCCAACAATCCCTTCTGCTAGAAGCCAATAGTTTCTTGCACAAGAAGATTCCATTCTTTGCACAAGAAGCCAGCCATTCCTTCCATCGAAAGCAACCGCAACAACTTCCTTCACAAGAAAGCCTTGGCAGGGCCTGGTACTAGCATCGACCAACACTTTGCAGTTCAGCTCCACCAAACAATAAAGTGTCTATCTTGACAGTACAACATCCGTCAGTCAGTCGGATATGATTCTATTCTCTAAAGCGTTGTTAGCCAGAGAATATTACATCAATCAGTTATATTTTATTCTCTAAAGCATTGTTGGCCAAAGAATATTACTATTATAAAACCACATGCACTCCTGGTTCTGCACAAATAGTTTTGAGGATTTCAAACCGTCTCGTCTAAAATCTGCCCCAGCGTTTATAAATAGTCAAGAAGTCTGTATGCTAAGGCATCTGAAATCAAAAATCATTGGATTCATAGGCATTGAATCTGAGACCATCCTGAGAGCTTTGCATGAAAGAGTCACATCGCCTCATCATGTCTTAGAGAAAAAAGAAAAGAAAGAGTGAAAAGCAAGCCTCTTGCTTTTCATGAGGGAATAGTGTAGCCGTGCATCCCTTTCTTTAATCCAAGCTTAGTTCATGGAGTCCAGTTCACAAAGTCTATAAGTATTGTTCTCTACTCATGATCAATAAATTTTTCATTTATTTTATACATTTAGCTTAGCATTAGAGAGTATTTCAGGGAACACCCAAAGGAAAAGAAGACATATATTAAAAGAATGTTAGATTGAAGGATCTAACATCCCTTTCATAAAATCTCTCCTTCAAGACCATTAACCATGTAGTAAGTAAGGGTAGACTTGTATCTCTATTATGCTTTAAGAAGAAGATAATCCTGGGGAGGTAGTCCTGAAATAGAGGTAGTCTTGATATTACGTGGTTGTATGAAGTCGTGCGGTCATTTATGTTGATTCACCTTTTAGTCTCCCAAGACTGGTAATGGGATTCGCGCAGTATGTAAGGATAAATTCATACCCTTCTCCTGTAAGATATCTCAGAGAGGATTTACTTTTAAGTGCATCTTTTTGTTTTCTTGTAGTCCTCAGTCAATGCTTTCCAACGTAGGTTGTACCTGGTGAATGCTCTTTGAATCATCTCCCGTAAAAGATAGCAATTTAGGTAGGACTTCACCTTTATGTGGGAATGCTGAGTTTAGACTGTGTTTAGCTGGGTAGGTCATTGTTAAGGTCGTTTGAATGCCAATGAAGGTACCAACTGGTGAGTTATAGTCTCTGAGTTGGTCTAGGAATTCGGTGTTCGAGAAAGCTCGTAAGTATTGGAGAGTGATTATTTGGAAGCCTTGAAGGTTCCACTAGCAAGCTAGTAGTCTCTTAAGATAGTTATTAGGGTGCAGTGTATCATTTTCTCTTTATAAACTTTGAGGGGCCCGATGAATGGTTTTCCAATTGATCTAGGAAGAACAACAAAATAGACTTTGAGGGTCAACTTCTCGAGTTGTGTCATGGAAAAGTAAAGCCTTTTATTTCATGGGAAGAGTAAAGCCTCTTGTCTCGTGAGAGGACTTGCCTTACTAAAAGATAACAGAAATACAATTCCTTTTCTTTATATGTTTTGGTTACGTCTTGAATGGATCTTTTATGCTATCTGCATTTCATTATATGTCTTCGAGTACCTGAGGATTACCCAATCAACATATTTGTTGTTTACTCCACTTAATTATCGTTTTATGCTATTTCTATGCATTTCTTTGCATCTTTGTGCATTTCTCCTCTAGTACTCACATATCCAATTCTCCTCAAGGATCAAATACTAGTTCTTATCCTAGGTTCATTCTCCTCTGGACATATAGGTTTAGACCCATCATCATTCACCTACTTGCTCCTATTTGTTTTTTCCACTTTAACTGTTTCTACACTTTCATCGAAAAAAAGCTTTTATCCTTTTTTTCTATTTTTTTCCATGTAGGAGGAGAGATAGGAAGAGATTCTTATTCTATTTTATCCTTTAACTGTTACTTAACTTATCTTTAAAACCATTTTCATAACCACTATGTTATTTCATCCTTTTGTGCTTGTCCTTATATGCTTTCTTATAAGACTATATGCTTTTCTTCATGCCCCTCATTACCACTTTCAAAACCAAAAAATATTTGTTTACGCTTTGCATGAAAGCAACTCAACGTGAAACCTTCATCGCGTGAAGACTTGCTTTCCTTTCCATACATTCATGATTCCATCCTTTGAAAAAATATAAAAATATCTTTATCACTTGTTTCCTTACATGCAACGTAGAGTTTTCATTACATTTTAGTATGTTTAAAATAGATTAGGAATTAAGCATTAACTTTTCTTACAACCTACATGTTTTCAGCTGCTTTTCTTTGCATCAGAGTTTTGCAATGAAGCATGGTGAAACCCTGAAAAATATGAAAAAATACATATAAAAGGAAAATCCAAAAACATTCCTGTGAGTATTTACAAAGAAAATCCAAAAATATCTTTTAAAATCATTAGCTTGTATTGGTTTTGTACATCATCCAGAGCATCTATGCATTTTCTGTACAGTATTCTGTTAGCCTCAACTGTTTCAATATTCTCCTTATCTGTTGTAACTGCAAAGATTCTATCGCACCTGTCATCCTTATCAGGAGCAGTACTCCATCCTTATCCTTTAAAAGATAAGACTTATCCCTTTCTAACAACAAAATATTCTGATCAAAGATAGTACTCCATCCATCCTTATTAGAAATAATACTCCACCCTTAACCTATAAAAGATAAGTCTCATCCACTTTGAAACCATATCCACCTACAAAATCAAATCCTGACACCAACTATTTATAATTTGTCCTTTCTTCCTAAGTAAGAATCAAATCATCCATCACTGAAGTGTCCAATAGCTATCCAGACACTCAATAGGTTATCTAAACCTATTAACCACTCAAATAGTAAGATTCCTTGCTATTCATACCTGCTGAACCATCACAGTAATTTTTCCGCAACAACTCTGACAATTGCTATTCACTGTCTGTTGATATAAACTGTTTACCTGCAACTGCTTTTATATTACTTTTCTACTTTATGAGTAGTAGTATAGATACTATTTCTCCTAAAAACTCAAGAGATTGTGTACAGAAAATTAGTGAAGATAATTTTCTTGCTACTTTCTTGGTCGAGACCTAAAGCATCTTTTCCATTATCCAAATAATTCTTAGGAAAATGTTCTTGTAGACCTAATTATAGGAAATACTGATATTCTCCTAAACATAACAAAACTTAATGAAAAATTAGAGAGAAATCTTTTTGCTAGTTTAGAAAACATAGAAACTATTAATAAATATCTATGTAAAGGTAATCTTAAGAAAATTCTAGAAAATTTAGATTATATTAAAGATATTTTTGAAGAAAAGACAAACCTAATAGACGAACGACAGCAGGATAACCACATCTATATTAAAAAACATTTAGAAGAAAAAGTCAATAAAATCATAAGCAAATAGATCTATCACTTTCTAGTAACATAAACCCAGAAATCCTAAAAATTATAGTAGACAGCACTGAACGATTAAGAATCTTTGATTCAAAGCTCTAAGAAGTTAAAGAGGTCCAAAAAACTATTATCGAGCAGTTCTTCGAACCTGAAAGAAGACTTGTACCACCCAAAAAGGTTAGTTACATCTATGACCTAGATGGAAAGAACCTCTTGGGACTTAGCCATCCCGCACAAGATAAGTACGAACAACTTAAACTTGGCTAAAACTTCTAGCCAATGAAGGAGAGATAAAACCCTCTCTCTAGATGAGGTAGTAGATATAGATGAACAATTCAATAGATTTTCTCAAAGTCATCTGGAACTTTTAGAGCCTAAAACACTTTATGGAAGAAAACCCTGGTATAGAAAAGATGATAAAAATTCATGATAAAAATTCAAAACTTTTACAAACCTACTACGAAGCAAAGCTTGCATGCAGCCATGAAGTAAAAACAATGCAGCTTTTTGCCTCAACTACAAATCATAGAATATTACAAGCCCGCTATGAACTCATGAATCTAGGAATGATAATCATAGGTGTAAAAGGTTTAGCCAGAGCAGATTTAGTACCTAAAGTCCTTGTTAATTACAACCTTACAAGTTAACTTAAATAGTAATTTAGGATTAATGCATTATGCACCCAACTTTATGCTTCTAGCCTATGATGTTTACAACAACATTAAGATTAGCCTCCTTAGTAAAGGATTTGAAGCTTTGAACCTGAAAAAGAAAATATCCTTGTAGCCATAGGATTCTTAGGTAAACTCATGATTAGAGATGATAATTCCTACAAACTTAGAGTAAATGACACTATTTTAAGCCTAAATAACAGAGGTATCAAAATGATACCCAGATAGAAATTTGACCCTGAAGAATTTGCTAGCTAAGAATGGAACTTAGCATTTATAAAACCCATTACAAGATAATCCCCAAAAGAAAATGTATACTATACAAATGCCAAAGGAGAATTAACTATAAAATTTACAAAATATGAATATAAGAAAGAAGGTGAAACCTTAGAAAGAAGGTGAAACCTTAGAAAGTTAAGCCCAAAACATAGAAAGACTTATTACTAGAACTCAAAATCTTTTCGAAAGAGAATCTATTAGTATTCTAAATGAGGATGAAGAACAAGAATTAGATCACTATGAAAAAACTGAAGACGAAATGCTATCTGACATTTTCAAATTCTTAGGAGACAAAAGGCACATGTCAAGATAGTTGGAAAAAGAGATAGAAAAACACTCTAAATGGCTAAAGGAACAAGGACAATGTTTTGTAATAGATCAACAAAAACCTCTAGACTATTCAGATATAATCAAAACTAATTTCTCAAGACTCAATCATGATCAGCTCATAGAACTTCTATGATTTCAAAACAAAAAATTTTGGAGAATTTGTTTACTTGGATGAATTGGATGATGTAATAAATTACCAAATATATCAAGATATGCTTGATAATAAACTTCCTTTTAGTAGAGCAATGTTTAGAAATATTGGAGAAACTGTAAACATGGCTACTAAAATAGAAGAGTCTAATACTACATAGGACGTAGGAGAAAAACAAAAGGGAAGAGAGCTCGAAAGTAAAAGCTTCGACAAACACACTAGAAAATATCCTTTCATGCCCATAGAAATAAAAGGGCATAATTCAGGTATAATTTATAGATCTTATGGGAAAAGAATAGGTAATAAGCAATTCTATCTGAAGCAAGTTAGTGAAAGACCTTACATCTTAAGCTTTATAGGATGTTCACCATAAAGATGGGTAGAAACTTTCTTAGCATGGGAATCTAGTGTTCTTCTACATTTTGTAGCCCAAAAGGAAGATAGAACTACTGAACAAATTTGGGATTATCTAAAAAATTTCTTAGGAGAAGACGTAAAAAATGTATTTTTAACCGTAATATAATTACACCCTGAAAAGATTCTAGAGTATCAAAGTTTAGGAGGGAACAACCCTAGAACTTTTAAATCCTTCATTACACAACTTGTCATAGGTGAAGACCCATCAATAGGAAATCTCTATAGACAAAAACTCACTGAAGAAGAACTTGATAAACTTCAAATTCATGATATAAAATATATTCTACCATTTATGACTAATTTTGCTAGACTTATATCCATAACCGGACAATCCTTTAGTCCACAGGCCGAAGATAGGCTATTTAATAAAATACCAGATCCTTGGAGTAATATCCTAAAAGAAAAACTCAGATAGAAAAACTCAGATACTATGCTAAGGAAAGAGGAATCTACCCTGTTATAAAATGCCTATATGATGAACTATCCAAATTTGTGTAGAAGAGGTAGTTAAAAGACAGCTTAAGAAATAAAATTACCCTTTCTGCAAAGAGCTTTATACTCCACAAGTCTATGGTGACACATCAAACTATTGGAGCACCAGAAAAAACAAATATCAAAAAAGATATAAGCTCCATAAGCATAAGAAATGTGAGAAGACTATGAACCCTAGGATTAGCAAACCTAAGTATGTTAAAAGATATAAAAGAACTAGTAGAAAATACAATCCTAGATAATAAAGTAGAGAAGCCAAAAAGTGCTCCTGTTACATATGCAACAAACCTGGACATTATGCAAATAATTGTCCTGAGAAAAGAAATAGCCTTAAAGGACAATCCTTTAAACTAATTCAAAAGCTTGACTCAGACATAGAAACCATGGATGAAGCAATCTCTAGTGATAATGAAAGTTTGTATAGTCTCCAAACTGACTATAGTCTAAATGATGAGTCTTCTGAGCTCAGTTCAAAATCAGAACTAGATCTTTAGATTTAGAATTTTGTAATATACTAACAGAAGAAAAATAGGATTGTGCACACCAGCTCATTTGTAGCAATAGATGCTCCTCTTTGGAGTCGGGTTGATCTTCTTTATTTCTCTATAGGTTTGGAGCTTCTAACTCTCAAAACACTCATAATCAAAACTTTAGTAGAATTTCAATAACTAAGTTTTTGCAGCTCAACCTTGTTAGAAATCCAAAACACAGATTCTACAATGAAAACTTGGGTAAGCTCTCCATTGTCCAACAAACTATCTTAGATAATTTAAATTCTCTTTTTGCATAATTTCCAAATCGAGCCTCAATCAACCCAATTGGAGCCATAGTCTAGATTCGAGCCTGAATCGACCCACACTTGGATTCTTGCTTGAATTTGAGCAATGGTCTCAATATGAGCCTAGCTCGACCCAGTTCGATTCCAGCTCTGAATCAAGCCTCAATCGACTCAATTGGAGCCATGCTCTTGTTTTGTGCTTGATACAACCCAATTGGATTCTTGCTCCAAATCGAGCCTCAATTGACCCAATTGGAGCCATAGTCTCGATTCAAGCCTGGCTTGACCTAGTTAGATTCCTACTCCGAATTGAGCCTCAGTTGATCCAATTGGAGCCATGGTCTCATTTCAAGCCCACCATGATCTAGTTGGATTCCTGCTCTAAATCGAGCATCAACCGACTCAATTGGAGCCATGCTCTTGTTTCAAGCCTGACTAGACCCAATTAGATTCCTGGCCAAAATCAAGCCTCAATTGACCCAATTCAAGCGATGCTCTTATTACGAGCCTAAGTTAGCCCAATTAGATTCCTACTTCGAATCGCCTCACTTGACCCAATTGGAGCCATGGTCTTGATTCGAGCCAGACTCAACCCAATTAGATTCTTGCTCCAAATCGAGCCTTAGTCGATCCAATTGGGGCCATTCTCTTGTTTCGAACTTGACTCGACCCTATTAGAGCCATGGTCTCAATTCGAGCTTTACACGACCCAATTGGATTTCTACTCAGAATTAACCCTCAATCAACCCAATTGGAGCCATGCTCTCATTACGAGCCTGACTCTACCCAATTAGATTCCTGGTTCAAATCGAGCCTTAGTCGGTCTGCCCAATTGGAGCCATGGTCTCAATTCAAGCCTAACTTAACCCAGTTGGATTCCTACTCCGAATTGAGCCTTAGTCGATCTAATTGGAGCCATAATCTCGATTCGAGCTTGACTCAATCCAATTGGATTCTTGCTTCGAATCAAGCATCAGTCGACCCAAATAAAGCCATGGTCTCGATTCGAGCCTAACTAGACCCAATTGGATTTTTACTCTAAATGGAGCCTTAGTCGACCCAATTGGAGCCATATTCTTGTTTTGAGCCTAAATCTACCTGTTGGATTCCTACTCCGAATCGAGCCTTAGTCAATCCAATTGGATTCCTACTCCGAATCGAGCCTTAGTCAGCACAATTGGAGCCATAGTCTCGATTCGAGCCTAACTCGGCCTAATTCAATTCCTGCTCCGATTAAGGCTCAATCAACCCAATTGGAATCATGCTCTTGTTTCGAGCTTGACTGACCCTATTGGATTACTACTCTGAATTGAGCCTCAATCGAGCCAATTGGAGCTATGGTCTGGATTCGAGCCTGACTCGACCCAGTTGGCTTCTTGCTCTAAATCGAGCCTCACTCGGCCCAATTCAAACCTTGGTCTCGATATGAACCTAACTCGACCCAATTAGATTCCTGCTCCGAATGGAGCCTTAGTTGACCCAATTGGAGCCATGCTCTTATTTCAAGCCTTACTCAACCCAATTAGTTTCCTGCTTCGAATTGAGCCTCAATTGACCCAATTGGAGCTATAGTCTCGATTCAGCCTAACTTGACCCAGTTGGATTCTTGCTCTGAATTGAGCCTTGGTCATCCAATTAGAGCCATAGTCTAGATTCGAGCTTGACTCAACCCAATTGGATTCCTGCTCCTAATCAAGCCCACTTAGCCCAATTTGAGCCATGGTCTCGATATGAGACTAGCTCAACCCAGTTGGATTTCAGCTCTGAATCAAGCCTCAATCAACCCAATTGGAGCCATGGTCTCGTTTGAGCACAACATGACTTAATTGGATTCTTGCTCCAAATTGAGCCTCAGTTGACCCAACTGAAGCCATGGTCTCAATACGAGCCTAACTCAACCTAGCTCAATTCCTTCTTCGAATCCAAGCTCAATCGACCCAATTGAAGCCATGCTCTTGTTTCAAGCCTGACTAGACCCAATTGTATTCCTACTTTGAATCAAGCCTCAATCAACCCTATTGGAGTAATGGTCTCAATTCAAGCCTGACTTGACACAATTGGTTTTCTACTTTGAATTAAGCATCAGCCGACCCAATTGGAGCCATGCTCTTGTTTCCTACTTCGAAATGAGCCTCACTTGACCCAATTGGAGTAATGCTCTTGTTACGAACTTGATTCGATCCAACTAGATTCCTACTTCGAAACGAGCCTTACTTGACCCAATTGGAGCCACGATCTCGATTCAAGCCAGACTTAACCTAATTGGATTCTTGCTCTGAATCGAGCCTTAGTCAACCCAATTAGAGTCATGCTCTTGTATAAATCTTGATTCAACCCAATTCGATTGGGTGAGGCTTGAAACAAGAGCATTGCTCCAACTAGGTCCACAAAGGCTCCATTCGGAGTAGGAATCTAATTGGGTTCATTGAGGCTTGAGACAAGACCATGGCTCTAATTGGTTTAGCTGAGGCTCAAAACAAGAGCATATCTCCAACTGGGTCAACTAAGGCTCCATTCAAAGTAGGAATCCAATTGGGTTGAGTCAGTCGACCCAGTTGGAGCAATTCTCTCATTTTGAGCCTCAACCGAACCAATTGGAGCCATGCTCTTGCCTCAAGCCTCAATCAACCCAATTCAATTCCTGCTCTAAATGGAGCCTCAATCGACCCAGTTGGAGCAATGCTCTCGTTTCGAGCCTCAGCCAAATCAATTGGAGCCATGACCATGCAAACCAATACAGTAAAGAAAAGGAAATGTATATCTGTTATTTTTCAATTAGGCAAGTCTTCCCACGAATAAGAGGCTTCACTCTTCCCACGAAATAAAAGGCTTTACTATTTCGTGACATGACTTGAGAAGTAGTATTGACTCTCTCTATTATGCTGTTCTCCCTAAATCAAATACCTAAACAATTCATAGGGCCCTTCAAAGTTTATAAAGAGAAAAGGATACACCGCACCCTAATAACCCATGTTAAGAGTTATTGGCTCGCTAGTGGAACCTTCAAGGCTTCAAGTAATCACTCCCCAATGCTCATGAGCTCTCCAAAACACCAGATTCCTAGACTAACTAGACTCTAGCTTGCTAGTGATACCTTCATTAGCACTCAAACGATCTTAACAACGACCCAGTTAAATATGGTCTAAACTCGCAATTCCCACATCAAGGCGAAGTTCTACCTAAGTTGCTATCCTTTTATGGGAGATGGTTCAAAGAGCATGCATGAAGCATAACCTATGATAGAAAGCACTGAGGACTACAGGAAACAAAAAAGAATAGCTTTTGTCTTAAGCATCAATCAATCCAACTAGATTCCTACACCGAATGGAGCCTCAGTCGATCCAGTTGGAGCCATGCTCTCGATTCGAGCCTAACTCGATCCAATCGGATTCCTGGTCAGAATCAAGCTTCAATCGACACAATTGGACCCATGCCCTCGTTTTCAGCCTAACACAACCCAATTGGATCCCTGCTTTGAATTGAGTCTTGGTCAACCCAATTAGAGTGATTGGCTCATTTCGAGCCTAACTCAACCCAAATAGATTCTGATGCAAATAAAGTTGCACAATCACAAGAAGGGGAGCTCACACACAGGCTTGAAGGGGCTCAAGTGCAGCAGACACATGATCCATTAAGCTTGCCAAGTGGATCAGTCACAAAATTTAGAGCCAAGCATTTTAAAGAAGCGTTAAATGCGCTAATGCAATAAGTTGGTGAAACAACAAAATTATGGGAGGCAAGCTTAAGTTCAAAATAGTTTCAAGAGAACCTGGTCACCATGATTAAGGTTCTAAAGGTTTCTAATTAAGAACTTACATATTTTCAGCCTTAAAAGGATCAAGATATCAATTCCTTAATTTTGAGAATTCAATACATCAAGAATCTTCTAAATATCAATTCCTTAATTTTAGGAATTCAATGTCAAGAATCTTCTAGATGTCAATCCCTTAATTTTGGGAATGTAATATGTCAAGGGAGAACTTTCTTTAGATATGTTATACAATAATATTCTAGAGAATTTGTAAACTCTATATAAAGGATCAAGGATTGTACCTTTGGAGGCAATCAAGAATAATATCAAAGTATTTATTTTGTATTCTTCTTTCATTCTTGAAAGGACTCTTGAACTTATCAAGTTTATTCTTGTGGCGTTAAAGCAACCAGACTTATCACTTAGGTTCTTGAGTGGTTCTTGAGAGTCTTGGTGTGGCATCTTCAGTTATCGAGTTCTTGGTTCTTATCTTGTTAGGTAACGGGCCAAAACTCAACAAACTTGCATCTTGAAGATCTTGGGGTTCAGTTCCATATTTTGGTGTTGGGTTTTGTCACGTTATTGATGAGGTTCGCATCAGATTCCTACTTCAAATGGAGCCTCGGTCGACCCAATTGGAGCCATGCTCTTGATTGAGGCTTGAGACAAGAGCATGGCTCCAATTGGATCGGGTGAGGCTTGAAACAAGAGCATTGCTCTAATTGGGTCGACTAAGGCTCCATTTGGAGCAGGAATCTAATTGGGTTCAAGGCTTTAGACAAGAGCATGGCTCTAATTGGTTTGATTGCGGCTCGAAACGAGAGCATATCTCCAACTAGGTCAACTGAGGCTCCATTCGAAGCAACAATCCAATTGGGTTGAGTCAGTTGTCTTAGTTGGAGCAATTCTCTCGTTTTGAGCCTTAACCGAACCAATTGGAGCCATGCTCTTATTTGAAGCCTCAATCAACCCAATTCAATTCCTGCTTCGAATGGAGCCTTAGTCGACCTAGTTGGAGCAAAGATCTCATTTTGAGCCTCAGCCAAATCAGTTGGAGCCATGACCATGCAATCCAATATAGTAAAGAAAAGGGAACATATCTCTGTTATCTTTCAATCAAGCAAGTCCTCCCATGAGATAAGAGTCTTTGCTCTTCCCATGAAATAAAAGGCTTCACTCTCCCATGACACGACTTGAGAAGTAGTATTGACCCTCTCTATTATGCTTTTCTTCCTAAATCAAAGACCTAAACAATTCATGGGGCCCTTCAAAGTTTATAAAGAGAAAAGGATACAATGCACCTAATAACCCATCTCAAGAGTTATCGGCTCGCTAGTGGAACCTTCAAGGCTTCAAGTAATCCCTCCATAATGCTCATGAGCTCTCCAAAACACCAGATTCCCAGACAAACTTAGAGACTCTAGCTCACTAGTGGTACCTTCACTGGTACTAAACCGACCTTAGCAATGACCCGATTAAACACGGTCTAAACTCGCAATTCCCACATCAAGGCAAAGTCCTACCTAAGATACTATCCTTTCACAGGAGATGGTCAAAGAGCATGCACCAAGCATAACCTACGATGGAAAGCACTAACTGAGGACTACAGGAAATAAAAAAGGATAGCTCTTGTCTCAAGCCTTCATCAATCCAACTAGATTCCTGCATCGAATGGAGCCTCAACCGACCCAGTTGGAGCTATGCTCTCGACTTAAACCTGACTCGATCCAATCGGATTCTTGGTCAGAATCGAGCTTCAGTCAACCCAATTGGACCTATGCTCTTATTTTCAACCTAACATGACCCAATTGGATTCTTTCTCTGAATCGAGTCTTAGTCAACCCAACTGGAGCGATAGGCTCGTTTTGAGCCTAACTCGACCCGATTGGATTCCTACTTCAATGGAGCCTCGGTCGACCCAATTGGAGCCGTGCTCTTGATTGAAGCTTGAGACAAGAGCATGGCTCAAATTGGATCGGGTGAGGCTTGAAACAAGAGCATTGCTCCAACTGGGTCAACTGAGGCTCCATTTAGAGTAGGAATCTAATTGGGTTTACTGAGGCTTGAGACAAAAGCATGGCTCCAATTGGTTCAGTTGAGGCTCGAAACGAGAGCATATCTCCAACTAGGCCAACTGAGGCTCCATTCAAAGCAGGAATCCAATTGGGTTAAGTTAGTTGACTCAGTTGGAGCAATTCTCTCATTTTAAGCCTCAACCGAACCAATTGGAGCCATGCTCTTGTCTCAAGCCTCAATCAACCCAATTCAATTCCTGCTCCGAATGGAGCCTCAGCCGACCCAGTTGGAGCAATGCTCTCGTTTCGAGCCTCAGCCAAATCAATTGGAGCCATGACCATGCAAACCAATACAGTAAAGAAAAGGGAATGTATCTCTGTTATCTTTCAATCAAGCAAGTCCTCCCACGAGACAAGAGGCTTTGCTCTTCCCACAAAATAAAATGCTTTACTCTTCCGCGACACAACTTGAGAAGTAGCATTGACCCTCTCTATTATGCTTTTCTTCCTAAATCAAATACCTAAACAATTCATGGGGCCCTTCAAAGTTTATAAAGAGAAAAGGATATACTACACCCTAATAACCCATCTCAAGAGTTATCAGCTAGCTAATGCAATGTTCAAGGCTTCAAGTAATCACTCCCCAATGCTCACGAGCTCTCCAAAACATCGGATTCTCGTACCAACTTAGAGACTCTAGTTCACCGGTGGTACCTTCATTGGCACTCAAACGACCTTAGTAACGACCCGATTAAACACGATCTAAACTCATAATTCCCACATCAAGGCAAAGTTCTACCTAAGATGCTATCCTTTTATGGGAGATGATTCAAAGAGCATCCAGCAAGCATAACCTGCGATGGAAAGCACTAATTGAGGACTACAGGAAGCAAAAAACAATAACTCTTGTCTCAAGCCTCAATCAATCCTACTAGATTCCTGCACCAAATGGAGACTCAACCAAAACTATTGGAGCCATGCTCTCGATTCTAGCCTGACTCGATCAAATTAGATTCCTGATCAAAATCAAGCTTTAGTCGACCCAATTGGACCCATGCTCTCATTTTCATCCTAACGTGACCCTGTTGGATTCTTGCTCTGAATCGACTCTCAGTCGACCCAATTGGAGCGATAGGCTCGTTTCGAGCCTGACTCGACCCAATTGGATTCCTACCTCAAATGGAGCCTTCGTCGACCCAATTGGAGCCATGCTCTTGATTGAGGCTTAAGACAAGAGCATGGCTCCAATTGGATCGGGTGAGGCTTGAAGAAACAAGAGCAATTGCTCCAACTAGGTTGACTAATGCTCCATTCGAAGCAGGAATCTAATTGGGTTCATTGAGGTTTGAGACTAGCATGGCTCCAATTGGTTTGGCTGAGGCTCAAAATGAGGGCATATCTCCAACTATGTCAACTGAGGCTCCATTCGAAGCAGGAATCCAATTGGGTTGAATTAGTCGACCCAATTGGAGAAATTCTCTCATTTTGAGCCTCAACGAACCAATTGGAGCCATGCTTTCGTCTCAAGCCTCAATCAACCCAATTCAACTCCTGCTCCGAATGGAACCTCAATCGACCCAGTTGGAGCAATACTCTCATTTCGAGCCTCAGCCAGATCAATTGGAGCCACGACCATGCAAACCAATACAGTAAAGAAAAGGGAACGTATCTCTATTATCTTTCAAATAAGTAAGTCCTCCCACGAGACAAGAAGCTTTGCTCTTTTCACGAAATAAAAGGCTTTACTCTTCCATCACACGACTTGAGAAGTAGCATTGACCCTCTCTATTATGTTGTTCTCCCTATAAATCAAATACTTACACAATTCATGGGGCCCTTTAAAGTTTATAAAGAGAAAAAGGATACACTGCACCCTAATAATCCATCTCAAGAGTTATCGGCTAGCTAATGGAACCTTCAAGGCTTCAAGTAATCACTCCCTAATGCTCATGAGCTCTCCAGAACACTGCATTCCCAGACCAACTTAGAGACTCTATCTCGGTAGTGGTACCTTCATTGGCACTCAAACGACCTTAGCAATGAATCGGTTAAACACGGTCTAAACTCGTAATTCCCACATCAAGGCAAAGTTCTACCTAAGATGCTGTCCTTTCATGGAAGATGATTCAAAGAGCATCCAGCAAGCATAACCTATGATGGAAAGCACTAATTGAAGACTACAGGAAACAAAAAAGGATAGCTCTTGTCTCAAGCTTCAATCAATCCAACTAGATTCCTGCATCGAATGGAGCCTCAGTCGACCCTGTTGGAGCCATGCTTTTGATTCTACCCTAACTCGATCCAATTGGATTCCTAGTTGGAATCGAGCTTTAGTCGACTCAATTGGACCCATGCTCTCGTTTTCAACCTAACATGACCCAGTTGGATTCCTGCTTTAAATTGAGTCTCAATTGACCTAGTTGTAGCGATAGGCTCATTTCAAGCCTAACTCGACCCAATTAGATTACTACTTCAAATGGAGCCTCGGTTGACCCAATTGGAGCCATGCTCTTGATTGAGGCTTGAGACAAGAGCATGGCTCCCCAATTGGATCGAGTAAGGCTTGAAATAAGAGCATTGCTCCAACTGAGTCGACTGAGACTCCATTCGAAGCAGGAATCTAATTGGGTTCATTGAGACTTGAGACAAGAGCATGGCTCCAATTGGTTCGGTTGAGGCTCGAAACAAGAGCATATCTCCAACTGGGTCAACTGCGGATCCATTCAAAGAAAAAATCCAATTGGGCTAAGTTAGTCGACCTAGTTGGAGCAATTCTCTCATTTTGAGCCTCAATCGAACCAATTGGAGCCATGCTCTTGTCTCAAGCCTCAATCAACCCAATTCGATTCCTGCTCCGAATGGAGCCTCAATTGACCCAGTTGGAGCAATGCTCTCCTTTCAAGCCTCAGCTAGATCAATTGGAGCCATGACCATGCAAGCCAATACAGTAAAGAAAAGGGAACGAATTTCTATTATCTTTCAATCAGGCAAGTCCTCCCATGATACAAGAGGCTTTACTCTTCCCCCGAAATAAAAGGCTTCACTCTTCTATGACACGACTTGAGAAGTAGTATTGACCCTCTCTACTATGCTGATCTCCCTAAATTAAATACCCAAATAATTCATGGGGCCCTTCAAAGTTTATAAAGAGAAAAGGATACACTGCACCCTAATAACCCATCTCAAGAGTTATCGGCTCACTAGTGGAACCTTCAAGGCTTCAAATAATCGCTCCCCAATGCTCATGAGCTCTTTAGAACACCAGATTCCTAGACCAACTTAGAGACACTAGCTCGCCAGTGGTACCTTCATTGGCAATCAAACGACCTTAACAACGACCTGATTAAACATGGTCTAAACTCGCAATTCCCACATCAAGGTGTAGTTCTACCTAAGATACTGTTGTTTCATGGGAGATGATTCAAAAAGCATCCAGCAAGCATAACCTATGATGGAAAGCACTAGCTGACAACTATAGGAAACAAAAAAGGATAGCTTTTATCTCAAGACTCAATAAATCCAACTAGATTTCTGCACCGAATGGAGCCTCAGCCGACCCTAGCTCTTGATTCTAGCCTGACTCGATCCAATCAGATTCCTGGTAGGAATCGAGCTTCAGTCGACCCAATTGGACCCATGCTCTCATTTTCAACATAACGCGACCCAGTTGGATTCCTACTCTGAATCGAGTCTCAGTTGACCCAATTGTAGCAATAGGCTCGTTTCGAGCCTAAGTCTACCCAATTGGATTCCTACTTCAAATGGAGCCTCGGTCAACCAAATTAGAGCCATGCTCTTGTTTGAATATTGAGACAAGAGCATGGCTCCAATTGGATCAAGCGAGGCTTGAAACAAGAGCATTGTTCCAATTTGTTCGATTGAGGCTCGAAACGAGAGCATCTCTCCAACAGGGTCAATTGAGGCTCCATTCGAAGCAGGAATCCAATTGGGTTGAGTCAGTCAACCCAGTTGGAGCAATTCTCTCATTTTGAGCCTCAACCGAACCAATTGGAGCCATGCTCTTGTCTCAAGCCTAAATTAACCCAATTTGATTTCCGCTCCGAATGGAGCCTCAGTTGACCCCGTTGGAGCAATGCTCTCATTTCAAGCCTCAGCCAAATCAATTGGAGCCATGACCATGCAAACCAATACAGTAAAGAAAAGAGAACGTACCTCTATTATCTTTTAATCAGTCAAGTCATCCCACAAGACAAGAGGCTTTACTCTTCCCACAAAATAAAAAGCTTCACTTTTTTGTGGCATGACTTGAGAAGTAGTATTGACCCTCTTTATTATGCTATTCTTCCTAAATCAAATACCCAAGCAATTCATGGGGCCCTTCAAAATTTACAAAGAGAAAAGGATACACTCCATCCTAATAACCCATCTAAAGAGTTATCGGCTCGCTAGTGGAACCTTCAAGGCTTCAAGTAATCACTCCCCAATGCTCACGAGCTCTCTAGAACATCGGATTTGCAAACCAACTTAGAGACTTTAGTTCACCAGTGGTACCTTCATTGGCAATTAAACGACCTTAGCAACGAACCGGTTAAATACGGTCTAAACTCGTGATTCCCACATCAAGGCAAAGTTCTACCTAAGATGCCGTCATTTCACGGGAGATGATTCAAAGAGCATCCTACAAGCATAACCTACGATGGAAAGCACTAACTGAGGACTATAGGAAGCAAAAGAGGACAGCTCTTATCTCAAGCCTCAATCAATCGAACTAAATTCTTGCACCGAATGGAGCCTTAGCCGACCTTGTTGGAGCCATGTTCTTGATTCTAGCCTGACTCGATCCAATTGGATTCCTGGTTGAAATCGAGCTTTGGTCGAACCAATTAGACCCATGCTTTCATTTTCAACCTAATGCAACCCAGTTGGATTCCTACTCTAAATTGAGTCTCAGTAGACCCAATTGTAGCGATAGGTTCATTTCGAGCCTAACTCGACCCAATTGGATTCTTTTTTCAAATGGAGCCTCGGTCGACCCAATTGGAGCCATACTCTTGATTGAGGCTTGAGACAAGAGCATGGCTCCAATTGGATCGGGTGAGGCTTGAAACAAGAGCATTGCTCCAACTGGGTCGACTGAGGCTCCATTTGGAGTAGGAATCTAATTGGGTTCATTGAGGCTTGAGATAAGAGCATGGCTCCAATTAGTTCGGCTGAAGCTCGAAACAAGAGCATATCTCAAACTAGGTCAACTGAGGCTCCATTTGAAGCAAGAATCCAATTAGGTTGAGTCAGTCGATCCAGTTAAAGCAATTCTCTCATTTTGAGCCTCAACCGAGCCAATTGTAGCCATGCTCTCATCTCAAGCCTCAATCAACCCAATTCAATTCCTGCTCCAAATAGAGCCTTAGTCGACTCAGTTGGAGCAATGCTCTCATTTCAAGTCTCAGCCAGATCAATTGGAGCCATGACCAAGCAAACCAATACAGTAAAGAAAAGGAAATATATCTCTGTTATCTTTCAACCATGCAAGTCCTCCCATAAGATGAGACTTTTCTCTTCCTACGAAATAAAGGGCTTTACTCTTCCATGACAGAACTTGAGAAGTAGCATTAACCCTCTCTATTATGTTGTTCTCCCTAAATCAAATACCTAAACAATTCATGGGGCCCTTTAAAGTTTATAAAGAGAAAAAGGATACATTACACCCTAATAATCCATCTCAAGAGTTATCGGCTAGCTAATGGAACCTTCAAGGCTTCAAGTAATCACTCCCCAATGCTCACAAGCACTCCAGAACACCAGATTCCCAGAGCAACTTAGAGACTCTAACTCACCAGTGGTACCTTCATTGGCACTCAAACGACCTTAGCAAAGACCCGGTTAAACACTGTCTAAACTCGCAATTCCTACATCAAGGCGAAGTTCTACCTAAGATGCTGTCTTTTCACGAGAGATGATTCAAAAAGCATTCAGCAAGCATAACCTACGATGGAAAGCACTAACTAAGGACTATAGAAAATAAAAAAGGGCAGCTCTTATCTCAAACCTCAATCAATCCAACTAGATTCCTGCATGGAATGGAGCCTCAGGCAAACCTGTTGGAGCCATGCTCTTGAATCTAGCCTGACTCGATCCAATCGAATTCCTGGTCAGCATCGAGCTTCAGTCGACCCAATTGGAGCCATGCTCTCATTTTCAACCTAGCGCGACCCAGTTGGATTCCTTCTCTAAATCGAGTCTCAATTGACCTAGTTGTAGCGATAGGCTCGTTCTGAGCCTAACTCGACCCAATTAGATTCCTACTTCAAATGGAGCCTCGGTCGACCCAACTGGAGCTATGCTCTTGATTGAGGCTTGAGACAAGAGCATGGCTCCAATTAGATCGGGTGAGGCTTGAAACAAGAGCATTACTCCAATTGGGTTGACTAAGGCTCCATTCAAAGCAAGAATCTAATTAGATTCATTGAGACTTGAGACAATAGCATGGCTCCAATTGGTTCGACTGCGGATTCAAACGAGAGCAATCTCCAACTGGGTCAACTAAGGCTCCATTCGAAGCAGGAATCCAATTGGGTTGAGTCAGTCGACCTAGTTGGAGCAATTCTCTTGTTTTGAGCTTCAACCGAACCAATTGGAGCCATTTTCTTGTCTCAAACCTCAATCAACCCAATTCAATTCCTGTTCCGAATGGAGCCTCAGTCGACCCAGTTGGAGCAATGTTTTCATTTTGAGCCTCAGCCAGATCAATTGGAGCCATGAACAAGCAAGCTAATACAGTAAAGAAAAGGGAACAAATCTCTGTTATCTTTCAATCAAGCAAGTCCTCCCATGAGACAAGAGGCTTTACTCTTCCTCCAAAATAAAAGGCTTCACTCTTCCATGACATGACTTAAGAAGTAGAATTGACCCTTGTTATTATGTTGTTCTCCCTAAATCAAAAACCTAAACAATTCATGGGGCCCTTCAAAGTTTATAAAGAGAAAAGGACACATTGCACCCTAATAACCCATCTCAAAAGTTATTGGCCCGCTAGTGGAACCTTCAAGTCTTCAAGTAATCACTCCCCAATGCTCATGAGCTCTTCAGAGCACCGGATTCTCAGACCAACTTAGAAACTCTAGCTCGCTAGTGGTACCTTCATTGGCACTCAAACGACCTTAAGAATGACATATTAAACACTATCTAAACTCATAATTGCCACATCAAGGCAAAGTCCTATCAAGATGTTGTCCTTCCACAGGAGAAGGTTCAAAGAGCATGCAGCAAGCATAGCCTATGATGCAAAGCACTAACTAAGAACTACAGGAAACAAAAAAGGACAACTCTTGTCTTAAGCCTCAATCAATCCAACTAGATTCCTGCACCGAATGGAGCCTCAGCCGACCCAGTTGGAGCCATGCTCTCGATTCTTGGCTGACTCGAAACAATTGAATTCTTGGATGGAATTGAGCTTCAGTCGACTCAATTGGACCCATGCTCTCGTATTCAGCCTAATGCAACCCAATTAGATTTCTGCTCTGAATCGAGCCTCAGTCGACCCAATTAGAGCTATAGGCTCGTTTCGAGCCTAACTTGATCCAATTGGATTCCTACTTCAAATGGAGCCTCGGTCAACCCAATTGGAGCCATGCTCTTGATTGAGGTTTGAGGCAAGAGCATCGCTCTAATTGGATCAAGTGAGGCTTGAAACAAGAGCATTGCTCCAACTGGGTCGATTGAGGCTCCATTGGGAGCAGGAACAAATTGGGTTCATTGAAGCTTGAGACAAGACCATGGCTCCATTTGGTTTGGCTGAGGCTCAAAAAGAGAGCATAAGTCCAATTGGGTCAATTGAGGCTCTATTCGACGCAGGAATCCAATTGGGTTGAGTCAATTGACCCAGTTGGAGCAATTCTCTCATTTTGAGCCTCAACCAAACCAATTGCAGCCATGCTCTTGTCTCAAGTCTCAATCAACCCAATACGATTCCTACTTCGAATGGAGCCTCAGTCGACCCAGTTGGAGAAATTCTTTCATTTGGAGCCTTAATCAAACCAATTGGAGCCATAACCATGCAAACCAGTACAGTAAAGGAAAGGGAACATATCTATGTAATCTTTCAGGCAAGTCCTCCCACAAAACAAGAGGCTTTACTCTTCCCACGAAATAAAAGGCTTCACTCTTCTGTGACATGACTTAAGAAGTAGTATTTACCCTCTCTATTATGTTGTTCTCCTTAAATCAAATACCTAAACAATTCATGGGGCCCTTGAAGGTTTATAAAGAGAAAAGGATACACTGGACCCTAATAACCCATCTCAAGAGTTATCGGCTCGCTAGTGGAACCTTCAACGCTTCAAGTAATCGCTCCCCAATGATAATGAGCTCTCCAGAACACTAGATTCGCAGACCAACTTAGAGACACTAGCTCGCTAGTGGTACCTTCATTGGCACTCAAACGACCTTAACAACAACCTAGTTAAACACGGTCTAAACTCACAGTTCCCACATTAAGGCAAAGTCCTACCTAAGATGCTATCCTTCTATGGGAGATGGTTCAAAGAGCATGCAGTAAGCATAACCTACGATGGAAAGCACTAATGAAGGATAGTAGGAAATAAAAAAGGATAGCTCTTATCTCAAGCCTCAATCAATCCAACTAGATTCCTACACCTAATGGGGCCTCAGCAGATTCAATTAGAGCCATGCTCTCGATTCAAGCCTAACTCAATCCAGTTGGATTCGTAGTCGGAATCAAGCTTCAGTCGACCCTATTGGACCCATGCTCTCATTTTTAGCCTCACATGACCCAATTGTATTCCTGCCCTGAATTGAGTCTCAATCGACACAATTGGAGCGATATGCTCGTTTCAAGCCTAACTCGAGCTAATTGGATTCCTACTTCAAATGGAGCCTTGGTCGACCCAATTGGAGCTATGCTCTTGATTGAGCCTTGAGAGAAAAGCATGGCTCTAACTAGATTGGGTGAGGCTTGAAACAAGAGCATTCTCCTACTGGGTCGACTAAGGCTCCATTCGGAGCAGGAATCTAATTGGGTTCATTGAGGCTTGAGACAAGAGCATGGCTCCAATTGGTTTGGCTAATGCTTGAAATAGGAGTCTATCTCCAACTGGGTCAACTGAGGCTCCATTCAAAGTAGGAATCCAATTGGGTTGAGTCAGTCAGCCCAGTTGGAGCAATTCTCTCGTTTGTAGCCTCAACCGAATCAATTGGAGCGATGCTCTTGTCTTAAGCCTTAATACAATTCGATTCCTACTCTGAACGGAACCTCAGTCGACTCAGTTGGAGCAATGCTCTCGTTTAGAGCCTCAGCCAAATCAATTGGAGCCATGACTATGCAAACCAATACAGTAAAGAAAAGAAAACATATCTCTGTTATCTTTCAGTCAGGCAAGTCCTCCCACGAGACAAGAGCTTTACTCTTCCTTCAAAATTAAAGGCTCACTCTTCTTTCACATGACTTGAGAAGTAGTATTGACTCTCTCTATCATGTTGTTCTCCCTAAATCAAATACCTAAACAATTCATGGGGCTGTTGAAAGTTTATAAAGAGAAAAGAATACACTGCACCCTAATAACCCATCTCAAGAGTTATTAGCTCGCTAGTGAAACCTTCAATGCTTCAAGTAATTGCTCCCAAATGTTCATGAGCTCTCCAGAGCACTAGATTCATAGACCAACTTAGAGACTCTAGCTCGCTAGTGGTACCTTCATTAGCACTCAAACGATCTTAACAATGATCTGGTTAAACACAGTCTAAACTCGCAATTCCACATCAAGGCAAAGTCCTACCTAAGATGCTATCCTTCCACGGGAGATGGTTCAAAGAGCATGTAGCAGGCATAACCTACGATGAAAAGTACTAACGAAGGACTGTAGGAAACAAAAAAGGACAACTCTTATCTTAAGCCTCAATCAATCCAACTAGATTCTTACACTGAATGGAGCCTCAGTGGACCCAATTGGAGCCCTACTCTCGATTCGAGCCTAACTCAATCCAATCGAATTCTTGGTCAGAATCGAGCTTCGGTCGACCCAATTGGACCCATGGTCTCATTTTCAGCCTAAAGCGACCCAATTGTATTCCTGCTCTGAATCGACTCTCAGTCGACTCAATTGGAGCGATAGGCTCATTTCGAGCCTAACTCGAGCCAATTGGATTCCTACTTCAAATGGAGCCTCAGTTGACCCAATTGCAGCCATGCTTTTGATTAAGGCTTGAGACAAGAGCATGGCTCTAATTGGATCGGGTGAGGCTTGAAACAAGAGCATTGCTCCAACTGGGTTGACTGAGGCTCCATTCGAAGCAATAATCTAATTAGGTTCATTGAGGCTTGAGACTAGACAATGGCTCCAATTGGTTCGGCTAAGGCTCGAAACGAGAGCATATCACCAACTGCATCAACTGAGCTCCATTTGAAGAAGGAATCCAATTTGGTTGAGTCAGTCAATCCAGTTGGAGCAATTCTCTCGTTTTGAGCCTTAACCAAACTAATTGAAGCCATGCTCTTGTCTCAAGCCTCAATCAACCCAATTCGATTCCTGCTCGGAAGGGAACCTTAGTCGACCCAGTTGGAGCAATGCTCTTGTTTCAAGCTTCAGCCAAATCAATTGGAGCCATGACTATGCAAACCAATACAGTAAATAAAAGGGAATGTGTCTTTGTTATCTCTCAGTCAGGCAAGTCCTCCTACGAGACAAGAGGCTTTACTCTTCCTACAAAATAAAAGGCTCACTCTTCTTTGACACGACTTGAGAAATAGTATTTACCCTAGTGGAACCTTCAAGGCTTTAAGTAATCACTCCCCAATGCTTATGAGTTCTCCAAAACATCGGATTTGCAGACCAACTTAGAGACACTAGCTTACCAGTGGTAACTTCATTAGCACTCAACCAATCTTAACAATGACTTGGTGAAACACGGTCTAAATTTGCAATTCCAACATCAAGGCGAAGTCCTACCTAAGATGCTGTCCTTCTACGGGAGATGGTTCAAAGAGCATGCAGCAAGCATAACCTACGATGGAAAGCACTAACTTAGGACTACAGGAAACAAAAAAGAGTAGCTCTTATCTCAAGCCTCAATCAATCCAACTAGATTCCTGCACCTATTGGAGCCTCAGCCGACCCAATTAGAGCCATGGTCTCGATTCGAGCCTAACTCGATCCAATTGGATTCCTGGTCAGAATCGAGCTTCAGTTGACCCAATTGGACCCATGTTCTCATTTTTAGCCTAACATGACCCAATTGTATTCCTGCCCTAAATCGAGTCTCAATCGACTCAATTGGAGCGATAGGCTCGTTTCGAGCCTAACTCGACCCAATTGGATTCCTACTTCAAATGGAGCCTTAGTTGACCCAATTGGAGCCATGCTCTTGATTGAGGCTTTAGACAAGAGCATGGTTCCAATTGGATTGAGTAAGGCTTGAAACAAAAGCATTGCTCTAACTGAGTCGATCGAGGCTTCATTTGGAGTAGGAATCTAATTGAGTTCATTGAGGCTTGAGACAAGAGCATGGCTCCAATTGGTTTGGCTGAGGCTCAAAATGGGAGCATATCTCCAAGAGGGTTAACTGAAGGTCCATTCGAAGTAGGAATCCAATTGGATTGAGTCAGTCGATCCAGTAGGAGCAATTCTCTCGTTTCGAGCCTCAACCGAACCAATTGGAGCCATGCTCTTGTCTCAAGCCTCAATCAACCCAATTCGATTCCTACTCCGAATGGAACCTCAGTCAACTCAGTTCGAGCAATGCTCTTGTTTCGAGCCTTAGCCAAATCAATTGGAGCATGACTATGCAAACCAATACAGTAAAGAAAAGGGAACGTATCTATGTTATCTTTCAATCAGGCAAGTCCTCCCACGATACAAGAGGTTTTACTCTTCCCACGAAATAAAAGGCTTCACTCTTCTGTGATACGACTTGAGAAGTAGGATTGACCCTCTCTATTATACTATTCTCCCTAAATCAAATACCCAAACAATTCTTGGGGTCCTTCAAAGTTTATAAACAGAAAAGGATACATTGCACCCTAATAACCCATCTCAAGAGTTATCGGCTCGCTAGTGGAACCTTCAAGGCTTCAAGTAATCACTCCCCAATGCTTATGAGCTCTCCAGAACACCGGATTCCCAGACCAACGTAGAGACACTAGTTCACCAATGGTACCTTCATTGGCAATCAAACGACCTTAACAACAACCTGGTTAAACATGGTCTAAACTCGCAATTCTCATATCAAGGTGAAGTCCAACCTAAGATGCTGTCCTTCCATGGGAAATGGTTCGAAAAGCATGTAACAAGCATAACCTACAATGGAAAGCACTGAGGACTATAGGAAATAAAAAAGGATAACTCTTGTCTCAAGCCTCAATCAATCCAATTAAATTTCTGCACTAAATGAAACCTCAGCCGACCCAATTGGAGCCATGCTCTTGATTCGAGCTTGACTCGATCCAATCGGATTCCTGATCGGAATCAAGCTTCAGTCGACCCAATTAGACCCATGCTCTCATTTTCAGCTTAACGTGACCCTATTGGATTCTTGCTTTGAATCGAGTCTCAATCGACCTAATTGGAGTGATAGGCTCGTTTCGAGCCTAACTCAATCCCATTGGATTCCTACTTCAAATAGAGTCTCGGTTGACCCAATTAGAGCCATGCTCTTGATTGAGGCTTGAGAGAAGAGCATGGCTCCAATTGGATTAGGTGAGGCTTGAAACAAGAGCATTGCTCCAACTAGGTTGACTGAGGCTCCATTTTGAGTAGGAATCTAATTGGGTTCATTAAGGCTTGAGACAAGAGCATGGCTCCAATTGGTTTAGCTGAGACTCGAAATGGGAGCTTATCTCCAACTAGGTCAACTAAGGCTCCATTCGAAGTAGGAATCCATTCGGGTTGAGTCAGTCGATCCAGTAGGAGCAATTCTCTCGTTTTAAGCCTCAACCGAACCAATTGGAGCCATGGTCTTGTCTCAAGCCTCAATCAATCCAATTTGATTCTTGCTCCGAATGGAACCTCAGTTGACCCAGTTTGAGCAATGCTCTCATTTCGAGTCTCAGCCAAATCAATTGGAGCCATGACCATGCAAACCAATAAAGTATAGAAAAGGGAACGCATCTTTGTTATCTTTCAATCAAGCAAGTTCTCCCATGAGACAAGAGGCTTTACTCTTCTCACAAAATAAAAGGCTTCACTCTTCCATGACAACTTGAGAAGTAGTATTGACCCTCTCTATTATGTTGTTCTCCCTAAATTAAATACCTAAACAATTATTGGGGCCCTTCAAAGTTTATAAAGAGAAAAAGGATACATTGCACCCTAATAACCCATCTTAAGAGTTATCAGCTCGCTAGTGGAACCTTCAAGGCTTCAAGTAATCACTCCCCAATGCTCACAAGCTCTCCAGAACACCAGATTCTCAGACCAACTTAGAGACTCTAGCTCGCCAGTGGTACCTTCATTGGCACTCGAACGACCTTAACAATGACCCGGTTGAACACGATCTATACTCGCAATTCCCATAATAAGATAAAGTCCTACCTAAGATGCTATCCTTTCAAGGGAGATGGTTCAAAGAGTATGCACCAAGCATAACCTACAATGGAAAGCACTAGTTGAGGACTATATGAAACAAAAAAAGGACAGCTCTTGTCTCAAGCCTCAATCAATCCAACTAAATTCTTGCACTGAATGGAACCTCAGCCGATCCAGCTGGAGCCATGCTCTCAATTCGAGCCTGACTCGATCCAATCGGATTCCTGGTTGAAATCGAGCTTTAGTCGACCCAATTGGACCCATGCTCTCGTTTGCAGCCCAACGCAGCCCAGTTGGATTCCTGCTCTGAATCGAGTCTTAGTCGACCCAATTGGAGCGATAGGCTCGTTTCGAGCCTAACTCGACCCAATTGGATTCCTACTTCAAATGGAGCCTCGGTCGACCCAATTGGAGCCATGCTCTTGATTGAGGCTTTAGACAAGAGCATGGCTCCAAATGGATCGGGCGAGGCTTCAAACAAGAGCATCACTCCAACTGGGCCGATTGAGGCTTCGTTCGGAGCAGAAATCTAATTAGGTTCATTGAAGCTTGAGATAAGAGCATGGCTCCAATTGGTTCGGCTGAAGCTCGAAATGAGAGCATATCTCCAACTGGGTCAACTAAGGCTCCATTCGAAGCAAGAATCCAATTGGGTTGAGTCAGTCGACCCAGTTGGAGCAATTCTCTCGTTTTGAGCCTCAACCAAACCAATTGGAGCCATGCTCTTGTCTCAAGCCTCAATCAACCTAATTCGATTCCTGCTCCAATTGGAGCCTTAGTCGACCTAATTGGAGCAATGCTCTCATTTCCACCTTAGCCAAATCAATTAGAGCCACGACCATGCAAACCAATACAGTAAAGAAAAGGAAACGTATCTATGTTATCTTTCAATCAGGCAAGTCCTCCCATGAGACAAGAGGCTTTACTCTTCCCATGAAATAAAAGGCTTTACTCTTCCGTGACATGACTTAAGAAGTAGTATTGACCCTCTCTATTATGTTGTTCTCCCTAAATCAAATACCTAAACAATTCATGGGGCCCTTCAAAGTTTATAAAGAGAAAAGGATACACTACACCCTAATAACCCATCTCAAGAGTTATCGGCTCGCTAGTGGAACCTTCAACGCTTCAAGTAATCACTCCCCAATGCTCATGAGCTCTCTAGAATACCGGATTCTCATACCAACTTAGAGACTCTAGCTCGCTAGTGGTACCTTCATTGGCACTCAAACAACCTTAACAACGACCCAGTTGAACACGGTATAAACTCGCAATTCCCATAACAAGATGAAGTCCTACCTAAGATGCTATCCTTTCAAGGGAGATGGTTCAAAGAGCATGCACCAAGCATAACCTACAATGGAAAGCACTAGCTGAGGACTGCAAGAAACAAAAAAGGATAGCTCTTGTCTCAAGGGAAATGATTCAAAGAGCATACACCAAGCATAACCTACAATGGAAAGCACTAGCTGAGGACTACAGGAAACAAAAAAGGATAACTCTTGTTTCAAGCTTCAATCAATCCAACTAGATTCTCGCACCGAATCGAACCTCAGCCGACCCAGCTGGAGCCATGCTCTCGATTTCAGCCTCACTCGATCCAATTGGATTCCTATTTGGAATCGAGCTTTAGTTGACCCAATTGGACCCATGCTCTCATTTTCAGCCGAATGCAACCCAGTTGGATTCCTGCTCTGAATCGAGTCTCAATCGACCCAATTGGAGCGATAGGCTTGTTTCGAGCCTAACTCGACCCAATTGGATTCCTACTTCAAATGGAGCCTCGGTCGACCCAATTGGAGCCATGCTCTTGATTGAGGCTTGAGACAAGAGCATGGCTCCAATTGGATCTGGTGAGGCTTGAAACAAGAGCATTGCTCCAACTGGGTCAATCGAGGCTCCGTTCGTAGCAGGAATCTAATTGGGTTCATTGAGGCTTGAGACAAGAGCATGGCTCCAATTGGTTCGACTAAGGCTTGAAATGAGAGCATATCTCCAACTGGGTCAACTGAGGCTCCATTCAAAGCAGGAATCCAATTGGGTTGAGTCAGTCGACCCAGTTGGAGCAATTCTCTCATTTTGAGCCTCAACCGAACCAATTGGAGCCATGCTCTTGTCTCAAGCCTCAATCAACCCAATTCGATTCTTGCTCCGAATGGAGCCTCAGTCAACCCAATTGGAGCAATGCTCTCATTTCGAGCCTCAGCCAAATCAATTGGAGCCATGACCATGCAAACCAATACAATAAAGAAAAGGGAATGTATCTCTGTTATCTTTCAATTAGGCAAGTCCTCCCACGAGACAAGAGGCTTTACTCTTCCCATGAAATAAAAGGCTTTACTCTTCCGTGACACGACTTGAGAAGTAGTATTGACCCTCTCTATTATGTTGTTCTCCCTAAATCAAATACCTAAACAATTCATGGGGCCCTTCAAAGTTTATAAAGAGAAAAGGATACACTGCACCCTAATAACCCATCTCAAGAGTTATCGGCTCGCTAGTGGAACCTTCAAGGCTTCAAGTAATCACTCCCCAATGCTCATGAGCTCTCTAGAACACTAGATTCTTAGACCAACTTAGAGACTCTAGCTCGCCAGTGGTACCTTCATTGGCACTCAAACGACCTTAACAATGACCCGGTTAAACACGGTCTAAACTCACAATTCCCACATCAAGGCGAAGTCCTACCTAAGATGTTGTCCTTTCATGGAAGATGGTTCAAAGAGCATGCACCAAGCATAACCTACGATGGAAAGCACTAACTGAGGACTATAGGAAACAAAAAAGGATAGCTCTTGTCTCAAGCCTCAATCAATCCAACTAGATTCCTGCACCGAATGGAGCCTCAGCCGACCCAGTTGGAGCCATGCTCTCGATTCGAGCCTGACTCGATCCAATCGGATTCCTGGTCAGAATCGAGCTTCAGTCAACCCAATTGGACCCATGCTCTCATTTTCAGCCTAATGCGACCCAGTTGGATTCCTGCTCTGAATCGAGTCTCAGTCGACCCAATTGGAGCGATAGGCTCATTTCGAGCCTAACTCGACCCAATTGGATTCCTACTTCAAATGGAGCCTCGGTCGACCCAATTGGAGCCATGCTCTTGATTGAGGCTTGAGACAAGAGCATGGCTCCAATTGGATTGGGTGAGGCTTGAAACAAGAGCATTGCTCCAACTAGGTCGACTGAGGCTCCATTCAGAGCAGGAATCTAATTGGGTTCATTGAGGCTTGAGACAAGAGCATGGCTCCAATTGGTTCGACTGAGGCACGAAACCAGAGCATATCTCTAACTAGGTCAATTGAGGCCCCACTCGAAGCAGGAATCCAATTAGGTTGAGTCAGTTGACCCAGTTGGAGCAATTCTCTCATTTTGAGCCTCAACCGAACCAATTGGAGCCATGCTCTTGTCTCAAGCCTCAATCAACCCAATTTGATTCCTGCTCCGAATGGAGCCTCAGTCAACCCAATTGGAGCAATGCTCTTGTTTCGAGCCTCAACCAAATCAATTGGAGCCATGACCATGCAAACCAATACAGTAAAGAAAAGGAAACGTATCTCTATTATCTTTCAATCAGACAAGTCCTCTCACAAGACAAGAGGCTTTACTCTTCCCACAAAATAAAAGGCTTTACTCTTCCGTGACATGACTTGAGAAGTAGTATTGACCCTCTCTATTATGTTGTTCTCCCTAAATCAAATACCTAAACAATTCATGGGGCCCTTCAAAGTTTATAAAGAGAAAAGGATACACTGCACCCTAATAACCCATCTCAAGAGTTATCGGCTCGCTAGTGGAACCTTCAAGGCTTCAAGTAATCACTCCCCAATGCTCACAAGCTCTCCAAACATCGGATTCCCAAACCAACTTAGAGACTCTAGCTCGCTAGTGGTACCTTCATTGGCACTCAAACGACCTTAACAAGGACCCAGTTAAACATGGTCTAAACTCGCAATTCCCACATCAAGGTGAAGTCCTACCTAAGATGTTGTCCTTTCATGGGAGATGGTTCAAAGAGCATACACCAAGCATAACCTATGATGGAAAGCACTAACTGAGGACTACAGGAAACAAAAAAGGATAGCTCTTGTCTCAAGCCTCAATCAATCCAACTAGATTCCTGCACCGAATGGAGCCTCAGCCGACCCAGTTGGAGCCATGCTCTCGATTCGAGCCTAACTCGATCCAATCGGATTCCTGGTCGGAATCGAGCTTCAGTCGACCCAATTGGACCCATGCTCTCATTTTCAGCCTAACGCGACCCAATTGGATTCCTGCTCTGAATCGAGTCTCAATCGACCCAATTGGAGCGATAGGCTCATTTCGAGCCTAACTCGACCCAATTGGATTCCTACTTCAAATGGAGCCTCGGTCGACCCAATTGGAGCCATGCTCTTGATTGAGGCTTGAGACAAGAGCATGGCTCCAATTGGATCGGGTGAGGCTTGAAACAAGAGCATTGCTCCAACTGGGTCGACTGAGGCTCCATTCGGAGCAGGAATCTAATTGGGTTCATTGAGGCTTGAGACAAGAGCATGGCTCCAATTGGTTCGGCTGAGGCTCGAAATGAGAGCATATCTCCAACTAGGTCAACTGAGGCTCCATTCAAAGCAGGAATCCAATTGGGTTGAGTCAGTCGACCCAGTTGGAGCAATTCTCTCATTTTGAGCCTCAACCGAACCAATTGGAGCCATGCTCTTGTCTCAAGCCTCAATCAACCCAATTCGATTCCTGCTCCGAATGGAGCCTCAGTCGACCCAATTGGAGCAATGCTCTCATTTCGAGCCTCAGCCAAATCAATTGGAGCCATGACCATGCAAACCAATATAGTAAAGAAAAGGGAACGTATCTCTATTATCTTTCAATCAGGCAAGTCCTCCCACGAGACAAGAGGCTTTACTCTTCCCACGAAATAAAAGGCTTTACTCTTCCGTGACACGACTTGAGAAGTAGTATTGACCCTCTCTATTATGCTGTTCTCCCTAAATCAAATACCTAAACAATTCATGGGGCCCTTCAAAGTTTATAAAGAGAAAAGGATACACTGCACCCTAATAACCCATCTCAAGAGTTATCGGCTCGCTAGTGGAACCTTCAAGGCTTCAAGTAATCACTCCCCAATGCTCACGAGCTCTCCACAGCACCGGATTCTCAGACCAACTTAGAGACTCTAGCTCACCAATGGTACCTTCATTGGCACTCAAACGACCTTAACAACGACCCAGTTAAACACGGTCTAAACTCGCAATTCCCACATCAAGGCGAAGTCCTACCTAAGATGCTGTCCTTTCATGGGAGATGGTTCAAAGAGCATGCAGCAAGCATAACCTACGATGGAAAGCACTAACTGAGGACTACAAGAAACAAAAAAGGATAGCTCTTGTCTCAAGCCTCAATCAATCCAACTAGATTCCTGCACCGAATGGAGCCTCAGCCGACCCAGTTGGAGCCATGCTCTCGATTCGAGCCTGACTCGATCCAATCGGATTCCTAGTCGGAATCGAGCTTCAGTCGACCCAATTGGACCCATGCTCTCATTTTTAGCCTAACGCAACCCAATTGGATTCCTGCTCTGAATCGAGTCTCAATCGACCCAATTGGAGCGATAGGCTCATTTCAAGCCTAACTCGACCCAATTGGATTCCTACTTCAAATGGAGCCTCGGTCGACCCAATTGGAGCCATGCTCTTGATTGAGGCTTGAGACAAGAGCATGGCTCCAATTGGATTGGGTGAGGCTTGAAACAAGAGCATTGCTCCAACTGGGTCGACTGAGGCTCCATTCGGAGTAGGAATCTAATTGGGTTCATTGAGGCTTGAGACAAGAGCATGGCTCCAATTGGTTCGACTGAGGCTCGAAACGAGAGCATATCTCCAACTGGGTCAACTGAGGCTCCATTCGAAGTAGGAATCCAATTGGGTTGAGTCAGTCAACCCAGTTGGAGCAATTCTCTCATTTTGAGCCTCAACCAAACCAATTGGAGCCATGCTCTTGTCTCAAGCCTCAATCAACCCAATTCGATTCCTGCTCCGAATGGAGCCTCAGTTGACCCAATTGGAGCAATGCTCTCGTTTCGAGCCTCAGCCAAATCAATTGGAGCCATGACCATGCAAACCAATACAGTAAAGAAAAGGGAACGTATCTCTGTTATCTTTCAATCAGGCAAGTCCTCCCATGAGACAAGAGGCTTTACTCTTCCCACGAAATAAAAGGCTTTACTATTCCGTGACACGACTTGAGAAGTAGTATTGACCCTCTCTATTATGTTGTTCTCCCTAAATCAAATACCTAAACAATTCATGGGGCCCTTCAAAGTTTATAAAGAGAAAAGGATACACTGCACCCTAATAACCCATCTCAAGAGTTATCGGCTCGCTAGTGGAACCTTCAAGGCTTCAAGTAATCACTCCCCAATGCTCATGAGCTCTCCAGAACACCGGATTCCCAGACCAACTTAGAGACTCTAGCTCACCAGTGGTACCTTCATTGGCACTCAAACGACCTTAACAATGACCCGATTAAACATGGTCTAAACTCGCAATTCCCACATCAAGGCAAAGTCCTACCTAAGATGCTGTCCTTTTGGGAGATGGTTCAAAGAGCATACACCAAGCATAACCTACGATGGAAAGCACTAACTGAGGACTACAGGAAACAAAAAAGGATAGCTCTTGTCTCAAGCCTCAATCAATCCAACTAGATTCCTGCACCGAATGGAGCCTCAGTCGACCCAATTGGAGCCATGCTCTCGATTTGACCCTGACTCGATCCAATCGGATTTCTGATCGAAATCGAGCTTCAATCGACCCAATTGGACCCATGCTCTCATTTTCAGCCTAATGCGACCCAGTTGGATTCCTGCTTTGAATCGAGTCTCAATCAACCCAATTGGAGCGATAGGCTCGTTTCGAGCCTAACTCGACCCAATTGGATTCCTACTTCAAATGGAGCCTCGGTTGACCCAATTGGAGCCATGCTCTTGATTGAGGCTTGAGACAAGAGCATGGCTCCAATTGGATCGGGTGAGGCTTGAAACAAGAGCATTGCTCCAACTAGGTTGACTGAGGCTCCATTTGGAGCAGGAATCTAATTGGGTTCATTGAGGCTTGAGACAAGAGCATGGCTCCAATTGGTTCGGCTGAGGCTTGAAAGGAGATCATATTTCCAACTGGGTCAACTAAAGCTCCATTCAAAGCAGGAATCCAATTGGGTTGAGTCAATCGACCAAGTTGGAGCAACTCTCTCATTTTGAGCCTCAACCGAACCAATTGGAGCCATGCTCTTGTCTCAAGCCTCAATCAACCCAATTCGATTCCTGCTCCGAATGGAGCCTCAGTCAACCCAGTTGGAGCAATGCTCTCATTTCGAGCCTCAGCCAAATCAATTGGAGCCATGACCATGCAAACCAATACAGTAAAGAAGAGGTAACGTATCTCTGTTATCTTTCAATCAGGCAAGTCTTCCCACGAGACAAGAGGCTTTACTCTTCCCACAAAATAAAAGGCTTTACTCTTTCATGACACGACTTGAGAAGTAGTATTGACCCTCTCTATTATGCTATTCTCCCTAAATCAAATACCTAAACAATTCATGGGGCCCTTCAAAGTTTATAAAGAGAAAAGGATACACTGCACCCTAATAACCCATCTCAAGAGTTATCGGCTCGCTAGTGGAACCTTCAAGGCTTCAAGTAATCACTCCCCAATGCTCACGAGCTCTCTAGAACACCGGATTCCCAGACCAACTTAGAGACTCTAGCTCGCCAGTGGTACCTTCATTGGCACTCAAATGACCTTAACAACGACTCGATTAAACATGGTCTAAACTCGCAATTCCCACATCAAGGCGAAGTCCTACCTAAGATGCTATCCTTTCATGGGAGATGGTTCAAAGAGCATGCAGCAAGCATAACCTACGATGGAAAGCACTAACTGAGGACTATAGGAAACAAAAAAGGATAGCTCTTGTCTCAAGCCTCAATCAATCCAACTAGATTCCTGCACCGAATGGAGCCTCAACCGACCTAGTTGGAGCCATGCTCTCGATTCGAGCCTGACTCGATCCAATCAGATTCCTGGTCGAAATTGAGCTTCAGTCGACCCAATTGGACCCATGCTCTCATTTTCAGCCTAACGCGACCCAGTTGGATTCCTGCTCTGAATCGAGTCTCAATCGACCCAATTGGAGCGATAGGCTCATTTCGAGCCTAACTCGACCCAATTGGATTCCTACTTCAAATGGAGCCTCGATCGACCCAATTGGAGCCATGCTCTTGATTGAGGCTTGAGACAAGAGCATGGCTCCAATTGGATCGGGTGAGGCTTGAAACAAGAGCATTGCTCCAACTAGGTCGACTGAGGCTCCATTCGGAGCAGGAATCTAATTGGGTTCATTGAGGCTTGAGACAAGAGCATGGCTCCAATTGGTTTGGCTGAGGCTCGAAATGAGAGCATATCTCCAACTGGGTCAACTGAGGCTCCATTCAAAGCAGGAATCCAATTGGGTTGAGTTAGTCAACCCAGTTGGAGCAATTCTCTCATTTTGAGCCTCAACCGAACCAATTGGAGCCATGCTCTTGTCTCAAGCCTCAATCAACCCAATTCGATTCCTGCTCCGAATGGAGCCTCAATCAACCCAATTGGACCAATGTTCTCATTTCGAGCCTCAGCCAAATCAATTGGAGCCATAACCATGCAAACAAATACAGTAAAGAAAAGGGAACATATCTCTGTTATCTTTCAATCAGGCAAGTCCTCCCACGAGACAAGAGGCTTTACTCTTCCCATGAAATAAAAGGCTTTACTCTTCCATGACATGACTTGAGAAGTAGTATTGACCCTCTCTATTATGTTGTTCTCTCTAAATCAAATACCTAAACAATTCATGGGGCCCTTCAAAGTTTATAAAGAGAAAAGGATACACTGCACCCTAATAACCCATCTCAAGAGTTATCGGCTCGCTAGTGGAACCTTCAAGGCTTCAAGTAATCACTCCCCAATGCTCATGAGCTCTCCAGAACATTGGATTCCCATACCAACTTAGAGACTCTAGCTCACTAGTGGTACCTTCATTGGCACTCAAACGACCTTAACAATGACCTAGTTAAACATGGTCTAAACTCGCAATTCCCACATCAAGGCGAAGTCCTACCTAAGATGCTATCCTTTCATGGGAGATGGTTCAAAGAGCATGCACCAAGCATAACCTACGATGGAAAGCACTAACTGAGGACTACAGGAAACAAAAAAGGATAGCTCTTGTCTCAAGCCTCAATCAATCCAACTAGATTCCTGCACCGAATGGAGCCTCAGCCGACCCAGTTGGAGCCATGCTCTCGATTCGAGCCTAACTCGATCCAATCGGATTCCTGGTCAGAATCGAGCTTCAGTCGACCCAATTGGACCCATGCTCTCATTTTTAGCCTAACGCGACCCAGTTGGATTCCTGCTCTGAATCGAGTCTCAATCGACCCAATTGGAGCGATAGGCTCGTTTCGAGCCTAACTCGACCCAATTGGATTCCTACTTCAAATGGAGCCTCGGTCGACCCAATTGGAGCCATGCTCTTGATTGAGGCTTGAGACAAGAGCATGGCTCCAATTGGATCGGGTGAGGCTTGAAACAAGAGCATTGCTCCAACTGGGTCGACTGAGGCTCCATTCGGAGCAGGAATCTAATTGGGTTCATTGAGGCTTGAGACAAGAGCATGGCTCCAATTGGTTCGGCTAAGGCTCGAAATGAGAGCATATCTCCAACTGGGTCAACTGAGGCTCCATTCGAAGCAGGAATCCAATTGGGTTGAGTCAGTCGACCCAGTTGGAGCAATTCTCTCGTTTTGAGCCTCAACCGAACCAATTGGAGCCATGCTCTTGTCTCAAGCCTCAATCAACCCAATTCGATTCCTGCTCCGAATGGAGCCTCAATCGACCCAATTGGAGCAATGCTCTCATTTCGAGCCTCAGCCAAATCAATTGGAGCCATGACCATGCAAACCAATACAGTAAAGAAAAGGGAACGTATCTCTGTTATCTTTCAATCAGGCAAGTCCTCCCACGAGACAAGAGGCTTTACTCTTCCCACGAAATAAAAGGCTTTACTCTTCCATGACATGACTTGAGAAGTAGTATTGACCCTCTCTATTATGTTGTTCTCCCTAAATCAAATACCTAAACAATTCATGGGGCCCTTCAAAGTTTATAAAGAGAAAAGGATACACTGCACCCTAATAACCCATCTCAAGAGTTATCGGCTCGCTAGTGGAACCTTCAAGGCTTCAAGTAATCACTCCCCAATGCTCACGAGCTCTCCAGAACACCGGATTCCATACCAACTTAGAGACTCTAGCTCGCCAGTGGTACCTTCATTGGCACTCAAACAACCTTAACAACAACCTGATTAAACACGGTCTAAACTCGCAATTCCCACATCAAGGCGAAGTCCTACTTAAGGTGCTGTCCTTGGGAGATGGTTCAAAGAGCATGCACCAAGCATAACCTACGATGGAAAGCACTAACTGAGGACTATAGGAAACAAAAAAGGATAGCTCTTGTCTCAAGCCTCAATCAATCCAACTAGATTCCTGCACCGAATGGAGCCTTAGCCAACCCAGTTGGAGCCATGCTCTCGATTCGAGCCTAACTCGATCCAATCGGATTCCTGGTTGGAATTGAGCTTCAGTCGACCCAATTGGACCCATGCTCTCATTTTCAGCCTAACGTGACCCAATTGGATTCCTGCTCTAAATCGAGTCTCAATCGACCCAATTGGAGTGATAGGCTCGTTTCGAGCCTAACTCGACCCAATTGGATTCCTACTTCAAATGGAGCCTCGGTTGACCCAATTGGAGCCATGCTCTTGATTGAGGCTTGAGACAAGAGCATGGCTCCAATTGGATTGGGTGAGGCTTGAAACAAGAGCATTGCTCCAAGTAGGTCGACTGAGGCTCCATTCGGAGCAAGAATCTAGTTGGGTTCATTGAGGCTTGAGACAAGAGCATGGTTCCAATTGGTTCGGCTGAGGCTTGAAACAAGAGCATATCTCCAACTGGGTCAACTGAGCCTTTATTCGAAGCAGGAATCCAATTGGGTTGAGTGAGTCGACCCAGTCGGTGCAATTCTCTCGTTATGAGCCTCAACCGAACCAATTGGAGCCATGCTCTTGTCTCAAGCCTCAATCAACCCAATTCGATTCCTGCTCCGAATGGAGCCTCAGTCGACCCAATTGGAGCAATGCTCTCATTTCGAGCCTCAACCAAATCAATTGGAGCCATGACCATGCAAACCAATACAGTAAAGAAAAGGGAACGTATCTCTATTATCTTTCAATCAAGCAAGTCCTCCCACGAGACAAGAGGCTTTACTCTTCCCATGAAATAAAAGGCTTTACTCTTCCGTGACACAACTTGAGAAGTAGTATTGACCCTCTCTATTATGTTGTTCTCCCTAAATCAAATACCTAAACAATTCATGGGGCCCTTCAAAGTTTATAAAGAGAAAAGGATACACTGCACCCTAATAACCCATCTCAAGAGTTATCGGCTCGCTAGTGGAACCTTCAAGGCTTCAAGTAATCACTCCCCAATGCTCACGAGCTCTCCAGAACATCGGATTCCCAGACCAACTTAGAGACTCTAGCTCGCTAGTGGTACCTTCATTGGCACTCAAACGACCTTAACAATGACCCGGTTAAACATGGTCTAAACTCGCAATTCCCACATCAAGGCGAAGTCCTACCTAAGATGCTATCCTTTCATGGGAGATGGTTCAAAGAGCATGCAGCAAGCATAACCTACGATGGAAAGCACTAACTGAGGACTACAGGAAACAAAAAAGGATAGCTCTTGTCTCAAGCCTCAATCAATCCAACTAGATTCCTGCACCGAATGGAGCCTCAGCCGACCCAGTTGGAGCCATGCTCTCGATTCGAGCCTGACTCGATCCAATCGGATTCCTGATCAGAATCGAGCTTCAGTCGACCCAATTGGACCCATGCTCTCATTTTTAGCCTAACATGACCCAATTGGATTCCTGCTCTAAATCGAGTCTTAGTCAACCCAATTGGAGCGATAGGCTCGTTTCGAGCCTAACTCGACCCAATTGGATTCCTACTTCAAATGGAGCCTCGGTCGACCCAATTGGAGCCATGCTCTTGATTGAGGCTTGAGACAAGAGCATGGCTCCAATTGGATTGGGTGAGGCTTGAAACAAGAGCATTGCTCCAACTGGGTCGACTGAGGCTCCATTCGGAGCAGGAATCTAATTGGGTTCATTGAGGCTTGAGACAAGAGCATGGCTCCAATTGGTTCGATTGAGGCTCGAAACAAGAGCATATCTCCAACTGGGTCAACTGAGGCTCCATTCGAAGCAGGAATCCAATTGGGTTGAGTTAGTCAACCTAGTTGGAGCAATTCTCTCATTTTGAGCCTCAACCGAACCAATTGGAGCCATGCTCTTGTCTCAAGCCTCAATCAACCCAATTCGATTCCTACTCCGAATGGAGCCTCAGTCGACCTAGTTGGAGCAATGCTCTCATTTCGAGCCTCAACCAAATCAATTGGAGCCATGACCATGCAAACCAATACAGTAAAGAAAAGGGAACGTATCTCTATTATCTTTCAATCAGGCAAGTCCTCCCACGAGACAAGAGGCTTTACTCTTCCCATGAAATAAAAGGCTTTACTCTTTCGTGACATGACTTGAGAAGTAGTATTGACCCTCTCTATTATGCTGTTCTCCCTAAATCAAATACCTAAACAATTCATGGGGCCCTTCAAAGTTTATAAAGAGAAAAGGATACACTGCACCCTAATAACCCATCTCAAGAGTTATCGGCTCGCTAGTGGAACCTTCAAGGCTTCAAGTAATCACTCCCCAATGCTCACGAGCTCTCCAGAACATCAGATTCGCAGACCAACTTAGAGACTCTAGCTCGCTAGTGGTACCTTCATTGGCACTCAAACGACCTTAACAACGACCCGATTAAACATGGTCTAAACTCGCAATTCCCACATCAAGGCGAAGTCCTACCTAAGATGCTATCCTTTCATGGGAGATGGTTCAAAGAGCATGCACCAAGCATAACCTATGATGGAAAGCACTAACTGAGGACTATAGGAAACAAAAAAGGATAGCTCTTGTCTCAAGCCTCAATCAATCCAACTAGATTCCTACACCGAATGGAGCCTCAGCCGACCCAGTTGGAGCCATGCTCTCGATTCGAGCCTGACTCGATCCAATCGGATTCCTAGTCAAAATCGAGCTTCAGTCGACCCAATTGGACCCATGCTCTCATTTTTAGCCTAACGCAACCCAGTTGGATTCCTGCTTTGAATCGAGTCTCAGTCGACCCAATTGGAGCGATAGGCTCATTTCGAGCCTAACTCGACCCAATTGGATTCCTACTTCAAATGGAGCCTCGGTCGACCCAATTGGAGCCATGCTCTTGATTGAGGCTTGAGACAAGAGCATGGCTCCAATTGGATCGGGTGAGGCTTGAAACAAGAGCATTGCTCCAACTGGGTCGACTGAGGCTCCATTCGGAGCAGGAATCTAATTGGGTTCATTGAGGCTTGAGACAAGAGCATGGCTCCAATTGGTTCGACTAAGGCTCGAAACGAGAGCATATCTCCAACTGGGTCAACTGAGGCTCCATTCGAAGCAGGAATCCAATTGGGTTGAGTCAGTCGACCCAATTGGAGCAATTCTCTCATTTTGAGCCTCAACCGAACCAATTGGAGCCATGCTCTTGTCTCAAGCCTCAATCAACCCAATTCGATTCCTACTCCGAATGGAGCCTCAATCGACCCAATTGGAGCAATGCTCTCATTTTGAGCCTCAGCCAAATCAATTGGAGCCATGACCATGCAAACCAATACAGTAAAGAAAAGGGAACGTATCTCTGTTATCTTTCAATCAGGCAAGTCCTCCCACGAGACAAGAGGCTTTACTCTTCCCATGAAATAAAAGGCTTTACTCTTCCGTGACACAACTTGAGAAGTAGTATTGACCCTCTCTATTATGTTGTTCTCCCTAAATCAAATACCTAAACAATTCATGGGGCCCTTCAAAGTTTATAAAGAGAAAAGGATACACTGCACCCTAATAACCCATCTCAAGAGTTATCGGCTCGCTAGTGGAACCTTCAAGGCTTCAAGTAATCACTCCCCAATGCTCATGAGCTCTCCAGAACACCGGATTCCCAGACCAACTTAGAGACTCTAGCTCGCCAGTGGTACCTTCATTGGCACTCAAACGACCTTAACAACGACCCAGTTAAACATGGTCTAAACTCGCAATTCCCACATCAAGGCAAAGTCCTACCTAAGATGCTATCCTTTCATGGAAGATGGTTCAAAGAGCATGCACCAAGCATAACCTATGATGGAAAGCACTAACTGAGGACTACAGGAAACAAAAAAGGATAGCTCTTGTCTCAAGCCTCAATCAATCCAACTAGATTCCTGCACCGAATGGAGCCTCAGCCGACCCAGTTGGAGCCATGCTCTCGATTCGAGCTTGACTCGATCCAATCGGATTCCTGGTCGAAATCGAGCTTCAGTCGACCCAATTGGACCCATGCTCTCATTTTCAGCCTAATGCGACCCAGTTGGATTCCTACTCTGAATCGAATCTCAATCGACCCAATTGGAGCGATAGGCTCGTTTCGAGCCTAACTCGACCCAATTGGATTCCTACTTCAAATGGAGCCTCGGTCGACCCAATTGGAGCCATGCTCTTGATTGAGGCTTGAGACAAGAGCATGGCTCCAATTGGATCGGGTGAGGCTTGAAACAAGAGCATTGCTCCAACTGGGTCGACTGAGGCTCCATTCGGAGCAGGAATCTAATTGGGTTCATTGAGGCTTGAGACAAGAGCATGGCTCCAATTGGTTTGGTTGAGGCTCGAAATGAGAGCATATCTCCAACTGGGTCAACTGAGGCTCCATTCGAAGCAGGAATCCAATTGGGTTGAGTCAGTCGACCTAGTTGGAGCAATTCTCTCATTTTGAGCCTCAACCGAACCAATTGGAGCCATGCTCTTGTCTCAAGCCTCAATCAACCCAATTCGATTCTTGCTCCGAATGGAGCCTCAGTCGACCCAGTTGGAGCAATGCTCTCATTTCGAGCCTCAGCCAAATCAATTGGAGCCATGACCATGCAAACCAATACAGTAAAGAAAAGGGAACGTATCTCTATTATCTTTCAATCAGGCAAGTCCTCCCACGAGACAAGAGGCTTTACTCTTCCCACAAAATAAAAGGCTTTACTCCTCCGTGACACAACTTAAGAAGTAGTATTGACCCTCTCTATTATGTTGTTCTCCCTAAATCAAATACCTAAACAATTCATGGGGCCCTTCAAAGTTTATAAAGAGAAAAGGATACACTGCACCCTAATAACCCATCTCAAGAGTTATCGGCTCGCTAGTGGAACCTTCAAGGCTTCAAGTAATCACTCCCCAATGCTCATGAGCTCTCTAGAACACCGGATTCCCAAACCAACTTAGAGACTCTAGCTCGCCAGTGGTACCTTCATTGGCACTCAAACGACCTTAACAATGACCCGATTAAACACGGTCTAAACTCGCAATTCCCACATCAAGGCGAAGTCCTACCTAAGATGCTGTCCTTTCATGGGAGATGGTTCAAAGAGCATGCACCAAGCATAACCTACGATGGAAAGCACTAACTGAGGACTACAAGAAACAAAAAAGGATAGCTCTTGTCTCAAGCCTCAATCAATCCAACTAGATTCCTGCACCGAATGGAGCCTCAGCCGACCTAGTTGGAGCCATGCTCTCGATTCGAGCCTGACTCGATCCAATCGGATTCCTGGTTGGAATCGAGCTTCAGTCGACCCAATTGGACCCATGCTCTCATTTTTAGCCTAACATGACCCAGTTGGATTCCTACTCTGAATCGAGTCTCAATCGACCCAATTGGAGCGATAGGCTCGTTTCGAGCCTAACTCGACCCAATTGGATTCCTACTTCAAATGGAGCCTCGATCGACCCAATTGGAGCCATGCTCTTGATTGAGGCTTGAGACAAGAGCATGGCTCCAATTGGATCGGGTGAGGCTTGAAACAAGAGCATTGCTCCAACTGGGTCGACTGAGGCTCCATTCAGAGCAGGAATCTAATTGGGTTCATTGAGGCTTGAGACAAGAGCATGGCTCCAATTGGTTCGGCTGAGGCTCGAAACGAGAGCATATCTCCAATTGGGTCAACTGAGGCTCCATTCAAAGCAGGAATCCAATTGGGTTGAGTCAGTCGACCCAGTTGGAGCAATTCTCTCATTTTGAGCCTCAACCGAACCAATTGGAGCCATGCTCTTATCTCAAGCCTCAATCAACCCAATTCGATTCCTACTCCGAACAGAGCCTCAGCAAAGCCAGTTGGAGCAATGCTCTTGTTTTGAGCCTCAACCAAATCAATTGGAGCCATGACCATGCAAACCAATACAATAAAGAAAAGGGAACGTATCTCTGTTATCTTTCAATCAGGCAAGTCCTCCCACGAGACAAGAGGCTTTACTCTTCCCATGAAATAAAAGGCTTTACTCTTCCGTGACACGACTTGAGAAGTAGTATTGACCCTCTCTATTATGTTGTTCTCCCTAAATCAAATACCTAAACAATTCATGGGGCCCTTCAAAGTTTATAAAGAGAAAAGGATACACTGCACCCTAATAACCCATCTCAAGAGTTATCGGCTCGCTAGTGGAACCTTCAAGGCTTCAAGTAATCACTCCCCAATGCTCACGAGCTCTCCAGAACATCAGATTCGCAGACCAACTTAGAGACTCTAGCTCACTAGTGGTACCTTCATTGGCACTCAAACGACCTTAACAACGACCCGGTTAAACATGGTCTAAACTCGCAATTCCCACATCAAGGCGAAGTCCTACCTAAGATGCTATCCTTTCATGGGAGATGGTTCAAAGAGCATGCACCAAGCATAACCTACGATGGAAAGCACTAACTGAGGACTACAGGAAACAAAAAAGGATAGCTCTTGTCTCAAGCCTCAATCAATCCAACTAGATTCCTGCACCGAATGGAGCCTCAGCCGACCTAGTTGGAGCCATGCTCTCGATTCGAGCCTGACTCGATCCAATCGGATTCCTGATTGAAATTGAGCTTCAATCAACCCAATTGGACCCATGCTCTCATTTTCAGATTAACACAACCCAGTTGGATTCCTGCTCTAAATCGAGTCTCAATCGACCCAATTGGAGCGATAGGCTCGTTTCGAGCCTAACTCGACCCAATTGGATTCCTACTTCAAATGGAGCCTCGGTCGACCCAATTGGAGCCATGCTCTTGATTGAGGCTTGAGACAAGAGCATGGCTCCAATTGGATTGGGTGAGGCTTGAAACAAGAGCATTGCTCCAACTGGGTCGACTGAGGCTCCATTCGGAGCAGGAATCTAATTGGGTTCATTGAGGCTTGAGACAAGAGCATGGCTCCAATTGGTTCGGCTGAGGCTCAAAACGAGAGCATATCTCCAACTGGGTCAACTGAGGCTCCATTCGAAGCAGGAATCCAATTGGGTTGAGTCAGTCAACCCAGTTGGAGCAATTCTCTCATTTTGAGCCTCAACCGAACCAATTGGAGCCATGCTCTTGTCTCAAGCCTCAATCAACCCAATTCGATTCCTACTCCGAATGGAGCCTCAATCCACCCAATTGGAGCAATGCTCTCATTTCGAGCCTCAGCCAAATCAATTGGAGCCATGACCATGCAAACCAATACAGTAAAGAAAAGGGAACGTATCTCTGTTATCTTTCAATCAGGCAAGTCCTCCCACGAGACAAGAGGCTTTACTCTTCCCACGAAATAAAAGGCTTTACTCTTCCATGACACGACTTGAGAAGTAGTATTGACCCTCTCTATTATGTTGTTCTCCCTAAATCAAATACCTAAACAATTCATGGGGCCCTTCAAAGTTTATAAAGAGAAAAGGATACACTGCACCCTAATAACCCATCTCAAGAGTTATCGGCTCGCTAGTGGAACCTTCAAGGCTTCAAGTAATCACTCCCCAATGCTCATGAGCTCTCTAGAACACCAGATTCTTAGACCAACTTAGAGACTCTAGCTCACCAATGGTACCTTCATTGGCACTCAAACGACCTTAACAATGACTCGGTTAAACATGGTCTAAACTCGCAATTCCCACATCAAGGCGAAGTCCTACCTAAGATGCTATCCTTTCATGGGAGATGGTTCAAAGAGCATGCAACAAGCATAACCTACGATGGAAAGCACTAACTGAGGACTATAGGAAATAAAAAAGGATAGCTCTTGTCTCAAGCCTCAATCAATCCAACTAGATTCCTGCACCGAATGGAGCCTCAGCCGACCTAGTTGGAGCCATGCTCTCGATTCGAGCCTGACTCGATCCAATCCGATTCCTGGTCGGAATCGAGCTTTAGTCGACCCAATTGGACCCATGCTCTCATTTTTAGCCTAATGCAACCCAGTTGGATTCCTGCTCTGAATCGAGTCTAAGTTAACCCAATTGGAGCGATAGGCTCATTTCAAGCCTAACTCGACCCAATTGGATTCCTACTTCAAATGGAGCCTCGATCGACCCAATTGGAGCCATGCTCTTGATTGAGGCTTGAGACAAGAGCATGGCTCCAATTGGATTGGGTGAGGCTTGAAACAAGAGCATTGCTCCAACTGGGTCGACTGAGGCTCCATTAGGAGCAGGAATCTAATTGGGTTCATTGAGGCTTGAGACAAGAGCATGGCTCCAATTGGTTCGGTTGAGGCTCGGAATGAGAGCATATCTCCAATTGGGTCAATCGAGGCTCCATTCGAAGCAGGAATCCAATTGGGCTGAGTCAGTAGACCGAGTTGGAGCAATTCTTTCGTTTTAAGCCTTAACCGAACCAATTGGAGCCATGTTCTTATCTTAAGCCTCAATCAACCCAATTCGATTCCTGCTTCAAATGGAGCCTCAGTCAGTGCAATTGGAGCAATGCTCTTGTTTCGAGCCTTAGCCGAATCAATTGGAAACATGACCTTGCAAACCAATACAGTAAAGAAAAGGGATCATATCTCTATTATCTTTCAATCAGGCAAGTCCTCCCACGAGACAAGAGGCTTTACTCTTCCCATGAAATAAAAGGCTTTACTCTTCCGTGACATGACTTGAGAAGTAGTATTGACCCTCTCTATTATGCTGTTCTCCCTAAATCAAATACCTAAACAATTCATGGGGCCCTTCAAAGTTTATAAAGAGAAAAGGATACACTGCACCCTAATAACCCATCTCAAGAGTTATCGGCTCGCTAGTGGAACCTTCAAGGCTTCAAGTAATCACTCCCCAATGCTCACGAGCTCTCCAAAACACCGGATTCCCAAACCAACTTAGAGACTCTAGCTCGCTAGTGGTACCTTCATTGGCACTCAAACGACCTTAACAACGACCCGGTTAAACATGGTCTAAACTCGCAATTCCCACATCAAGGCAAAGTCCTACCTAAGATGCTATCCTTTCATCTGAAACGGTTCAAAGAGCATGCCGCAAGCTTAACCTATGATGGAAAGCACTAACTGAGGACTACAGGAAACAAAAAAGGACAACTCTTGTCTTAAGCCTCAATCAAACCAACTAGATTCCTGCACCGCATGGAGCCTCAGCCGACCTAATTGGAGCCATGCTCTCGATCCGAGCCTGACTCGATCCAATCGGATTCCTGGTTGAAATCGAGCTTCAGTCATTCCAATTGGACCCATGCTCTCCTTTTCAACCTAAAGCGACCCAGTTCGATTTCTGCTCTGAATCGAGTCTCACTCGACCCAATTGAAGCGATAGGCTTGTTTCGAGCCTAACTCAACCTAATTGGATTCCTACTTTAAATGGAGCCTCGGTCGACCCAATTGGAGCCATACTCTTCATTGAGGCTTGAGACAAGAGCATGGATCCAATTAGATCATGTGAGGCTTGAAACAAGAGCATTGCTCCAACTGGGCCGATTGAGGCTCCATTCGGAGCAAGAATCTAATTGGGTTCATTGAGGCTTGAGACAAGAGCATGGCTCCAATTGGTTCAGTTGAGGCTTGAAATGAGAGCATATCTCCAACTAGGTCAACTGAGGCTCCATTCGAAGCAGGAATCCAATTGGGTTGAGTCAGTCGACCTAGTTGGAGCAATTCTCTCGTTTTGAGCCTCAACCGAACCAATTGGAGCCATGCTCTTGTCTCAAGCCTCAATCAACCCAATTCGATTCCTGCTGCAAATAGATTCTCAATCGGCGTAGTTGGAGCAATGCTCTCATTTCGAGCCACAGCTGAATGAATTAGAGCTATGACCTTTTAAACCAATACAGTAAAGAAAAGGGAGCATATCTCTGTTATCTTTCAATTAGGCAAGTCCTCCCATGAGACAAGAGGCTTTACTCTTCCCACGAAATAAAAGGCTTTACTCTTCCATGACACGACTTGAGAAGTAGTATTGACCCTCTCTATTATGTTGTTCTCCCTAAATCAAATACCTAAACAATTCATGGGGCCCTTCAAAGTTTATAAAGAGAAAAGGATACACTGCACCCTAATAACCCATCTCAAGAGTTATCGACTCGCTAGTGGAACCTTCAAGGCTTCAAGTAATCACTCCCCAATGCTCACGAGCTCTCCAGAACACCGGATTCCTAGACCAACTTAGAGACTCTAGCTCGCCAGTGGTACCTTCATTGGCACTCAAACGATTAACAATGACCCGGTTAAACATGGTCTAAACTCATAATTCCCATATAAAGGCGAAGTCTTACCTAAGATGCTATCCTTTCATGGGAGATGGTTCAAAGAACATGCAATAAGTATAACTTACAATGGAAAGCACTAACTGAGGACTACAGGAAACAAAAAAGGACAGCTCTTATCTTAAGCCTCAATCAATTCAACTAGATTTGAACACCAAATGGAGCCTCAGCCGACCCAGTTGAGCCATGCTGTCGATTTGAGATTGACTCAATCCAATTTGATTCCTGGTTGAAATCGAGCTTCAGTCGTTCCAATTGGACCCATGCTCTCCTTTTCAGCCTAATGCGACCCAGTTGGATTTCTGCTCTGAATGGAGTCTTAGCCGACCCAATTTGAGCGATAGGCTCATTTCGAGCCTAACTCAACCCAATTGGATTCCTACTTCAAATGGAGCCTCGATCGACCCAATTGGAGCCATGCTCTTGATTGAGGCTTGAGACAAGAGCATGGCTCCAATTGGATTGGGTGAGGCTTGAAACAAGAGCATTGCTCCAACTAGGTCGATTGAGGCTCCATTTGGAGCGGGAATCTAATAGGGTTCATTGAGGATTCAGACAAGAGCATGGCTCCAATTAGTTTGGTTGAGGCTCAAAACGAGTGCATATCTCCAACTGGGATTCAAAGTAGATATCCAATTGGGTTGAGTCAGCTAACCTAGTTGGAGCAACTCTCTGGTTTTGAGCCTCAACCGAACCAATTGGAGCCATGCTCTTGTCTCAAGCCTCAATCAACCCAATTCGATTCCTGCTCCGAATGGAGCCTCAGTCAACCCAGTTGGAGCAATGCTCTTGTTTCGAGCCTTAGCCAAATCAATTGGAGCCATGACCATGCAAACCAATATAGTAAAGAAAAGGGAACATATCTCTATTATCTTTCAATCAGGCAAGTCCTCCCATGAGACAAGAGGCTTTACTCTTCCCACGAAATAAAAGGCTTTACTCTTCCGTGACACGGCTTGAGAAGTAGTATTGACCCTCTCTATTATGCTGTTCTCCCTAAATCAAATACCTAAATAATTCATGGGGCCCTTCAAAGTTTATAAAGAGAAAAGGATACACTGCACCCTAATAACCCATCTCAAGAGTTATCGACTCGCTAGTGGAACCTTCAAGGCTTCAAGTAATCACTCCCCAATGCTCACGAGCTCTCTAGAACACTGGATTCCTTGACCAACTTAGAGACTATAGCTCGCTAGTGGTCCATTCATTGGCACTCAAACGACCTTAACAACGACCCAATTAAACATGGTCTAAACTCGCAATTCCCACATCAAGGTGAAGTCCTACCTAAGATGCTGTCCTTTCATGGGAGATGGTTCAAAGAGCATGCAGCAAGCGTAACCTACAATGGAAAGCACTAATTGAGGACTACAGGAAACAAAAAAGGACAACTTTTGTCTCAAGCCTCAATCAATCCAACTAGATTCTTGCACCGAATGGAGCCTTAGCTGACCCAGTTGGAGCCATGCTCTTGATTCGAGCTTGACTCGATGCAATTAGATTCCTGGTTGAAATCGAGCTTCAGTCGTTCCAATTGGACCCATGCTCTCCTTTTCAGCCTGATGTGACCCAGTTGGATTTCTGCTCTGAATCGAGTCTTAGTCGACTCAATTTGAGCGATAGGCTCGTTTCGAGCCTAACTCAACCTAATTGGATTCCTACTTCAAATGGAGCCTCGGTCGACCCAATTGGAGCCATGCTCTTGATTGAGGCTTGAGACAAAAGCACGAATCTAGTTGGATTGGGTGAGGCTTGAAACAAGAGCATTGCTCCAACTGGGCCGATTGAGGCTCCATTCGGAGCAGGAATCTAATAGGGTTCATTGAGGCTTGAGACAAGAGCATGGCTCCAATTGGTTCGGTTGAGGCTCAAAATGAGAGCATATCTCCAACTGGGTCAATTAAGGCTCCATTTGAAGTAGATATCCAATTGGGTTGAGTCAGCTGACCCAGTTGGAGCAACTCTCTAGTTTTGAGCCTCAACCAAACCAATTGGAGCCATGCTCTTGTCTCAAGCCTCGATCAACCCAATTCGATTCCTGCTTCAAATGGAGCCTCAGTCAGTGCAGTTGGAGCAATGCTCTTGTTTCGAGCCTTAGCAGGATCAATTTGAGCCATGACCATGCAAATCAATATAGTAAAGAGAAGGGAACATATCTCTATTATCTTTCAATCAGTTAAGTCCTCCCACGAGATAAGAGGCTTTTATGCTTCCTACGAAATAAAAGGCTTTACTTTTTCGAGACACGACTTAAGTAGTATTGACCCCTCTATTTTGTTGTTCTTCTTAAATCAAATACCTAAATAATTCATAAGGCCCTTGAAAGTTTATAAAGAGAAAACTGCACCCTAATAAGCTATCTCAAGAGTTATCGACTCACTAGTGGAACCTTCAAGGCTTTAAGTAATCACTCCCTAATACTCACGAGCTCTCCAGAACACTGGATTCCTTGACCAACTTAGAGACTATAGCTCGCTAGCGATACATTCATTGGCACTTAAACGGCCTTAACAACGACCCAATTAAACATGGTCTAAACTCGCAATTCCCGCATCAAGGTGAAGTCCTACCTAAGATGCTGTCCTTTCATGGGAGATGGTTCAAAGAGCATGCAGCAAGCGTAACCTACGATGGAAAGCATAATTGAGGATTACAGGAAACAAAAAAGGACAACTCTTATCTTAAGCCTCAATCAATCCAACTAAATTCCTACACCGAATGGTTCCTCAGCCAACCCAGTTGGAGCCATGCTCTTGATTCGAGCCTGACTCGATGCAATTGGATTCCTGGTTGAAATCAAGCTTCAGTGCTTCCAATTGGACCCATGCTCTCCTTTTCAGCCTAACGCGACCCAGTTGGATTTCTACTCTGAGTCGAGTCTCAGTCGACCCAATTGGAGCGATAGGCTGGTTTCGAGCCTAACTCAACCTAATTGGATTCCTACTTCAAATGGAGGCTCGGTCGATCCAATTGGAGCCATGCTCTTGATTGAGGCTTGAGACAAGAGTATGGATCCAATTGGATTGGGTGAGGCTTGAAACAAGAGCATTGCTCCAACTGGGCTATCTGAGGCTCCATTTGGGGCAGGTATCTTATTGGGTTCATGGAGGCTTGAGACAAGAGCATGGCTCTAATTGGTTCCGTTGAGGCTCAAAATGAGAGCATATCTCCAACTGGGTCAATTGAGGCGCCAATCGAAGCAGATATCCAATTGGATTGAGTTAGCTGACCTAGTTGGAGCAACTCTCTGGTTTTGAGCCTCAACTAAACCAATTGGAGCCATGCTCTTGTCTCAAGCCTCGATCAACCCAATTCGATTCCTGCTCCAAATGGAGCCTCGCTCGATGCAATTGGAGCAATGCTCTCATTTTGAGCCTCAGCCAAATCAATTGGTGCTATGACCTTGCAAACCAATACAGTAAAGAAAAGGGAGCATATCTCTGTTATCTTTCAATCAGGCAAGTCCTCTGACGAGACAAGAGTCTTTACTCTTCCCACAAAATAAAAGGCTTTCTCTTCTGTGACACAACTTGAGAAGTAGTATTGACCTCTCTATTATGCTGTTCTCCCTAAATCAAATACCTAAACAATTTATGGGGCCCTTCAAAGTTTATAAAGAGAAAACTGCACCCTAATAAGCCATGTCAAGAGTTATCGGCTTGCTAGTGGAACCTTCAAGGCTTCAAGTAATCACTCCCCAATGCTCATGAGCTCTCCAGAACACCGAATTCCCAGACCAACTTAGAGACTCTAGCTCGCTAGTGGTACCTTCATTCGCACTCAAATGACCTTAACAATGACCTGGTTAAACATGGTCTAAACTCACAATTCCCACATCAAGGCGAAGTCCTACCTAAGATGCTGTCCTTTCATGTGAGACAATTCAAAGAGCATGTAGCAAGCTTAACCTACGATGAAAAGAACTAACTAAGGATTATAGGAAACAAAAAAGGAAAGCTCTTGTCTTAAGCCTTAATCAATCCAACTAGATTCCTGCACCAAATGGAGCCTCAGCCAACGCAATTGGAGCAATGCTCTCGATTTGAGCCTGACTCGATCTGATCAAATTCCTGGCTAAAATCGAGCTTTAGTTGTTCCAATTGGACCCATGCTCTCCTTTTTAGCTTAACGTGACTCAGTTGGATTTCTGCTCTGAATCAAGTCTCAATCAACCCAATTGGAGCGATAGGCTCATTTCGAGCCTAACTCAACCTATTGGATTCCTACTTCAAATGGAGGCTTGGTCGACCCAATTGGAGCCATGCTTTTGATTGAGGCTTGAGATAAGAGCACGGATCCAATTGGATCAGGTGAGGCTTGAAACAAGAGCATTGCTCCAACTAGACCGATTGAGGCTCCATTCGGAGCAGGAATCTAATTGGTTCATTGAGGCTTGAGACAAGAACATGGCTCCAATTGGTTCGGCTAAGGCTCGAAATGAGAGCATATCTCCAACTGGATCAATTGAGGCTCCATTCGAAGCAGATATCCAATTGGGTTGAGTCAGCTGAACCAATTGGAGCAACTCTCTGGTTTTGAGACTCAACCGAACCAATTGGAGCCATGCTCTTCTCTTAAGCCTCGATCAACCCAATTCAATTCCTACTTCAAATGGAGCCTCGATCGATGTAGTGGGAGCAATCTCTCATTTCGAGCCTCAGCCAAATCAATTGGAGCCATGACCTTGCAAACCAATATAATAAAGAAAAGGGAGAGTATCTCTGTTACCTTTCAATTAGGCAAGTCCTCCATCGAGACAAGAGTCTTTATTCTTCCCATAAAATAAAAGGTTTTACTCTTTCGTGACACAACTTAAGAAGTAGTATTGACCTCTCTATTACACTGTTCTCCCTAAATGAAATAACTAAACAATTCATGGGGCCCTTCAAAGTTTATAAAGAGAAAACTGCACCCTAATAAGCCATCTCAAGAGTTATTGGCTTGCTAGTGGAACCTTTAAGGCTTCAAGTAATCACTCCTCAATGCTCACAAGCTCTCTAGAACCCCGGATTCCCAAACCAACTTAGAGACTCTAGATCGCTAGTGGTACCTTCATTCCTACTCAAATGACCTTAACAATGACCCGATTAAACATGGTCTAAACTCGTAATTCCCACATCAAGGTGAAGTCCTACCTAAGATGCTATCCTTTCATATAAGATGGTTCAAAGAGCATGCAGCAAGCTTAACCTATGATGGAAAGCACTAACTGAGGACTACAAAAAATAAAAAAGGATAGCTCTTATCTTAAGCAGTAAGCTTAACCTATGATGGAAAGCACTAACTGAGGATTACAGAAAACAAAAAAGGATAGCTCTTGTCTTAAGCCTCAATCAATCCAACTAGATTCCTGCACCGAATGGAGCCTTAGCCAAGCTAATTAGAGCCATGCTCTCGATTCAAGCCTGACTCGATCCAATCAGATTCCTTGTTGAAATCGAGTTTCAGTCGTTCCAATTGGACCCATGCTCTCCTTTTTAGCCTAACTTGACCCAGTTGGATTTCTACTCTGAATAGAGTCTCAGTCGACCCAATTGGAGCGATAGGCTCGTTTCAAGCCTAAGTCAACCTAATTAGATTCCTACTTCAATTGGAGTCTCGGTCGATCCAATTGGAGTAATGCTCTTGATTGAGGCTTGAGACAAGAGCACGGATCCAATTGGATCGGGTGAGGCTTGAAACAAGAGCATTGCTCCAACTAGGCCAACTGAGGCTCCATTCAAAGCAGGAATCTAATTGGGTTCATTGAGGCTTGAGATAAGAGCATGGCTCCAATTGGTTCGGCTGAGGCTCGAAATGAGAGCATATCTCCAACTGGGTCAACTGAGGCTCCATTCGAAGTAGATATCCAATTGGGTTGAGCCAGCTGACCCAGTTGGAGCAACTCTCTCATTTTGAGCCTCAACTGAACTAATTGGAGTCATGCTCTTGTCTCAAGCCTCGATTAACCCAATTTGATTCCTGCTCCGAATGGCGCCTTAGTTGGCGCAGTTGGAGCAATGCTCTCATTTTGAGCCTTAGCCGAATCAATTGGAGCCATGACCTTTCAAACCAATACAGTAAAGAAAAGGGAGCATGTCTCTGTTATCTTTCAATCAGGCAAGTCCTCCGATGAGATAAGAGTCTTTACTCTTCCCATGAAATAAAAGGCTTTACTCTTCCGTGACATGACTTGAGAAGTAGTATTGACCTCTCTATTACGCTGTTCTCCCTAAATCAAATGCCTAAACAATTATGGTGCCCTTCAAAGTTTATAAAGAGAAAACTGCACCCTAATAACCCATCTTAAGAGTTATCGACTCGCTAGTGGAATGTTCAAGGCTTCAAGTAATCCCTCCCCAATGCTCACAAGGTCTCTAGAACACCAGATTCCCAGACCAACTTAGAGACTCTAGCTCGCTAGTGGTACCTTCATTTACACTTAAACGACCTTAACAATGACCTGGTTAAACACGGTCTAAACTTCCAATTCCCACATCAATGCAAAGTCCTACCGAAGATGCTATCCTTTCACAAGAGATGGTTCAAAGAGCTTGCACCAAGCATAACCTATGATGGAAAGCACTAATTGAGAACTACAGGAAATAGAAAAGGGCAGCTCTTGTCTCAAGCCTCAATCAATCCAACTAGATTCCTGCACCGAATGGAGCCTCAACCGACCCAGTTGGAGCCATGATCTCGATTCAAGCATGACTCGATCCAATCGGATTTTTGGTTGAAATCAAGCTTCAATCGTTCCAATTGGACCAATGCTCTCCTTTTCAACCTAACGCAACCCAGTTGGATTTTTGCTCTGAATTGAGTCTTAGTCAACTAAATTGGAGCAATAGGCTTGTTTCGAGGCTAACTTGACCCTATTGGATTCCTACTTCAAATGGAGGCTTGGTCGACCCAATTGGATCCATGCTCTTGATTAAGGCTTGAGACAAGAGCATGGCTCCAATTGGATTGGGTGAGGCTTGAAACAAGAGCATTGCTCCAACTGGGTCGACTGAGGCTCCATTTGGAGCAGGAAACTAATTCGGTTCATTGAGGCTTGAGGCAAAAGCATGGCTCCAATTAGTTTGGTTGAGGCTCGAAACGAGAGCATATCTCCAACTGATGCAAATGAAGTTGCATAATCACAAGAAGGGGAACTCACACATGGGCTTGGAGGGATTAAGGGCAGCAAACACATGATCCATTAAGCTTGCCAAGTGGACCGGTCACAAAATTTAGAGCCAAAGCATTTTAAAGAAGCATTTAATGCGCTAATGCAACAAGTTCATGAAACAACAAAATTATGGGAGGCTAGCTCAAGTGCAAATCAGTTTCAAGAGAACTTGGTCACCATGATTAAGGTTCTAAAGGTTTCTAATTAATGACTTACATATTTTCAGCCTTAAAAGGATCAAGATATCAATCCTTTAATTTTGGGAATTCAATATGTCAAGAATCTTCTAGATGTCAATCCCTTAATTTTGGGAATACAATATGTTAAGAATCTTCTAGATATCAATCCCTTAATTTTGGGAATTTAATATGTTAAGAATCTTCTAGATTGACATCCCTTAATTTTAGGAATATAATATGTCAAGGAAAAACTTTCTTTAGATATGTTATAAAAGAATATTCTAGAGAATTTGTGAACTATATATAAAGGGTCAAGGATTGTACCTTTGAGGCAGTCAAGAATAATATCAAAGTGTTTATTTTGTATTCTTCTTTCATTCTTGAAAGGACTCTTGAACTTATCAAGTTTATTCTTGTGGCGTTCAAGCAACCAGACTTATCACCTAGGTTCTTGAGTGGTTCTTGAGAGTCTTGGTGTGGCGTCTTCAGCTATCGAGTTCTTGGTTCTTATCTTTTTAGGTAACGGGTCAAACTCAACAAACTTACGTCTTGAAGATCTTGGGGTTCAATTCCACATTTTGGTGTTGGGTTTTGTCACGTTATTGACGAGGTTCACATCAGTTGGTATCAGAGCTTTGGTTCCAAGGCAAGTTTGGATTTGTCTTCCATTATTTTATTATTCCTTGTTTCTTGCTCCTTGATTTAGATTCCAAAAAAAAAAAAAAAGTGCATCTCTTGCTTTCCTTCAATGTTCTATTTTTCCTTGTTCCTTGATTTAGATTTCAAAAAAAAAAAAAAAATGCATCTCTTGATTTCTATTGTGCTCATTTAGGGATAGTCCAAAGGGAGAGGCTAGAGGTAGTACCCCAGATTATTTGATCCAATAGGCATTTGGTAGGGATATCAAGGATGTACTAATAAGGAAGGCTATCGGTAGTACCTTGGTGTGTTTGACCCAACTACCTACGTTCCGAGAGTACCATAGGCTACCAAAAGGGCTGTGCATAGCCGTCACAGGGAAGGCTAACTTGAGCAAGGACTTAAGTGATGCACATAGGTGAGAAAAAAAAAATTCCACTGCAACCTCGCCTATGCGATAGTGGAAAAAAAAAGAAAGAAAAAGGAAGAAAAAAAAAAAATAAATAAATAAAAAAAAAAAAGTTCAGAACTGTTACACCATTCCTATAACTTTTTGAGTTGTTAATCTAGCATTCCTTACCCTTAAAACCATCATTGTTATTTGTTCCATCAATTCTTGAGAACTGCTTATTGAATCTTGTGGTTTATTTTGGTTGCTCATCATCCTTGATTGCTACTTGAATCTCGTTTGTTCTTAAGTCTAATTAAGAGTGAAAAGAAGACACAACAAATGAAAGAGTGGCGAGAGCATAAGAGGGAAAAAGTCATTTAGTGAGTGAATCCTTTTTGAGTGAAACAAGTAAGTGCTTTGAGGTTTCTAACCTTATTTTGCATATTCTAAATATGTCACACAATCAAGAGGGAAACTCAATCCAAGAGGTACAACAAACAACCACTCCAAATCTACAATTATAGGCATTGTTGGGAGAGATAAGGCAGATGATGAGAGCTGAATTAGAGCAAGTTCATGAGAGGATGGATAGGATGGAAAAGGAGGCAACTAGAAGACAACATCAACATGCTCCCACTAGACAACCACCTAGGCGAGATGATGATTTGGGAAGCATCAAGGTGAAAATTCCACCCTTCCAAGGTAGAAATGATCCTGAGGCTTATCTAGAGTAGGAGAAGAGAATGGAGATGGTTTTTGATTGTCATAATTACTCCAAAATCAAAAAGGTAAAACTTGTTGCAATTAAATTCACTGATTATGCTATTATTTGGTGGGATCAATTGTTGAAGGATAGGAGGAGAAACCAAGAACGTCCTATTGAAATGTGGGATGAGATGAAGGCAATCATGAGAAGACGTTTCATTCCAAGCTACTACCATCGAGAGTTGTTCAACAAGTTGCAGCGTTTAGCTCAAGGTTCCAAAAGTGTAGATGAATACTACAAAGAGATGGAGGTCGCTATGATTCGAGCAAATGTAGAGGATGATAGAGAAGCCACCATGGCTAGATTCTTGAATGGTTTAAACAATGAGATAGCAAACATGGTGGAGATGCAACACTATGTGGAATTGACAGATATGGTACACCAAGCCATCAAAGTTGAGCAACAATTAAAGCAAAGGTATATGGTTAGGAGAGGAACAAGCGTGACTGCTACAAACTCTTAGAGATTGGCTCCTAAACGAGATGAATTTCCATGAACTAAGCCTAAGTCCGAACCCTCTAAAGATGCCAAACAAGTTGTAGCACCAAAACAAGGTAACACTGAAGCCACTACATCTAGAAATCATGACATCAAGTGTTTTAAATGTCAAGGCAGGGGTCATATAGCTAGCCAATGCCCAAACAAAGGAGTGATGGTGATCAATGCTCAAGGAGAGATTGAGTCCGAAGATGAGCAAGAAGACGAAGTGGATGACATGTCACCTCTTGAAGACACCTATGAAGGGCAATATGCAGTGGAAGGAGAATCATTAGTGGCAAGACGAGCTCTTAGCACATAAGTCAAGGAAGGAGAAGATAATCAGCGGGAGAACTTGTTCCGTAGTCGGTGTTTTATGAATAACAAAGTTTGCAGTTTTATAATTGATGGTGGAAGCTGCACCAACATGGCCAGCACCGAATTAGTAGAGAAATTGACATTACCTACCATGAAACATCCGTGACCGTACCGGCTTCAATGGCTAAACAATTATGGAGAAGTTAAGGTAACAAGATAGGTGTTAGTGGCATTTTCCATTGGCAAGTATGAGGATGAGGTGCTTTGCGATGTGGTACCTATGCATGCATGTCATATTTTATTGGGAAGACCATGGCAGTATGATCGACGAGTCACACATGATGGTTTCACCAATAGATACTCTTTTGTCATTAAAAAGCAACCTATATCACTTGTACCATTGACTCCGAAACAAGTCCTTAAAGACCAACTAAAAGTGCAAAAAGAGAGTGAAAAGAGAAAAGAAAAAAGAGAGAGAGGTCGAAGTTGAAAAAAAAGAAAAGGAGAGGAAAGAAAAAGAGAGAGTTGCGGCATTAGTGAGTGCAAGAGAGGAAAAATACAACTTCATTGCAAAAAAAAGTGAGATCAAGAGAGCTTTACTTTCACAACAGCCCCTTATAGTACTCATATACAAAGAGGCCTTTTTGTGTACTAATGACTTTGCCGGATCCTTGCTAAGCAATATTGTTTCTCTTTTGCAGGAATTTGAGGATGTTCTTTCCGAGGAGATGCCCCCTGGCTTACCTCCAATTCAAGGCATTGAACATCAAATTGATTTCATACCCGGCGCAACAATTCCAAATTGACCATCCTATAGAACTAATCCTGAGGAGACTAAGGAACTTCAACGACAAGTCAATGAACTAATGGCGAAGGGGTATGTTAGAGAGAGTATGAGTCCTTGTGCAGTTTTGGTGCACTGGTGCCTAAGAAGGATGGGACATGGAGGATGTGTGTTGATTGCTGAGCCACCAATAATATTACAGTAAAGTATCGACATCCTATTCCTTGATTAGATGATATGCTAGATGAATTGCATGGATCTTGTGTGTTTTCTAAGATTGATCTAAAAAGTAGATACTATCAGATTAGGATGAAAGAAGGCGATGAGTGGAAAACTGCGTTTAAAACAAAATATGGTTTGTATGAATGGTTAGTTATGCCTTTTGGATTAACTAATGCACCTAATACCTTCATAAGACTTATGAACCATGTTTTGCGTGCTTTTATTGGCCAATTTGTAGTTGTCTAGTTTGATGATATCCTAATTTATAGCAAAAACTTGGTCGATCATGTTGAACACTTAAGACTTATTTTAGAGGTTTTAAGGAAAGAAAGATTATTTGCTAATCCCAAGAAATGTATCTTTTGCACGGATAAGCTTGTGTTTCTTGGTTTTGTTGTAAGTGCTAAAGGAATTGAAGTCGATGAGGAAAAGGTGAAAGCCATTCAAGATTGGCCAACACCTACTTCGGTGAGTTAAGTAAGAAGTTTTCATGGCTTTGCTAGTTTTTATCAGCGCTTTGTGCAGGATTTTAGCATTATAGCCGCACCCCTAACCGAGGTCATTAAGAAGAACATTCCATTTAAGTGGGAAGAGAAATAAGAGAAGGCATTCAAACTCCTTAAAGAAAAATTGACTAATGCACCTTTACTTGTTTTACCTAACTTCACTAAAATGTTTGAAATTGAGTGTGATGCTTCAGGTATAGGTATTGAAGGCGTATTGATGCAAGAGGGAAGACCCATTGCATACTTTAGTGAAAAATTGAGTGGGGCAGCCCTAAAATATCCCTTTTATGATAAAGAATTATATGCATTGGTTCGAACACTAGAAACTTGGCAGCACTACCTTTGGCCAAAAGAGTTTGTGATTCATACGGATCATGAATCCTTAAAGCATCTAAAGGGGCAATCCAAATTAAGTCGATGCCATGCTAAATGGTTGGAGTACATTGAGACATTCCCCTATGTGATCAAGTACAAACCTGGTAAGCAAAACGTAGTTGCCAATGCACTATCATGTAGGTATGCTTTACTTTCAACTCTTAATGCTAAATTGCTTGGATTTGAGCACATTAAGGAGTTGTATGCAATGGATTCAGATTTCGGTGACTTGTTCAAAAATTGCACTTAAGGGGCGTGTGGGAAGTTCTATTTGCATGATGGTTTTTCTATTTTGAGAAAATAAATTATGTATTCCACATTCATCCTTGCGGGAATTACTTGTTTGGGAAGCACATAGTGGTGGTTTGATGGGTCACTTTGGGGTAGCTAAGACTTTAGGCATGTTACATGAGCATTTCTTTTGGCCGAATATGAGACATGATGTTGAAAAGATTTGTGCGAGATGCATTACTTGTAAGTAAGCTAAGTCTAGACAGCATCCACATGGTTTGTACACACCACTTTCTATTCCTAGTATACCTTGGGTTGATATTTCTATTGATTTTATTTTGGGTTTACCTAGGACTAAGAGGGGGAGAGATTCAATTTTTGTGGTTGTTGATAGGTTCTCTAAGATGGCACATTTTATTGCATGTCATAAAACCGATGATGCATCACATATAGCCAATTTATTTTTTAAGGAGATTATTAGATTGCATGGCATGCCTAGGACCATTGTCTCTGATCGGGATACAAAGTTCTTGAGTTACTTTTGGAAGACTTTGTGGGGGAAGTTGGGAATTCAATTATTATTTTCTACTACTTGCCACCCACAAACTGATGGTCAAATTGAAGTAGTGAATAGGACCTTATCTACCTTGTTACGAGCTATCATACAAAAGAACTTAAAAACATGGGAAGATTGTATGCCGCATGTTGAATTTGCTTACAATCGTTGTGTTCACTCTGCAACTAAGTTCTCACCATTTGAGATTGTTTATGGTTTTAACCCATTGACTCTTTTGGATTTAACTCCTTTACCTTTGAATGAATGTGTTAACTTAAATGGCAAGAAGAAAGCTGATTTTGTTAAACAGATTCATGAGAAAGCGAAGCAACACATCGACAGAGCAATATGCCAAACAAGCCAATAAAGGATGCAAGAAGGTTATCTTTGACCTAGGAGATTGGGTTTGGCTGCATACGAGGAAGGACCATTTTCCTGAGCAAAGACAATCTAAACTCCTTCCAAGGGGTGATGGACCATTTTGAGTGGTGGAACGCATTAATGACAATGCTTACAAACTTGAGTTATCAGGTGATTATGGTGTTAGTGCGAGTTTTAATGTTTCTGACTTATCTCCTTTCGATGTAGGTGATGATTTGAGGACAAATCTTCTTCAAGAGGGGAGAATGATGCAAATAAAGTTGCACAATCACAAGAAGGGGAACTCACACATGGGCTTGGAGGGACTCAAGGGCAGTAGACACATGATCCATTAAGCTTGCCAAGTGGACTAGTCACAAAATTTAGAGCCAAGCATTTTAAGGAAGTGTTAAATGCGCTAATGCAACAAGTTGATGAAACAGCAAAATTATGGGAGGCTAGCTTAAGTCCAAATTAGTTTCAAGAGAACCTGGTCACCATGATTAAGGTTCTAAAGGTTTCTAATTAAGGACTTACATATTTTTAGCCTTAAAAGGATCAAGATATCAATCTCTTAATTTTGGAAATTTAATATGTCAAGAATCTTCTAAATGTCAATCCCTTAATTTTGGGAATATAATATGTCAAGAATCTTCTAGATATCAATCCCTTAATTTTGAGAATTCAATATGTCAAGAATCTTCTAAATGTCAATCCCTTAATTTTGGGAATGTAATATGTCAAGGAAAAACTTTCTTTAGATATGTTATAGGAGAATATTCTAGAGAATTTATGAACTCTATATAAAGGGTCAAGGATTGTACCTTTGAGGCAGTCAAGAATAATATTAGAGTGTTTATTTTATGTTCTTCTTTTATTCTTGAAAGGATCTTGAACTTATCAAGTTTATTCTTGTGGCGTTCAAGCAACCAGACTTATCACCTAGGTTCTTGAGTGGTTCTTGAGAGTCTTGGTGTGGCATCTTCAGTTATCGAGTTCTTAGTTCTTATCTTTTTAAGTAACGGGTCAAAACTCAACAAACTTGCGTCTTGAAGATCTTGAGGTTTAGTTCCATATTTTGGTGTTGGGTTTTGTCATGTTATTGATGAGGTTCACATCACCAACTAGGTCAACTAAGGCTCCATTCGAAGCAGGAATCCAATTGGGTTGAGTCAGTCAAACCAGTTGGAGCAATTCTCTCGTTTCGAGCCTCAGCCAAACCAATTGGAGCCATGCTCTTGCCTTAAGCCTCAAACAACCCAATTCGATTACTGCTCTGAATGGAGCCTCTATCAACCCAGTTGGAGCCATGACCATGCAAACCAATAGAGTAATAAAAAGGGAATGAACCTATTTTATCTTTCAATCAGGCAAGTCCTCCCATGAGGCAAGAGGCTTTCCTCTTCCCACGAAATAAAAGGCTTCACTCTTCCGTGACATGACTTGAGACATAGTATTGACCTTCTCTATTATGTTGTTCTCCCTAAATCAAATACCTAAACAATTCATGGGGCTCTTCAAAGTTTGTAAAGAGAAAACTATACCCTAATAACCCATCTCAAGAGTTATCGGCTCGCTAGTGGAACCTTCAAGGCTTCAAGTAATCACTCCCCAATGCTCACGAGCTCTCCAGAACACCGGATTCCCAAACCAACTTAGAGACTCTGGCTCACCAGTGGTACCTTCATTGGCACTTAAACGACCTTAAGAACGACTCGATTAAGCACGGTCTAAACTCGCAATTCCCACATCAAGGCGAAGTCCTACCTAAGATGTTGTCCTTTCATGGAAGATGGTTCAAAGAGCATGCAACAAGCATAACCTACGATGGAAAGCACTAATTGAGGACTACAGGAAACAAACAATCAATCCAACTAGATTCCTGCACCGAATGGAGCCTCAACCAACCTGGTTGGAGCCATGCTCTTGATTCGAGCCTGACTCGATCCAATCAGATTCCTAGTCAGAATTGAGCTTTAGTTGACCCAATTGGACCCATGCTCTTACTTTTAGCCTAACAACCCAATTGAATTCATGCTTCGAATCGAGTCCTAGTCGACCCAATTCGAGCGATAGGCTCGTTTCAAGCCTAACTTGACCTAATTGGATTCCTACTTCAAATGGAGCCTCGGTTAACCCAATTGGAGCCATGCTCTTGATTGAGGCTTAAGGCAAGAGCATGGCTCCAATTGGATTGGGTGAGGCTTGAAACAAGAGCTTTGCTCCAACTAGGTCGGGCTCCATTCAGAGCAGGAATCTAATTGGGTTCATTGAGTCTTGAGACAAGAGCATGGCTCCAATTGGTTTGACTGAGGCTCGAAACAAGAGCATATCTCTAACTAGGTCAACTGAAGCTCCATTCAAAGCAGGAATCCAATTGGGTTGAGTCAGTCAACCTAGTTGGATCAATTCTCTCGTTTTGAGCCTCAACCGAGCCAATTGGAGCCGTGCTCTTGTCTCAAGCCTCAATCAACCCAATTCGATTTCTTCTCCGAATGGAGCCTTAGTCGACCCAATTGGAGCAATGCTTCCGTTTCGAGCCTCACCCAAATCAATTGGAGCCTTGACCATGCAAACCAATGCAGTAAAGAAAAGGGAACATATCTCTGTTATCTTTCAATCAAGCAAGTCCTCCCATAAGACAAGAGGCTTTACTCTTCCCATGAAATAAAAGCCTTTACACTTCCATGACATGACTTGAGATGTAGTATTGACCCTCTCTATTATGTTGTTTCACCCTAAATCAAATACCTAAATAATTCATGGGGCCCTTCAAAGTTTATAAAGAGAAAAGGATACACTGCACCCTAATAACACATCTCAAGAGTTATTAGCTCGCTAGTGGAACCTTCAAGGCTTCAAGTAATCATTCCCCAATGCTCACGAGCTCTCCAGAATACCAGATTCCTAGAGCAACTTAGAGACTATAGCTCGCTAATGGTACCTTCATTGGCACTCAAACCACCTTAACAATGACCTGGTTAAACACAGTCTAAACTCGCAATTTCTACATCATGGCAAAGTCCTACCTAAGATGCTATCCTTTCATGTGAGATGGTTCAAAGAGCATGCACCAAGCATAACCTACAATGGAAAGCACTAGCTGAGGACTACAGAAAACAAAAAAGGACAACTCTTGTCTCCAGCTTTAATCAATCCAACTAGATTCTTGCACCAAATGGAACCTCAGTCAACCCAGTTGGAGTCATGCTCTTGATTCGAGCCTGACTCGATCCAATCGGATTCCTGGTCGGAATCGAGCTTCAATTGACCCAATTGGACCCATGCTCTTGTTTTCAGCCTAACTCGATCCAATTGGATTCTTACTCTGAATGGAGCCTCAGTCGATCAAGCTAGAGTCATGCTCTCGATTTGAGCCTAAATCGATCCAATTGGATTCCTGCTCCGAATCAAACCATAATCGACCCAATTGGATTTATGCTTCGAATGAAGCTTTAGTCGGTGCAATTGGAGCCATGCTCTCATTTTCAACCTAACATGATGCATTTGGATTCCTGCTCCAATCAAGCCTCAGTCGACCTAATTGGAGTGATGGGTTCGTTTCTAGCCTGACTCGACTCAATTGGATTCCTATTCCAAATGGATCGACTAAGTTGGAACCATTCTCTCGATTCAAGCTCGACTCGACCCAATTGAATTCCTATTTTGGATCAAGCTTCGGTCGACCCAATTGGAGCAATAAGCTTGTTTTAACACTAACTCAACCCAATTAGATTCTTGCTCTGAATGGACCCTCGGTCGACACAGTTAGAGCCATGCTCTCGATTCGAGCCTAAATCGACCCAATTGGTTTCATGCTCCAAATGGAACCTTAATCGATCTAATTAGTGCCATGCTCTCATTTTCACCCTGACTCGACTCAATTGGATTCTTACTCAGGATCAAACCTTAGTCGACCCGATTGGAGTGATGGCCTTGTTTCGAGCCTAACTCAACCCAATTGGATTCTTGCTCCAAATGGAGCTTTAGTAGATCGAGTTGGAGCCATGCTCTCGATTTAAGCCTGAATCGATCCAATTGGATTCCTTCTTCGAATGGAGCCTCAGTCAACCCAGTTGGAGCCATTGATGGAAACAAGGAAGCTAATTGGAGCTGAATTGCAAAGTGTCGGTCGATGGCAGTACTAGGCCCTGCCAAGGCTTTCTTGTGAAGGAACAGTTGTTGCAGTTGCTTCCGGTGGAAGGAATGACTGGCTTCTTATGCAGGGAATGGAATCTTCTTGTGCAAGAAATTGTTGGCTTCTAGTGTAAGGGATTGTTGGCTTTTATTGAAAGATGCCATTGGCTTCTGGTGGAATAGTCCGGCCCTTGCATGTCCCTTGTTAGTAAACGTAGGATGATAATGATCATGCAAACACTGCTTGTTGTTTGAGCAATTTGTTTTGGGGAAAACTTATGGAATTCAGTATCTGGATGCTTTCAATGTAATCTTTGACCATTGTTCTAATATATCTAAATTTGGACCATGATAGTTGCTCCTGAGGTGGATCGTTTATTGAGATATGGGAAAGTGTGTCAACAATGTTGCTGAGCAATATCGCATGGTAACTTTCAAAGTATTAATCTTTATCCCATTCTGATCATACAGCGATAAATTGGACAAAGAAGCATCACATTTCTTGAAGCTTTTTGGTTATCAAAGTTTTCAGTTTGCCATTCAGCTAGGGAAGTAAATCTTCATGATTGTCTCTCGTAATTTTTAATATGTTCACAATTCTCATGTCTATGACTTGAGAAAGAGGGAGGATTGCATCTTCCCATGTTTCTACAATGTTCATTGTATTGTATCGAAAGAATCCAAACTGGCAAACTACATTTGGAGAATTGGAATGGAAGAGAATATGTTGTACATGCAAAAAAAGGGTTGCTTGGCTGGTTCTAGGCTATCGATATGAGACTGTAATGAGACAGGAAGTGCTCCTAGTATGGTTTCTCTATACACCTTTCTAATTGAAGTGGAAAGGGTTAGGTTTTCGTGGTTAAATATGGATGCATGCATATAACATAATTGTTCATTTGCTTGTTTCCTTTCTAACATAAGGGTTTGATGAAAGATGGGTTTAGTTCTTCATCACATTCGACCATGTATGCAAGTAGTACTATGAGGTGATGGTAAAAGGGTAACGATGCTACAGTTGGAAGTTTAGGATGACAGAAAGATCATTTGTGGTATTTTCTAGAGTCTTCTCGTATGAGCTACATATGTTACAAAAGGTAAGGAAAAGAGAAAATAGATTATTGAGGATAGTTCTCTGTTCTAGAGTGTGCTTACCAGGGTGTTCATCACAGAAGTGAAGTTTGGGGTTTCTAATCTTGTTCATCCATAAGAGCTTTGCAATCTGGACCCTACAATTTATTTTGCTACCTACTTTGTTCAAGATGTTAGTACAAGAAGTGTTGTTGGAACTACCTTTGTGAGCAATTTTCTTCTCGGAAAAGAAGATAGAAGGTTATCCTGGTTCGACAAGGATCTACCTACTTAACATGTCTGCTAACACATTCTTTTTGCGTTCTATGTATCCAAATTTGACTTTGAATGCAGATGTTATATCTATGAAATTTATCCAACATTTATGTCTTAGGGTACTCTTTTCACTCTTATTATATTCTACTATATATTACAATCTGTTCTGATTATGAAAGGTTTATTCCATATATAGAGTTTAAATCTATCAATAGCATACTGGACTGCTAGTCATAATCTATACTAGTTAGGATATTAGGAGTTTCTTTATACTTGCCACTGCCATATTGACATAGTCTTTCTATTTTGCTGGGCGAGAATTCATGAGGTTTACAGTATAGAGCTGCTCCCCATCCTCATTTAGCCCAATTTGAGCCATGGTTTCGATATGAGCCTAGCTTGACCTAGTTGGATTCCTACTTCGAATCAAGCCTTAGTCGACCCAATTGGAGCCATGCTCTTATTTTGAGCTTTGCTTGACCCAATTGAATTCTTGCTCTGAATGGAGCCTCAGTCAACCCAATTGGAGCCATAATCTGAATACAAGCTTGGCTTAACCCAATTGGATTTCTGTTCTGAATCGAGCCTCCGTCGACCTAATTGGAGCCATTGTCTCGATTCAAGCTTGACACGACCCAATTGGATTCTTGCTTTGAATCGAGCCTTAGTCGACCCAATTGGAGCAACAGTCTCGATTCTAGCCTAACACAGTTCGATTCCTGCTTTGAATCAAGGCTCAATCGACACTATTGGAGCCACTTTCTTGTTTCGAGCCTAACTCAATTCAATTAGATTTTTGCTCCAAATTGAAAGCCAATCGACCCTATTGGAGCCATAGTCTCAAATCAAGCTTGACTTAACTTAGTCAGACTGTTGCTCCAACTCGAGCCTCAACCGACTCAATTGAAGCCTTGCTCTCTTTTTGAGCCTCAATAGACCCAATTGGAGCCAACGTCTAGATTCGAGCCTAGCTCAACCCAGCTGGATTCCTCCTTCGAATCGAGCCTCGCTCAGCCCAATTCGAGCCATTATCTCGATATGAGCCTGACTTGACCCAGTTGGACTCCTGCTTCGAATCAAGCCTCAGTCAACCCAATTGGAGCCATAGTCTTGATTCGAGCCTGGCTTGACCTAGTTGGATTTCTACTCTGAATCGAGCCTTAGTTAACCCAATTGGAGCCATCGTCTCGATTCAAGCTCGACATGACCTAGTTGGATTCCTGCTCCGAATCGAGCCTCAGCCAACTCAATTGAAGCCTTGCACTATTTTCGACCCTGACTTGACCCAATTGGATTCCTGCTCCGAATCAAGCCTCGGTTGACCCAATTAGAGCCATGGTCTTGATTCAAACCTGACTCGATCCGATTGGATTCCTACTCTAAATCAAGCCTTAATCGACCCAATTGAATCCATAGTCTAAATTGACCCAGTTGGATTCCTACTTCGAATGAAACCTCACTCAGCCCATTTTGAGCCTTGGTCTCGTTATGAGCCTAACTCAACCTAATTGGATTCCTTCTTTGAATCGAGCCTTCGTCAATTCTTTTGGAGCCATAGTCTCGATTCAAGCCTAGTTTGACCCAGTTGGACTCCTACTCTGAATCGAGCCTTAATTGACCCAATTGGAGCCATGGTCTCGATTTGAGCTTGACACAACCCAATTGGATTCTTGCTCCAATCGAGCCTCAATCAATCCAATTGGAGCCACGCTCTCGTTTCAAGCCTAACTCGACCTAATTGGATTCCTGCTCTAAATCAAGCCTTAGTTGACCATATTAGAGCCATAGTTTTGAATCAAGCCTGACATAACCTAGTTCGATTCCTGCTTTGAATCAAGCCTCAGCTAACCCAATTAGAGCCTTGCTCTCTTTTCAAGCCTGACTCATCCCAATTGGATTCTTTATTCGAATTAAGCCTCAATCAACCCAATTGGAGCCATAGTCTTCATTCAAGCCTAACTCAACCGGTTGGATTCCTGCTCCAAATCGAGCCTTAATCAACCCAATTGGAGCCATAGTCTAGACTCGAGCCTGACTCGACCTAGTTGGATTCCTACTCCAAATCAATCCTCACTCACCCCAATTTGAGCTGTGGTCTTGATATGAGCCTAACTTGACCCAATTGGATTCCTACTCCAAATCAAGCCTCAGTCGACCCAATTGGAACCATAATCTAGATTCAAGCCTAACCTAACCAAATTGGATTCCTGCTCCGAATGAAGCCTCACTCAGCCCAATTTAAGCCATGGTCTCGATAGAGCCTAAATCGACCTAGTTGGATTCCTGCTCTGAATCGAGCCTCAGTCGATCCAATTGGAGCCATGCTCTTGTTTTGAGCCTGACTCAAGCCAATTGCACTCCTACTGCAAATCGAGCTTCAGTCGACCCAATTGACTCATTGTCTCGATTCAAGCCTTACTCAACCAAATTGGATTCCTACTCTGAATCAAGCTTCAGTCGACCAAATTGGCTTCTGGTGGAATAGTCCAGCCCTATAGCTACAAGGATGTTATCAAATCAAGACCATGGCTCTAATTGAGTCGACTAAGGCTCAATTAGGAGTAGGAATTTAATTGGGTTAATTCAAGCTTAAAAAGAGATCATGGCTCTAATTGTATCATCTTAGTCTCTATTTGGAGCAAAAATCTAATTGGATTGAGTCAGGCTCGAATCGAGACCATGGCTCTAATTGGATCGACTAAGGCTCGATTTAGAGCAAGAATCAAATTGGGTCGAGTTAAGCTTGAAAAAAAAGCATGGCTTTGATTGTGTTAACTCAGTCTCGATTCGGAGCAGGAATCCAACTAGGTTGTGTCATGCTTGAATCGAGTCTGTAGCTCCAATTGGGTTGAGTGAGGCTTGATTTGGAGTATGAATTGAATTGGGTTGATTTAGGATCAAAACGATAGCATGGCTCCAATTGGGTCAATTGAGGCTCGATTTGGAGTAGGAATACTATTGGGTCAAGTTAGGCTCAAAATAAGAACATGGCTCCAATTGGGTTGACTCAGGCTTGATATGGAGTAAGAATCCAACTGGATCAAGTTAGGCTTGAATCGAGACAATGGCTCCAATTAGATCGGCTGAAGCTCAATTTTGAGTAGGAATCCAATTTGGTTGAGTAAGGCTTAAATCAAGACCATGGCTCCAATTCGATTGATTAAGGCTCAATTCGCAATAGGACTCCAATTGGGTCAAGTCAGGCTTGAAATGAGAGCATGACTCCAATTGGGTCAACTAAGGCTTAATTTAGAGCAAGAATCCAATTGGGTTGAGTCAGGCTCGAAACGAGACCATGGCTCCAATTGGGTTGAGTGAGGCTCAATTTGAAGTAGAAATCCAATTGGGCTGAGTGAGGCTTGAATCAAGACCATGGCTCCAATTGGTTTGACTGAGGCTCAATTCAGAGCATGAATCGAATTGGGTCAAGTTAGGCTCGAATTTAGACCATGGCTCCAATAGGGTTGATTGAGGCTCGATTCAAAGTAAGAATCCAATTGGGTCGAGATAGGCTTGAATCAAGACCATGGCTCCAATTGGGTCAAGTGAGGGGTCGATTCGAAGTAGGAATCCAATGGGTTGGGTCTAGCTTCAAACAAAAGCATGGCTCCAATTGGGCCGATTGAAGGTTGATTCTGACCAGGAATCTAATTGGGTCGAATCAAGCTCAAATTGTGACCATGGCTCCAACTAGGTCAATTGAGGCTCAATTTGGAGCAGGAATCTAATTGGGTCGAGCCAGGCTCGAAAAGAGAGCATGGCTTTAATTGGGTCGACTTAGTCTCCATTCAGACCAGAAATTCAATTGGGTCAAGTCAGACTTGATTCAGAGTAGGAATCGAATTCGGTCGATTAAGGCTCAAAACAAGAGCATGGCTCTAATTGGATCAACCAAGGCTTGATTCAGAGCAAGAATCCAATTGGGATGAGTCAAGCTCGAAACAAGAGTATGGCTCTAATTGGGTCAATTGAGGCTTAATTCAGAGAAGGAATCCAATTGGGTCGTGTTAGGCTGGAAACAAGACCATGGCTCCAATAGGGTCAACTAAGGTTTGATTCAGAGTAGGAATCTAATTGGGTCAAGTTAGGCTTGAATTGAGACCATGTCTCCAATAGGGTTGACTGAGACTCGATTCAAGATAGGAATCCAATTGGGTCAAGGCAGGCTTTAATCGATATGGGTTGACTCAGGCTCGATTCGGAGCAGAAATCCAATAGGGTCGAGTTAGGCTCGAAATGAGAGCATGGCTCCAATTGGGCCAATTGAGGGTTGATTCTGAGTAGAAATCTAATTGGGTTGCTTCAGACTCAAATCAAGATGATGGCTCCAATAGGGTCTACTAAGGCTCAATTCAAAGCAGGAATCCAATTGGGTCGAGTCAAGCTGGAATCAAGACCATGGCTCCAATTGGGTTGAGTTAGGTTCAATTCGAAGCAGAAATCCAATTGGATTGAGTCAAGCTCAAAACGAGAGCACAGCTCCATTTGGGTTGACTGAGGCTCAATTCAGAGTAGGAATCCAACTGGGTTGAGTAAGGCTCAAATTGAGACTATGGCACCAATTGGATCGAGTGAGGCTTGATTTGAAGTAGGAATTGAATTAAATCGATTCAGGATTGAAATGAGAGCATGGCTCTAATTGGGTCGATTGAGACTCGATTTGGAGCAGGAAACCAATTGGGTCAAGTTAGGCTCGAAACGAGAGCATAGCTCCAACTGGGTCAATTGAGGCTCAATTCAGAGCAGGAATCTAATTGGATCAAGACAAGCTCGAATTGAGACTATGGCTCTAATTGGGTCAAGTAAGCTTGAATTTGAAGCAGGAATCCAATTGGGTCGAGTTAGGCTTGAAACGATCCTATCGCTCTAATTGGGTCAACTAAGATTGGATTTAGAGCGAGAATCCAACTGGGTCGCGTTAGGCTAAAACCGAGAGCATGGGTCAAATTGGGTTGATTGAAGCTTAATTCCAACTAGGAATCTGATTGTATCGAGTTAGGCTTAAATCGAGAGCATGGCTCCAACTAGGTCAGTTGAGGCTCCATTCGATGTAGGAATCTATTAGATTGATTGAGGCTTGAGATAAGAGCTGTCCTTTTTGCTTCTTACAATCCTTAATTAGTGCTTTCCGTCATAGGTTATGCTTGCTGCATGCACTTTGAAACATCTCTTGTGAAAGGATAGCATCTTAGGTAGGACTTAGCCTTAATGTGAGAATTGTGAGTTTAGGCCATGTTTAACCGAGTCGTTATTAAGGTCATTTGAGTGCCAATGAAGGTACCATAGCGAGCTAGAGTCTCTAAGTTGGTCTTTGAATTTGGTTTTCTAGAGAGCTCGTGAGCATTGGGGAGTGATTACTTGAAGCCTTAAAGATTCCACTAGCGAGCTGATAACTCTTGAGATGGGTTATTAGAGATGAATTATTTAGGTATTTGATTTAGGGAGAACAGCATAATAGAGAGGGTCAATACTACATTTCAAGTCATGTCATGGAAGAGTGAAGCCTTTTATTTTGTGGGAAGAGGAAAGCCTCTTGTCTTGTGGGAGGACTTGCCAGATTGAAAGATAACAGGGGTATGTTTCGTTTTCTTTACTGTAATGGTTTGCATGGTCATGGCTCCAATTAATTTGGCTGAGGCTCGAAACAAGAGCATTGCTCCAACTAGGTCGACTGAGGCTCCATTTGGAGTAGGAATTGAATTGGGTTGTTTGAAGCTTAAGACAATAGCATGGCTCCAATTGGTTCTATTAAGGCTCAAAACGAGAGAATTACTCCAATTGGGTCGATTGACTTAACCCAATTGGATTCCTGCTTCGAATGGAGCCTTAGTTGGCCTAGTTGGAGATATGCTCTCATCTAGAGCCTCACCCATTCCAATTGGAGCCATGCTCTTGTCTCAAGCCTTAATGAACCCAATTAGATTTCTGCTCCAAATGGAGCCGCAGTCGACCCAATTGGAGCAATGCTCTTGTTTCAAGCCTCACACCATCAAATTGGAGCCATGCTCTTGTCTCAGACCTCAATCAAGAGCATGGCTCCAATTGGGTCGACCGAGGCTCCATTTGAAGCAGGAATCCAATTGGGTGGAGTTAGGCTCAGAATGAGCCTATCGCTCCAATTGGGTCAATTCAAACTTGATTTAGAGCGAGAGTCCAATTGAGTTGCATTAGGCTGAAATCAAGAGCATGGATCAAATTGGGTCGACTGAAGCTCGATTCTGACCAAGAATGTGATTGGATCGAGTTAGGATCAAATCGAGAGCATGGCTCCAACTAGGTCGGCTGAGGCTCCATTCGGTGCAGGAATCTAGTTGGATTGATTGAGGCTTGAGGCAAGAGCTATCCTTTTTAGTTTCCTGTAGCCCTCAGTTAGTGCTTTCCATCGTAGGCTATGCTTGCTGGATGCTCTTTGAATAATCTCCCATGAAAGGATAGCATCTTAAGTAGGACTTCGCCTTAATGTGGGAATTGTGAGTTTATATCATGTTTAACCGGATCATTGTTAAGGTCGTTTGAGTGCCAATGAAGGTACCACTGGCGAGCTAGAGTCTCTAATTTGGTCTAGGAATCTGATGTTCTAGAGAGCTCATGGGCATTGGGGAGTGATTACTTGAAGCCTTGACGTTTCCACTAGCGAGCCGATAACTCTTGAGATGGGTTGTTAGGGTGTAGTGTATCCTTTTCTCCTTATAAACTTTGAAGGGCCCCATGAATTGTTTAGGTATTTGATTTAGGGAGAACAACATAATAGAGAGGGTCAATACTACTTCTCAAGTCGTGTTACGAAAGAGTCAAGCCTTTTATTTCGTGGGAAGAGTAAAGCCTCTTGTCTTAAGGGAGAACTTGCCTGATTAAAAGATAACAAAGATATGTTCCCTTTTCTTTACTGTATTGGTTTGGATGGTCATGGCTCCAATTGATTTGGCTGAGCCTTGAAATGAGAGCATTGCTCCAACTGGGTCGACTGAGGCTCCATTCAGAGTAGGAATCGAATTGGGTTGATTGAGGCTTAAGATGAGAGCATGGCTCCAATTGGTTCGATTGAAGCTCAAAATGAGACAATTGCTCCAACTAGGTCAACGAGTCAACCCAATTGGATTTTTGCTTCGAATGGAGCCTCAGTTGACCCAGTTCGAGATATGCTCTCATTTTGAGCCTCAGTCAAACCTATTGGAGCCATGCTCTTGTCTCAAGCCTCAATGAACCCAATTAGATTCCTGCTCTGAAAGGAGCCTCAATTGATCCAGTTGGAGCAATGCTCTTATTTCAATCCTCACCTAATCTAATTGGAGCCATGCTCTTGTCTCAAGCCTCAATCAAGAGCATGACTCCAATTGGGCCGACCGAGGATCCATTTGAAGTAGAAATCCAATTGGGTTGAGTTAGGCTTGAAATGAGCCTATCGCTCTAATTGGGTTGACTAAGACTCGATTCAGAGCGAGAATCCAACTAGGTCACACTAGGCTAAAACCAAGAGCATGGATCAAATTGGGTCGGTTGAAGCTCGATTCCAACCAAGAATCCAATTGTATCGAGTTAGGCTCGAATCGAGAGCATGGCTCCAACTAGGTCGGCTGAGGCTCCATTCGGTGTAGGAATCTATTGGATTGATTGAGGCTTAAAACAAGAGCTATCCTTTTTCGCTTCCTATAGTCCTCAATTAGTGCTTTCCGTCATAGGTTATGCTTGCTGTATGCACTTTGAAACATCTCTCATGAAAGGATAGCATCTTAGGTAGGACTTCGCCTTAATGTGGGAATTACGAGTTTAGACCATGTTTAACCAGGTCATTTTTAAGCTCGTTTGAGTGCCAATGAAGGTACCACTGGTGAGCTAGAGTTTCTAAGTTGGTCTGGCAATCCGGTGTTCTATAGAGCTCGTGGGAATTGGAGAGTGATTACTTGAAGCCTTGACGATTCTAATTGGGTCAAGTTAGGCTCGAAACAAGCATATTGCTCCAATTGGGTCGATCGAGACTCGATTCAAAGTAGGAATCCAATTGGGTCGACTGAAGCTCGATTCTGACCAAGAATGTGATTGGATCGAGTTAGGCTCAAATCGAGAGCATGGCTCCAACTAGGTCGGCTGAGGCTCCATTCAGTGCAGGAATCTAGTTGGATTGATTGAGGCTTGAGGCAAGAGCTATCCTTTTTGGTTTCCTGTAGCCCTCAGTTAGTGCTTTCCATCATAGGCTATGCTTGCTGGATGCTCTTTGAATAATCTCCCATAAAAGGATAGCATCTTAAGTAGGACTTCATCTTAATGTGGGAATTGCGAGTTTATATCATGTTTAACCGGATCATTGTTAAGGTCGTTTGAGTGCCAATGAAGGTACCACTGGCGAGCTAGAGTCCCTAATTTGGTCTAGGAATCCGGTGTTCTAGAGAGCTCATGGGCATTGGGGAGTGATTTCTTGAAGCCTTGACAGTTCCACTAGCGAGCCGATAACTCTTGAGATGGGTTATCAGGGTTCAGTGTATCCTTTTCTCCTTATAAACTTTGAAGAGCTCCATGAATTGTTTAGGTATTTGATTTAGGGAGGACAGCATAATAAAGAGGGTCAATATTGCTTCCTAAGTCGTGTCACAGAAGAGTGAAGCCTTTTATTTCGTGGGAAGAGTAAAGCCTCTTGTCTCGTGGGAGCACTTGCCTGATTGAAAGAAAGCAAAGATACGTTTCCTTTTCTTTACTATATTGGTTTGCATGGTCATGGCTCCAATTGATTTGGCCGAGGCTTGAAATGAGGGTGTTGCTCCAACTGGGTCGACTGAGGCTCCATTCGGAGCAGGAATCGAATTGGGTTGATTGAGGCTTGAGACAAGAGCATGGCTCCAATTGATTCGGTTGAGGCTCAAAATAAAAGAATTGCTCCAACTGGGTCGACTGACTTAACCCAATTGGATTCCTACTTCGAATGGAGCCTCAGTTGACCCAGTTGGAGATATGCTCTTGTTTCGAGCCTCAGCCAAACCAATTGGAGCCGTGCTCTTGTCTCAAGCCTCAATGAACCCAATTAGGTTCGTGCTCCAAATGGAGCCACAGTCGACCCAGTTGGAGCAATACTCTTATTTTAAGCCTCACCTGATCCAATTGGAGCCATGCTTTTGTATCAAGCCTCAATCAAAAGCATGGCTCCAATTGGGTCGACCGAGGCTCCATTTGAAGTAGGAATCCAATTGGGTCGAGTTAGGCTCAAAATGAGCCTATCCCTCCATTTGGGTTGACTGAGACTCGATTAGAGCGAGAATCCAACTGGGTTGCATTAGGCTGAAACCGAGAGAATAAGTCAAATTGGGTCGACTGAAGCTCGACTCCGACCAGGAATTTCATTGGATCGAGTCAGGCTTGAATCAAGGTCATGATTGGAGCCATGCTCTTGTCTCGAGACTCAATGAACCCAATTAGATTCCTGCTCCAAATGGAGCCTCAATCGACCTAGTTGAGGCAATGCTCTTGTTTCAAGCCTCACCCGATCTATTTGGAGCCATGCTCTTGTCTCAAGCCTCAATCAAGTGCATGGCTCCAATTGGGCCGATCGAGGCTCCATTTGAAGTAGGAATCCAATTGGCTCGAGTTAGGCTCGAAACGAGCCTATCACTCCAATTGGGTCGACTAAGACTCGATTCAGAGCAGGAATCCAATTGGGTTGCGTTAAGCTGAAAATGAGAGCATGGGTCCAATTGGGTCGACTGAAGTTTGATTCTGACCAGGAATTCGATTGGATCGAGTCAGGCTCGAATAGAGAGCATGGCTCCAACTGGGTTGGCTGAGGCTCCATTCGGTGCAGGAATCTAGTTGGATTGATTGAGGCCTGAAACAAGAGCTATCCTTTTTTGTTTTCTACAGTCCTCAGTTAGTCCTTTCCATCATAGGTTATGCTTGCTGCATGCTCTTTGAACCATCTCCTATGAAATGACAGCATCTTAGGAAGGACTTCACCTTGATGTAGGAATTATGAGTTTAGGTCATGTTTAATCAGATCGTTGTTAAGGTCGTTTGAGTGCCAATGAAGGCACCACTAGCAAGCTAGAGTCTCTAAGTTGGTCTATGAATTCGGTGTTTTGGAGAGCTCGCAAGCATTGGGGAGTGATTACTTAAAGCCTTGAAGGTTCCATTAGCTAGCTGATAACTCTTGAGATAGGTTATTAGGGTGCAGTGTATCCTTTTCTCTTTATAAACTTTGAAGGGCCCCATGAATTATTTAGGTATTTGATTTAGGGAGAATAGCATAATAGAGAGGGTCAATGCTACTTCTTAAGTTGTGTCATGGAAGAGTAAAGCCTTTTATTTCATGGGAAGAGTAAAGCCTCTTGTCTCGTAGGAGGGCTTGCCTGATTGAAAGATAACAGAGATACGTTCCCTTCTCTTTACTATATTGGTTTGAATGGTTATGGCTCTAATTGATCTAGCTAAGGCTCAAAATGAGAGCATTACTCCAACTAGGTCAACTGAGGCTCCATTCGGAGAAGGAATCGAATTGGGTTGATTGAGGATTGAGACGAGAGCATTGCTCCAATTGGTTCGGTTGAAGCTCAAAACGAGAGAATTGCTCCAACTAGGTCGACTGACTCAACCTAATTGAATTCCTGCTTCGAATGGATTCTCAGTTGACCCAGTTGGAGATATGCCCTCGCTTCAAAACTCAACCGAACCAATGGAGCCATGCTCTTGTCTCAAGACTCAATGAAACCAATTAGATTCCTACTCCAAATGGAGCCTCAGTCGATCCAGTTAGGGTAATGCTCTTGTTTCAAGCCTCACCTAATCCAATTGGAGCCATGCTCTTGGCTCCAATTGAGTTGACCAAGGCTCCATTTGAAGCAGGAATCCAATTGGGTCAAGTTAGGCTCAAAATGAGCCTATCGCTCCAATTGGGTTGACTAAGACTCAATTCAAAGCAGGAATCCAATTGGGTTGCATTAGGCTAAAAATGAGAGCATGGGTCTAATTGGGTCGACTGAAGCTCAATTCCAACCAGGAATCCGATTGGATCGAGTCAGGCTTGAATCGAGAGCATGGCTCCAACTGGGTTGGCGGAGGCTCCATTCGGTGCAAGAATCTTGTTAGATTGATTGAGGCTTGAAATAAGAGCTATCCTTTTTTGTTTCTTGCAGTCCTCAGCTTGTGCTTTCTATTGTAGGTTATGCTTGTTGCATGCTCTTTGAACCATCTCCCGTGAAAGGACAGCATCTTAGGTAGAACTTTGCCTTGATGTGGGAATTACGAGTTTAGGCCATGTTTAACCAAGTTGTTGCTAAGGCCGTTTGAGTTCCAATGAAGGTACCACTGGCGAGCTAGAGTCTCTAAGTTGGTTTGGGAATCCAGTGTTCTGGAGAGCTCATGATCATTGGTGAGTGATTACTTGAAGCCTTGAAGGTTCCATTAGCTAGCCGATAACTCTTGAGATGGGTTATTAGGGTGCAGTGTATTCTTTTCTCTTTATAAACTTTAAAGGGCCTCATGAATTGTTTAGGTATTTGATTTAGGGAGAACATCATAATAGAGAGGGTCAATGCTACTTCTCAAGTCGTGTCACGGAAGAGTAATGTAACATCCTGAATCTCAAAGCAGTATCCTAATCTTGAAGCATAAAAATTATCATGAATGAAAGGGCACTTTTGAAATTTTATCAATGTCATTTGAACAATTGGTGAGGGGTATAAAGGGAAAGGATACCAAAGTCATTTAAAAATTTGATTAAGGGTAAAGGGGAAAAAAGGATCCTGTCGTCATTCAAAAATTTCTCCAAGGGTAAAGAGGGAATTTGTCAAGGGCTTTTTCATGATTGGAGAAGGGTAAAAATGCATGGTGAAGAGGTATGCCATGTGGACTTTAAAAGGGCATTTTGGAGATTGGTTTGAGGGTAAATTGGGGATTTTCCAAGGCATTTAAAAACCCCTTAATTCCTTCCCTTCATCCATCGTAAGAAAAATCAAGAGTGAGGGAAAAGAGGGTGGTGGAAGAGGAGAGAAAATTTCAGCCGTGGGGAAGAAGAAAGGAGGAAGAGAAAGGGAGAAAGCTTGGTGTCTTCTCTTCTTGTCATCCTTAAGGTAAACCCTAAACCTTCTAAGGTTTTAGATAAATGATAAAATCATGTGTTAGAGAGAAAAGGAAAAGAAATAAGAGAGGATTTCATGTTATGAAAATGATGAGGATTTATGTTTGATAGAGGAAAAAGGTAGAGAATTTTGGTATGCATTTAAGGGGCATGCATGCATGTTTCATGGAAAAACCTAGGTATTTGTCGCCTAAATAAATTTATATGTGGTAATATAGGTCAAGGAAATCAAGTAAAGGAACCTTTTCAAGAGGGATAGCAACAGTGGAAAAGAAGAAATGGCAGGTGAGTGGGTTTCTCATCTATCTCGTGAAATGTTTCATAATAGTATAGTGATACTTTGCTACAAAATGAGTGTATTATACTAAGTATAGTATCTTCAGAAATCAAATATGGGAAGTAAGAAACCGGTTATAATGTTATTATGTTTGTAAAGATTGTTTAAAAGCAAGGCATGAGTTTAAAGAATAAGTATGGATTTACAGCATGTTTTAAAGCAAGATATGAGTTTCAAACAAAGCATGAGTTTTAGTAAAGTATAGAGTTTCATGAAAAAGCATTTCTTGGATAAAACATATGTTTCAGTAAAGCATGGAAATTTTCCTTCAGAGTTATATTTCAAAGTAATGTATGTGAGTTTTAGTAAAGTATAGAGTTTCATGAAAAAGCATTTCTTGGATAAAACATATGTTTCAGTAAAGCATGGAAATTTTCCTTCAGAGTTATATTTCAAAGTAATGTATGGGCATGCATGAATAGAAATGTTTCAAGAAATTATAGTTGATGGTATATTGGATTATAAACTTATACTTGAGTAATTTTACAGCATACAGCATAAATAGCATTGGGGCATCTATGGGGCTGATCACCCTGTAGACTGTGCCATAGGATGGGCATTGCACACACTATTATAGTCGGCACCTCCTTGCAACTCGATTGTACTATGATCCACTAGGCCGGGGGAGTACAAGCCCTAGATCGGCTCGATCAGGGGCGGTGCAAGCGACCGCGGTGGGCAAAGAATCACAGCTCAGTAAAGAGCTAGGGTACCATACGAGCCAAGGTGGCTCAGAGATATTAGCCCAAGGGAGGGGCAACTAGGAGGCCCAGGGAAAAGGGGCAAGTTCACACCTGGGGTGAACCGCACATGTGAGGGGTGCCATGTGGTGCGGGGATCCTCGGCGCTCAGTACACTCACCCACCAAGAGTACACCTGCAGGAGGGTGACTGTAGGAATGTACCTTAATGGTAGCACACCCAGCCCATCATCAGGAAATTTTGTAAATGTGATAATTCTTTATTTAAATTATATTATTGGAAGCATAAGCTAACTTATAAGTTAACTTATCTCATTTATAAAAATTTATGTATCGATTGCGATATGTTGCGCTGATATACTTATGAGCTTATAAAGTGATTCTCAACTTCTTTTCATAGTTAGATGGTTATCCGATCAACGGGACTTAGGTCTTACCCCTCTTGTGTTCGCATTTTTATTCCGGATCGGTGTTAAAAATTCTTCGGGGCTAGCGGTTGAGTTTAAAGTATTCAAAGACTAGCGGGTGAGCTTAGCATTTTAGTTTCGAAGATGCGAAATTTTTGTATGTGTTATTAGTGCTTGGGGAGAGAGTTGGTGGATGTAAAAAGGGATTGTAAGGTATATTTTGTATATTAAGAGTGGTGATTGAGATGATGATATATGTATATTTATATCTGTGAAGTTGTAATTATATGATGTAAATATCAAGCTTGGCCTGGAGATGAATAGTGATGTGTATGTATAAGATGTTTGTAAACTGAGCAGGATCAAATAAATTAGCTGTTGTTGTTTGATGACATATGTGATTTAACTGAGTAGGTTAAATGTTATTGACAGGATTATATATGTTAAGCATGTAACTTATGAGAATTTGATAGGGTTCACGTGTGCCTTATGGTCCATACCATAAGACTAGTAGAACTCTAGCCAAATTTCTATAAGTTGGCATGTGTCGGGGAGAGGTCCCGATAAGTAAAGCCTTTATTTCATGGGAAGAGCAAAGCCTCTTGTCCCATAGGAGGGCTTGCCTGATTGAAAGATAGCAGAGATATGTTCCCTTTTCTTTACTGCATTAGTTTGCATGGTCAAGGCTCCAATTGATCTGGCTAAGGCTCGAAACAAGAGCAATGCTCCAACTAGATCGACCGAGGATCCTTTCAGAGTTGGAATTGAATTGGGTTGATTGAGGCTTAAGACGAGAGCATGGCTCCAATTGGTTCGGTTGAGGCTCAAAACAAGAGAATTGCTCCAACTGGGTCGACTGACTCAACCCAATTGGATTCCTGCTTCGAATGGAGCCTCAGTTGACCTAGTTGGAGATATGCCCTCGTTTCGAGCCTCAACCAAACCAATTGGAGCCATGCTCTTGTCTCAAGCCTCAATGAACCCAATTAGATTCCTGCTCCGAATGGAGCCTCAATCGACCCAGTTGGGGCAATGCTCTTGTTTCAAGCCTCACCTGATCCAATTGGAGCCATGCTCTTGTCTCAAGCCTCAATCTAGAGCATGGCTCCAATTGGGTCGATCGAGGCTCCATTTGAAGTAGGAATCCAATTGGGTCGAGTTAGGCTCGAAACAAGCCTATCGCTACAATTGGTCAACTGAGACTCAATTCAGAGCAGGAATCCAACTGGGTCGCGTTAGATTAAAAATGAGAGCATGGGTCCAATTGGGTCGATTGAAGCTCTATTCCGATCAGGAATCCAATTGGATCGAGTCAGGCTGGAATCAAGAGCATGGCTCCAACAGGGTCGGCTGAGGCTCCATTCGATGCAGGAATCTAGTTGGATTGATTGAGGCTTGAGACAAGAGCTATCATTTTTTGTTTCCTGTAGTCCTCAGTTAGTGCTTTCCATCATAGGTTATGCTTGTTGGATGATCTTTGAATCACCTCCCGTAAAAAGACAGCATCTTAGGTAGAACTTCGCCTTGATGTGGGAATTACGAGTTTAAACAATGTTTAACTGGGTCATTGTTAAGGTCGTTTGAGTGCCAATGAAGGTACCACTAGCGAGCTAGAGTCTCTAAGTTGGTTTGAGAATCCAATGTTCTGGAGAGCTCATGAGCATTGGGGAGTGATCACTTCGAAGCCTTGAAGGTTCCATTAGCTAGCCGATAACACTTGAGATGGGTTATTAGGGTGTAGTGTATCCTTTTCTCTTTATAAACTTTGAAGGGCCCCATGAATTGTTTAGGTATTTAATTTAGGGAGAATAGCATCATAGAGAGGGTCAATGCTACTTCTCAAGTCGTGTCATAGAAGAGTAAAGCCTTTGATTTCGTAGGAAGAGCAAAGCCTCTTGTTTCGTAGGAGGGCTTGCCTAATTGAAAGATAACAAAGATATATTTCCTTTTCTTTACTATATTGGTTTGCATGGTCAAGGCTCCAATTGATCTGGCTAAGGCTCGAAACGAGAGCATTGCTCCAACTAGGTCAACTGAGGCTCCACTCGGAGCAGGAATCAAATTGGGTTGATTGAGGCTTGAGACGAGAGCATGGCTTTAATTGGTTCAGTTGAGGCTCAAGACGAGAGAATTGCTCCAACTGGGTCAACTGACTCAACCCAATTGGATTCCTACTTTGAATGGAGCCTTAGTTGACCTAGTTGGAGATATGCCCTCGTTTCAAGCCTCAACCAAACCAATTGGAGCCATGCTCTTGTCTCAAGACTCATTAAACCCAATTAGATTCCTACTCCGAATGGAGCCTTAGTCGACCCAGTTGGGGCAATGCCTTATTTCAAGCCTCACCTGATCCAATTGGAGCCATGCTCTTGTCTCAAGCCTCAATCAAGAGCATGGCTCCAATTGGGTCGATCGAGGCTCCATTTGAAGTAGGAATACAATTGGGTCGAATTAGGCTCGAAACAAGCCTATCGCTCCAATTGGGTCAATCGAGACTAGATTCAGAGCAGGAATCCAATTGGGTCATGTTAGACTGAAAATGAGAGCATGAGTGCAATTGGGTCGAATGAAGCTCGATTTCGACTAGGAATCCGATTGGATCGAGTCAGGCTCAAATTAAGAGCATGGCTCCAACTTGGTCGGTTGAGGCTCCATTCAGAGCAAGAATCTAGTTGGATTGATTAAGGCTTGAGGCAAGAGCTATCCTTTTTGGTTTCTTGTAGCCCTCAGTTAGTGCTTTCCATCGTAGGCTATGCTTGTTGGACGCTCTTTAAATAATCTCCCATGAAAGGATAGCATCTTAGGTAGGACTTCACCTTAATGTGGGAATTACGAGTTTATATCATGTTTAACCGGATCGTTGTTAAGGTTGTTTGAGTGCCAATGAAGGTACCATTGGTGAGCTAGAGTCTCTAATTTGGTTTGCAAATCCGGTGTTCTAGAGAGCCCATGGGCATTGGGGAGTGATTACTTGAAGCCTTGATGGTTCCACTAGCGAGCCGATAACTCTTGAGATGGGTTGTTAGGGTGTAGTGTATCCTTTTCTCCTTATAAACTTTGAAGGGCCCCATGAATTGTTTAGGTATTTGATTTAGGAAGAACAACATAATAGAGAGGGTCAATACTACTTCCCAAGTTGTGTTACGGAAGAGTAAAGCCTTTTATTTTGTGGAAAGAGTAAAGCCTCTTGTCTCGTGGGAGGACTTGCCTGATTTAAAGATAAGAGAGATACGTTCCCTTTTCTTTACTATATTGGTTTGAATGGTCATGGCTCTAATTGATTTGGCTGAGGCTCGAAACGAGAGATTGTTCTAGCTGGATCAACTGAGGCTCCATTCGAAGCAGGAATCGAATTGGGTTGATTGAGGCTTGAGATAAGAGCATGGCTCTAGTTGGTTTGGTTGAGGCTTAAAATGAAAGAATTGCTCCAACTGGGTTGACTAACTCAACCCAATTGGATTCCTGCTTCGAATGGAGCCTTAGTTGACCCAGTTGGAGATATGCTCTCATCTCGAGCCTCATCCGAACCAATTGGAGTCATGCTCTAGTCTTAAGCCTCATGAACCCAATTAAATTCCTGCTCTAAATGGAGCCTCCGTAGACCCAGTTGGAGCAATGCTCTTGTTTCAAGCCTCACCCAATCCAATTGGAGCCATGCTCTTGTCTCAAGCCTCAATCAAGAGCGTGGCTCCAATTGGATCGACCGAGGCTCCATTTAAAGTAGGAATCCAATTGGGTCGAGTTAGGCTCGAAGTGAGCCTATCGCTACAATTGGGTTGATTGAGACTCAATTCAGAGCAGGAATCTAACTAGGTTGCGTTAGGTTGAAAACGAGAGTATGGGTCCAATTGCTTCGACTGAAGCTCGATTCTGACAAGAAATCTGATTGGATCGAGATAGGCTAGAGTCAAGAGCATGGCTCCAACAGGGTCGGCTGAGGCTCCATTTGGTGCAGGAATCTAGTTGGATTGATTGAGGCTTGAGACAAGAGCTATCCTTTTTTATTTCCTGTAGTCCTCCGTTAGTGCTTTCCATAGTAGGTTATGCTTGCTGGATGCTCTCTGAATCATCTCCCATGAAAGGATAGCATCTTAGGTAGAACTACACCTTGATGTAGGAATTGCAAGTTTATACCGTGTTTAACCAGGTCATTGCTAAGGTTGTTTGAGTGCCAATGAAAGAACCACTAGCGAGCTAGAGTCTCTAAGTTGGTCTGTGAATCCGATGTTCTAGAGAGCTCATGAGCATTGGGGAGTGATTACTTGAAGCCTTGAAGGTTCCACTAACGAGTTGATAACTCTTGAGATAGGTTATTAGTGTGCAGTGTAAGCTTTTTCTCTTTATAAACTTTTAGAGGCCCCATGAATTGTTTAGGTATTTGATTTAGGGAGAACAGCATAGTAGAGAAGGTCAATGCTACTTCCCAAGTCGTGTCACAAAAGAGTAAAGCCTTTTATTTCGTAGGAAGAGCAAAGCCTTTTATCTCATGGGAGGACTTGCCTGATTGAAATGTAACATAGCTACGTTCCCTTTTCTTTACTGTATTGGTTTGCATGGTCATGGCTCCAATTGATTTGGCTGATGTTCGAAACGAGAGCATTGCTTGAACTAGGTCGACTGAGGCTCCATTCGGAGCATGAATCAAATTGGGTTGATTAAGGCTTGAGATAAGAGCATGGCTCTAATTGGTTTGGTTGAGGCTCAAAATGAGAGAATTGCTCCAACTGGGTCGACTGACTGAACCCAATTGGATTCCTGCTTCGAATGGAGCCTCAGTTGACCTAGTTGGAGATATGCTCTCATTTTGAGCCTCAGACGAACCAATTGGAACCGTGCTCTTGTCTTAAGCCTTAATAAACCCAATTAGATTCCTGCTCCGAATGGAGCCTCAATCAAACCAGTTGGAGCAATGCTCTTGTTTCAAGCCTCATCCGATCCAATTGGAGCCATGCTCTTGTCTCAAGGCTCAATCAAGAGCATGGCTCCAATTCATCTATTAGGTTTGTCTTTTCTTCAAAAAGATCTTTAATATAATCTAAATTTTCTAGAATTTTCTTAAGATTACCTTTAGATAGATATTTATTAATAGTTTCTATGTTTTCTAAAATAGCAAAAAGATTTCTCTCTAATTTTTCATTAAGTTTTGTTATGTTTAGGAGAATATCAGTATTTTCTATAATCAGGTCTACAAGAACATTTTCCTAAGAATTATTTGGATTATGGAAAAGATGCTTTAGGTCTCGACCGAGAAAGTAGCAAGAAAATTATCTTCACTAATTTTTTGTACACAATCTCTTGAGTTTTCAAGAGAAACAGTATCTATACTACTACTCATAAAGCAGAAAGTAATATAAAAGCAGTTGCAGGTAAATAGTTTATATCAACAAACAATGAATAGCAATTGTCAGAGTTGTTGCGAAAAATTTACTGTGATGATTCAGCAGGTATGAATAGCAAGGAATCTTACTATTTGAGTGGTTAATAGGTTCAGATAACCTATTGTGTGTTTGGATAGCTATTGGACACTTCAGTGATGGATGATTTGATTCTTACTTAGGAAGAAAGGACAAATTATAAATAGTTGGTGTTAGGATTTGATTCTGTAGGTGGATATGGTTTTAGAGTGGATGAGACTTATCTTTTATAGGTTAAGGGTGGAGTATTATTTCTAACAAGGATGGATGGAGTACTATCTTTGATCTGAATATTTTGTTATCATAAAGGGATAAGTCTTATCTTTTAAAGGATAAGGATGGAGTACTGTTCCTGATAAGGATGATAGGTGTGACAGAATCTTTGCAGTTACAATAGATAAGGAGAATATTGAAATGATTGAGGCTGATAGAATGTTGTACGGAAAATGCAGAGATGCTCTGGACAATGTACAAAACCAATACAAGCTAATGATTTTAAAAGATATTTTTGGATTTTCTTTGTAAATACTCATGGGACTATTTTTTGATTTTCCTTTTATATGTATTTTTTTATATTTTTCATTGTTCCATCATGCTTCATTGCAAAACTCTGATGCAAAGAAAAGCAGCTGAAAACACGTAGGTTGTAAGAAAAGTTAATGCTTAATTCCTAATCTATTTTAAACATACTAAAAATGCAATGAAAACTCTACGTTGCATGCAAGGAAACAAATGATAAAGATATTTTTATATTTTTTCAAAGGATGGAATCATGAATGTATGGAAAGGAAAGCAAGTCTTCACGTGATGAAGGTTTCACGTTGAGTTGCTTTCATGCAAAGTGTAAACAAATATTTTTTGGTTTTGAAAGTGGTAATGAGGGGCATGAAGAAAAGCATATAGTCTTATAAGAAAGCATATAAGGACAAGCACAAAATGATGAAATAACAGAGTTGTTATGAAAATGGTTTTAAAGATAAGTTAAGTAATAGTTAAAGGATAAAATAGAATAAGAATCTCTTCCTATGTCTCCTCCTACATGGAAAAAAACAGAAAAAAAAAGGATGAAAGCTTTTTTTTGATGAAAGTGCAAAAACAATTAAAGTGGAAAAAACAAATCGGAGCAAGTAGGTGAATGATGATGGGTCTAAACCTACATGTCCAGAGGAGAATGAAAGCTTTCCTTAGTAGAAAACTCATCCCAAGAAGTCAAGAACGCAATTCAATTGCTTCAAGAATCCAACCCAAGAATCTACCATTTTGCCTTGATAGACCTGCACTCATTAGACACAGAGGACCCAAAATTTCTTATGAAAAAATCCTTCGACACTCAAGTCAGCAATGAGAACCAAGAACATATAGTAGAATAAGAGAATAATAGAAAAGAGGAGGAGAGAGATAATAGGCCTTTCCACATTATCAAATAATGCCTTGGTCCTCTATTTATAAGCATCAGGAGTGGATTATCCATGCCACCCATGGTTTGGGCCTTTTGGTAATGAGTGGCCCAAAATTATTTCTTGATCTTGGTAGTTAGATTAATTCTTGAAGTTAGTTGGAGTAATCTGAGTCAATTAATTTTAGCCAATCAAGGCTTGGTTTATGGATTTAGGATTTTCCTTATTTATTAACTCATTTAGCCATTATATTTTTGGCATTTGTCATCATCCTATTCTATCATGTGTCTTCATCATATACATTTGATAAATTTACCTTTTTTAGAAACATTGTTTTCTCTAAGGATGACTCACCCAAGTCATAATGATGGTAGTTCATCTAAGTCAAGTAATGACCCAGACACTATGAAGCCCATAGCAAGAACTCGATACAAGCTAACCTAATCAAGTGATTGAAACTTAATTATATTGATGCTGCTAAAGAATCTAGAATATTGTTCTATAATCAAAGGAGCATTGCTCCTTAATTATGAGAGTATTATTCTCATGATATCTCTATAAGGGACCCTTACCCATATGGGGGATTGAACTTGAACCCTACCAAAATAATGTCACTATGTATCTTGAAACAAAAAATATATAAATATAAATGACAATAAAAAATTTCTCTTATGTATATGCATCTATGTTAAAACATTGATAAGGACACGATCTCTTAATCAAAAGTTTTTTAACCCTTAAGGCGAGAGTAACTAACACTGGATACTTGCATCCACTAAAAATCTAGACCCCACAAAACCAGAAAAGAAGTCACAAATAGTATGCAAAACCCATCAAAATTAATTGATTTAACCACCACACTCCAACTTGATGCTCATTGCGACCTAAAATGGCGTAGGCGCTTCAAGGTGTTAGGAAGAGGGGAACTACTTGGAACAAAGAGAAGAGATGGAGGCTATTATGGGTAGACCATTTTTTGTCAACTCTAATGTTGTTGAAGTACACTTGTATGATTGAGATTTTAGCTCAATGCAGTTTTTAGGATAAGATCAGTTTGGAAAGACAACAACTTTGACTATTATTAGTGGTGAACAGCTTGTCATTGGCAACCCATCTTATGTCTCAATCCACAGGGATTGAAGGGCCATCCATTTATGAAGAGAAGCATGGTTGAATGTATGGGAAGAGTAGAAGGTTGTCAAGAAAATGATGGACCGGATAGCAATCTATGCACTATCTAAGAGCATTATGGGACCATGACCAGCCTGACCAAGTACAGTTATTTAGGAGAACTCTAGCCAACTCTTATAAAGACATAGGACACAAAAAGCCAAAGTCCAAGACCCTTTGGTTGAAATCAATGTTGAGACTGATATAAAAGTTTGCTCTACATTTATCATCAGTCTTTTGAGCCCACGAGATAGAGATCAAATAACAATTATATCAAAAGAATATTGAGATTGTTTTGCATGGGAGTATACAGAGATGCTTAGATTGTATCAAGCACGGATTGAGCATAGGTTACTAATTACGAAGGGATTCAAACCTTATATCTAGTCGCAAAAGTGTATATCTATCAAAGTAATCCTAAAATTTAAAGAGGAGATGGCTAGAGATTATTGAAGGTTGGGTTTACTAGAACCATTAGATATGTTCAATGATTATCTAATAAGGCCAATCCAAAGGATGTGTTTCCAATGTTGATAACGGATATGTTAGTAGATGCAGTTTATCTACACTAATTATCATTTATGGAAGGGCATTTTGGGTAAAATAACAATCTTCCTATTGAAAATGATGTAAACAACACTTCTTTCTTAGTCTAAGAGCAATTGGAGGCTTCTAATAGGTAGTCATGCCATTCAGATCTAAGAATACTAAGGCAACCTATCAGAAGGCAATAAATTCTATTTTTTATGATAGGATAATTCAATTCATGGAGATTTATATTGATGATGTGGTGGTAAAATCTTAAATAATGGCTAAGCATGTAGAATGTTTGAAGTAGGCACTCCAAATGGTGTAGACACATAAACCCAAGATGAACTCATCAAAGTGTATAATTGTTGTATCTATTGGGAATTTCTAAGGACTACTAGGATCATTACTAGGTAATGTAAAGGATAAAAATAAAAACTGGGGCAATGATTGAAGTGTAACTATCGCAAAATAAGAAATAATTGCAATAGCTTCTTAGCCAAATCAACTTTCTTTAGAGGTCAGTTTCCAACCTAGTAGGGATGATTTAATATCTTTAGCCTTTACTCAAGTAGTGAGTAGATGAAGAATTTGAATGGATTAATGAACATCAAGCCAGGCCAGACTTGGGCTGAGCAACACAATTGTAGCTAGTCCTGATACTTATTCTTAACTTGGCTTGACCCAACCATTAAGCCTATATTTTGGGCAAGAATTGGTCTAATCTTAGAAAACCAATCTTAGGCCCCTACATCAAAACCAAATTTTCTCTTCTCCTCATTTAGGTTTTACTTAAGTTTTATTTTTGTGCCCAAGTTTGCAAAATTTTGGACTAGGCTTGGTGAGCTGGGTAGACATAGACTATGATCAACTCTAATGTGTGCATGCATATATTCTTAGATAGGACTGAATTTGGCTAAATTATTTTTTTAATTTTAAGCTTGACCTAAATTTTAGAGAAGGCCTATTTTTTTTGCCTATGCTTGTCTCACGAAACTACTTTGTATGTCAAAGCTGATAAGATTTTGAGCTAGATTGGATGGGTTGGGAGGGGCTACCTAGCTCATCATTAGCTGTAGTGTACAAGAAAAATAAGTTTTACATCTTTTTCTAAAAATAACATTCACTGAATCCCTCCAATGATACATGAATAGGCTTACTAGTTACAACTTGAATATTTTTAAGTACTTGTAAACATATTGATGTGTTTTATCATCATAGATAAGGGCACCTAAGACAATAATTATTTACTAAAAAAGGAAAGAAATTTGCTTTTCTTTCCCACCATCCTTTTTTTGTTCCTTTAAGTTATTGTAAAATCAACAAGAATCAAACTCTTGCAACACCAGCTAATATTTTGAAAAAAAATAAATTGTACAAATAATGCATTTTTGAAACTATTTTGCTAAATAATCTGGCCTGTTAGGAGGGATATCACATTGACAGAGCCCTTTTTTCTGCCACTGATAGCCAAAAATCATCAATTGGATTGATGATTTTTGTACAACAAATTGTTAGTTCAATTAATGATTTTTAATGGAAATTGTTAGTTGGGCTTGTAATTATATTTGATGAAATTGTTAATCCAACTAATAGTTTACTTTTTTTTAAAAAAAGTCATTAGTTGAATTGATGACTTGAACTAGGGCAAACTTCAATGGAAGCCAGCACATAGTCTGTAGGCTTTCGTGACAATTCGCTGCAATAAAAGTAGTCACTTTGAGTGATGATTTTGAAATCATCACTCCAAATGACAATTTATTGCTCCCACCTTCATAGAAGTAGCCATTGCTGACCTTAATCCAATTGAAGTTAGCAAATGATTTGCTGAATTTAGTTTAAGTGTGGCAAAACTAAAGTCAGTAACCTATGTCGACTTTAGTTCAATTAAAGCTAGTAACTCAGTTGCCAGCTTCAATTGTGCCATTTGAAAATTGAAGTTTGGCTAAGTCAGCAACCAATTTGCTAATTTTAGTAGAGTCAATTCCTCTAATGACTTATGCTCAATATACATAGTTACACGGCATGTATTTGGGCACCTATTCCCTAATTCTCTTCTTCCTTAACCTCTTCATGGTGTTGCCCATCTCTGCCCTTCGTCATTCATTGCCTTCTCTGATGTTTGATTGGTCATCATCCTCCTCAACCATTGTTCCTCATCTTCCTCTTCAATTGTTGTGCCTCCTTCTTATCTGCCATGTCTCCTCTTCTGACCCTCACCTTCCACCACCACCATGCCTCCTCCTTTGCTGCCTCTTCTTCACCTCATCATCTATCACATCTTCACATCCTCCACCATTGCCCTCTTCTCACACTACTACCTCTCTACCTCCTTTTCTCCTTCTCTGCTATCATCCTATATGTTGTTGCCTCCTTGACTCTATCGTTAACCCCATCATCTATCACCCTCACTCTTGGCACCCCTTGCCAAAAGTCATGACTAGCTGCTATAGTAGTCATTATGCGACTCTGCAATCCACCATTTGATCTAGTGAATCTAGTAAGTTACATTCTTTCTCCGCTTTTCATGATCTTTTAATCATCTTTAGTAATAAATAATGGCTACTAAGAACTGCACCTCATTGGTGTTCTAAGATTTTCTAAAAAAATTATTTAATCAATTTTGTTAATTTATGTTTAGCATGAGCATGAATAAGCCATTGATAATTCTTGTTCACTCAAATGGAATGATGAACAATAGTTTGGAGAGGCTTTAGTATGATGGTTGCGATCTAAAGGATATTAAGGGTAGGTATGGAATCGTATTCAACAAATTGGTGGAGAAGATACATAGCATATTGAAGTTGAACTCTAACTAGAAAGTGAGGAATGTTGTGCATTAATTTCTAATTGTATGTCATCTTATTATGAAATATGCACCATTTGAAAGTGAGGATGATGAAGGTGTGGAAATCATGTTTGATACTTATATTATGCAAGCTAGATTGGCTACAATATGTTAAAGTAGAGACAACTCCATTAGATGTATGGATGCATGATGACCCAATAATATATGAAACTCAAGAGAATGTGCCTTTAGGCTGTTAGCCATCACTTTCTATAAGTAGCTAACTATTTATGGAAAGAAAGCCTTTCACATACCAATCATCACTTCTTACAATTAGTCACATATTTGTGGACATATTGAAGCCTTCCACATATCAATCAACACCTTTTATGATGAGTTAGATATTTATAGACATGCCCTTATCATTCATTACCATTTAGTCATATATCCCTCAAGGAGACAATGGCTCTTGATCCCAATCTAAATATAGTGTGTAGTCTTTCTTTTTAGTGTTAGGATAGACTTGAAGGTCATTGGGGAGTTTGTTCATCAGAAGGATACATAGGTGGACCATTTGATTAGTAATGCTTATATACAGATTCAAATAATGACTGAGGATGATACGAAGCATGTATAGATCCGTGAAAAGAACAATCCACCACCCCTAGCATGGATCCAAGAGGACAAATCCACCATCTAGTCACACAACAATGCTACCACATATAAAGGGAATGATAATCTAGTCCTTGAAAGGGCTCCTCCCAAACAATGCAAGCTACACAATTCTAACAAATCATGATGTACGTGCCATGCTCATCTGGCCAATGTGTATCAAACACCACTCTTAAATGAAGCTCGAGTAGTATATTGCTTTACAAACGGTCAATTGAAATGGGCTATTATAGGTTGAACAACTACATCGCCCATTCTAGTTGATCTATAGTAGCTCATTCTGATTGACTAATTACAAGATGATGCACTACACGAGCCTAGTCCTGCTCGGAGAGGGGTATTTGACATACAATGGCCAAACAAGCATACCATTTACATCAAGCTTTGTACGGACCATGTGACCTCCCTCATTTAGGAGGAGCCTTCTTAAGAAAAGGTAGTACCATTAGTCTTAGGGCTTATTTGGTATGGGATTGGATTGGATTGAGAATCCAATCCCATGTTTGTGAGACCAAAAATAGGATTTAATCCCTAGGGCCCACCATCTTACTCGATATGAGATACCAGCATCGATGGGATTAAAAAACTCAGGAGCCATATCCCTACTTTTTTAACATGATTTTTTTAAAAAATATGATATATATTACATATAAATAAATCTTTTATATATATATATTTTGAATATAAAATATAATTTTAAAAGGATATATGTTTTTATTTGAATATAAAATATAATTTCAAAAAGATGTAGGCAGGAATCAAATTGATGACTTGGAAGGAAGTAACTAGCTCCTTAACCACCTCACCATATTCTAACTTATAATTATGTATGCACATATTTAAATATATTATAAATTCTAATATATAAGTAGAGAAATTTCTCTATTTATGAACTTTTGAATCAATAGAAAGGGCATTTTGGAAAATGTTAAAATTATCAAAAACAATCAAGATAGGTTTAGTGCAAGAGAGTCTCTCAAGTAATATAAATAAATGTGAGTTTTACTTGTGTTGACAATAGCAAATTAATTATGTTAATTATTATTGAAAGTAGGAAAAGGCATTGTAGGAAAACTAAAGCCCATCCAATCCAACTCTATATGCATGTGTCCCAAATACTATTCATTGGATTTCAAGGTAATTATTTCCATCTCTAGTCCCACATCCCAAATACTTTAATCCAATCCAATCCAATCCCATGAGAACGAAATACAATAGGTTTAGCAATCTTATGCCACTCCAATCCCATAAAGTGATCCAAATGCGGCCTTATATGCAAATGGTATTGTAGTCTGACCAAATGGTGGTCCTTTCAAAGCAATTTTCTAATTCATACTCATTTGTTTATTTACAAAACTAAATGAAGGTCCATGGACTCAAGAAGATATATCAATAGAATGGTTCAAATATTTGACTATTTGCATTTCTTGAGATTCAATGGATATGTATAATACTTCTTAGAGTGATTTTTGAGCATTGTTATTTTGTTATGGTGCCATCAAACATATCTATGCTAACACCTATGGGATGCTCCGCTAAGATAATGTACCTATCAAATCCATGAGATCTAGGGGTGGAAGGCAAAAAGCTGAACTTGCTAAAAGTCTTAGATGAGCATCATCTCACTCATCTTCATCATAAACATAGTAAGCGACACATACTTCAATGCCACTGATGATGCATGTATTATCACAACCAGCATTTAAGATGGTTAATACTTTATGTCACCCATTCAAGCTAGCATTTGAGATGCCATTAGAGCCACCCACCTTTAGCATGTAGTTATCGCCACACTTAGGAAATGATGATGGTGTCTCAACCAATGAGTCGTTGGAGGTGATGATAACACAGAAGTGTACTGATGTCCATGTACCAATATTCATCCAAGATAAAGGACTATACAATGAGGATTAGGGTTGTAAATATAGAGGACTATAGGTGATTGATGACCCTTAGCCACTAGTACCACCACTGGAGAAGAATGCGTCATAAATCACACAAATCTATTGGTGTACAAGGCTAGAGGTAAGAGAAGGCCATGAATATGCGGTACTCGATGATTTATATATTCTTATTGGTGATTGAGATGCAATCACTATTTATGTTTAGTCACAACATATGTTTATAATTCAGGCAATTTTTTCATGTACATACTATTGTATAACTATTTAATTTATATATACATTTTTTTTTCATCTTAAGTGTTATTCAATTTTAATTAAAAATATTTTGTTTGAACTTGAAATATTTAATTTAATTGACTTGCTTTGTTGATGTATACATGCACATGAAATAAGTTAATTTTTTTTGTTATATTAGTGAAAAAATTAAAACTAAAATTGTTGCTTGAAGTGATGACTTTAATCTAATATCATAACTTCAAGAGACAATTTCTATTCAAGAGAATTTCAATTGAAGTTGACAAATCATTTGTTGGTTTAAATTGAACTTAAGTCATTGCTACCGACCTTAGTTGCAGACTCACAAAAAATTTAAGTCCCCAACCACAAAAGTGGGAGCAATAAATCTTTACTTGGAGTAACAATTTTAAAATCATTACTCCAAATGATGGTACTATTAGAGTAAATTTCAATATAAATTGGCAAATTAGTTGCTAACTTCAGATCAAATAGAGTTGGTATCTAGCTTGCCAACCTCAATTGAAATTTGCCTCTATTCAAGTCATCAATTCAACTGATGATTTATTTTTAAAAAAATTAATAAATCATAAGTTGGACTCATAATTCATCAGATGGAAATCATCAACCCAATTATGTTTTTCATTGAAATTAGTCAATTAAATTGATCATTCTTTGATGCAAATATCATTAGTTCGATTGGCAATTTGGCTGTTGTCAGTGAGGGGGGAGGGGGGGACCTCTACCAATGTGGCATTATGGCGGAAACCATATTATTTAGAAAAATAATTTCAAAAATATATTATTTTTAGAAATTATTTTTTAAAAAATATTATTTTTAAAAAAAATCTCCAACTCTAGCCTGTCCATCCATAGTCCAACATCAAAACTAGCTCGAGTTCAACCTTGTGGTCATCATTAGATGACCTATATTGCAAATTGGGTTTTCACATAATCAATGGGAGGTGATAAAAACTACGTCGCTTTTTATCTCGAGTTTTGATCGTGAGATATGGATAAAATAAAAGAACCAAAAGTCTTAGATTTGGATCCCCAATCCCAAACTGATTAGGTTTTAAAAATCTTTTAAAATTAATAACGGTTGAACTGGTATCCATGGCCCATTGCCCGTTATGCCTTTCACAACTCAATAGTGGAGATTTATTATTTTGAATAATTTGAAAAATCAAGCACTGAATATATATATATATTATGTTTCTAATGTAAGAACATATTTTTATTTATTTATTTTCTTATTTTTTATTTTATAGTGGATAACTATTTTAGTTTCCATACACTTCGACGATGCGTAGCCCAGCAAAAGTTCCCAACAAGATTCTTGGAGTTTTGAGATCATTACAAAATTTTTGTTTCTTATTGTGATTCAAAATTCCTACTTTTCTACATAGGACTTGCAGGATTTAGCAAGAAGATTGTAGGATTTTCAAGATTGCTGCTCGCAAAAGTCTTTGTTGTATTTTTCTAAAGGTATATTTCCAGAGTAGTTAGCAAACTCAGACACCTGATGGACAGCAATTGACGCTTAAAAAATAAAAAAAAATAAAAAAATTCAATGTAACTCAAAGCCTTGACATCTTATTCTTTTTCTTATTTTTTATTTTCATCTTCCACCTTATTTCCAACAAAATATGATCAAACTTAAACATAAGTCATGTGAGTTGACTCATTTATAAAGTATGAAAAAGTATTTAATATTTTAAAAATATAAATATGCAATATAATAAATAAAAATAACTGTTTGTTAACAATTACATTCGGAAATTGATTTAAATTATAATATAATATCGATAATCTTATTTGGCTTAGAAGGTTAAAGCTGAGTTTATTAATTTAAATTACAATACGTTTGGTCTAGTCACCTTACCGAAAATCAGTGGATTTCTTTAGCCCGAATGAAAGGTTAAGGCATAACATACATATCTACCTGAAAGTAAGGGTGGGCGTGAATCAAGCGGTCCGTGGACCCAACCGTTTGAGCCTGTAGAAGCGGACCAAGCCCAGGGCTATGAAAAATAGGCCAAACCCGACCCTATATATATATATATATATATATTATATTTTTTATTATATATATACATTATATTTTATATATTTATTATTATTATTATTATATAGATATAAAGAGGGAGTGGGCTTTAAAAAAAAAAACGTTAGAGATTCTTTGGGTTAAAACCATCGTCCTAACCACCACAACAGCATGTTGATCTTGTTTATTTTTACGCAGTGAGCCGGGCTCTTTATAAACAAATTAATCATTCCCCAGCAGAGATGTCCTTCCCGTTCCAAATCTGTCGTGCCAATTATTTAATTAAGAAAATGTTAATTTATATGCATGTTTCTTTTAAATGTTTGTACCGTTGCAACTTTCTTATTCTAAGATTTTGAGAGAGTTTACATAGATATAGAATCCATTATTGCTGGTTAATAAATATGGTCAATTGGTTCAGCGAGCATTTTGTACGTGTCGTGCCTGCCTGCCTGCTAATAAAATAAACATTGTAGTTTATTTTAGCTTACGTATAACTTCTTGCATCTTGTTTCACAAAGGCTATTAATAAATAAGCAGATAAGCCGTACGATCGTATAGTCCGATCAGCTGCATTCTTTTCATAAGATGCAACCATTTAATTAAGAAACAAGGGTATCAATTCTCCTTAGCAGTTTAAATTAGCGTGCAAATCAACCATATGACTGCTTAAAAGGTATACAAATATTTCTTTTTCCCTATTACTAACATTTCTCTTGCACAACTTAGAAAAGGGATAAAACTAGAACCACAGTTTCAATAATTATTTAAGTATTTTCAATTCTAGTTATTTGAATTCTTTATTTTTTTTTTCTATAATATCGTATCTTTCACCCTATTCATCAACTTCATGAATTCTTTATTTTTTTCTATAATATCGAATCTTTCACCCTATCCATCAACTTCATGAAAGATACTAGCAACATTCAATTGGGCAAACCATGCACCTCAGAATCAATTAACATGTATTTCATTGAGAAATAATAAAAATGAAACAGCATATGGAAGCTAGCATAACAAGGCAAATAGTTGCAGCCCATGGACATATATGGAAACAGAATCAGAACGGTCGTAGCTAACTTAGCTGAGAGATACAAAACTAACAAGCAATTTACTAGACGTATAAAATATTTTAGTTAATTAGAAAAAAGAGGGGAAGAAAATACATCAAAAACCTTTTTAGCATTAGTACCATATCCACATCAGATCAACCACCACTGCTTAAGAAGATAAGAGCCACAATTCAAGCATGTTCAGTTAACATCAAATTTCCAAATTTCTAAATAAAATAAATTGCTACCTACAAACTGCCAGACCCCAAATGCTTGTGTGCGAGAGAGAGAGAGAGAGAGAGAGAGAGAGAGAGAGCTTTATTCCCACTTAACGATTCCTAGAATTTCCATAACCTAACAAACTTGTCATTGTGAGTGGTAACAACCTTCTTCATGCCAACAGCCAAACATGTGATGGGTGGCCGCAGATATCTCGCAATGCTTTCCACAGAGTAAACTTCAGAGAGAGTAACTGCCTTCTTTTCAACAACCTCCTTGCCATCCTTCAACGAAACTACTGCTTTGCTGCCAGTATTTTCCACCAAGCTGGAAATGATTTCACCAGTGCTTTGATTCAGAATGCGAAGTACACCATCAAGTCCCCCAATAGCTAATGTTGATGTGTCGCTTGATAGATGATGCAGAGCATAGATGACATTTGGACTAGCCCGTACCTCCCAGACTGGTCTAAAAGTCCTATGAAAAAATTTAAAGAAACCAAGGTACCATTAGAAGATTCCTACTCAAGCATCTAGAATACAGTTACGATGCCCAAAGTCAATATTAAGTAAAAGCTGACTGTGATATTCTGTTCAATGGGAAATTTTCTCATGTAATATTCATACCACTGCGTTTCAGCTGGAGAGATCTGTGTCAAAACATTAAGGTAACACAGCGTTTAGTTTAGGTCCTAAGCACTTGGACCTCAAGCATGGTGATGCCTCCAAACAACTTCATCATGTCTTGCAAATCCCCAAGTTTCCCAGTTCTTTCTACAAGAAACCTAGACTACCAGGCAACATTTGGTTGCAGAATAATTTTTGAAGGGATATAACTTAATTCCATCGAAAAAGAATTTTGTACTCTAGCTGGAAGGTGTAAGGAATAAGATCATACATTTAATGTGCATTTGATTCACAATGATTTAGATTCTATCACAGAAGAAAATTGCCCTCCCTCTTTTTTGTATGCTCATCAAGTTGATAATACGAAAATGTAATTGGACATGATAACTTTTCCCTAATCTCCTATATGAATTTATTCCACCAAAATGGTGGCATAGACTTATACCCCCTCTCTTATCCTAATCCCGCAGCATTTAACCTTGTTTGAAGAGGCCAAAAACATTGTTCAGAAATATAAACCAGGAATAAGGGAGCTATTCCAATATCTATTCCACCTACCAAAGAGGCTCTCAGTTGTACATAAAAGAACCATGGACCCAAAAAAAAAGGAAAAAGAAAGAGAAAGAACTAACCTGAATCTAACATACACAACATTTATTTACCTAACTTGCATTTTTAAATATATAATTGATTGTCAACCATATTTTCTTATAAACTTACCATGGGTTTGTGCCAAAATAACTTTATAAGAGAGCAAGTTTTGTCATAGCATATCCCTGTGGTTATGGTCTTACAGATAACATCATACAAACACACTTCAGTAATAGTCTTACAGATAACATCATACCTATTCACTTCGTATGATCCCCTCCAATCATCTCCCTATCCCATCATGTAGAACAATCCAGTGTTTTGCCTCTCCAACTTATTCTGTCCCTCCATCCCCATATGCATAAACAAGTAATCAAAGCTATGCATTCAAATTTGTTCACATCAGTTCCAGCCTTTAATTCTTTGCTCCTCTCTTATTTAAAGCAGCAACAAAGATCCATCCTGCATATTTCACCTCCTTTCTTTCACTCCACACGTAGGAGTTTTTCATTTACAACCAACAATCCTACCATATGTCCTTGTCTACTCAAACCAATATGATGCAACAATCCTTGAAGATTAACTGCTATGGCCTCTGAGAGGGTTCGAAAAGCTACAAAATTAACTCCAAAAGTGCTCAGGATACTGTTATACAATGGATATTAAAATCATGCATTTAGACAGCAAAAGAGGTATTGTAGGATCCCAACTTCTCGCCAAGGAACATCCATGAAGTGAACACAACTGCAGGCTCTTCCAACAGCCCCAGACTTATAATTGTAATACACATTCAGACTAGCTTGAAAGTTAGTAAGGGATGGGGTATTGTTCACGCATCACTGTAAAATGAATAATTCTCATAACAATGCTAGGCTTAGTCTGGGGTCTTGTAAAGTATTAATTAGGGTTGGCTAAGGAGATTTTGTTTGCTGAAGTAACCAACCCTAATTACACTCAAATTAGGTAAAGATAGGGGCCTGATTGGCCTTAAGACTGGTCTTGGGCATCCAAAAATTATGGACAACTCTCCCCTTATTTTCTTTTGTCAAATTCTCCTCTACTTATGTTTATTCCAAACTTGATTCCTCTCCTTGCTAATTCTAGTACTATCATTTGTTTCTATGATTTATTTGCTGCAGCTATTGTCTGAATTTAGCCTAGATAGTTCATTTTTCTTCTATCGATCAAATAATATAACCTTGTAACCTTGCTGCTTACATATTTTAACTCAAGTCGATTGCTGTCAGGATTTTCCTCTTTGATAACTGCAATTATTTGTTTAAAATTACATCTTCCCATGCTATTATTTATCTGCTGTGATTTCATCTAGGGATATAAATTGTTATTCACAAGCTCTCGCCTCATGTGCTGCTAAGTTGATTAGTTTCGCATCTTTATCCACTAATTTTGATCTGCAGGCCTCCTTAGCTTTTCATTTATCCAGAAAATTAGAATTAGTTCCCAGCTTCCTGTTCTCATGTCTCGGATAGCCGATAACTGATTTAATTGAAAACTTCACCTAACCTGCTCCCCTGGTTGTTTTGCATGTTGTAGACCACTCAAAAGTAGCCCTACATCAGTTTGTACCAAACCCCATTCCTTGCTCCATTTATCCTCTTTCTTTGATCTCCTTTCTCTTTTTCTCTTTTTCCCATCATGGTCTCCAATGTGGAATAGACAATTGACTCGAGGTCTTTGTCCAAGTCTATTAGGAACTCAACAAGAAGTTGAGCATCTTTGGTAGGAAATGACTTCGTTAAAATCAAATAAAATAAAGCAAACTCTTGCATCATTAGTTCTTCAAATTCAAAATCCTGGAAATGAAGGACTTGGAATTGGATCTTCTTCTGCACTACAACATCCATAGGTTAATGATCAGACACAGCATCTAGAAATTCCTGCTTTTATGAGTGGAGATCAAAGAGTTGCCAAAATATATCGCAAAACAAATCTCGAGATAGCTGATTTTGTGGTGGACATATTCCAGAGATCTTGATTTGGATTCATGCCTTTGAAAGCTACATCAACCGGGGCCAGCTTTTAGGAGAAGGGTTGACTTCTATTTATTGAAATGAAGTTAGATAGAAACATATGGAAATTGGATCTCCTTCTATTCCACAACATCCCTAGGTCAATGTTTAGACACTCCCTCTAGAAGTTCATGCTCATATGAGTTGAGATCAAAGAATTACTGAAATGGATCATGAAATAAAACTCTAGGTGACTGAAAGCTGCTTCAAGTCATACCAACTTTCACAGGAATGTCGATTTGTATTTATTTAAATGAAGTTAGAGGAGACAACACATGTGATGAATGATGTACCAAACATCAACGACTTCATTATGCCACCATCCTTGGTTGGGAAGACATGAAGCACCATCCATGGTTGGGAAGACATGAAGCACTGATGAACTGTTGATAGTGCCTCCAAACAACAAGCAGTGGCTCCAATTTAGTTCACACATAGGGCTGAAAGTGAGCTGGACCACACCTTTGCCCAAGCTTGGCCCAAAAATTTTTTTGGGGTTTTGAGTAGGGGCCAAGGCCTGAGAATCGTTCGAGAACTCAGGCCCAAGCCCGGCCCAAAACCTATCGGGCTAATCTATCTCCCAATAGATTAAGAAAAAGTAGGAATTTCAAAAACAATCTATGCTTACCACAAATCTCAAGCTATTGTGCATTGAAAAGAGATGGCATCGCAGACACCAAGGCATCTCCGAATACTGAAAAATCCTCACATGAAACGGCACACCACTTTCACTCTCATCATCCTTCCCAACTATCGGAACCACAAATTCATCATCCGATGCAAGTTTATTATCAAATACTACCACCTGTTCATATCAAATAACTCTTTGTCACAACATCCATTTTATCAGACACCTCTCCAGCAAGTATGTTAATTCCAACATTCTTGAACATCAAATACTTCACTCAATCCTAAACATCAAACCTAATGCAGAAAAAGTTAGGGGGCTGATTTCTATGCATTGGGTGACATCAAAATCAAGAATCATTCAAGTTCATCACCAAATTTTCCATCATTAGCACCCAAAAAAAAAAAAAAACAATCGAAGACACCAGTGGCTTCCAAAGCCACTAGCAACAAGCTAGCACATACATCAAGTGCAAAAGTGAATTAGGCACAAGTTTCAAATCAATAACTAGTATACAATGCTTTATTTGCAAAGGATTGGAGCACTTCTCTATGATGCCCTAGTCAGTTGGTGACATTTGCTGATATGGCTCATCTCATACCCAATGCTAGCTCTGAAAATAAGGCCAAAGAGATTGCTGTCTTGAAGCCAAAGAAAGTAATGAAAGAGATTTAATAGTGAAGTAGGATAAGTATATCACTGCATCATTCTTTAACCTCTTTTCATCACATTTTAGGAAGATGATCAAGAGGATTTGAGATAAATTTCTGTTTTCCAAATATGAGTACATTGATCCAATGTTTTCTAAACAAGAGTATGCTGCAATGGGCAACTATGAAACATAATGATTGATTCTGGGAGTTAACAACAACATCATCTGCAAAACACCATTTATAAGTTGAAGTTGAGGATCAAGCCACGCCAAATCCATATAAGATCACACAGATCAAAAATACCAATCTTAAAGTCGATGTGAGGTGTTGGTTTTATACAATTGGTGGGTTCATGCATTCAATGCAGCATCATATGTTGTCACTCAAAATTTGTCACATACTTATTTTTGACCATGGCCTTTTGATATCAAGGTATATCACGATGTCTTCACAAATCCATACTCTTTAGCATGGAGACATCACATATGTACCTTCCAAAGGCCTCCAACCAATGAAACTAAAGCAGGCTAAAAGACATTCCTTCTGCAAGAGGTCAGCTTAAATAAATATATTTAGGACCAATGCTTGAGGTCGACTTGGCCTTGCCCAAAGGCCTAGGCCCTAGGGCATGCTCGGTACCCCTGTTTTGTTGTGATTGAGATGTGAAGAGGGAGATGCACCAACTAGATTGTCATACTGTTTGAGAGAAAGGGGACGGGAGATGGACAGGCACTCATTATGTATGAGGTGTCAATGATAGAATAAAGATAGAGGAGGCTATGGAGGCAAATGCAGTGGTAGGGATGGAAGAGGGTGAGAAAAGGACAACAATTAAACAAATAGAGAGTGCGCACAAAGGACACCATAGCAGCAATGGAGAGGTAGTAGCAGCAAAAGCAATTGAAAGATATCGTGAAGGTGGGAAAATAAGGAGAACAAGAGATTTCAAGGATCAGGGAAGATGTTTATTTTTAATATTTTTTAAAATACAAATAAAATATGTTATAATATAATAAGTTTTAAGCTGGATTGAGCTAGGCCTCTATAAATTTTGGTTAGCATGAGCCCAGCCCAAATACTCATCAAGCTACATAATGTTAGGCTAGCCCAACCAAACAAGTTGAATCTCTAACCTGGGACCACTGCAAATCAGTCCTTATGCTTGAACAGTCCTTATAAACTTTAGATATTTTTGATAGTAGAATTCTCTTCTCTCCTTCGCCTATGGATGTAGGCCACTGGATCAAACTATGTAAATTCCTGTATATACTCTCTTGATTGTTTACTCTCCTTGCTTTCTCATTTCTCTCATCCCTTGCATGCCTTTTATTGTAACAAGTGGTATCAAAGCCTAGTTCTCAAGGACATGCTAGGAAGCACATGGGAGGCAACTACAACATGAATCTTAAGATGATTGTATGGATCTTGAAGCAGCACAGATCTCGTGCCTTCGAAGATGAACCCTGGCACGTGGGACAGATGTGAAATGGGTGCACTTGGATGTGAGCATCTCTGTGGTGAGGATGGCTATGGTCCCCCTCAGTCAGTGAAATAAAGCACCAGCTAGAGGTGAGATATGGGGCTTGTGCACAACAGCGTGATGGCAGAGCAGTGAGATCAAATCAGAGTTGGGATTTGGACATGGGAACGAAGCCTCGTCGCTCAACCTATGTTGCCGGAAGGAGGCAAAGGAGAAGAGGCAAGATTGACCTCATCCGCCATTGTGGAAAGGGATGATTGGAAGGAGCTTTGGGACCCAAACCGATAGTTGCATCAGCTATGTGGGAGCTCTGCCAACGGCGGATCTAAAGGAAGGCGCCACAATCCCAGCCAGACCAAGCTCCATCAAAGGGGGGTAAGGAACCCCCTGAACGTCTGAACCCCTGTTTGCTATGGCCTTACAGAAAGCCGACGGCAGAAAGAAAAGTTGGCGAAAGTCTAGCGACAACTGACATCCGACAAGATAGAGAGGACGAAGGTTGCTAATGTCATGGGCTTGGCGATCATGTAGGCCACCAACTTAAAGCCAGCAAACCAGTTGACGTCCACAGTAGAGAAAGGTTGCCTCACCGTCATTAGAGAAGAAAAGAGCAACTCTACAACCTAGTGGGCATCGTCGGAGCAGGTGCTAGCGGTGGTGGGCACAGAGGAGAGGATTTAGATCTCCAATTTTGAAGCCACCTCTAATCGAGATTATAGCTTTCGTGAAGGCATATGGATTGGCGTTGCTCGAGAAAAAAGGAGTATTGGGCGGCCACTGAGATTCTCCTACTCGAGGATTATTTTTTGGCATCACTAAAGGGCTTCTAATTTGTGTAGGTGTTGCTGCTAGACACTGAGAAAAAAAAAAAGAGTTGCTATTCCAGCCTAGAATAAATCCAGAATAAAATTAAAATAACCTTAGAATAAGTGGAGTAACTATTCCAAAAAGGCCATTTTAGTAAGCTCAATTAGTTGAAAGGCTTATTTGGTGAGTTCAGCTAGTAGATAGCTTTATTTGATGGGCTCCATTGGTTGAAAGTCTAATTTGGTGGATTCAATTGGTTGAGGCTTATTTGGTGAGCTTAACTAGATGAGAAGCTTATTTAGTGAGCTCAGTTGGTCGAAAGGGTTATCTAGTTGGTTAAAAGCCTTATTTGGTAAGTTCAGTCAAGAGACAGCTGTTATCCATTATGATAGTCAAAGTTCTATCCATCTGTCTAACGATCAAATGCATTGCTTGGACCTAATTGGTGGTGCAGCACTTGAGTTATACCCTTTGGAGTATGTGGAGAAGGTAGAGAGAGATTTCAGCTATCTTTTTAGCATTACTTGAGAGTTCAAGTCAAGATAGAAATTTGATAAAGTTGTCTTGAAATTCAGAAGCTCATAAAGGATATATTTTCATATTCATGTAGGACTTAAGTCCTAGTCTGTGTAGAGTGTCTTAGAATTCACAAGCTCAATTAAGACATATTTCTACATATGTGGAAAACTCTAGTTCTAGTCATGTCATATACTATATATTCCTCTTTTATATAAACACAAGTAACCTTGGCTTTCAAGGTGGCTCAAACTCAAGCTTAGAGTTTGATCCCAAGGGAGGCCTGTGGTGGCCCCGAGGGGGCCCTGACCCCAAGGTAAAACTCAGGTAACTTAGAGAGTTATTAAGAGGGTTCAAGAGAGGGCCTTATTGGGTATAAACGAGTCTAGGGATTTGTGAGAAAGTCTTTGGTGGCGAAACAATCCCTGTAATTTGAGTTTTGGTAGAAAAGTCCTTGTAATCTTCATATATTTTTGATAGTAAAATTCTTTACTCCTGTAGATGTAGGCTAGTGAGTCGAACCACGTAAATCGTGATCTCTTGATTGTTTTACTTCAACTTTCTCATTTATCTCTCATCCATTGATGCCTTTTGTCATAACAAAAAGCTTATTAATCCTTTTTTTATCTACGAAACTAAATTTGGTTCCCTGCTATCTATTCCCAGATCTTGGATAGTTTGTGACTGATTTAATTGGAAACATCATCCAAACTATTACCCTGTCCCTTTCACATGTAATAAGATGCTTGTAAGTGGTCCTACATCAAAATAATATCAAACAATCCCTCTTATACTTTCTAATGCAAAAATCATAAAAGTGGCATGACAAAATTATAACATTATTGATCAGTAAATATTAGAACTTTAATAGATGAAGGGGTTCATGGTACATTTTCTCACTATTTATACCTTTAGAAATATTTTTGCTTTTATTTTCTTAGCGTTTCTTTATAACACCGAAAATTTGGTTTAGTTTAAGGCATTTTCCTAAAATTTAGTTTAGAGTAAATAACCTTTCCTGTACCCATAAAATAGCTTGTCAATGCCAGGCTGATGCATGTTCTCTATACCTGAATCATGAAGTTCGAGTCCTCAGTCATCTTTCCTCGGAGCTCCCCTACGCCATCTCTAAGCTCAGTCACAGCTATCATATGCCACCATAGCCACAACTCTCTGCAGCCTTGACACCCTCTTTCTTCACCATGGGACCACAACTCTCAACAGAAGATTGATGGAAATTGTTTACAAGAGGAAGGAGCTGAGACTAAAATATGTAGAAGAAAGTTATCGATAGCAACCCATGGATATTCAGTGGTAACTTGGAAGAATATGTTCATTGTTGCTGATATGCTGGTCCTAATCACCATGGGTTGAGCAATATTTTAAGTGTTAGCAATATTTTAAGTGTTTGCCTGTGTTTCATCTCCCTTCTATGTGTAATTCTATGGTTGGATGGCCCGGGTAAAACAATTAAACACATTATAATCCAATGCACAAATGCATACATTCACCACATGCTGGTAAGGCATAAGGCATGGGTAAAGCTAGCAGCAGACAGGATGGAGAACCAGCCAAACCTCATAATGATTAGCTTAATGCCACATGCACAAGGCAGGTATACTTGACAGGGATGCAACCATAAGGCAAGCCACAGGTATATGGCCCCATGTGTCCATGATGTTGAGATGAATACTCAGAACATAATTCAGACACTACAAACTAGCCATGACAATTGCATATACCTCACCTGCCCTTGCCTCCAAGGGCTCGAGACCTTTTTCAACCAAACTTCTCCAACATTCAATTCATCTCCTGCATGTGCCCAAACTTTGTTGACAACTAGAGGTGTGTCAATACACTCATGATGGTGGGACTTGCATGACTGACTCTTAGAGATTCTTTTTCAAGATGATTTGACTGAAGTGACTGGTTGACACTAAGGCTTGGTTTCCTTCAGCATGAAACAGACAGTGGTGGTGAGGATAACCATACATTAGCAATCCAACATCCCACACCATCCACATTTTATCCCCTAACATATTCTCCTTTCCTAAGCATGATGCAATCTGACTAATGTTCCATGGAGTGTAAGATGAAGAGAAAATTAGAGATAATCCCAATAATAAGCATAGGGTTGCAGTGCAATATGTTGTCTTCTGCAGCTTCTATTGAGTGTCTCTAGTCTACTTTCAATTATCCAAACCTCTCAAAATCATGAATATGCTTTGAGTCCTATGACATTGATGACACCATATATGGATAATGCTACATAGCTTGTTTGTGTTTCATTGTCCTAACCTACAAAATCCTTTTCCCACTCACATGGCTAACATGAAACGTTGGGCACATCTATTAGAGAAAGATGCCATAACCAGTCGCATCAACTAACTGATTCTACATAGCCATTACATGATCATTGCTTGAAATGAGACTAAAGATTAAAAAAACAGTATTAAAAAAAATATAAATAAACCATAGGCCACTATATAGAGTTAAAATGGCCAAACAACATGTTTTTGGGTCAGAATTAAAGTATGCAACAAGGAAACATGAAATTCCCATAGGATCACAGACAAAAATTGAAGAAAACAAAGATAAAACAATCTCTTGAAAGGTTCAAACAAATATTAGTCGAAAGAAGTAATGTATCAAGGCCAAGGTTTCTGGGGTTTGGGAAAAAAAAACAATATAAGAAGGCAAAAAATCATCCAAATTCCAAAATAAAACAAAAAGGTGAGAAACTGATTAAGAAGGAGTGCATCTATTAGGTGGAAACCATTGACATTACAGAACTACAGGGGAAGCAGCAAGCTCAACCAATAAAGGAGGAACGCTTTTCTTAAAAATGCAAGCTATCATTATATTATATTGCAGTAAATTAAACATGCAATGACTATCCAATCCAAATTGTAGGATTATCAACATTGTTCACTATCAATGACCAATTTATAGAACATGTTAAGTAGAACATGTTAAAGGACAAAAAGAAGAGAAAATGAAATATGAAGAAGAAATGTGGATCACACTGCCACTGGCCAAGACTGGGAATGTTACAATTTTTGTTAAATTAGGGAAAATTACAAATGTTGAAGAAGAACAATCAGATATCAAGACCAGAAGATGATAAAAGAACTCAACACTTCATATACAACTGTTTCAAATATGACTGGTGCTTAATATTGTATCTGGCAATTTATCTTACAAATGAAACCATAAAAGTCTCTTTGAATAGATTCATACTATGGATCTAGCATAGCATTCTAAGAAATAAAATATAAAACAATTGTTTTTTAGGAAAGTTAATAAAGATCACTAGGAACTCAAAATCCATAGGCTTTTTAATGATTAATCAATATCCTTAGACTGAAGAAAATGAAGTCACTCCATTATTCACTAAACAAAGATGGTTAATTATGCAATTGATACTTACCGAAGGTCCCAACAGTGAGCATATCCAGCAGTTGATCCCGCAAATATTAAGAATGAATGTGGGTTGAAACACAAGCTCTTCATGCCTGCTTCAAACAAAAAATTCCATCATCTCAACAGAAAGATATGCTAGCATTGCAGCAACAGAAAGTCAAACAGAATACAAAATCCATTATATGTATTAAAAATAGTAGTTCTATAGAAAAAACAAAGAAAACTTCCATCATCTTAATATTGTTGGACTGTAAAATAGTGATTACTTAGCAAGCATGTGACTACATATGCAAGACTAGTTTTATGAAAACAATGCAAGCTCAGAATTCCTAATTATATGGTCAATCAGTTGCACAGCAGGTATAGACAGTGAGAATATAAACTACATGTATAAAATATACTGAAATAAATTGTCCCTAACAAAGTTTTAATATAGTTACCATGCTTATTTTATGAGTCTGAACTAAGAAAATCTGAAGGAACCTAATTTCAAATAGAGTACTTCCGGAGACTCGACTTTCCAGGAAAAAGGGCAGGGTTGGGTTGAAGTTGAATGCACCCTTTCAGCAATGGATACAGGTTTCACAAAAACTATAATGGTTTCCTGGAGCATCGGTTGCTTGAAATTCAATACTACATACAAAGTCGATAATTTAAGTGACATAAGAATTTAGAATTTCCAATCACCGTGAAGGACAGAAGTAACAATTTCCTCAGAGTTCTAAGAAAATTAAAACAGAGTCTCATTGGTAAACCTACTCCATCGAGGTCCATGAAAATTTTGGAGAAATTGGATATTTCACATGAGTCTCATTGGCAAAACTACTCCATGGAGGTCCACGAAAATTTTGAAGAAATGGGATATTTCACATGCATGCTTGTTGAAATGACTTGTCATGAGTAACCTTGAATATATGAAGATTACCTCATCATATTTGATTCCTCATAGTGAGTGAAACTTGGAGAATTAGAATTGAGTTTCCAACACAGTCACTACAAGGGCATGGCCCAACATAATATATACATGGTGCATTTGGTTGCCACATGGTGACAATACCGCACAGAAAATGTATATAAGGAAATGGAAATATGACTATGTAAAGAGCACGTACTGAAACTCAAGGTGGGTCTAGCACAGAAAGTTTGCTTAACAAATACTGTAAGTGAGTAGCAGTATGTGTTTTCATAAGGAGGTCAGCAAATTTGCTTGGTGGGCAAGATATAATAGAGTCTGTGGATTAAACTGTTGGACAAAGTCGTAATCAAAGTCCTTTCATGAAAACCCAGATTTTCAGCTTTGTGAATTGCACTCCAGTGGTCATAGTATAATGAGTCAGAGAAGAGATGTGGACACCCATATCAGAGTAGTCAATGCAAGTTATGAAACCACATGAACACTGTTGCAGTGTTTGACATAGCGCAATACTCAGCCTCGGCACTGGGAAGAAAAACATCTTGCTTCTTACTTCTCCACGAAATAAGTGAATCACCATGACACAAAAGCCAATAGTATAGTGTTGATCTATAGGATCACCAGCTTAATCAACATTTATATAAGCTCAAAGCTCCAAAGTTGAGGTACAGGAGAAGAGAAGTGAGTAATGGTCTTACAAAGATATCAAAGAATGCAAAATACAGCAGCAAAGTGAATAGATAATGAAGCGCACGAACAGCATGAGCAATGTCTAGTCAAGAAAAGTAAGTTAACCAGGGCTCCAACAAATTATCAATAGTAGGTGGGTTCAGAAAGCAGCTCACAGTCAATAGGAAAGAAGTGAATACGAACAGAAGTCATCTTTCATCATAATAAATACCATATTCCTAAGCAATCCTCAGCTCACGACAATTTCATAGCACTCTGTGGAACCATCAGTGTGGGTCCTAATTTTAATTTTATAAACCCACCTGCAACTAATAGGAAACCTTCCAGCAGGCTTATAAACACCCCCTACAACTAATAGGAACCTTTCCAACAGGAAGGGCAATAAGATCCCAAATCCCAAGTATGTCTGTTGCAAAGCATGTAGCTGTTCCAATATGGTAACTCACTACTCTGGTAGCTGAACAGCTTCACAGCAGTAAAGACTCAGGATCATGGTGGGTATAAATAGTTGCAAGGAAGAATTTGAACTGTGGAAAGTAAAAATCAGACATAATCCTAACATACCAAGCAAGAGAATGTTGAGAATGCCTTGGATTACAACAAGGCAACACTGATGCACCATCATCCAAGCTGGGCAGAATGGGCTGATTGATGGGAACAATCAAGTGGAGCATCAAGAAGGGTGTTCGGAACAATAGAAGACTCATGAAGTGTTTGACAAAAATAGAAGACTCATGAAGTGGTTGACAACAAAGTATGAGTAATAGGAGGCCATATAGGTGGAAGAGATAAGGCACCTAAACTAGATGGTGGCATAATAGAGTGGATTGGGGAAGGCTGAGGCAGTTCTTTATGAGCTGTCCCAATCCTTTTGCCTGTACAAGGGTCCAGCATGAAACAAGAATATGAAGAAAATGTGAAGCCAGAATCCAGAAGTAGACTACCAGATTGGATCTGTAGAAAGCGGAGTAATATGTAAGACATTAGACAGGAAAAATCGACCACTAGGATTAGAACATGGAGTGATCAAGCCACATTGAGAAATAAGCAAAAGAGTCCCCTCAGCTGTCTGGATTTGAGAATATAAAGCATGGGTATACAGTTAGGATAGAAGCACCTGAGTTCATATGATGCAGGCCCAGTCTAATATCCAAGAGGACCTAGACATACCAGAGTACCAAGACATAGTGGATGGAAACTCAAAAAGACTGCTAGAAAGGCGCCGAACAACCAGCTGCATTTGATGGAACTGCTTAGCAAGTTGGGTAACTGTTGGCTCGGTATAGGATGCAGTGTTACCAAGAGTCTCTTGAGTCGGGCACCAATAGCATCAGAAGGTTGCTGATGACCATTCTGCTTCTTTAGTAATCCAGGACAAGCTTCTTTAAGGTGCCTATGATATTTGCAAACAGTCCACATTTGTGGGTTAGACAAAAAGAGAGTCATAGGGCTTGATGAGGTAGAAAGGATATCCAAGAGTTTGAAAGGAAAGAAGCAGCTGCAAGCATGTCTCTCAAATGGGCTCAAATTCAGATGAAAGACCCATAAAAAATTGATGTAGCCGTTGGCATTTTGAGAAGTGCTGATAATCTGATTGATGATTGGTACCTCGATAAATTGATGTAGCAGTTGCAAAATGAGTGTTGGGTGATTGGAAAGCAATATGTACACAAAAGAAGTGCTGCCAAAATGAAAATGTTAAGATAGATGTATGGTAATATAGGAAAAAATGGAACAAAAAACAAAATCATTCATAACAAAATAAAGGAGGCATCAATGGAAGAAAAATTGAAAGGAAGTCAATTTAAATGGTTTGAACATATACAATATAGATCTAGGGATGCACAAACATGGAGTGATTTAATACATGTAAAAGGAAAGAGGTACACGGGTAGACCAAAACTCACATGGAAGTAATAATAAAAACTTGACATCTTTACATTTTACAGAAAGAATGGCTCTAAATTGAGCAAAATGAAGAAAAAGAATTCATATAGCTGACCCTAGCTAGTTTGGGATTAAGGCTTTATTCGTTGTTATTGTCATCATTATTTGTTATTGTTGCTGTCGTTGGCAATGTGATGGTTGCTGCCTCAGTGATGCAGCTGAATTGATGGTGGCCTGATTCAAGCAATAGGACCTCATAGAGACAAAAATGAGCAAACAAATATGAATTGGCTAAGATTATGCCCTCTTTGACAAGTGTTACACAAGAGAGTCAATCCTGCTTGAGCTGTGAACAATCCAGACAAGTTGTGATCAGACACTTCTTGACAATATGACAAAAAGATAGCTAGAAGCAGAACTATAAAAAGTAATAGCTCAAGATTCTGTTCACAACTTGGCCAGAGTTGTTGCATCAGTGACTGTGCAAGTTCAATGCTTATGCATGAAACTGGAGAAGAGTAGCAAGCTTGACAATTGCAACAACTCAGGACTTCATCCAAAAAAAAAAAAAAGTAAGTTAAAAGGTATTATTTAAACTCCTTGATCTTGTATAAGTGCCCAAGATCTTCCTAATACATAAATGATATAGGACCAAATATATGCCACACAGGCAAAGTTTCCTGAACCATACCAAACAACCAAGTTCAAGGCAAACCAGACTCTACTAGCCTAGAACTGGTGCAGTTCGGCATTGCAAAACGATGGATGATGGGTTGAAGTTGATCCGATTTGACTGATTTAAATAAGTATAAAGGGCTCTCATTTCATCCGCATCTCTTTCGAAACTCTTGCCGTCCGCCATCAACCTCTTTCTGTTGCTTCCATCAGTGTTCCACGTGAGAAAAGACCTTAGTTGTTGCCATCGGCCTCTTCCCCATCACCGCCCTTTTTCCTATCGAAGCTCTCACCATAGGCCGCCATCCACCATCAACTTTTGTCCTTGTTTCTGGCAAACGTCCTCACCAGTCACTATTCATCAGAGGTATGTCTCTCTCTCTCTCTCTCTCTCTCTCTCTCTCTTTCCTTTCTCTCCTCTCTTTGGTCTGTCGATTCTCTCTAGCCCCTTTTGTTCTTTTCTTTCCTTAGTTTACCACGGTTTAGTACGAGACATATCAATATTATACTAAACCGGTCACCAACTAGCACGAGCTATAGATACAGTTCAATGGACCTTACACATGGGCTATCACACACTCCCTCCGTTCAAGTCTTGGTATCCTTGTTAGACTAAGGGTCCAAATTGAAATTTAAATCCAAGTCCAATTAAATCTAACGATAAATACATAGAGTTCATTTGTAGTGTCCCCTATTTTACATAGGCCATGGACTTTAGCTCGACTTTGGTATAATTTATAACAATCCAAAACCTCACCTAGAAAGAATAGATGGAATGTATTATTTGAATTCCTTAATCCTATATAAGCACCCAAGATCTTTTTAGTGCATAGCCGATGCAAGAATAAACACATGCCAACATAGGCTATCACAGCAGTACTCTTGCATAAGGCAAAGCAAGAGAAGAGCAGCAAGCTCAACACTACTTCCACATGAACAAGGACAAAGCAAGACAGGTTTTGGAAACCTAATGAATAAATGGGGCACCCAGTGATCTTGGACTGTACTGTATATAGAGCAATCCATCACCAGAGATTCAGCAGACAAGTTCAGGTTTGTGATATGCAATGTATGATTAGAGAGAAGTCTGATGAAGTTCATTGCTTGAAGATGTCATCAGAAAATGACTCCAAGAAAACCTCCTAGCACTGCTATCATGAAATTTGGAGAATTTGAATTAAGTATGCTTTAATATATACAAGGTGTATTTGGTCACCACATAGTAAGAATACCACACAGATAATATGCAAAAGGAAATGGTAAAGATGACCATATAAATAGTATGCATGTACAGTATCTAATAGTGCAAAAAAATACAATGTAAAATTTAATGGCAATTGTCCTATGTGGGTAGGATTTTCATCATTGGCCATGATTTTTTGGTCAGCCAACATCTGGAATACATTGGTTAGGCCTGTTGGAACCCTTACCACTTAAAGTTAAGACAGAAAGAAAGAGAGTTCAGGATTGACAACTTGAACATCAAGGAATCATTATTAAAAAAGATATGTGAAAAGGTCAATGAAGTCAACAAAGAGCAAAGCACGGGAGCTGTAATATGATGGAAAGAGCTATAATGTATGCAAGGCTTTGGGCACAGAAAAAACATGTAACCTGCAAATTTGACACAGATGATAGGATGAATCAAGGAAATCAGAGGATGGATGATAATGCAGAGTATGCATATATAATCTTAAGCCTCATCTCAGATAAAATGGATGTTTGCTTGATAATGTTGGTGTTCAACAGTGCTCTACAAAGTTCAAAGCAGATGATGTGTTAATAATATTAACAAAGTAGTGTTTGTAATGGTTCGTCCAACATCTAGCAAAACGTGAAACATGATGAAACCAATTCACATGCTAGACAGAAGCTAGCAGAGGCTGAAAACATGTGAACTAATTAAAGATAACAGGATGACACTGTTTATAAGACAAGAGATTGAATTATCATTTGAGAATATAGTTGTTTTCAAAATTTGTGGACATGCGATCCTGATAGAAAACATTATATTGATGAAATTAATGTAATTATAGTAAACAAGTGGTAAACTTAATAGAAATTTCCAGCAAAGTTAACCCTTAAGGATCTGTAGTTCAGATTCGAAAGCATTAATGCTGCAAGACATCTAACCAGGCAGGCTGAATGATGACAATAACAATAATCAGCTCTTTTTAACTTTCTATTGTCCTGTTATACATTTATTTAGATGTTTTTAGAGTTGGCTTTGGTGTCAAGGTATATTGAACCGTACCAAACTGTCCGGTACAAAGCGTACAAAACTATACTATACCGCAAAATCCCCCAGTTCACCATTTTGAAATGGTACACGGGACCTATACCACCTTGTACCACTCTAAACTATCCTGTATCACCCCAAATCTTTCTATACCGACCACGTATCGGCCTCATACTATACCGAACCACCTTGTACCATACCAAATCGCTCGATTCAACTCGTTACAGTGCGGTTCATGGGTTGGGGCCTCCTAGTTTACCTTATCGGTATGTCTTCAGTTCAGTATGGTATGCTCCGTATTGAACTGTACTTGGCCAAGACCAAAACAATACCATTTCTCAATATGGCAAAACTTGCTTTTATGTAAAATTAGTGCATCCTAATTTAGGTATTTGTTTGGTTGGACAAATTATAAAGTTGGTAGAATTTGATATTTGGTGCTCTTAGGCTTTACATAGGGTTCTATAAGATTCTGATTTTTGCAATTCAGGAAAGATTTCAGATATCCAGACAGTGATTAGTAAGCTGTTTGTTAAGGCTCCTAGTTTAATTGGAGAATTAAAGTGTCTATCTAGGGTCAGATCAGAAATCATCATGCATGAAATATTTAAATGAATGAAAGATTTTTGTTAGCCAATTTTGACCACCCCCCCCCCCCCCAACAAAAAAAAAAAAAAAAAACTGATGCCTTTTTCTGTTATCTTTAATCTCTGTTTATATATGTAGTATTTTCTGAGTTCTAGTTATACATCAACTACAAACCCTCTCATTTAGCCTAGAAACTTTTGGACCTCCTTCCACATGTTCATTGCATCACAAACACCTTGGGGAAGTTTTGCTTGACCTTACGGTTGCCCTTAATAAAGATTGATCACTGCTATTCCCAAAACCAGGTTTCAGATGGTAAATAATCCAATCTACCCTAAAACTCATTAAGTACCTTTCCTAGTGTGTGTTGGGAGGGGGGAGGGGTGGGGGAGGGGATCAAATATAATATAGATAAAGGTTCTAAGGAAAGATAATGGAAAAGCTTGAAATAACATCAAAGGTGGCCCTAAATAGAAATTCTTGGCAAATTAAGATCCATAAAACGAACCCCAAATAGTTGGGCAGAGGCTTGATGCTTAAAGTTATGGTCTTTATGGTCTAAATTGCAATAGAAGGTCATATTGAAAGACTTCAAAAGTATTCCAAAATACAATATTAATAACTTCTAGGCCCAAGCCTTTCTAAGCAAGATATTTCTAGATGAGGACTTTTAGACTCTAATCCTAGTCAAATAAGGACTTCTAAACCACAAACAAAAATGAATTCAACAATCTGAAAATTGCATAATTAAAATATATTGACTTCTAACTCAAACTAAAATAAGGAAACCCTAGAAAGTCAAAACAAAACTCTTGCATTACATTGTCTGATGGCTAATCCATGCAATTTTGATGCAATTAGTTTTCCCTCAGCTTTTCCTCACAGAGCTGCAGGCAAATGTCCTTACCATCTGCTTATATATTGGACAATTTTTTCTTGTTCATAAGTTTTGGGAACTCTCATATGGTACATAAAGCCTTCATCTTGCTTTTATATGTGCCATCTTTGGCCAAAATCAAGAGCATAAGAATATTGAGTCCAATTTTGCAACTTGCCGCATGTTATTTTCACCGAAATCTTTCTTAAACATCTTTATCATCCCTCTCTTCATTATCTTGCTTCTATTTCCTCCACTTACTTTGATAGTCTTATGCATTCTTGCCTTTGTTCTGTTCCATTTTCTTCTGGCAATCCTTGGTTAGGACTTAGGACTTCTTCCATCAGAGTTGTCAATTGATGGATTTAAGGAACTCTCATGAGCAGATCATGTTCAGTTGAATATTTGGCTGAGGATTGCTGATTTAGAAATCAAGATGAGATCGGTCCTGGTCTACAGGAAATAGCTTTTTTGAGGAATAGTCTACAGGAAATAGTTGAGAAGCTGAACTTGAGCAATAGAACAGTCATTGGTGTTGGTATTTCTTTAAATGTTAATAATTAAATAATGATCAAAGACCTTTTCCAGATAAAGCCTATCCTATTTTCCATTTAGCACTATAGCTTCTTGACTAGTAACCATGGCCAAAATAAACTTAATGAAATGACCAATACCAAGAAATTCAGTAGCATACAAAAACTTATCATATTAATTATGAAATTCTTTTATGAAGGTCACCTGTAGGGGAAAAAGATGATTTTAGAATTCCCATTCGTTCACCAGATGAGAGATCCGCAACTGTAATGCTTCCAAATGTAGAACCACCGAAAATCAATTGGTCATCAGTTAAAGCCAAGCATGTCACTGGACCAGAGTGCATTCTGCAAAAGTGTTGAACCAGAACATAAAAGAGTAAAAGGTAGTCAGCTATGTAGAACAAAGTGACATATTTAATTTACAATTTTATAGTATAACAAAGCGATGGAACAAGCTAGTGAGACAGCATGTGAAAAATGAAAGAGAGAAGTTATCTGGATATGAATAGCAATGAATACCTAAAATGAAAGACGAAAAATAAGAACTGTAAAGTACATGGCAAAACATGCCAGGAGAAAACAAATACTTCCATCTAAATATTAACAGACCTTAATAAGCTCAAATAGTGGCATCTCGTTTTAATAAAATAAAGATGCATAGAACACGTCACACATGAATCTGCCTTGTTCTTATAACATGTACCTAATTATTCGAGAGCAACTCCCACTATATATATCAAAAATGCGGGCTCTGCCATCCTCACAACCAATCACAGCTTCTGGATCAATATAGCTGCACCAATAAACGAATAAATCATTCAAAGCACATAAAAGAGCCGGTAATATCAATAGAACAGGACTTCCACCTAAAGATAGAAGAAAAATGATAAACAAAACCACAAATGTACACCAAAGATATGAGATCCAATAAGCCATGAAATATATAATAAATTAGACACACCTGCAAATTGTTTGTACGATGAACTTTTACAGCTGTGTATCTCTGGGATAATACAGAATAGACTGGAACAAACCTCTTTGATCATCATTTCTTGCACTTTACCTCATTCAACAATGTTTTTTTGATGCAGGAGAATACCAATTTAATGTTAAAACATCCAAGCAGTTCATGTTTTAACAATAAGTTTTTTTGATGCAGGAGAGTACCAATGTAGAGTTGCTGTAGCAGGTCCTGTTCATAGGTACCGTCCACCTACTGTAGCAGGAACCATTCAAGGTACTGTAGTAGCAACTTATGCCGGTCTCTTATGCCTTTTAGATTTTTTTTCCTTCTTATGTTCTAATTGATAACTCAGATTTGTTTCAAGGGCCAAGACTTAATGTTGTTAGGGTGTTGTGTCTATATAAAGATTCTAATCTTCTCTTTTCAGATATGGTCCTGAAATGATATGATTGAAAGAAAGAAAAGAAGCCATGATTCAGCTGTCGTCCACCCCATCCCCCTTTTTTTCCCTCTTATTCTCTCTTTATTACTTCTTCTTTCCATGGATTCTTCTATCATTATTAGCCCTCTATTTTCTCTCTTATTACACACCCTCACTGTTTATTTTCTGCAGTTGCAGAGTACTTTTGGATCTGATTATACTTGGCTTGTAATTAATTTCTTTTACACTACTTTGATCCCTTATGAATTGTAGAACTCTTGCCATCCATAAGGAAAAAAGACCTTAAAAAACTAATCCTTATTTACAAAACCTTAATCCTTTCTCTGAAACCCTAATCCTTCATTTTCAGGTCCACTATTGCACATTAACAACCCTAACCTCTTGTTCTCTGCATCAATTTGGCATTAAAGCTTGGGATCCTTTCTTTTTCTTCTCCTTTCCTTGATCTTCTATCCTTATTTCTTTCCTCTCAACATCAACTTATCAAATGAGCAGCTAAGTTTGATGAATGGCATTTTCCATTAGCACGTCAAATACATGAAAAAGGATTTTGGGTACATGTGTGGTGATAATATGATATTTATCAAGAAGGACCTCGCATCAATTAGCTGAAAATATGTGCAACAATGCAATCTTATGATTGATGAGCTGTCCATTGAAAACCATAGAATATGCAACCTATCGAACAAAAACCTTACAAGCCATGGTACATCTGTTATCTTAAAGGAAGAAGACCAGGCTCAAGGTTTTTAATCTTGTGGGATGGGATCATTCTGGTTTCTTCATAGAACGGATGTGCTGTCATCCCATTCCGTTCCAACACTTGGGATAGGAGATATCCCAAGATAGCCCGATTGGGATGCTAGGACGATAGCAGGACGGTCATGTCCTAACATTTTGGACAGCAACCCATTTCGGTGTCTCACAGGACGCTCCATCAGGACCTAAAACCCCGAGCAAGCTAATAATGATGCACACAATAGGCAAGAATTCCAAGTCATATCACAGCTATGGAACCAATTGTTGGGACTGATTATGATCTTCAAGATTCATTCAACCTTGAATTGAAGAGTTTTGATCAGTTTTACACATCAATTGATCAAATGTCGAATGTTTGCAAAAAAAGAAGCAATGCATCAGACATCTGATATTTCAATCACATGGAAATTCTAGATTTGTCTCCATCAACAAATATAAAAGATCAAACAGTGTGGATCATGGCAATTGAAGTTGGCAAGATCTTGAGGATGAGATTTGCACAGCAGAAGTGAATGATGCAAGTGAGTACCAATTTAAAAATCCAAGAAGCGCATGTTTCATCAGAGAGTTTAAGTAATGTTCAAAATGTGTTTAATGTTAAGTTCCAGTAGCATTACTATAGTGGGTGCCCATAGAACAAATATAGTGGGTGCAATGGTGCTTTAGCAGTAACTTACAAGGGGCTTTTGCATCTTTTAGATTTTTCTTATGTTTTGATTAATAAATAAGATTTTTTTTTGTTTTGAGTTCGAGGGCCTAGATTTAATATTGGTAGGGTTTTGACTTTTAAGTCTATATAAGGATGTCATCTTCTCTTTTGAGAGACAGTTTTGAGATGATTTGATTGAAAAAAAGAAAAAAGAAGCCATGATTTGGCCATTTCTCACCTTATTCTCTCTTTACCACTTCTTTCCTTTGACTCTTCCATATTTACTCTATCTCTCTTCTATTTTTCCTATCATTCCATGTTCTTACTGCTTTTCTTTCTAAGGTTGATAACTAATCTTAGATATGATTATACTTGGATCTATAATCAATTTGCCTTTGTACTACTTTGATCCCTTAAGAACTCTAGAAGTCTTGCCATCCATTACTAACTCTTAGAACAGGAGGAAAATAATTCAAAAGACTTATTTCTAGTCATCAAACCATAAATCACATTTCCAAAACCCTAAACCTTCATTCTTAGGTCCATTATCACATATAACCAGCTCTAACCCTTTTCCATCCTACATTTTTGCTCTAGACTAAGGGAAATTGGTGGAATGGAAAAAGGACTACAGAAAACTGTTTACTCACTTATTCTACTCCATTTGGATAATAGCGTTCTAACAAAATGGTACAATAGATTTATTTTAATATGTCCCTCCTTTATTCTTCTTAAACTATTTATTTTATCCTATTTAGGTGGATAGAAGTATTCCCCATTCTAGAAGAGGCTTAAAATTACTGCCTTGTGAAGCCCAAGTTCTTTACCTAAAAACTAGGGTTAGTAAAATTGAACATAACTCGAACTCAATAAGAAATAAGTGGGTTCAGATTGACCTTAAATGGGTTCATGTCACAAATGTGTCCATACGATTATAATACGAAATAATCGTGTCATGTTGCAGGTTGACTTGCCAACCCAAAAGTGACCCGTTTAGGACCCATTTAATTGATGACGTGTTAAGCGAGTCAAATCGTATTTATTCATGTTAAGCAACTCATATCTATTCGTGTTGAGTCATGTCATGTCAATTCAATACGATTTGTTTATTAAACAAGTTATGCATGTCGTATTGTGTTACCTATGTAATAATCGTATCGTATTCGTATTCAATTTTTTGACACAATTAATTAATCATGTCGTGTTCATGTCAACTCATATACTGTTATACCTTAACTTCGACGTGACATAAATACAACACGAAAACACAAATTGCCACCCCTACCCCTACTAAAAACTCATCATAGATTGAGGAGGATGTACTGTTCAATATGAAGTTGCCAAAGAAACACAAACACATCATGTCATAATTATTAACAAGAAAACTTCTGCAGTTTCTAAAAAAAATTGAAAAAAAAAAAATCAAGTCAAGACCTTAGTTGTCAAAATCAAGAGAGAGTGCAGGCACAGAGAAGCAGATGATTAAGAAATGCTTCAAATAAGCAAGCACTTAGGAGATGAGTGCATGTTCAAGAGTCCAAGAAGATTCTGAGTGTATCACCCTAGGTAGATGATTTTGGCTATAAAGGTCAAGATGGTATCAAGACGGCCAAATTCCCACTTGGGACAATTTGGCAACCTAATGATTCACAAGAAAGCCCACTTTTTTCTTGCTTTATTATTTTTAATGAATGTTCATAGGATTTTGAGTTTGTCTTATTTTAGAACTAGGGTAGGATTTTTAAGTACATGATTGGATCAACACCACCAGTACATTGCCAAATTGAACCACATCTAGCAACAATTGTCAACAAAGTTCAATGCCCCCTTTACAATATACCAAAGTTTCACGCCAAATGGGGAAAAAACTTAGGCATGGATTTCACTTATTTTCTTAATTATTGGCCAAATAAATAGCAAAATAGGAAAAAAGAAGATTGAGAGAGAGAATAAGGGTTGCAAGGCAATTTTGACTCAGAAGAGGATGGACTTGAGCAACTCCTCTCCCCTTTTTCTATCATTTATCTTTTCTCTTTTTTCATTCCCCTCATTTCTCTCCTCTTTTCCTATCTCGCATGCAAAGGACCTAGCTGCCTAGAAAACAACAAATAAAGCCTAAGCTCAATTTTTTCGAGTCTCACCACAGTCTTGGTTGCCATTGCTTGACTAAGTTACCAGCCTGGTAGGTCCTTGATAGTAGCAATTGGGAAAGACACATATGCCTTATTTTAGAGACCTGGGGACCAACAATGATTCCAAGTCCCAATCTCTCACAAGGTCGATCCAAGACAGCTAGGATGGATTGGATCAAATCAGGATGTTATTTTTACAACTTATAACATGAAAATCAAGTCACAACTTAGGCAGCATCAAGTTCAATAATTAAGCAAGCATAAAACTTGGAATAAGCATTATGCCCAACAAACAGACTTGAAAAATATGCATAACCAAGTAATAGTTATGCCAATCAACTATGCTTGCACTAGATGGTAGATATAACTATTGCAACATAAAGCTATCAAAAGTTAATAAGGCATAAGGCCATCATTTATGCCAACCAAGGTTTGCCGTACGAGGAACTAATATTGTTTTGATACCATATTAGTATGGTTTGTTATGGGGTATACTGTACCGAATCAGTGGCATACTAGTTAGGTGGACCAGGAAGCTCCAAGCCATGAATCACCCAAAATTGAGCTGAACCAAACGATTTGGTTTGGTTTGGTTTGAGGTGGTTCGGTTCGGTCGGTTCTCTCTCTATACAGAATCGAAAGGCTGAACCATCCCAGTTCCAGACTAGTTCGGTTTGGTTCGCTTTGAACTGCCTGCTTCAAGATGGTTTGGCATACTATGATGCCAACTAATATTTTAGTGAATAAAAATACTCACAACTAACAATTATTACAAAATTTATAACTAAACAAAAATAAGACCAACGTGAGGCATAACTATTCCTCTAGACATATCTCTTCGTATTCTAACTTTCCTCATTCTCCAACCAAATGCAGCCTTAAGGTAAACCTAGATTGAAGAATCAAGTCTTTTATTAATTACAAAGGTGACAATAAAGTTTTTTATGTTCATAAAAATTCCATAAGATTGGACTAGCAATTATCAGCAGTAGTCAGCTTTACATGAAAGGATATTAATTTAGTGTTACCTGGACTCCTTTTTTTTTTTTTTTTTTTTTTTTTTTGGTGTGCCATACACTTGGGATACTCCATGACACTCTTTGATAATTCATATCATTAAATCATGATGTTATCATCATTGCATATCTACTTGTGGCACTTTTATGTAGCAAATATCAAGTCTAATATAACAAACGATCAGTTTATCAAACTTTATGAACTTAAAGAGCATAGGTTTAACTCATAAGCATAAATCAATACATAATTACAGATACGTATAAAAGATAAAAACATGTCCCATTATCCAACTTTTATAAGATTCTTTGGTTGGATTCTTCTAGACAATTGATACTCATTGCGTGTGTCTAAGTAAAATTGCTAGTTTGTAGGGAAAAGGCAACACTTATAGCATATCAATTAGATACACACCTCAAGAAATGTGTTTTCTTGTGAATTACAAGATCATGAAAAAAGAATTTACTTTTAGTGTTTGATAGTATCCAATCATCCTAATTAATGAACTCAAATGACATAACAATTAGAAGTTATTATTTGGAGAAAAAAAATATGGCTTGCAAATTAGCTCTAAGCATTTAATTGCAATAAAAGAAGCCAAGTTAAATTAGCAATATTGATTGGTCAACAGGAAAAGCAAGAAAGGGAAAAAACACTCCAGCATGCAAGTACAAAGATAAGAAGCCAGAAATTCTGGAATTAGGTGATAAATATATCCAGGCATTTGAAGGATTTGAATCTCTTCAAGAAGCATGCAGCTGCATGCCAGGTACAAATCTATCATGGAACAGTATTGACTGAAATGTTTGAAACAATGAAAAGTTCACCATAACAACATTACTGTAAGAATAACCGACAAGCCTCATCCCAACTATTCCAAGATGGCTTTATAATTCCTTTTTCTCAGTTATTACTATTGCAGGCTAATTCTGCTTTCACTTAAAGCAGTTTCCAACTCTCATGACTGTCAAAAATGTTACTTCTATCCTCTCTCGTTACTCTTCAATGAAAATCCATGTCCTTCTCCCTACAAAGTCACCTAAGATTGCTCCAAACAATAATAATTAGAAAAAAATAAAAATAAACTAATATCTACCAAAATGGTAACTTTTTATATGTGTAGGTCAAGACAACCAAATGGCCTTTGTACAATAGTAAGGTTGTTCTATTGTGACTTGAGAGTGTCATGGGTTTAAAACATAGAAACAGCCTCCCTGCATAGAGGGGCTAGACTGCGCACATCTGACCTTTCCTAGACCCTTCACCAGTGGGAGCCTCATGTGCTGGGTCAAGACAATCATCTAAGAATTTTTTGCCACATTAGAACTTCATTTTCTATGAAAATAATTTTGTAAATCTGCTGAATATTAAGAAAAATTGCATATATATATATATATACGCATCTGATTACTCACCGCATGCATAAGCCATGTAGAAAGATACCTTCACGTGATTTAAATATACTTCTTTGTCCACTGCGCCTCCATATGCATATTCGAGCACTATTCAGGCCAACAATCTGGATATTACAAAAAGAGTGAAGCATTCAAAAAAAATCATTCATCCACTTTGACTGCTTTGCAGTTAAGCCAATGGATGTAAGTCTTGGTAAATATTGTAATATATGACCCTTTGATTTGCTTTCAAGTACAACCATTCGTCAAGCAATACCTAAACCGAAGTCTTCATTAAACACATCTATAAACATAGTTTTCCAATGATCATAATGCAAATTTTAATATTTTTGCAAGAATAAGTGGATCATTTTCATTGGTTTAGATTAATTTTTGTCAACTATTCCATTACATGATATCTCACCTTAATTGGCAACACACACATACACACACACACACACACAATAGATATATAACCATAGGTTTATGTAAAAATGTATTATAACCATCAAAAAGAAAATCTTAACATTTTGGCAAGAACATATGCATCATTTTCATTGGCATAGATCAAGGTCTACCAAACTAAACTGGCACCCCATAATGGCTATGACTGGTTTGATGCAATACCAATACGTATCAGACCGAACTGCGGTGAACTGAAGAAGGCTGACGACGATGAGTAGGCAGGCCATAGAGAGGAGAGAAAGGAAGGAGAGAGCGGAGAAGATGCATATTTGTTGTAATGAGTGAGTTACAGCAATCGGAAAGTGAAGACAGCAACCAGCGAAGAGACGAAAGGCGGCGAGGGTTCAACGGTAAAGAGGAAGACGAATGAGCACCAGAAAATAGGGTTAAGGCTTCGATCACATATGAGAGATGAAGGAACAAATGACAGTTTTGATCGTAGAAATTAACAAAGAGGCAAATCAATGAACTTTTATATTTAATAAACAAGTCTGTTCAATGGATCCGAACCCACAATACGGAGCACCCGAACCCGCATACTGAATTGACTTGCCAAATCGATTCGATTTCCAGCTGGTCCGATTTGGTTCGCCTCAAACTAGTTGGTTTAACCAACCATGGTATAGATTAATACATCAACTATTCAGTCCATAGCATGGTATACTGAACCATCCCGAACCAAACGGTTCGGGGCAAATAGAACTGAACCGATTCGAAATTGAGACGATTTGTCCTATTGGTTCGATACAGAGAGGGACCAATCCTGAACCGACCAAACCAATCATATCGAACTGAACCAAACCTCCTCGAATCGAACCGCCTGATTTGGCTTGATTTGGGATGGTTCAAGGCTTAGGGCCCCTTGTTCCACCTGATCAATGCGCCACCAATACGGTTCAATATGCTCTGTATCAAACCGTACTGGTTCGGCACCAAAACAGTACCGATTCCTGGTAGAGCGAACCTTGGTCTGTATAATTACATGGCTTAGTTAGAAAAAGAGAGATATACATATAGGAAGATATAATATATAGGGGAAAAAGAGAGTTGAGAGAGAATCCTATTAGAAATGATTGAAGCCCTAAACATATGAACACAATCAAATGTCATACCTTCAAATTGATTAAATGAACCAGTAATCATGATATACCTTAAAATCCCTAAAAACCAAAAAGAAAAAAAAAAATCATATGTCTCGCAACTCTCTTACCTGCATTTCAAATGAACATAAAATTAATAGTGCAAGTAGAGATTGTGTGTTATACATTTCATCAAGATCTAAGCATTGCCAAATTCATACAAACCACTGAATTGGATTATTTGATCATATGTTAAACCAATACATAGAAATTTTGAACCACTTGATGCATTAGTGGAAAATCTGATTTTTGGTTTCTAGACACTTTAGATAGTTGTAAATTATTTGTCAAATTTTTATTTAGATGTTCACTGGTCTTCAAACTATTATGCTCGAGATTTTGACCCGATACGTTGTGGCACTTTAGCTCGCTCTTATGCATGAATGCACCAACACTAGTTAGTACTTCCATCCATGCTAAAAAGCATCATGGCCCCACCAATTTCATTTGCATGTCCAGACTATTGACAAAACCAAATATTAGTTAAACAGTCTCACATTAGATATGTTATGTTTGAAATTCATTTTCACTATTTTACATTTAAGTACAAGGGTAGCTTTCAATGACAGCAACTTGAGTTCCAAATGTCCATCTCAACTAAATTCATATAATTTTCCAATCAGAATTATCTTTCACACATGTGATACATACAATACAGAACCATTTAGACCAAGTGTGATCATGAGCTGAAAGGGCTAAAACAGGACCACTGGAATTTTTTATCACTGTCTCAATTAAAAAGTTGAATTAGATAAATGGATGATCAATGATCTAATCAAGTTTAGGTATAAGGCTTCTGGGGGTTTAAGCAGTCCTGGCCTATCTAGTGATGAGTCCTCAACAAGAATGAATATAAAATGAATAAACTCAATGTTCTTTCTAGTTTCTTTTTTTCTATCCCTTGTTTCCTTCTATCTTTTTTTTTTTTTTTTTGGTGGTTTTCCATTCAACTAAGACTCCATTCTTCAGTGGGTAAATTTTATAGAAAAATTGATCAATTTTTCCATCGTCCAAGAAATTGGACGGGTAAGTCAAATTTCCATGGGCATATTTTACCGATGAAATGAGGAGAAAAACTTACCTACCAAGGAGATAGGTAAGCTAATTACCTATCAGCTAGGTAAAATGTCTCTCTTTTTTATTCCTCAAATATCCCTGCCCCCTATCACGACTCTCACTTGCTCTCTTTATTGGCAGCAAAACCCTAACCCAAGTAACAACATCGTAATCTCCTTCTAATTTTTAGCCAAAAGATCAACAAAGATTGATAAGTCTAGCAGATTTTTTCTTTTTTCATCTTCTTCTTTTTATTGTTAATTTTTCTCTCCTATTCTCTCAGCCTCACATTTTTTTCTTTCATCGCAGTGTCTAGTTGCGTTCGATGAAGAACGAAGCCAAGAAGACAACCTTTGTATCTCGCGTGTGATCTCAAGCACCGCCCCTTCCTGGCCTCCACTCTCATCACTTTTTTATATTGTCAGTTTTTTTTCTCTTTTTCTTTCAGTCTCACATTTTTTTCATTCATTGCAGCTTCTGATTGCGTTTGATACAAAGCTAAAAAGACGATCTCTACCCTCCACTCAACCTCCACCTAGCTTTAGATTACCCTTTGATGCCACCCCCAGAAGCACACGGAAAGATGCTACACAGTCTTAGGCTTTGCGTCCCCACCCCAAACCAAAGTCTCTGCATGGCTTGGAAGCATAAAGGGAATTATAGGAAAGATGGATACATTTTTAGCAACATAATACAAATGGACACGGATAACAAATGTTAGAGCCACTTTCTAATGTGCAAAAGAGCATAGGTCTATTATTGCCTAGGTAACACTTATATGAGAAAATGTAGATTCCTGGGTACCTTTGTGCCCTCCAAAGAACAAGCCCTAAGACTGGATGAGTCACCTTGATACTCTAATATGATCGCCCTAGAAGTGCAAAAGTAAACTCCTCAAGATTATTTATGGAAATCTGAATTAATTTTCAAGCTTCCACAAACTCCATGTATCTAAAATGAATATTAGATTTCTACTTAGTACTTACTATAGAATCAATCATCTTGATCTTTTCTTAAGTTGCCTCTATATATATAATATGATCACCTTAGAAGTGTAGATTTGAACTCCTCACAGACTTATATACAAAATGTTGAACTAAGTTTCAAGCATCTACCAATTCCACAAATCTGAAAGAAATTTCAGATTCTATCAACTGTAGAATCAATCATCTAAATTTTTTTATGTTAAGAAATTGTTACACAAATCCACTAACAAGGAATACCAAATTATTCACAATCTAACCTTACAAACCGAGGCCAAGCCAAGACTCATTCATGACATGATGGAAAACATAACCATATCATCTAAGTTAATTGTAAGTGAAGTATGGAGCAGCAAAGTCATTGGCAGCTTGGGTAGACTAGCAAAACAAGTAACCAAATAGGATGGCACAGTCTTGGCCACATGATTCCAAGATGAATAGTATCACAAAAAAAATCACAAGCAAGTTATCAAATCCCAGTCCCAGACCTGGAATCAGTAATGGAGTAGGTCAGGACAGTGCTGGGACAAACGAGGTGCCTGACACCTGGGACAGGTTAGCCTTCCAACATAACAACTATTTTAGTTTCTTTGTTTTTTTCTGTTACTTTATACTTCTAATGGTTGTTTAGATGTTTTTAGGGTTTGTTGTCCAAATTTAGGATGAGGGTATGTCTCCTGAGCTACTAGTTTGGTTTGTGGTGCTAGTGCCAAATCCAATGTCTTCTTCTATTCTCCTTAGTCTTCTTCTCTCTTCTCTCTTCCTTGTCCGCATGTTAAAACAGGCAAATGAGAAGAAAGAGCCCCAAAATGGGTCCTCGGCTTGTTCCAACCAGTACAATCTGATGCAATCACCAACCTGATTGTCCCAACTAGGACCAACTGATACAAATGAGAACATCCCAGTTTACAAGGACCCAAGGTCCCATGACCATCCTAAGACCCAACCTCTCACCAATCCAATCTAGCTAGGATGACTGAGATCAACTTCGATCTAGGACAGCCACATCCTAAATCCTTGAACTCAAGTTTGTCTTGAGATAGCCAAGGTACAATAGAATGCTCCAGTCTTTTAGCAATTTCAATATCAAGGAAATAGAAATAGTTTTTTCTTCTCCAGAATGGACCCAATACCACTTGAGACAATAAAAAGTAAAGGACCGTGTAAGTTAAACAGGTTCACGGTTTTGCAAAGCACAAGGGGGGACTGTGACAAGATCACCATTCACCAACAATGATTAGCAAAATATGGAATAAATTTCACACTGGATTTGCACACTCCTGATGATAATGTCGGAATAGTCAGAGCACTAACAAAAATTGAATGACGAAGAAGGTTGTGTCAACAAAACAATTTTTTCCCCAGAAGTGGATTGCACTAATTTAGATTTAGTTGTAAAAGTAAGCAAACTTATAGCACCATCAATTAGTACAATATATGAATTCATGGATGGCAAAAATATTAGTACTACATAAAATTATAGATCAACTGGATTTACATAATTAGCAAGGTAGAGAAATCCCATATAGTTATCAAAAAACTTGAAAGAATAACTGAATACCCAAAAGAAACCAAATGTCAAAGACCTTGCAGGTCAATTTTTTTGATTATCAGCAAGAATATGAAGGGAAAAAAAGGAGAAGAGGTGCCACTTGATATTTGGCATAACAAGAAAGATATTAGAAGTGGCTAAATTACCTCAAGGATTCAATAGATCATTTGGAAACAAAAAAAGGCGACTAGAAGACCAGGGTAGTGAAAGAAAATGAATGCCCTACAAAGTCAATGTTCACTTCAATAAATAAATAAACAAAATTAGATTTCAATTTATTACTACTTGCATATTTTTTGTGGGTCCTTACATTATTTTCATAAGATGACAAGATGTCCATAAATTACAATGCATAAAGGTCATGTTAATAACAGAGATTACTAAAAGAGAAAGATGATGCTCTAAGTTCCTTGTCTAAAATATAAAAAGTATGGTAGAACAGTATATATTCATGAATAATTATCATATGCTACACTACTATAACTGATAAAAAATAAACATCATGAATGTTTGTAGGATGACAAAATTCTGATTACAACCAACTTAAGGAACACCCTTGCACCAACCTTTGTCATCTTGAGAAGAATCACTCAAATCACATTTTATGGGAAGTCCTGGTTGACCTAATAGGGCCACAAAATTTTGTGTAGCTTTGACATTGTCAATCAATGATGCTTAATAGTAAGCTACGTACAGGCATGTTGGTTATGGAAGATATAAGGAAACCTGCAGACATCCAATAGTGGATACATCACTTCTACTATAGGAGAGAATATTTTAGATTGTGTCTCATATGTATTGGACTAAAATCTGGTCAATCAATTTAGAGAATATTTTATCAAATGTGTTTAACATGCAACACATATATAGATATATGCATTTTGCACATATTTTCTTAATTATTTTGAGAGCCCAATATAGTGAAGAGACGCACGTATGCTCAGGAATCCATGGTGCCAATAATGGTCCAAAACTATTGGCTTATATGGAACATTAGTTGGAGGGACTATCATGTATTACACAATGTTAAAGAGGTAATCCCTCTAATTACTATTCTTTGGGTAAGATTTTAGCCTGTTGATGGGCGTGATTACACCAAACCAAGTGCCCATGTATATGATATACAAAGTATAATATATAATTATTACATGTATTCCAATTGGACTAGAATTGGGACTTGGCTAACTAATGAACTCCTTAATGGATGTCAAACAACATGCTCTTCCCCATTCTAATAAAGAGAGACTTAGAAACTCAAGTTTCTTGCTATGAGCACTAACATATTAAGATATTAAAGAGGCATGCTAAGATATGAGCATGGCAAAAAGGCATGCTGTAGTTTTTTGCTGTAACTTCTAGAAATGCAATGAGACATGCTGGAATGTTTTCATGTGGATGATCCCAGGGAATTTAAATTAAAAAACTTTTTATCAAATATGATTTGGAGCAAACTTTTAACTAGGACAAAAGAGAAAATGTGAATCAATATAAGGTGAATTGAAAAAAAGGTGTGATTCAACAAAAAGCAAGTCACCTGTTTTACTTTCTTAATTAAAATCACAATGAATGGATATGGTAAAGAAAAGAACAGAATCAGATGGTAACAGGCCAAGCACTGAATCCTGATATCAAGATAAAGCATTATGAGTTTTGCAGACCACAATTGTAGAAGGAAAGCTAAAATATTTCCTTCACTCATCCAAGCTCTACTAGTAACTAAAGAAGCTTCTCTAACATGAATTAATATTCAAAAAAGATGATAGAATTGAATTCAACTATTGGAAGGTTACTTTGTCAAATAAGTGCCAATGATAAGCATTCAAGAAACAAAACCCTAGGAGTCACTCAAATTCCTACAAAAATGCAGCAGCAGATACTATGGTTCTAATGAAATTCTGGTGGTTGGTTCTAACAGACATATGGACTTGGAGGAGAGGTAGGTGACCTAATTCAACAGTAGAAAGCAGATTCTGCACAATAGGTCTGCTAAGTTTCCAAGAAATCCTTCTAATAGTGCTCCTACATTTTTGTTTTGCTTATTTAAGAACCCTATGTTGAACTAAATGCTGCTTCATATTATAATTAGGGGTGTAAACAAGCCAAACACAAAGGAGTTGGGCTAATCTCAAGCTCTACTAAAAAAATGAAGTGAGATCAAGCTTGACTCAAGCTCGAATAAAGTTGGTCGTCGTAGCTTAGGCTCGGCTCATTTAGCTTCAAGCCAACTTGCACTTGGCTCACTTATGCTCAACTAAGAGCATAATGTAGTGAAGGAGAGAAGGATAAGAACAGAGGGAACATATGCAATGAGCTAGAGAAGAGAAAATAGGATAGCAATAGGCAATGTTGCAAGTCGTTGAGTATTGAAGAATGATAGAAACAAAGCCAATTCTGATAAGCTCATACACAGGATTGGAATGGGCACAGCCATTTTGACGCCCCTATTCAAATGGAGCAGAATTCCCTCAACCTCCAAGAGGGCTCCATCCTAACCTACAATCTTCTAGAACTTTGGAGAGGGCACTATGCTAGTCTAGCCTATTCTAGAACTTTTCTGAGATCTCCAGTCCCTAATTCCAAAAACTTCTATCGTACAAGTAGCACAGATCTAAGCCACCCTAGTCCCTTACTACTCTCTATATAACGAGGAGGGGTTGAATATTGGAAAAGACAAGAAAAGAGTGGTGAGAACTCCCATAGAGAGAGAACAGAGCCTCCCAAGAAAGTTGTAATTATCCCCTACTCTAATATAAAGCTATCTTCTAAACTTGGCCCACTTTCTTCCACTGACATGTTGCCTAAGTGTCAAAAGGCTTAGCTACACAAAGGTGCTCAAGCTTATGTGAAAAGGCTTCCTCAGTTGCGCAAAGCTAGTGAACTGTCACATAGGCTAGGGATAGCCAACCTCACAAGTTCATTGAACTCTCTATAGGTGCGACACCGAGGTTCGCAAAACCATTACAGTGGCCCTATCAATCACGTACTAGGTCTATATGATACGATATCATACAATACTGGCACTATGCATATATGCCTATGCTAGTCAAGTGTTAGTTCACCCAAACCTAAGTTTTATCCATAAATTTACAAAGAGGGGGAGGTAGAAAAGGAGACACAGCTTGATCTAAGTGCCAAAAGGCATTAAGGGTCTCAAGGCAACCAATGGAGTGGGAGTCAGAGCCAATGAAGATGGTGGAGATGATCTCAGTGGCAGATTGGTCATTGCAAGATGCCCAACGGTGGGGGGGGGGGGGGGGAGGAGAAGACCAAAACCTAGGGTCTCGCTTGGGCAGCATCAAGGACAAGAAGTCCTTTTTTAAGGAGATGCAAAGGATCATGATCATGATGGGAGAAGGGAGTTTTACAAACTAGGAATTTAACTTAGGCAAATCAAGTTAGAATCATTGAACCATGTGGAACTAGGCAATTCTACTTGATTTGGACCAATTTTGATAGGTTCTTTCCTAACCCGAACCAAACCCAGGAACTGTCATGGTTTAGTTCAATATGCCCCAAATTGAGTGGTTGAAAACAATTCCATAAAGCTTGCATAAAAGAAAGATGAGAATGTCAACCATATGAGAGGGCCAAAGAGATACAGCATTGGATCTAGGACTTTCTTTTGAGTGTTGTCTTCACCTATTATCATTGAACCATCTTGGACATTCGAAGAGAGAAATTGAGTTTAGGGTCTAGGGCTTTCTTTCTAGGTAGGAAGAATTTCATTGAAAAGAATTCAGTTTTTATCTTACAAGTAAATGCCCAATAACCAAGTAGGCTTACAAATTTTATCATGATCAAGTGCTCTTTGGATTGTCTCATGTCTTTTGATTTGTCTTTATCCCCATAGGGGAACGGGAAATAGAGAAAAAGGAGAAAGTTACAGAGAAGATTGATGGCCAAGGCTTTTCCTCCAAACCCACCAATCTCATCCCATCTCTTTGGCTAACATGAGCCATACATCTAATGATCTAAGGTCTAAAATGTTTAAATAGAAAAAAAAAAAAGGAAAAAAAAACAGTTAGATTTGATATATGAATCACTTCAAATAAAGCTTTTAAAATATCTTTACGATAAATATAAAATAATAAAACACAATATAAAAATTTATAATGTATGTCTCTCTCTCTCTCTCTCTCTCTCTCTCTCTCTGTTGAGATATTTCAAGCCAAATATGAGTGAGCTAGTCTTAAGTCATATTCAGCTCCTTTCTTTTTTGAGTGAAAAATTTTTTGACTCATTTCAGCTAGTTACAGACCAAACAAGCCAAGATCAAGTTGAATTTCGTGCCAAACACGAGCTGCTCACATACAGCTTGTTCAATTGACAACCCTAATCAAGATATCACTAAACCATGACTTCCATGTACAAATAGATGGATGAACAATATTATTAGTGAACCATTAAATGTGATCCCACAAAAACTCATGCAGATACATGAAACTTAAATATGGAGAGAAACACGGGTCAAACCTTAGTCTGCAACACTTAAAAAACATGGTCATGAGATTTTAAAGAAAGAAGAGATCTTGAACTGTGTTTGCATGTGGAAAAAAAAGAAAGAGCACACCGATCAGCAGATATCTGCAGAAAGCTTCCAAATATGATGGCACAAGGAAATGTAATCAAGCATGATTTTGTAATGAAAGTAGAATCTTAATGAATTTTGCTTTGAAGAAATAGTTTATTTGTTCTCATCAAAAATTATAGTCAAATATCTGAATTTGATCAAGCAACATTATCTAACTAGAATAGAGTTTCAAGGTGTTTTACTTAATGAACTGATTTACCTTGTTCTCATCAAAATCATAATCAACTAATGGGTTCATGTCCGGAAGGAAATACTCATCCAAATATTTGCAGCTTTCAGCAGACCACAGCCGCATCACCTAGCATAAATTTGTTAAAAGAATGTCATAAAGATTTATAGACAAAATTATCCATTATGAATTATGATAATAAGAACTCCAATACCTCTTGAGCTCATATTGCTCAATATCAAAAGTTAACATAAGTAACTTGAAAAGCCAAATTGATTTAGACAAAAATACACAGATCACAAGCTAATGATTATCTAATTTTACAGCATCACTACAAAGAGATAAAACATATTAAGTGTATAAAGAAAATAGTCTAAAAAATATCTTCAAAATTTGGGATCTTAACAAATTCATTCTGATAGCTTGCAGCTCAATCAGAAAACATTCCATGCATAATCATGCATATGCATTCACATAGAAAGGCTTGAATAAATATATTCAACGACATCAAAGATGTTAGAAATTTTAAAATGGCATTACTGCATCAGTCATATTCAATCTATCATCTACAAGGGCTTTACCATGTCATGTGGGATTCACATGAGTAAAAAGAGTGCACTAGAGAAGGCCCAGATGGCAAACAATGATAACATATGCAGGCCTCCTGACCCATTTATAAGGGGATTTCAGTCTTTCATTTCCTAGAAAGAGAAGTAGCGTGAGTGCATGCAAAAAACTGCAAATAAGCCATTCTATAAATGCACTAAGTACTAAATAACACTATAATAGGTGATATGCCTTGGAGGCTGATGCATAAAATTTTTTTATATGAACTTCTAGGTTTCATGATTTTTAGGTTTACAAAAATGTACAAAACCTTAAGATTTCATAGATACTTTAGCATACAAAAGTTGAAATTTTAACTTATCCAACAATTTAGAATTTGAACTAAAGTTGGGAAATTAACTTTTTATTCTTGAGGAATTTGAACTTTTGAGTATTTTTATTGAGTTCAAGTAATGGGCATTTCGTTTACATGTAATGTCTTAAGTAAACGGATATAGAAACAGGAGGAATAATTACATGTAAATAAGTCTACTTGCACACTTAGCTCTTGCGCTACTCCAACTGCTGAGGAATATACTCATCCTGTCAATCTTGTAACCGACCTACTTAGGAGGGTGGAATCGACCTACTGTCACGACCAACCTCATGGGACCCATCTAAACCACCATACCAAGCTTAGAAATACAGGCTGAGAGGTGTTGGTTAGGGAAGAAGAAGGAATACACTTGGGCCTCTCAAGAAAGGAGGAAAGCAAGGGTTAGCGTTTTTTTAGATTTCAATGACTTCAACTAGTAAGTTTATCCATGCCTTTAGATTTAAGTTGTCATTTGATCGATACATTTGATTCTCGTAATCAGATTTAAGCTCATGCATGCTTTTGACATTCTAAATTACATGGCCTTTACAAAAATTCATGATTTCTTCTTATGTAGCTTCTCAATGTTTCTGGAATTTAACCTTTTATGCTTTTGAATTTGAGTCTTGTGATCAATATCAAGCCCACTCATTTGATTGCGCTTTCAAGCCTAAAATCTCCTTGAAAGCCTAGAACTGAAACTTGTTTTGAAATTCTTTCAAAACCATACAGTCCAAGTATTATTTTATTTTTGCATCTGAATTTGAAATAAATCAGTTCATCAAATCTTTTTCAAATCAAGCTTTATTTTGATATCCTAAATGACTAGTCACTTTTTTTTTTTTTGAAACTAAGGGTTTCCTTGAACCTTGGATTCCATAATTGACCTAGCTTCTAAAGCTATTCAATATTTTGAAGATTATGACTTGTTCTGCAATCTAACGCTGCTTTGAAATCATGTTATGGTTTCTACGTGAAATGATGAAATTGTATCAAGTCTTTTAGTGGATATTTTCAAATACATGTTTGACTTCAGTTGGTCTTCATTGGAAGCCCTTTCATGTTTACTTTTATTGAAGCTTTTTATATTTGTGAGAATATTTCCAAATATAGAATGCATATCACAAACGAAAGTTATAAGTGGAACTTTAGCCAAGTGGAAATTGGTGGTCTCAACTGAATTTCAGGGCCTCACATACCATTGGCACGTTAGCATTGTGTCGTGCTGCATTTCAAACACAACATTGCATTTTGTTGGATATAAGTGTTTGGTTACCATCTTGCATTTAGTCTGATGGAACACTGATTTGCATAGGAAATTTTAAAAAAAAATATCTGAATGAGAAAGAAAAATTCAAAAAAAATATAAAAGCACTTGAGAATGGGTCTCTTTGCAGAGTGCATCTATTTAGAGTTTAAGAAGAAGATGGCTAACAATTTATTAATTACGAATAACTTAAAGGACACAACAGAATAACATAAAAGCCTAAGGATAATATTGGAAATCTATTGAAAATTAAAAGGTATAAAAGAAAGTTTGAATGGAAAGGAAACAATCCATATCCCACTTTGCATCTAGCAGAGGACATAAGGTTTTCCCACTGTTGGTGCCCGCCTAGCAAGATGCAATTTTAGCAATGTGTTGTGATGGAAATTTTGATCCCCAAATGGGTGGGTGCACTTCAAATGCTACATAGACACAAATAGCCCCTCAATAAGGAACCTGTAGCTAGGTTGTAAACATAAACCCTTAGCCAACTAGTATAAGCGAACTTCAAGGACAATGAGAGGCCTCATTCGAATTATTGAATAACGATGAAGATAACAAGAGGTCCCGCTTGCATTTTTGCAAAGAGGACATAAGCATCCTTGAAGGAATAAGTAAACCTGACAACAAAATATGAAACAATGTGAAATTTCAAAGTTTAATGCAAGATGTGATTTGATTGTTTGATCATTTTCTTCCTTATCAGAGGATTTTGATTTCTGGAACTTTCATTATTGAAGTGAATGAACCTTTGGCTTAACCTTTGGACAATTGTTTGATGTATGGTTTTACGCAAATTATTAAGATCTTTTGTAAACATTTGTTTATAACCTTTAACTGTATCATATTCCTCATCGAAACTCTGATATCTGAATTTCATCACCACTGAATTTATACTCAAGATTTTCAGTGATGATTTGATTATGTTTTCCATTGAAAAAAAAAAAAAAACAGTTGCTTTTAGTGGCGAACACTTACTTTACACCATTGCTTTCCAAACCGAATTGAACCAATCGGTTCGGCGCCCGAACCGACCGATTACTGGTTTATTTCGCTGCGTTGGTTCGATTCCACTAAAAAACCATTAAAAAACTAGACCAAAACTCAAAAACCATGAAAAAATTTTTAAAAAATTGGAAAAAGGGTGTTATGCTGTCGGTTTGGTTCAGTTCTCTCCTAAACCAAACTGAACCGCTCTGGCATCAATTCATGGTTCCACGGGACCTTGCTTTGGACCATGGTAAGGTTGATTACTAAGCTACATAGCTTGCTGCATCATTACACAATATTTTGAATGTAATAATGAAGGATTGCACTGGTTCAAAGAAGAGACTTGATGTTCGGAACTTGCCCTTTTAGATCAAATGGATACTGAGGCAAAACCAAGAGCTAGTATTTCTTGTTTGATATTCTAAAATGTATTGTAGGGAACATGTTTGAATTTGTAAGTGGATTCCATGTTAGAGGTATGGATTATAATGCAAAATTGCAAATTTTACTTGGTTTTTAAGAATGATTATATTTTAATGTTAGTTTCAATCAGTTATGGTGGTCACACCTCAAGATTTGAGCAAGTTCAAATTTAGAGTCATGACAATCTTCGTCCATCTTCAGCCAAAAAAATTCAGTACCCTCAGCTAGTCAATATTCCGATTGTTGAGAGGTGTAAGCCGCAACATAACATCATTGTGACATATTATGATATGATTTCTGATCTAATCCAACACTTAACAGCCTAAAACACTCAATCAGGACTCTCTTAGACATTACAAATTTTCTTTATTTTTCTGATCACCCAAAAAAAAAGAGATTCAGAAATTATTTTCGTCCCTCATCAACCCTAGGATGAGAGCACATGATCATACATTGCCTTTATGAAATGACATTAATGTGACATCATCTCTCTATTTTGCATCATTCAATAATGACTGAAGATTGCATGTAACTTTACACAAAAATAGGCAATAGGAATGGTTCAGATCTCCATCTGAATCATGTATATAGATGATCCTACCTGCATTCTATGTTATTGGAATCATTTAAAAAGTTAAAACTAGAGAAAAAAAAAAAATCACAATAAGATGTAGCAGTTTCATTTGATGTTGAAATCATATTTCATGTGAATAGACGATTCTACCTGCATCCTATATTATTGGAATCATCCTAAAAAGTTAAAACCAGAAAAGAATTATTTTCAGCATCAGATGATGTAGTTTTGATATATTTGATGTTGAAATCAGATTTTTCATCTTTAATACAGGAGTTTTTTTTTTAATTGATTCCCTGCAAGTGATAAAGATCATCATTGGTGTTCCCTTGTATAGTTTGAAGTTGTTTAATTGTTATTGCCCTGTAAACTTTGATATTAAATCTTTGTTCAAACAGAACCTAGTTATAATTTGATGACTCGTGGACCCATTAGAGCCACAGCTTTAGAAGAGGGTTGAAAATGAAAACCAAGCAAAGCAAACAGCATCAACCATTAAATGGACCAAATCGCCTGTGTGGTCACTGGTTGTTCATCATCCATATTCAAATGAAGGTGACATCTTAATCATTGCACAACATATAAGGCCTAAGATTGAAAATGGCTTGTCCTTGCTTCAATTTGCAAAGAATGAAACTAACAGAGAAGGCTAACCTCAGAACTTGGCCTGAATGGTATGCCAGGATGACAAGATAGCCAATTTACATAACAAGATAAGTGATAAGAAAATTATACTGCTTCATATGGCATATGGAAACAAGGCTTGAGGAGTTGTCCATGCTAACCCATACTGGTACTCACTGTAAATCAGCACCTGGCACCCTGGGGAGCTCGCATTTGAGCAAGTCAACCTAAATGGCAAGTGTCAAGACCAACCAATCAATACCACTTAGTGCCAAGCTTAAAGGCATTGCACCATTTTCATTCATTTATTCTTCTTTCTAGAGTAATGCTAACACATGCCAAGTTCTTTGATGAAAAGGCCTGTAGAATCAGCTGGCAGCAATGGGATTACTTTGAGGAAATGAGCTGCAAACTCTCCCCAAGGAGCTTCTTCTAGAACTGAACCAAGAACTCCACCCTATGTCAGTATGACATAGACTGCAACCTGTTCTATGTCAATATGGCATAGACCATGATGTTAGCCCACATAAACCAGTGAATGGCATAGTTACCAACATCAGCTTTTAGATCCTATTGTGGGAATACTTCAGCTCATTTCTTCCAATCATAAGGACTACAGGGAAAAATTTGTGTTGTGTTGCATGACCTCTCTTCCTTGACTAGTTCCCAATTTCCTACAAAATGAGAGAGAACATGTGGCTATGACTTCTTGTTTATTGAAGGAAAAATGTTGCCTCTAATACCTTCCATGCCACTACTGACACATAGAGAATAGGATAAATCTATGAGTTGTTAACTAGGCTTAACTCTTAAGTGTGAACATAGGCCTTTGTGTTGCAAGACCTGACTTCCTTGACTCCTTCCCATCATCTCCTACATTTGAGAAACGACATGTGGTCATGGTTTCTTGTTCATAGGAGAAAAAATTTCCTTCCACTGATATATTTCATGCTATTACATGCATTGCATTGGCCTTAAACAAGTTAACTAGTTAAACATGAATACAATTTAGGAAACAAAGATGAAACTTCATTCAACATTACAATTTGCATATCCTACTACTTTCTCCAATTTTTGTTGCTAATATTTTACAGGCATACTTTGACAACTAAATCTACTAACCAAGCAATGGAAGATATTATTAGAAATTATCAATACCTTGTCTCCAACTCCTGTAAGAACAATTCCCCTCTTCATGCGACACATATTGACCCTGTGAGAAAATAAAATAGTAAAGAAATGAACATATAAACTACTTCTATGCAATTTCATCCTAGTTTCAATAAAAAAAACCATGTAAAAATTAATGAGTGCTCTCTCATGTCAATCAAGTTGATGTTATTAAGGTCTAGTTTTTTTCTCCTGCTAAGCCTCTAGACTTGGCATGTAGCTAAAAACCAAGCATGTGTGATAAACTCAAGCATAATAAGTCCTTCCCTATTACTAAACTCTTGTTATAAAGAAAAAAACTGGAGGCTACAGTCCTCTTGATCAGAAGAATATAAAAAAATCACACTTGCTTCAAAAAGTAGTTAAGGTGGTGAACAACATGATGCTTCTCTAGAGAAAGATTAAGTCATATCATTATGCAGAGAAATTTTTGCTGATGTTGCTATAGGACAATGATTGCTTGAGAATGGATAGAACAAATATTTGATTGATCAAGGCTCATGTGCTAATTTCAGGGACAAAAGAGACAGCCTTAGATGGAAAGAATATATATGTATCATTTCTCCAAATATCTTCAATTTGATTAAGGTATTTACAGTCAATACTTCATCTTTGATCCAAAAAGAATTATTAAAGAAATTGTAGAGTTTCCACCAAAAAATTCTTGACTGAGCAATTTAAAATGACTTGAGAAAAAACTTGTGTAAGAGGCGAACAAAAGAGGTATTGTTAAGTGTTGGAACAAAACAAGGATTTTTTTAAAAAATAAAGTAATTTTTAAAATATTTTTTGAAAATAGTGCAGTTTCAAAACCATTTACAGATCTAATGTGGTTTTTTCTGTGTAGGGTGTTGTGTCAGCAGCCCTCTTTTTACATTTTTTTTTTTTTTTTTGGCTGCCACATCGGCAGCCTCGGTCCACAGAGCGGAAAAAACCACTTTCCAATAATAACAGCAACTAAGACCAACTTTAGAAAAAACAAAATCATGTATTTCTTTAGATCCAAGAAAATATCTGAAATCTTGATATTCACAGCTCAGAAAAGAAACAGAAACCACAGCAAGACCTCTGGCATGTGATGCAGTAGAAGGATCAGAAGGTGTCATGTGTCGACTGCCCCAAACCCTCATTTCCAATACTTGACACCCTTGCTGAGAGAGCAGAGGCTCTGGAGAAAAATAGCAGAAAAGAAGCCCACTCAAAAGCATCACAAGTCCTTTTTAGAGTCCTTGGAGAAGCTTCTAGCTGCAAAAGTTAAATCTTCTCACCCACCTTGCCCAACACCTCTTGCCTCTTTTCCGAACACACCCACAGCATAACTACTATTACAAATAAGAACATCAAATCGAAATGACTCAAAAGACTCCTAAATAAGATTTGATCAGAATGGAAAACCAAAATGGCAAAAAATACCTCTAGACTGGACAAACTATAAGAACATTTCCAAAAATCTACTTTGACTCTTACACAGAATTGGTCATAGGACCACTCAACCAAGCCCGAAATTTTGCAAGATTGGGCACCAAAAATGATAAGAGAGGTCATGAGATTTGGCTTCACCAACCCAAATGAGCTTAATCCAACATAGTCCAACACATTTCACCATCCTGTAGGCTTTTTTCTTGATTTTTCTTATTTGTTAAATTTTCATTCATTTTTTTGTTCGAATGTGAGTTTAATTTGCTAGATTTTTCTGAGCTCATCCATTTCTATTTTTCAAAACTTATGACAAACTTTTTTCTCTTCTTGATTCATATCTTTTGTATTTCTCAATTCATATTTGTATATATACATTCTAAATTGCTGATTAACTGTAAATGCTTATACTGGCAGTCATTAAAGCTTTTTTTTTGTTGGGAGAAGACTGAATCTAAGTTTGTACTTATACTGATTTTTTGTTTGATTCTAGGAATGTATGTTGAATCCCGATGACCATCCTGATAAAACATCCCAATGACCTCGTCTCTGCCTCCCTCAATTATCCTTTATTTCTTTTATCTTTTTTTCCCTTACTTCCTTTTTTTTCTTTTCTTTCTTTCCTTTTTCTTCTTTTTTATTTTTCTTCTTCCTTCTTTCCTTTTTTTTCTTCTGTCTTCCTCTGTTCTTTCATTTTTCTTCTTATTTCCTTCCTTTCTGCTTTTTCTTTCTTTCCTTCCTTTTTTTCATCTTTCTTCTACTTTCCTTGCATGGTTGAATTTTAATGTCCTGCTCCTGTCTCAAACCCTTTTTCCCATAAGAACAGGAAGAGACAGCTGAGATGCCCCCCATCTTATTGAAACCTAAAACCTTGATTGAAAGCACAATGCAAATAATGTACCGGCATTTTTTCAGTTTTTTCTAAGAACAGTATGTCCCTTTTGTGGAAGCATTTGAGAAAGTGATCTAAATGCTTAGATCATGGCATAAAGAAGTACACCATTACAACTGAAACCACAACTGATGGAAGCACATCTTTGCTTTCGAAATAACCTAAGATCCACCCAGAAGAAGTTCAAAGAGCTATTTGCATTTTTATTGTCTCTAGTACACATCCTTTTACAACTTGTGAGGAAACTAGTTTTAAGTATATGGTGTTTGTTATGTGTCCCCGACATAAACCCATGAGTAGGCAGACTATTAGGATAGATGCATTGAAATATTATGTGGATAAAAGAAATGTTGTCAAGGAGAAATTAGCAAAAGCACCTGGAAGAATTTGTTTGACTCATGATAACTGGAAAAATGATAACACACATGATAAATATATCTGCATCATAGCATATTGGATTGATGGTATTTGAAAGTTGCAGGAAAGAGTAATTAGATTTGAAGCTTTAACACCTCCATATGATGGGCTTTCTATTATTGCTGATGAGGTGGTTTTGTGCTTGGCTCAACAGAAAATTGATGCCAAGGTTTGTACCTTGACATTATATAATGCATATAATGACACCATGGTTACATCTCTTAAGATTTGTCTTCTTGCAAATAAATCTCTCTTGCATGGCGGTGACTTTATTCAAATTCGTTGTTGCTTCCATATTATAAATCTTGATGTGCAAGCTGGTCTTAAGCTCATTGATGGTGTTCATAGTAAAATTGGAAATGCAGTCAAGCACTTGAAAATTTTCAATTCTAAAGAAGTTGGTTTTATGAAATTGCTGAAAAAAGTTTTCATTTGAATACCAGGAAAAGATTTAATTCTGATTGTTGTGTTACATGGAATCCTACATTTTAAAATTTTAATTGTTGACCATGCTCTATATTTCAACCTGTTTTAGATCACAGGGACAGCATGATAAAGAATTGAGAATCTTTGCACCTTCTGAATAAGAGTGGGAAAGGATGGCTGTTCTTCACAAGTCTTTGAAATTGTTTTATGATACAACGAACCAGGTTTCTGTCAGTAAGCAGCCAACAGCAAACATTTATTTTAGGGGGCTGTGAGAGATTCATAAGAAATTGATAGAGGCTGCTAATAGCCCACATGATTTCATGGTTGACACTGTTCGATAGATGAAAGCAAAATTTAAAAGTATTGGCGAGAATACAGTTTAATGTTGTCATGTGCTTTAGTTTTGGATCCCTGTTGCAAGTTATGGTATGTTGAATATTGTTACTCTAGACTTTATGGGGAGATTGGTGCTAAGGAGATGGTTCAGAACGTTAAGAATATTTTATATGATTGTTTGAAGAGTATACGCAAAAATCTACTTCAGTCTCTTCTCCTAGGGTTGGAACTTCTAGTGCCAGTGGTGTTGGAAAGAGTGATGGAAATGAAGAAGATTATGAATATAAGTTGTTGCACAGTAAAAGAAAGGAAAGCTGATCACGGGTAGTCACAATTAGATGTTTACTTGGAGGAGTGAAACCTTGGGCTGCATGGTGCTCTTGATATTTTTGGGCATTGGAGGAATGCCTCAGGTTGTTTTCCTGAGCTTGCATTGATGGCTCGTGATATCTTAGCCATTCCCATTTCTACTGTCCCTTCAGACTTTGCCTTTGAACAAAGTTGATAAACCCAGGGCGAAGCTCATTTTCACCAATGACAATTCAACCAATTGCATGTTACAAGGATTGGTGGCATGCAATGGGCTTTTCGTTCAGTGATTGTTTTAAACCTTTGCTTATTCTAAGTTACAAATTTAATATATAACTGAATGAACTAATATTTTTGTTGTTTCATATTTATATGCTTTTATATTTTTTTAGGACTATCAAGTATCTTAGGAGCCAACATGGAAGAATATTCTAGTGTGGATGAAGATGAGGAAGAAGAAAAGGGATTAGATCATTCAGTTACGAAGGCATTCTATTATAAATACCAGCAACTGTTCATGTTTAATCATTAATAATCATTCATGTTTAAATTTTGTGTTTATAGGTTTTGAGACCTAGAAGTTGCAGGAATGCAACTTCAAGGGTTGGCCTTAATTGTACAATAATGTTTCTTTGTTGTAATTTTGCTGGACTGTAATGTTTGATTAGACAATAATGTTCTTTATATAAGAATTATTGTAATATTTAACTTTGTTAGTTTAAATATATTAGGCACCTTTTTTTTTTGTGTATTACCCAAAGTTTACCGTAACGGAAACTGGTACCGTTTCGATATCGGACCGGTATATTTCAATAAATAGCATATCGAACCGTACCTATGGCATACCAGTTAGGTGCAATAGGAGGCCTCAAGCTATGAACCACCCTAAATCAGGCCAAACCAAATGGTTCAGTTTAGTTCAGCTGGTTCGATCGGTTCTCCCCCTGTACCAAACCAACAAGCTGAACCGTCCTAATTCCGAGCCAGTTTGGTTCGGTTCGAACCAAACCATCCTAAATTCGGCACGAACCACTTGGTTCGGAACGATTCAGCATACCATGGTATTACCAAATCATGTTGTTAGCATGTGAGAAAATTAAATCAATATTGGTTAAGGCATAATATAGATTTTACGCTTAAATAACGGCTAAAATGAGGGAAGGACGGAGGGAAGAGAATTTGGGACTAGTAAGTGATCCTGTGGTTGACTCTTTCATATTACACCAAGACTAGTTAAAAAATATAGGCCGCATGGACTTGACCAAGCCTAGCTACTAGATTTAACCTAGCCCAACCTAGAGTTTGATCAACCATACGCTTACTCAAGGTAAGTTGCATTACGTACCGGTTCGGTACTGGATTGATACCGAATCGAACCGAACCAATAGCATACCGGCAATTTGAGCCGATTCGCCATTTTTGAAATTTTTATTTTTTTTATAGTTTTTCCTTTTTTTTTCTTTTTTTATGCTGTATAATCTGAGCTCTCATCCGCTTTCCTCTCTCTTATTTCTTTTTAAAATCACTTAAGTAAATGTCCATTTACATAAGATTTCTCATAAAAATAGAGAAATGCGCCCATTTGAATTCAACAAAAGTATCAAAAAAAAATCAAGTTTCTTAAGAATAACAAGTTAACTCTCTTTCTCAAAAACAAATTCGAAGAATTTTAGGTAATAGTAGTTAATTAAATATCAAGTTAGGATACTTCTACTCCAGATAAAAATTCTAAAAAATTAATTTAACTTAGAAATGATAAGAAATAAAATACTAAAAAAATTAGTTTAAAATACAATTAATAAGGCTTGTTTCAATACGTGGTCAAATTTATAAGGTTTTCAAACTTAAATAAAGATCATAGTAACAATGAACCTCACATTGATTTATGCCAACTTGATACATATCTCATCAAAATAATAAAATTAAATTTATCATAAAATCCTAAGGTTAAATCGTATTTCTTAAGATCCAAACTATGACGTGTTACTAGGCTACAGGTCTCCTATTAAAAAAAAAAAAACCAACCTCTAGCATCATTGTTTGTACCCTAAAAAACACATTTTAACCTTAAAATTTTATGAAAAATTTAATTTTATTATTTTGATGAGCTATGAATTAAGTTGACATAGATCGGTGTGTGATTCACCATGACTATGATCCTGTCTAAGTCTAAAAACCCTATAAGTTTAACTCAATGTAGATCAAAACTTTACAAATATATTTTTAAATAATTTTTTTTAATGCTTTATTTTCTCATCATTTTTAAGTTAAATTGATTTTCTGATATTTTTATTTAGAGTGGAAGTATCCTAACTTGATATTTACTAAACCACTATTTTTTGAAATTCTTTCTATTTGTTCTTGAGAAGAAAAGTTAACCTTTTATTCTTAAGGAATTTGATTTTTTTTTGATATTGTTGTTTAATTCAAATGAAGGTATTCCTATATTTCCATAAGAAATCTTAAGTAAATAAAAAGAAAAAAAAAAAGAAAAAAAGGATAACATTTGGAATGGAAAAAATAAAGGGGAGAGAGGATGAGAACTTATAAGAGCACACATGCCATCGATCCCACCACCGAACGAGGCTGTTCAGCACAATTCAAACCGGTTCAAGGTCCGTACCAAACCGAAAGGCAACAGTGTACCGATTCTCGATTAGTTCGACTCGGTTTAAGCTGAACTGTACATAACTAAGCCAAACCGATCAGTTCGGCATGGTTCGACTTACAATGCTCTTACTATATAATAATACCAATTATTTATCTATTTGCAATTACTATTTTGTATCAGTCTCCCTTGATTAGAGAACTCGCTTTCTTGATGTGAGATGTGAACCATGTGCAAAGATTACAGAAGGGGGCATTTATTAGCATAAGCTACGCTAGGCTAAAGCAGGAGGAAATGTAGCTCCATGCCTAAAGGTCACACTAGCAATCAGCAAAGAGATTAGGAACCACATGGACAATCAATCCATAAAAAAGAAAGAAAGAAATTCTCAGTTGTCGTGTGAGGAGGACAGTAACCAATAGGATGAAATTGTGGAAGCTTCTGAACATGTGGAGTTGATGATCAAAACATGGAAATCGATGTAAAGGTGTCGAGAAAAAGAACCACTGAAGTGTCTGAAGCTGCACCAAGTAATATTACCTCCACCCTTCACAACAAACCAAGGGAAAAGCTCCAGACAACAGTAGAAAATGGGTTCAAGCACACAGAAAGGGGAAAGGTTGTAAAAGCTATTTAGAAATGTTTTTATAAAGTTGTATTTGAAGGTGGGCCCTACTACAATGATAAGATTGCTCCATTATAACTTGGATGTCATGGATTTGAAACACAAATAGCCTCTCCGCACATGGGGCAAGATTGCATACATTTGACCCTTCCCAGACCTTACAGTGGTAAGAACGTCATGCACTAGGATACCCTTTTTTTATAAAGTTACAATTCTTTTCAATGCAGCAAAATTGCAAAGCTTTTGGGACATGTGCCAAAAGACAGGGTATTTTGGTGCTGGTCTCCACCCTCCTTATTATGAGCTTAAAGAAATTCATACAAATACAATCATAATATTATCATGATAACTACTTATTTCTTGCAAGTTAATTGATGGATATATTACATTATTATAGTACTTATCTTTCTTTCGATAATTATTATTCTATACTTGATATCAGGTCCAAGAAACTTTAAAGTTTGTCAAGCCCATGGTACACCATCTCGGTACCAAGAAACTTTAAACTCGGTACACCCCCTTACCCTTACCAGTATAGTACCAATAACGAACTATACACCCAATACGGTGGTGTACTAAACGATATCGTATCCCATGGTCGAGTCATATAAGTCCAAGTTAGAAAATGTATGATTGCACCATAATAAATGATGGATGATGGACGATGGATGATGGATGATAGATAAAAGATCTAGGAGTCTGGACCAAAAGAACCTTTTTAATTTTCTTGAAATACATTTTTAGCAATTGAGAGTGATATGTTACTGATTTTTAGTTAGGGGATTCTAGTTGTTTGCTTATGTTTTTTATTCTGCAAGGATTCAGAATTGGTGGTGTTATATAAGGAGATAGTACCCATGCAACAAAGGTAAAAGTATATTCCTCTACCATTCATTGTCTCCTTAGCAAGATAATGATTGATCCATGAGTTTTGAATTATGGCATCAAGGTTATTGCGAACCTTTTTAATTTTCTTGAAATATATTTTTAGCAATTGAGAGTGATATGTTGCTGATTTTTAGTTAGGGGATTCTAGTTGTTTGCTTATGTTTTTTATTCTGCAAGGATTCAGAATTGGTGGTGTTATATAAGGAGATAGTACCCATGCAACAAAGGTAAAAGTATATTCCTCTACCATTCATTGTCTCCTTAGCAAGATAATGATTGATCCATGAGTTTTGAATTATGGCATCAAGGTTATTGCTAAAATTTAGAGCATGCCACTTGCCCAAACAGGATATAAAATAAATCATAACATTCATGAAGCTCGTAGTTCCACATGAGTTACCTTTACCTAGAATATGAGTCAGTCATAGCATGTATTTGCATCACAACCCCTTTCCTTAGTTGTATTAATTGTAATGGTGTTTTGGTTCCTTGCTTATTTTAGTAAGACTTCTATAGATCTCCACAAGATATAGTACTATCCTTCCCTAGATCACCTCACAAAGACCTTAGGACAAACTAAACCAAGAAACCAAACTTCTATTCTCCAGTACTAATTATTTACTACAGGTGCCTTTAAGCGTTCTAAACAAGGTTTAGACTACCAACTTGTACTAACCGGTACTGAATGTATTGCACTCACCTAATACAATACCAATACAATTTAGGGCTTGGTACACCCCCATACCAACACATAGTACAAGTGTACGCCAACACCAACAATGTACCATGTGTCACTACAGGGTTATACCGTATTAGAATAATGCATAGCAATATGATACCAATATGGGGTCTGCTATTGACATTTAAGTTATTGGTTATAATACCTCCTTTTGCCATCTATTATTCTAATGCCTACCCTCCTTTTGCCATCTATTATTCTAATACTCAGGAGTCTCTAGAAAATGCATCATCAATGGCTTTAGATGTACTAGATAATTTTAGACCGCAGATCTTTAAGAATGATCCTTCTGACATGACTACCTTGCATAGCATTTCTTTATCCTCCTAGATATTGTTCCCAAAACTTCACAACAACTCTGACAGTCCACTCTTCATCCTTACATAGACTTTATGTATCCCCTATCCATCTTTTAATGTGGTTGATCCACCTTCTCACACTAATTGGTCATCTATCTCCACCATTTTTTTTTTGCAGATTTTGTCATTCAAGACATGGCTAAAACAGTCTAGGCAAAGCATTGGCTTCAAGTTTACTCAGTCTCATTCTCTTACCATATTAAGGATCATGATGATAGGGCCAAGTAACAAGACTGAGGGATCATATCCTCCATAATCATTCTTCTACAAACTTAAAATTCTCATTTTGAGCCAATGACCATCATCTTTGATAATTGCACTAGTGCTAATGTAGCTTAAATTCTTGAGTTTCACATAGAAAGATATTGTAAAGGCTGAATGATAAGACAAAACAGTATAACAGAAAAGAGAGAGAAAAAAGAGGAGTAAAATTGTTTAGGCCTTTGGGTGTATTGATGCACCTAAAGGTTAAGGAAAGTCAAGAATGCTGAAGAATTTAATAGATTAAATTTCATGCTTGAGTTACGGGGCTTCACAATGCCCAGCATGGCCGCTGCAATCAGAGGTGGGAACAAGACAGACTGTATGATGGAGAAAGAACTTAAAACATTTGAAAATGGTTTAGGGTCACAAATGAAATGCTACTTCAGGATAACATCTGGGCATATTTAACAAGCTCAGAGATCAGTTCTAAGGAACTTTTAAGTCTTCTCCAAGAGGACACTTTGGAACTGATCAAGATTTCGAATCTGATCATTAACCTACTAAATATGAAGAAAGAAATAGAAGAAAGCATTGAAGCAAAAAATACAAGAATAGAAAGAAATTGAAAACGAGAGAGAGAAAGACAAAAGCTTAAATGCAACAACTAAACCTCCAAAAATTAAATATACTCCAACTTTAAAATCTTCCACTTGATAACAGCCATTTCCCTCTTTAAAGTAGATGGACCAGCTTATAAAAGGACTCTTGGAAAAAGAAGAAAGACAAAATATAAAATTATCCCATAAATCCCTCGATTCACAAAATCGAGAGCATCAAGATTTTCTAGGTTGTGCAGCTAAACTCTGCAGCTATGGCCCTGTTTGGCATCATTTCCCATTTCCAGTTTTTGCTTTCAAAAAACACAAACCAAGGCAAAAATAGCATTTAGTAAACCAGATTCCTTTTTCAATTTTTTGAAAACCTGTTCTCAGTTTCTAGAAATTGTGGAAGCTAAAAAATTTAGTTTCAAAGTTGAAAACAAAAACTGCCTATGGCCACTATCACCACCTCTGTCACCACCATTACCACTACCCCTGTTGGCCCCTGCTGCCAAACAGAACGAGTAACTACCAAACAAATTTTGGGTTTCAGTTTTCAAAAAAAAAGTAATTTTAATTTTCATGAAAACTAGAAGCTATGCCAAATACAACCTATGCCTTCGTAATAAAATTTGAAAACCCATTACATGTCTACATGACATTTGCTTCTTGTCTTTGAAACAAGTAAACAGTTTAATGGATTCTTACACCTTGTGGATCTGAAAAACTTTAGAAACCTCAATGTGGCATTATATGCAGCCAGTTGCACGTAATTTGACTGATCTTACACTAATAAAACACTTTGAGATTGACCGCCATGTTATTAGCCACTTCTAGAGTCAAGCTTGGTCATTATTTAATGTGAAGATCATGCAATGAAGGTGTCATTGGAAAGAATGGGTAGGAGAGAGTAAACAATGGATCTATATTGCTAGCCTAATGAAACATCCATATAAGACGGTCAATTTAGGGTTTATTTACAAAAGAAGGCACAAAACATAGAGAAAACTATAACACAATTTAGTTCTTGAATGAACCCAAAATTTTGGTGGAACCAAGATCAGGTAGCAGGGCCAACCACACAAAGAAGCATTGGTATGAGTGGAAGGAAATAGTTATTTTGAATGTTGGTTAATTTAGGCTAAATTATTAGTTATTTTAATTAATCAAAAAAAATGTTACTTTTTCAAAAGCATTTATGTGTATGAGTACTAATAATCAAACTGTGAACTTCTTTTTAAAAAGGATGCAAGAATACATGCATGCACCAACACTACACGCCTTAACAGCATTGCTGTTCTATTGAAACAGAAAATTGAATCATGATATGTTTATAGTTTTATAAGAGTAGCCTAAAATAATGAAATAAAGAATAAAAAAGTCTAACGCAGATATCTTCAGTGCAAGGCACAGGTAATAAAAGTTGAAGAATATCATATGTATAAGATGAATTAGACAAAGGAGCGTACCTGACAGAGTGACCAGTCCATTGATGAATTTCAGCAGAACCACCTGTAACGGCTAACCTGTGCTGGTCCATGGCCATCTCTTCAAAATACATCTTCATTGATGTTTCTAAAGGAATTGACATATCAGAGATGCTCTGGATATGTGGATTTTTTTCATAATATAGATCTCTCATTATTGAACCTTGGTAGATGACACTGTACCTGATATTAAGAAAAAAGGCTGCATTTCAGATATCTTAAGAGAGAAATCCATGTGTTAAAACTGGCAAATATTTGTTTTAAGTGGAGGAGTCAAAATTTTTCTTTTTCTCTTTTTTGTAACAACTTCCATGTGTTTACTTTTGCATCAAAAAGTTTGAAGAAGTGAGAATGAAGATCTTTTGTTAAGATATATAAGAAAATTTTTCCCACTTAAAATGCATAATGAACTTCATGTCAAGCAAAAATGTTAAATGAACTTCATGCAATAAACTTTCTCCTAAAGCATTATGCATGAAACATTAAGAAGTATAAAATTAATTAAGAGAAGACTGAAGATGTTGCATGGTGCTGCATGAACACCACATGTTTAAGAGTTAAGGGAATTTTTAAGACACTAGGACTCTCTTGCAATGGATCACAGTGCCAAGAAATGAAGTCCTTGGACAATACTTGAAGAGTGGATTAAGAAGCTTCAGACATGGTCCACTACTTCCAGAATACCATAATTGTATCAAGAGACACACAATCAAAATTCAATATAAATTACCAGAGAACATAAATTACTAAGGTATACCATGTTTTATGGAATAATATAATGTCCTTAAGAAAACCAGATAATGTTTCAGTCGAAAAAAAAAAAAAAAAAAAAGAAAAGAAAATCAGATAATGCATATGATTAAGAAATGAAGTTTCACTATGAGGAATGAATGAGAAACAGTTTCATAGAAAAACCATAAAAGATATGACTGCATGATAATTCTCCTTATATTGGAGTTTTCATTGAATTAGTGCAACATGGGTTAAATAATGAAGGAACATGCACACTAGTGCCATGAAAACACTTCATGTTTTTGAATCATGAGAATTTCATACAACAGTTATGAGGTTGACTATATGGGGTGCCAATGAAGCACTGCATGAGGATATCTCCGACAAAATGTAGCAAGAAGCAACAGTCAAAGTATACTTTCTAATGCACTCTGTGGGAAGGTTATTAAACGTGCACTATTCATTATTGTTAATAATAGAATTTACATTCAGCAAGTACTTCAGAAAAGGGAAGCTTTTGACCCTTGGTTTTAAAAAACAGAAGGTCACAAGCAGCAGCATCTCAAGAGCTTCAGGATGGTCCATTTTTGAATTCACTCAGAATAAAGAAAATGATATATATAAAATGGTTAGTACATAGTCCCAATGAAGTTTTGCAAAACCAGCATTGAGAATCGTATCAATACATTACCGATGCAGTACAATCGGGGTACGGTATGCATCCCATACCTAGATAAGGCACCAATACTTTTTCTCACTCCCACCCATAATACTGCTCAAAATCAGACAGTACAGATTGTTTAATTATTATTGAACCAAACTTTAACAACATATCAATACTTTACCGGTACGGCATGGTATAGTCAGTATGAATTGATGTGGTAGACTTTGCTCTCAATTGTGCATACCAAAGAAAGAAACCGCTTTGTATATGTTCACTGAGAAAGACATTATTTTTTTGTGAATTATGATCAATATAACTTCCAGAAAATAACATGTTCTTTAAATAGTAGACCTGTAATAGAAATTGTGGAATACAGCTTTTGCCAAGTCCAGTCATGGAAAATATTGTGCTAGGGAAATTCATATCTCCTAAAGTTATGATACCTTATATTTTGGACGGTACAGATGAAAACAGTAACAAAAGCTGTAGAACTGTCTATCGAGCGTATTCTTTGCGGTGTAGGTTTCAGATGGTGTAACTAAGGGGCTACCATCTACTGTTGAGATCTGAAGGCAAATTTTATCAGACAAGAATTATTTGAAGATCAAAATATTGATAAGTAAATATTTAGACAAGTAAATACCGTGTTTGTTTATTCTGAGACGGATTTAACACAATAGCCAAGAAAAGAATGCTGAGTTCACATGCGAGTTTAGTTTTAATGACTGGCATGTCCACAAAGAGCCAAAAATACGAGGAATTACATGCAATTTTTTCAGGAATTACATGAAAATTTTTCACCTCACTAATTTTCTTCATCTCGAATTTTCTCTAACAAATATTAGGTAGATAGAAACAGAGAGTTTACAGGAGATGCTCTTAAGAGTTGCGTGAACACAGCAATGTTGTTGAAATAAAGAAGAAATTATGAGAGGAATAACGAAGAGGGCGGTAAGACACCATGATTTGCAGACGACGGAGCAGCGGACGAGCTCCAAGTGGTCGAGACGGGCAAAGATCGCGAAGAGGAGATCGGCACCAAGAGAGTAGATTGAGGTTCGATTCCTGCCGCTGCCTGGCCGCGCCGCGATGCTCCCGTTCCTGCTGCCGCTCGCCTTCATTTTTTTTCCCCCCTCGGTTCCTCCGTTTCGTGCGGTCTCAGAGAAGATTAGAAGAGTCGCTTGAACTAGGCCGGGCTTTGCTGGTGCGGCCTGTGTAAGAGTCAATCCGACCGATTAAATGTGCCACGTGGGTCCGACACGGCCCCTGTTACGGTCTCAGTCCCGCGGTCCAGCTGGAGCGGACCGTACGAGCCCATGCAAGCCCGCGGCATGGCCGACGTCCAGCCCAACCCGTAGGCTCAGCGTGCCTGGCTCATGCGGGCCCCACAGATCAGGCTTTTTTTTATTATTCTTTTTTTTTTTTGATTTTATAAACTATTTTTATAGAAATTAAATAAAAAATTAATTATGTGCACCTTTGTTCATAGCTTATCGTTGCCATCATACCATTGTGTTGTTTAGTCTTCTTCTTTTTTTCTTTATAGTCATTCCTCTCATCTTTCATCTTCAGCCTTCTTATCATTCGGAGAAGAGTCTTTATCTTCATATGTGGTATGTCATAATCTCAGCTCGATAGATTAGATAATTTTTTTTTTTTTTTTTTTAAACTAATCATTTTCAATTGTTGGAAAGGATAAAATAGTTTTTTTTAAGGAAATGAGCAAGAATATATCGAAAATTAGTTGTTTATGGATATTACAGAAAAGTAAAAATGTAAAAACATGCAAACAGATTATAAGTGGCCTGTTGCATGCCAAGCCAGGTCATGTGCCTGGCCCATACCAACCCATTAGCCATGCAGGGCCAACATGTTCCATGGGTTGGCACAACTTGGTTCGGTATGACCCATAGGTTATGCCATACTTGACCTAGCATGGTTACTATAACGGTTGTGAAATGCTTAGCATAACTCATGTCATGCTGGATTGAGTCATGTCTTGAGCCACCCGATCCATTTAACATATCTAGATTTGCATTTTCATGGTTTTTGGCTACTCTACTAACAAATTGAATATAATGATAAGTATGGAAAGTCTCAGATGAATTTTTTTTTTTCTGAACGTCAAAATCAAAATAATTAAGTCAAAGACCTTTAGTAGTTGGTCAACAATTTGATCAAGAAAAACTAAAACTGGATCCAATTTAACTATGATCCAATCCAGTCTCAATCCAAATAAATCTAATTCAACTTATAACTTAATCCAATTCAACTCAATTTGTATATCATTTAGATCTAATTTAGTCTCTATTTTTTAAGTTTCATGGCCACTGGCCAAGTTATCCATGTTGTCCAACTTCAATCAAGAGAATTAGATGGGTGAGACAATTTTCCATGGGCATTATTTACTCATTAAATAGAGGAAAAGACTAACCCATTGGAGAGATAGATAAGTTAGTTTCCTAGATAAATTAGTTTCCTAGGTAACATACTTTTTTTTATTCCTAAAGTAACCCTATCCCCTCTTATAATTCTCGCTTGTCTCTTTATTTGCAGCAAATCCTAAACTAGGTAGAATTGCTATAATCTCCATCTAATTTTTGGTCAAAAGATTGGTAAACATTGATAAGTTTGAAAGATTTGTCACTTTATCTTCTTTATCAAATTCTTTTAATATTGTTAATTATTTTTTTTTCTTTTCTTGATCTCGATTTTTTTCTTTCATTAGAGTCTCTAATCACGTATAATGAAGAATAGAGCTACTAAGAAAATGGTTTTTACTCCTCATTCGTAATCTTAAGCATTGCCCCTACACAACCTCCACCTTCTGTAATCTTTTTATATCATTAAATTATTTTTCTCTTTTCTTCTCTCAACTTCATTTTTTTTCTTTCATTACCGTCTCTAATCATATTCGATAAAGAAAGAAGCTGAAAAGATGATTTTCACCCCTCACCCCACAAATCTAACTTTTAACTCTTCAGTACTGCCACCAAGAAGCATACAGAGAGATGCTGCATGGACTAATGCTTTGCCCCTATTAGCCTCCACTTGAGTTAGGAATGTAATTAATATTTTATGAAGTAATGTAATACCATTATATAAACATCAACTACTAAATTTTGTTTTAAATTTAAAAAATCAAAATTTACATACGACTAGTTTATATACTAAAAGAATAGTTTGGTATTAGAAAATTATGCATTAAACATAAAGTAATAGTATATAATCAGTATATAAGGTAAGCTTGCAAGCATAAAGAATATTATAAGCAAGATGGATAGATCTTAGCATTTTTTTAGGAAAGTTAAAAATATGGGTAATAGATACCAGGGCTACTTTATAATATATAAAATAATATGGATACATTATTTTGCCATCTAAATATTGCTTGTATAATACTTAAGTAGGGAAAATATAAATTCCTGAGTAATTTTAATACCTCTAAAAAAAATGAACTCTTAAGTTAATCAAAAATAGATCTGACTTGACTTGAACCTAATTCAACTCAACTCATAAATTTAAATTATATGAATCTTATTTTTTCACTCTAATTATCCTTTTCAATTCATTGAATAAACTCTTATTCAAATTAATTCATCCTTTCATCTTAGCAACTACATCTTCTCTCGTTTAATGAACTCTCGTTTAAATTAATTCCTTTTTTCACCTTAACAACAACATCTTCCTACATCTATTTTTACTTAATTATATCTAAGCATTCATATTTCATTATTTATTTTGATGGATTCTTATTTATAATGCCTTCAAGCATATTAATATATACTTTAAAATCATAAATTGTAAACTTAAGTATAATTAATTACTTGGATGAAATTAATATTTTTTATAAAAAAATTAAGTCTAAGTTGACTCTTTTTAATCTTATTTAACATTTTTAGTAATTCTATATTTAACTATCAATTATTAGATTTTAACTATAAAGTAATAGCTAGATACCCGACTCAAATGCAAAATCGATCCAATCAATTTGTACCAACTTGACCCGAATAATTTAGGTTAGGTAAAGGTCATAGTTGACCTCGATCTAATCTAAATGATTCGTTGGGTCTAAAAATTTTTTTATGGATTCAAACCGATCCAATAAACAAATGAGTTTGGATCCAAATCATGATCTAAATATGAAATTAGGTCAAGTCAATGTCAAGCATGACCCAATCTAATATGACCCATTTCCAACCCTAGAGACATCTCAAATATTGAGCTTAAAAAGTCTTTGTAGTACCATTTTATTATGCTTACACATTTACCTAGTCAAAAGCAAACATGTCACATAGATAAATAACTATAATCAAACTCTAGCTTCTACAAGTTTCTTTTTTTTGCCTCAAAGGGCAATTTAAGTGAGAAACTATCAACACTCTATACTTTACCCATTATTTATCACTTGCATGGTCTATACACTACCACTAATATGAATACCAAAGAAAAATTAAGTACAAAGGCATCGCATCTGTTCCTTCACTCTCTCCTCCATCCCATCGCTAACTAGGAACCTATCTCTCCTCTCCTTGCTCTTTCTCTCCTCTCCTCCTCCCTTCTCTCCAAATCAATGGAAGATCCTTTATCTCCTCCCTCGCTCTCTCCTGTCTTTGGTGGTTAGGAACTATCTTTCTTCTATCTTCTCTCTTCTTTATTTGATGAGCAAAGTGTTTCTACTCTTATCTCTTCTCCTTTCTTTGCATTTGAAAACTACCCTCTTGACGTCAATCCTCCTTTTATTTGGGTTTAAAAGAGGTACATTAATCCTTAAACACCTCTTTTATGATCTTTTAAGGGCCCTATTCATCTAGTACCTACCCTAGCCTATTGGATCTACCACCATTCGCTAGCCACTTGCTCTATCCCTCAATCTAATAATAAGTAGGATGAATCATCTTCTTCAAGTATGAAATTTCTTCAAGTATGAAATTTCTTCAAGTGTGAAACTTCTCTCTCCTCCCCCCTCTCACTCTCTAATTTCTACAAGCAAAACCTCACTCTTATTAGGAAAAGTATATCAATGAGCATAATAATTATAGGTTTCTAATGGCAAGAACAAACCAAATAAATGATGTGGTGTATATCAAGATGAATGGAGGTGTGCATGATAATTGACATTAGCTTTGCTAGAATATATATCATCCATCATTTATCATAGCACATGTTACATTATGTTGCAATGCATATTGGCCAACATTGTAGTATATACAATGTTCTACATGTCATAGAAAAAGAAAATGACTCGGGATCCAAGCCATCCCACAAGCATATAGAAAAAGAAAATGATTAAGGATCCAAGCCATCCCATAAGCATAAGCTTTAAGCTTAGTTTGTCTACAATATACAGCGGATCGATCTGCATTGGTGGTGTTGGCAAGATGGCATATCCTTAGCAAACATGTATTAATGTACCTTTAGATTGCTTAGAAATAGAGAACAAAAGAAAAAACGATAGGAACATAGTGTTGGGTCTATCTCTTTATAGCTCTCTGCATTTCTACCTCTTGAGGTTTTAAGAGGCCTGACCTCTCTTGTATAAAGAAATCCAAGAGATTAGAAACAATCCTAATGGATCAAAGATATTAAGGCCCATTATTATACAAGAATAATGACACCCCAAATATCAAAATCAACTAACACTAGCTTAACAGATATAAACAATTATAAACTACTAGTCAAAAGAATTAACTAATTTTATCTATTAATTTCTAATAACAAATAGTCAAAGTAATAAAAATTATCGATAATCACTGGAGATGATTAAGAGCCATTAAAAGGACTAAAAAGCAAATCAATAAGGTCAAGGTAAAAGATAAGGTCTTAGGTTTGGTCAACCCAAACCTAAACTTGCATGCATACCCACATATTACAACCCATGTCCCAACCATAACCATTGCCTGACGCATGCAATTTAACTCAACTCAGCACAAGTTACTTTGAAAATCTTCAAATCTTCCCAAAAATTTAAATAACACACAATAATCTCCCACAAGATTAAAGATTTTCTAAAATAAGAAACTTCTAGGCAACACATGATACGCAATGAGCAATGGTGTCATTTGGATTTGAACCTTTGCTTAGTGATAACAAGTTGTGTTCGTAAGGATCCTAGAGTGAATGAAGTCTTGAATTTAGGATCTTTATCACACAAACTTAACAAAGCACAAATAGTATTAGTAGAATAGCAAGTTCCATTAAAGATGTGCTACAATTATGTGCTATTATATGTATGTATGTATGTATGTATGTATGTATGTATGTATGTATGTTCATAAGTGTTCTACATAATAAGCTCTTATACTCTCACAGATTGCAACCCTATAGTCACACTCATGTATGTGAATCACTAAAGGAATCTACAACAATATGCCCTACCTTCTTTGGCCTTGACTCATTTAAAATTTATCTCTTCCTATATAAATGCAATTTCAGCATTACACCTTTAGGATAGGCATGAGACAAGTCTTAGAAGTAGTTCTTTTTCTGACTATCCTTTTCATCTTATTTTTATATATTGAACCCAGTTTGTGGGATCCCCACTCATGTAGTTTGGTTGCCACTAAAGGTAGACTACTCAATAGGCATTAACCTCATCCCTCTTGATATTTTAATGACTGAACCTCTAGATAGTTCTTTAGTAAAAGGATTAGCAAGATTTTTGTCACATTTGATAAATTTCAGAGAGATTATGCTTATCATGCGGTAATCTCTTACAAGTTTTAATCTCAACCTCATAAACCCCATGATCTTTGCGTCAAGCATCTTGTTTTCAGCCTTTGACATTCTAGCTTTCCTATAATAATATTTTGAGACAATTGGTACCAACTTTATCAAAGAAATGTTAGATAACAAACTCCTAAGCCATTAGCTTCTTTTGAGGCTTTCTCTATAGCTATTAGTTCTAACTCCATATTGAATTATATATCGAGTCTTACTCAGATGATTCCATGTGATAGTTGCTCCACCTATATATATTGAAAATATATTCACTTCTGGTCATTATTTCATCATTATTAAATATTTAATTTATATTGTTGTAGCCTTTTAGTACAATAAGTAACCCAATGAAAGGTAAACCATATTTCATTATTCCTTTTACATATCCCAAGACTTCAGATAGTGAACTCCAAAAGAGTTTAATAGGTTGACAAGTCATCCTATCACATCATACATGTGAAATTTAATCAGTTAGATGTCTCAAATGTTCAAGTGTTTGGATATGTTTTGAATGTGAGACACTCTTTATCTCCTTTTTGAGTTCTACATTAGGATCATAACATGTGCTAATACTTGATCAAATTTGTTGACCCTGCATTGATTTTGATGATTACAAAATAATTAAGTAAGTTACTGATAATTTTGGTGTAGGTCAATATAATTTGCAGGTATACAGGAGTCACCAAGAATATCTAAATGGATTCCAAGCTTCAAAATCAGTATGTTGTTCAAAAGAGAGAATCCCAAGATCTGAGAAGAAGAATTCAAGGTTAAATTAAGTGAATCTCAAATGTTTGGCAATGTTCTCAAGTGAAGAAAGTTCAAGTTGTGAAAGTTGTGAGACCAAGCCTTCTTGATTCAATGGATTTACAAGTTCATGGAATAATTTTTCAAGTTTTGGAGTCATTAGTCAACTCCCACGGCAACTATTGTAACTTAGAATGGAAGAATGAAGCCCTAAGCCGACCCACATGTGAGTTATCAAGTCAAAAATGTGTCACAGAAGTTTTTACAAAAGAAATTCATGGGTTAGTCGGCTCTAGAGCCGACTACTGTGGCCATACAGAGACTTTCCCCAGGTTAGTCGGTTCTAGAGCCGACTTCTGATGGAAAAACAGTGGGTTTACCCAGCCGACTAACCTTGCCTGAAAAGAAGAAATTCCTAGGTTAGTCGGCTATGGAGCCGACTAACGCCCTGGGAACTTGCCCAATGGCTAGTTCTGACATTCCAATGTTCGGAAACGGTCATTCCAACAGTCCAATCCCTCAACCAACTATAAATACAAGTTAATGGGATGGATTAGCAAGAAGTTAAGTGAATTTTTGAAGGATTACAAGTAAGAAAAAGAGAGATTTACCAAGTCAAATCCAAAGAAAATTCAGCCTACTCCAGTTTTCAAAAACTACCGTTGCTGAAGTTCAAAAATCCTTAGAAGCCTATTCAAAGCTCCCACCAACCACTCCAGAAGCTTCATCAAGTGCTCTCAACTCCAGCATTAAAAGAAATGAAGCTCATTCAAGGAAAAAAGGCTTCAAAACTGTAAAGTGCTCTTTATTGTATTTATTTGCTCATTAAGGAGCTATTTTTGCTGAACTTATTTCTTATTGTATCTTGTTGAGTTTCAACTTCGTTGAAACTTGTGAGAGGTGTGCCAAACCCTTAATTGATGGTTGTAAAGGCTTCTTTGTGCCTAGAAATAAGAAGTTAGCTGAGTAAGCTAGGTTGTAATCGTTGGAGAGCGATTAGTGGTGAAAATTCCCAAGGGGTACTTGAGGAGTAGATGTAGGTGCAAGAGTTAGCACCGAACCACTATAAAATCCTTGTGTTTGTGTGTGCCTTCCACTGTTATTGCTGTGTGTTTTAAGTTTGACACTTCACTCTCACACACTCTCATAACTTAACAAATATTGCACATATTGTTTAAAATTTTAAAAGGAACCCAATTCACCCCCCCTCTTGGGTTGCTTAGCTGGGCAACAAGTGGTATCAAAGCAGGTTCTCTTGCTTGTATTTATCTTAACCGACAAAGAGTTCAAGATCTATGGCAGCCCAAATGAGTTCCTTATTGACTGAAGGACAGTCCACAAACAGACCACCTCTATTCAATGGCACAAATTACACATATTGGAAGGCTAGGATGAAAATTTTTATTCAAGCACTTGACTATGATTTATGGAGTATCATTGTCAATGGTCCTCACACACTCATTCTTAGGACAAATGGTCTTAAAATCCCCAAACTAGAAGCGGATTGGGATGAGCATGATAAGAAAATTGCTCAGTTGAATGCTAAAGCCATGAATATTTTATATTGTTCACTTGATGCAAATGAGTTCAATAGAATTTCCACTTATGTTTCTGCCAAAGAAATTTGGGATAGACTTGAGGTCACCCATGAAGGCACAAATCAAGTGAAAGAATCTAAAATCAACATGCTTATACATAGATATGAACTGTTTAAAATGGAACCAAATGAATCCATTGCTGATATGTTCACTAGATTTACTGATATTGTGAATGGTCTTAAAAGCCTTGGAAAGTCTTATACTAACAGTGATCTAGTGAGAAAAATTTTGAGATCTTTGCCTAGATCATGGGAAGCCAAGATGGCTACAATTCAAGAGGCAAAAGACCTCGACATCCTTCCTCTAGAAGAGCTCATGGGATTACTGATGACCCATGAAATTCAAGTCAAACAACATCTTGATGAGGAATCCAAGAAGAGAAGAACCATGGCCTTAAAGTGTTTAGATCAAAAGGATGAATGTGATGAATCTTCAGAAGAGAGTGAAGGGAATGATGAGCTTGCTCTCATCATAAGAAAATTTAGAAGATTTATGAGGAAGAAGAAACAAGGAGTGAAGAGAAGGCCACTGCTGAAAGGAGACTTCAGCAAGGAGAAGGATAAGGAGCAGCCTCTCACATGCTATGAGTGCAAGAAGCCTAGATATTTCAAGGCTGACCATCCACAATTAAAGAAAGGTCCTAAAAAGGCTAAGAAGAAAGCATTGATGGTAACTTAGAGTAATAATGATGACACAAGTTCAGAGGATGAGAAATAAGAAACAACAAACTTGTGCCTCATGGCTTGTAAAAAAGAGGTAATCTCTAACTCTCAAACTGAATTTACATTTGATGAATTACAAGATGCACTCTATGATTTACTTGTTAAATTCAAGAAGTTAGGCAGCAAAAACAAAGATTTGAAAAATCAAATCCAAAAATTAGTTTTTAAAAAAGAAAATCTTTCAAATGAAAATTCTATTTTAACCCAAGAAACCTCAATTTGAAAAATGAAGTTAACAAACTGAAACCCATTGTAGACAAATTTACTTTAAGTTCCATAAAATTACAAATGATTCTTGACAACCAAAGGGTTGTTTTTAATAAAGCTGGACTCGGTTATAATCCTTTAAAGAAGCAGAAATTTTTGAAAAATATTTTTGTTCCACCAAACAACTTTTCAAAAATTAGTTCTTTCAAATGTCAAAAATCAGGACATAAAGCCTATGCATCAACAAGAATATCAAAAAAATTTGGGTTCCTAAAGGAACCATTCAAGCTAACCCCAAAGGACCCAAGAAAACTTGGGTACCTAAGAACATAACTTGATATTATGGTTGCAGATGTGTCTTGTGTCCCGAAATGCAAAAAGAAGATGGTACTTGGATAGCGGGTGCTCAAGACACATGACGGGTGATAAATCTCAATTCATTACTTTGGAAGCTAAGGATGGAGGAGTGGTTACTTTTGGAGACAATGCTCAAGGAAGGATCATTGGCATTGGCAAAATTGGTATCACTTCACATTCTCTTATTGATAATGTTCTTCTTATTGATGGATTAAAGCATAATTTGTTAAGCAATAATCAATTATATGATAAAGGTTTTAAAGTCATTTTTGAATCATCTGTTTGCATGTTTACAAATCCTGCTGATGATAGCATGAAATTCATTGGTCACAGACATGAAAATATTTATATAGTAGATCTAAATGAACTTAATGACCAAAATGTTGAATGTCTAGTTGTCATAAATTCTAAATTTAATGATTCTAGCCGGTTATGGCATCGTAGACTTGCTCATGTTAGCATGGATTTACTTTCCAAACTAATCAAAAGAGATTTAGTAAATGGTTTGCCAAAATTAAGTTTTGATAAAGACAAAATTTGTGATGCATGCCAGTTTGGAAAACAAACTAAAGTTTCATTCAAATCCAAAAATATGGTTTCGACTTCTAGGCCCTTGAAACTTTTACACATGGATTTATTTGGACCAACTAGAACCACAAGTTTAGGTGGCAAACGTTATGGTTTTGTAATCATTGATGATTTCTCTCGTTTTACTTGGGTTTTATTCTTAGCAAGCAAAGATGAAGCTTTTTCTGTATTTTTAAAATTTTTCAGAAAAGCAACAAATGAAAAAGGTCTTCAAGTTGCATCTATTCGAAATGATTATGGAAAAGAATTTGAAAATCAACATTTTGAAAGTTTTTGTAATAAAAAAAGAATTAACCACAACTTTTCTGCACATAGAACCCCTCAACAAAATGGTGCAGTTAAAAGCAAAAATAGAACCCTTGAAGAAATGGCCCGAACCATATTGTGTGAAAGCAATCTCTCAAAATACTTTTGGGTTGAAGCAATCAATACGACATGTTATGTTTTGAATCGAGCTCTAACAAGACCTATTTTGAACAAGACCCCATATGAATTTTGGAAAGGTAGAAAACCAAACATATGATATTTTCATGTTTTTGGATGTAAATGTTTTATTCTAAATAATGGCAGATCAAATCTTAATAAATTTGATGCAAAATCTGATGAGAAAATTTTTCTTGGATATTCTACCAATAGTAGAGCTTATAGAGTATTTAATAAGAAAACATTAGTGGTAAAAGAATCCATTCATGTAGTATTTGATGAAACTAATAAACTTCCATCAAGGAAGAAGGATATAGTTGATGATGCAGGTTTGCTTGAAGCAAGAATGCAAGACATTACTCTAAAGGAGAAAGAATGATCAAATGAACAAAGTATTCAGGAAGATAGCATTGAAACACTCCAACAAGCTGAACCTCAAGGTACACATGAATTGGAAAAGGAGTGGAGGTATGTTCACAATCATCCCAAAGAACTTATAATTCCTAGTCCATCTCAAGGGGCAAGAACTAGGTCCTCATATAGAGATGCATGTAATCATTTAGCATTTATTTCATAAATTGAACCAAAATGCTTTGATGAAGCTAAAAATGATCCTGATTGGATAAATGCAATGCATGAAGAATTAAATAAATTTGAAAGAAATAATGTATGGATCCTAGTTGATAGACCATTAGATTATCCCATAATTGGCACTAAATGGGTTTTCAGAAATAAATTGGATGAGCATGGAAATATAATTAGAAATAAAGTAAGATTGGTAGCTAAAGGTTATAATCAGGAAGAAGACATTGATTTTGATGAAACCTTTACTCCAGTTACAAGATTAGAAGCTATTAGATTATTACTTGCTTTTCCATGCTTCATGAACTTCAAATTATTTCAAATGGATATTAAAAGTGCTTTCTTAAATGGTTATATTGCTGAAGAAGTCTATGTAGAACAACCACCCGGTTTTGAAAATCATGAACATCCAAACCATATGTTTAAATTGAACAAAGCTTTGTATGGTTTAAAACAAGCACCACGGGCATGGTATGATAGATTAAGCAAATTCTTGATAAGCAACAATTTTATTAGAAGAAATGTGGACTCTACATTATTTATAAAAAGAGAAAATGATGATAAGCTTATTGTGCAAATTTATGTGGATGACATCATTTTTGGTGCCACTAATGAGATCTTGTGCCAAGACTTTGCTAAGCTCATGCAAGGAGAGTTGGAGATGAGCATGATGGGTGAACTCAACTATTTTTTCGGACTTCAAATAAAGCAAAATGTAGATGGAATCTTCATTAGCCAAAGCAAATATACAAGAGAAATTCTGAAGAAATTTGGCATGGAGAATTCTAAATGTGCCGGTACCCCTATGAGCTCATCTTGTAAACTTGATATAAATGACAATAGTAAATCAGTAGATTTAAAGCTTTATAGAGGCATGATAGGATCTCTTTTATATTTAACTGCTAATAGGCCTGATATTTTATTTAGTGTATGCATGTGTGCTAGATTTCAAGCTAATCCTAGAGAAACACACTTAAATGCTGTGAAAAGAATCTTAAGATATTTAAATGTAACTAAAAATCTTGGTCTTTGGTATGCTAAGCAATCCACTGTTAATCTGATTGGTTACTCAGACTCTGATTTTGCTGGTTGTAAAATTGATAGAAAATCAACTAGTGGAACTTGCCAATTTCTAGGAATTAACTTAATCTCATGGTTTAGCAAGAAACAAACTTCAGTTGCTTTGTCTACAGCTGAGGCTGAATACATAGCTGCTGGGAGTTGTTGTGCTCAAATCTTGTGGATTAAGCAACAACTAGAAGATTATGGCATTAAACTTAAAGATATTTCCATAAAATGTGACAATACTAGTGACATTAATTTAACTAAAAATCCAATTTAGCATTCTAGGACCAAACACATTGAAATTAGACATCATTTCATTAGAGATCATGTTCAAAATGGAGATATAATACTTGAATTTGTTAGTACTAATAAGCAATTAGCTGATATTTTTACAAAACCCCTTGATGAAAATAAATTTTATGAAATTAGAAGAGAACTTGGCATGTTTGACCCCCTATCAAAATGAGTCAGCTACATAGATTGATTTTTAAAAATTTTTTTGGACATGCTTTTAATAATTAAAAATCATGACAATTAGCTCAACTGACCCCTCTTCATGATCCCATAACATGCGTAGCTTATAAAAATCATTTTCAATGAAAATTCTTGGATTTTCTGGGGCCAGGCGTCTTGCTCCCCATGTTAGTTGACTGGGGAGTCGACTAACATGGAGTTAGTCGGCATGGGAGCCGACTAACTCCATGAGACGTTCGGTCTATAAAAGAGACCGAATGCCTCTTGGCCTCCCTCACTCTCATCTCTTCTCTAAACTTCTAAAACTCTTTCCCCAAGCCTAGAATCCTCTAAATCCCTCCCTCCACCCTCTCTAGATCCCTTCTTCCTTCCAGATCTAGCGCCCCAGCTCTATGGCTCCACGGATGAGGATCCCTTGCGTGCGGCAAGATGAAGCCCCGAAGAGCTCCCATGAGAGAGGCACGCAAGCTCCTGCCGTGCCCTCTCCCTCAAGATTCTCTGGCATCTAATTTTTGTCCACAAGAGCTATCTCAAATGAAAGGATAGTGGATTTTGGATTCCTTGCCCGGGAACGGTTCAATATTGGGCGGATGCTTCAACAAAGGATATGGAGCTTCATGTGCAAGACAGAGATTGCAATCTACCCAAAATTGGTAAGAGAGTTTTATCAAAATCTCTCTGTTGATTTTACCTTTACTTCTTCCATAGTAAAAGGGGTTAACATTGAGCTGGACCGTACCTCCATTGGGAATATCTTAAGAGTCCATGTTGGTGAAGTTTGTGAGGATTCTCCTAAGGATAGAGCCCACCGGATTGAGACTATCCTAGGAATTGAGGATGGAGAGGGTGTAGACCGTTTGAAGGCCAACACCCTAAATGTGGAAATGAGATTACTTCATTATATAATCTCCAGAATTTTTATCCCTAAAACTGGTAGCTTCAACCTGGTCACTGAGAAGAATCTGACCCTTATGTACCACATTATCAGTGACATCCCCTATGATCTCCCTGAGTTGATGTTGACTGTGTGGAGAGAAACAGTCAATAGAGTCAGATCTGCTCTTCCCTATGGTATGCTTCTCACTCATTTTTTTAAGCATTTTAGAGTAAGATTGAAGGGTGAAGAATCCACCAAGCTGCACCATTCGGACTTATACAATGACCACTCTCTGCGCCGAATGGGTTTTGTGTAAAGATTAATGGGCGGTGGATCAGAGGAAGAGGCAGAGAGGCAGAGGCAGAGGCAGATGAGCCAGCTCAGGCTGAGGGTCCATCTTCTTCCTCATATAAGAAGGCTGGACCAAGTACTAGGCAGCAGCCTGAGGAGCCCACAGCACCCCAGAGAACATCTATTGAGCTCAGTTAGGATCAGCTGCAGTACATTGTCAGAGAGGTGTCATCTGCTCTCTCCAGCAGAAGTTCAAGGGATAGTGGCTCATCTACAGGTGATTTTACTATGGTACCTCACATTTATACTGTAAATGAGACCATGACTCAGATGATGATGAGGTTGGACAGGCTGAAGCACTCTGTAAATGTTATTAGTGGAAGACTGATGATGCATGAGATGAGAGGTCACGAATCTGGATCTAATCGTGACTCTGAGGAGTTAGTCCGTGTGGCTAAAGAAGTAAGACAGCTGAGAGCTCAGATTGTGACCTTTGGTGAAAAATCTGAGAGACTGGAGATGTCCATTGGTCTCCTTCACCATTTGGTCTCCAGCATCAGCGACCAGCTTGCTCTAGTTACATTTCAGCCACCTACCCATCCTGCTCAGCCACCTTCCCAGCCTGGCTTCACATCTGCTCACCCCCGCTCCAAGCCACCTCATGCTTCTTATCGTCCTCCTTCACAAGGACGTGGTTCTATATCTTCTGCTCAGTCATCTGTTGTATCCTCAGATGAGGAATAGTTTAGGTTATTCTTTTGTGTTTAGAATGTATTAGGATTTCTATGTATTGAAATGTTTGTGATGCTAGTCATGTATGAAACTCTTATGTATGAATGTCTATGTATGAAATTTTATATTTAATGAAATATTTTTTTTTAATTCTGTGTATAAAATTTTCTTCTTATAAAATGTGTCATGTTAATCTTCAATTTTAAATTTATCATAAAAATTCTTATATGAGATCTTTCACTTGTCATGAAAATTTTCAATTTTGAACTATCAAGGATGAGATGTATAAAATTAAGTGCTTAATCATTCACTTCCTTTTTGATTGATGACAAAAAGGAGGAGAATGGACCTAAGAAAAGATTACAGAGGGTAAGCACATATTTAAAAAGGAGAAGGATCTTTCTTGTCAAGTTTCAGCAAACTTTTTAAAAATTTTTTTGATTTTCAGCAAGTTTCAAAAATCCTTCATCATGCTTCAGTAAAGTTTTTTAAGTTTTCAAAAATTGTACATCATGTTTCAGCAAGATTTCAAAAGTTTCAGCATGTTTCAATAAGTGTCAAATGTTTTAAAAAGAAACAATGTGAGCATATGTTTAGGGGAAGAAGAATGCAATCACATAAAACTGTTTTAGCAAAAGTTAACCTATTGAGAATAAGATGATCCTTTTGAAACTTTGCAACAAAAAGGGAAAGACAAAACTTGTTGGTTTCATCTTACTTCTCTTTAAAACAATTAAGTTTCGTTTGAAAACTTTTCTTACAATTTTTAACATCAAAAATCAAAGTTTCGACACACTATGCAGATATTTGATACGCTTTTGGCACATTCTGGTTTAACTGCCGAAACTCTGAATTTTTTGATTCAAAATTACGATTTCAGCATGAAGATAAAGTTTATTAGCATAAATCTTCATTTCCAGCATATAACTTTTGAATTTGGCACTGAATTTAATCATTTTGGCACAAAACTTAACTTTTTCATGAAAAATTCAGATTTTTGCTGAAAATTCAGCTTTTTGAGTCAAAAATCACTATAAATCCCACTAAAAATTTGAATTTTTCAAATTTAAAACATGGAAAATGAATGTCATATTGTTTTTGAAATACTCAGATGAAAATTTTTAACTTTTGACTCACATTCTCATTTTTTGGCACTCTTTTCGAGATTTTTGGCACAAATCCTACATTTGAAACTGACTTAGAAACTTCTCCTGACATGAGCCAAATAATCTCAATCTTGTGCTAAGTTCAATACTGCATTGCTATAAATTATTATTTTAATCATATACTTAATGGTTTTCTCATCATAAAAAAGGGAGAGATTGTTGACCCCGCATTGATGTTGATGATTACAAAACAATAAGTAAGTTACTGATGATTTTAGTGTAGGTCAATATGATTTGCAGGTACACAGGAGTCACCAAGAATATCTAAACGGATTCCAAGCTTCAAAATCAGTATGTGGTTCAAGAGAGAGAATCTCAAGATCTGAGAAGAAGAATTCAAGGTCAAATTAAGTGAATCTCAGATGTTTGGCAATGTTCTCAAGTGAAGAAAGTTCAAGTTGTGAAAGTTGTGAGACCAAGCCTCCTTGATTCAATGGATTTGCAAGTCCGTGGAACAATTTTTCAAGTTTTAGAGTCATTAGTCAACTCCCACGGCAACTACTGTAACTTGGAATGGAAGAATGAAGCCCTAAGTCGACCCACATGTGAGTTATCAAGTCAAAAATGTGTCACAGAAGTTTTTACAAAAGAAATTCATGGGTTAGTCGGCTTTAGAGCCGACTACTGTGGCCATACAGAGACTTTCTCCAGGTTAGTCGGCTCTAGAGCCGACTTCTGATAGAAAAACAGTGGGTTTACCCATGTTAGTCGGCTCTAGAGCCGACTACTATGGTGTTAGTCGGCTCTAGAGTCGAATAACCTTGCTTGGGAAGAAGAAATTCGCAAGTTAGTCGGCTCTGGAGCCGACTAACGCCTTGGGAACTTGCCCAACGGCTAGTTCTGACATTCCAACGTTCGGAAATGGCCATTCCAACAGTCCAATCTCTCAACCAACTATAAATACAAGTTAATGGGATGGATTAGCAAGAAGTTAAGTGGATTTTTGAAGGATTACAAGTAAGAAAAAGAGAGATTTACCAAGTCAAATCCAAAGAAAATTCAGCCTGCTCCAGTTTTTAAAAACTACTGTTGCTGAAGTTCAAAAATCCTTAGAAGCTCATTCAAAGCTCCCACCAACCACTCCAGAAGCTTCATCAAGTGCTCTCAACTCCAGCATTCAAAGAAGTGAAGCTCATTCAAGGAAAAAAGGCTTCAAAACTGTAAAGTGTTCTTTATTGTATTTATTTGCTCATTAAGGAGCTATTCTTGCTGAACTTGTTTCTTATTGTATCTTGTTGAGTTTCAACTTCGTTGAAACTTGTGAGAGGTGTGTCAAACCCTTAATTGGTGGTTGTAAAAGCTTCCTTGTGTCTGGAAACAAGAAGCTAGCTGAGTAAGCTAGGTTGTAATCGTTGGAGAACGATTAGTGGTGAAAATTCCCAAGGGGTGCTTGGGGAGTGGATGTGGGTGCAAGGGTTAGCACCGAACCACTATAAAATCCTTGTGTTTGTGTGTGCCTTCCACTGTTATTGCTGTGTGTTTTAAGTTTGACACTTCACTCTCACACACTCTCATAACTTAACAAATATTGCACATATTGTTTAAAATTTTAAAAGGAACCCAATTCACCCCTCCTCTTGGGTTGCTTAGCTGGGCAATAAAATTGTTCAAGTATTACTTCAAGGAAATTAGTTGATCAATTATTGATTTGTCACATCACCAAATAATTTTATATCTAGGAGGTAAATCATGAAATATCCTGGCATTTTTTTTTTTGAGAAGTGAGTCCAATCAATTGTCAATGGTCGACATTTTCTTTGATCCATATGGGATGAAGTAGCTTTATAGATTAATAGACCTTCTTTCATTAGAAAAGGGTTCTTAACTCTTCTCCTAGGTTTAGGGATAAGTGACTTGGAATAATCTCTAATCTTGCTTACTAGAGGGTATGGAAGATGTCACGCCCCATACTCGAAGGTGGATTCAGGACATAACAATCTACCACATACAGAAAACAAATCCTACAACTTGCAAGGCATCTTTTATGAACAAATAATTAATTAATATCAATAAACTAATTATTTATTGAATCAAGCTAATCAAATTCAAACACATTGTCAGCAACTAAAAGATCATTATAAAGGTTAAAATCAAAACACTAAATATTTGTTCAAAGCTAATTCTACTTATAGATTAATAATAAATCAACTAAGAAACTAGACCAACATTTGCCCAGATCCCATTCATAAGTCTCTATATCTAAAACAAAAATAATAAAAATATTTTTATGAGTTAACACTCAGTAAGTAATCCTAAACATAATTTAGATGAATCAAGTGTAACTATGCACTTTAAAAGAAAACACTTGTTTTCAATAATATTCAATAACACATAACAATAATATCTATTTAAAACTTAAGTTTATAATTTGATGTCTATGATAATAACAACTCTACTATCATTAAACTATGGTTACACATATAATCTCTGTGATAGAACCAGTATAATGCATATAATCCTGCGAATGGAGGTTAGATCGCCACGTATATCCCCTACGAAGGTGGGCCCTAATATCTGTCATTTATCATCAATCATAACATAGTAGATTGAGAGTTTCCATACACAATAGTTCACTTATCAATAATTTTAGTCATTTTCACAGTCAATAGATTCATTTATCAATGTTTTCAACCATTTACACATGATTGTATAATTCCATAGCAAGATCACAAATCATGCTCTTCATGATAAAATTTTGCAGTAATAAGCAATAATGATATATAATTGTAACAGATCATAAGCTACATACTTGATCCAAATTTTCAATAAAATGATATGAAAGAAATCAAATTTTTAATTCTATGTTTTACCAAATATATATGACATTTCAAAGTAAGTATTAAACATCAATAATTCAAAATAATTTAAACACTTTAACAAAAAGTTAAATATATGTATATATATATTATTTAGTAATTTATTTAATCTAGATTTTCAAACAATTAATTCATAAAACTATGAAATTCTTTTAGCAATGATGAATAGTTTATAAAATACTCTAACTTATGATTAGGTTGCTTACCTTAATTTGCTCATTTATGAGTTAAGCCTAATCTTTTTGGGGCTATAGTCCACCTACATTCATCGATTCGAATTTAACTCTTAGAATCAAATAAAACAATTATTAGCAACTAGTTTACCAAGTAGTTAACCCCAACCTAGATCAAGACCTACACCCGCTACACTTCTCGAAATTAGATTTGGATCATAGGGGTTCAAATATCTAAAATTGGAGAAATAAAATAAATAATTAAAATAAACTCTATAAATGAAATGGGGAAAGATTAGAGACCAAGAATATCTCTGCTATTTGGAAAAGTTTGAAACCGACTTCAACCTATGCTAAGAACGGTCATTATGACCTTAATCCGATGGTCCTTGGCTACCTAGGGTGACGCTTGCTCACCAGCCATTATCGATCATTAACCTGGTAGTCTTTCATGTAAAACCCAACCTTAAGACCAGGTTTAAGAATTATTAAGCCAGGACTAAAGGTTAATTGGGCCAAACTCTTAATAGGCCAAAAAAAAAAAAAAAAATGAAAGCTAAATTAAGAAATGAGTCCTTGATCAACCAGAAATCCATCGCCTTGTTAGGGTGGGAATCAACTAGCTAGGAGATAAATCTTTATAAAAAGAACCCTAGGTTCTGTTCCAAGGGATGATTGGAGGTGGTTGACGGAAGGAGGAGGACGTTCGGGCTTTGCCAATTGCCAGAGGAAATCAGCGAAGGAGATAAGTTACTTCCTTCTTCCCCTCCTCGTCTTTACTTCCTTCCTTCCTTCCTTCCTTCCTTCCTTCCTTAAGTCTCAATCAACCGTCGGAGGGCTGCCAAGGGTCGTTAAACCGAAGAAGGGTTGCTCTTGAGATCGCATCTTCTCATCACTTGTTTGGCAGCCGGCCACACCGGAGCAGCCCAAACCAAGGAAAGAGGCCAAAAAAAGGATCACCAATGATCCTTGGAATTGGAAAGTCATCGGCCATGAGCCGTAAAAGTTTTTCATCCTAGTGAGTCCCTTGTTTTCCCTTGTTCCATGAAAGGAAAGCGGATTATAGCTTGGTTTTGGTGACGCAATGCACCCATTTGGAAGTCAAGCCAATCGAACACCGGACTCGCTGGATTCTGTGACAGAATAGTACCCATGATCGAGTTCCTTGGCCCGGCAAGACCTAATAATCTAAGACCTAGACCTAGCCATGATAGGGAGGGGAGTTCTTTGCTACTATGTCATGTTAAATATGGGTTGACTAGCAGTGCCAAACGGACGGTGGCTGGGCAGCCACTGGTTAATCGACCAACCGTGAGGGACATTCAGCTAGCCGAACGGCCAACCATGAGGATGGCCAAAAATTAGGAAGAAGGGGGCATCGGGACCATTTAGGGGATTGGAACCCATTCCCTTGAATCAAGAAACAAGTTATCCCCTGTTCTTAGGGTTAAACCGATCCAAGTCTTTAAGTTTAAGCCGATCTAGGCTCTAGTTGATGAAGCTATCTAATCTTTAATAAAGCATAAATTGGATTCAATTTGGGGTTTAAGGCTATGATAATTGACTCGCCGATAACAGGACCAAAACTAGGTATGCAAAACAAGCCTAATTTGCTAAATAATAGGTATCACTATCATGATCCTAGAAGGGAACCTTATTAAGGCCTAGTAATATTAAATTCATAGATTGATGGGGAAAGTTTAAATTAACAAAAAATAAGTATGGCTATGTTCTAATTTATCCTTAAACTATGTGATGGGTCTTGAAGAAGAGACTTTGAGTTGAGTTAAGGGACTAGCACTTGCATTCCTCAAGTAAGTAATGATTGGTCTCTTTTAGAATTTTTATCATATTTTAAGTAATAAAATAATTATAATCATTATGATGCTTAAATTATGAATATTACTTGATTATGTGTATTGATTATTTTGCTATGATATGCATCTTGATATTGATTATTTATTTTTCATGATGAAATAATGAAAAATGTTTGCTTAATGACTTGATGCAAAAGAATAATAAAGAAATGATGAATTTGATCTTTAAACTTCTAAAACTAACTATGTTGGATGACCTTCAATTCCACCAATAGAGGTTAAATGCTGGTCAATACCCAAACCAATGGAGAATGTGTATTAATCTAGATCCCACCAATAGGGTTAGACACTGATAATACTGATGACCTTAGGGGGGACATACATTAATCTGGACCCTACCTATGGGGGTGAAACACTGGCAAAATGATTCGAGTATAGTACAATTAGATGTTATATTAAAAATAAGAACCGAAATTGTGAAGATACATTTTATTGTATTAACTGTTAAATTACATCTATTAATATAAAATAAGTATATTAACATTATATTATATTTTCTAAATGGGTTACTCATTACTTACTGGGTAGTGGAGCTCATTATTGTTTTATTTTTTATTTTTTTTGATTCTAATCAGTAGCTATATGGGGATATTACTAGGAGAATGCTTAGACATGCAAGAAAAAATAAAAATTTTCTTATTTTAGTTTTGATCGTAGCTAATATAGAAACACTTGTTATGTAATAGAGTTCTTTTAGATTTGGAATTCTTTTAGTATTTGAATCTTTAATAAATTTTAGTGAGACCTTTTTATACTAGTTTGTTGTGATAGCATGAGGGAGCCTTGTATATTTGCCAAGAATCCCCTTGAATTTGGGTTTGGGGCATTACACTTCGGCTACCCCTGAGAATCCTTCATAACCATAGATATAGCTTTTTTTCTTCTCTAAATAGAGTCTAAGGAATAGCTAGAAGAGACAATAATCTATGCAATTCGAAGGGATTTTCACCAGATATTAATCTCCCTAACCACTGACAATTGCCGGATACTATTTTTTGGCAATGGTCCAGTTGATCATTTTGGCCTAAACACTTTTTTAAGTCTAATGAAACCCTCCCCAACACCAAAACAAAGAACAGGCAATCAACTGGTTGAAAAGATGTGAGAAATTGATGCAAGCAAAAGGCTTCGTCGATTGGAACTTGTCCTCACCACCGGCATCTATGGCTGCTCAATTAGTCTCAAATCGGGCCATAAACCTCTCCCTCAAAAGAGAGCATGGCAGGTGCTTTTCAAGGAACCCAAATCTTGGCTGCCATCGGTATAGTCTGCCGGTGACGTCAAAGATGATTGGGGGAAGAGGAACAGGGAAGAAAGGGAAGAGGACTTACTGGTGCTGGATTGCTGACCAAACTGGGGAAGAAGATTTTCTTGGCTCCTCCAAATTGTTCATCACAGCTTCTTGATCCCGAAGAAGGGTCTTAAGGTAACTAAATAAAAGACAAGAGGGCTTCGAATAAGGTTGATCTGGGCCCATTCTAAGTCCAGGAGGAGATGACTTCATATCTTCCAGGACTCTTGTTTCTATCGGGCGAGCAATGCCTTGGATTCCTGGCTATTTCAGTCATTTCTTCTTCTCCTCCTCTTCCTCCTCCTCTTGTGATTGATTTACGGTTTGGTTCAAAAGTGTCGAGTCTTATAGAAGAAGAATTATTCAACAAGTGGGCTTTCAATTTTATCTTCTATTAGAAAGACATTCAAAAAATATGTAGTCTCTGGATTCTATGATTTTATTAAAATCAAAGCGCACTCATTTTTCATTTGATTATCAAAAAATTATAAGTTGGGCTAGTCCAAAACTATTGAGCCCAAGTTCCTTTTCTTGGTGGTTGCAATCCCCAATTTTGTGAGGAACCCCCAACTTCTAAGAAAGTAATGGTTGTGAATCTTTCAAATGTCATAGGGGTTTTATCAAAGATTTTATAAGAGTCACCATTTGTTATATTACAACCTATTAACCAAGCTTGTCCACACAAGCTATTGGATAGCCTCAAATTAACTAACGCAGTATTAATCATGTTTGAAAACATCCTACTTTTCCTCTTTGCTACCTTATTAGATTACAGTGCATTAGGATATACTATTTGATAGATTATACCAATACATCACAAAATAAAGATACTTCATTTGAGGTACCCTACCTTCCTCTATTAGATCCTAATGTTTTTATTCTTTTATCCAATTGGTTCTTTACCTCTTATTTTTAATTTCTTTTTTTAGGGCCTCTTCTTAATTTCCTATCAAATTCACATGATAATATTTTGAGGAATCATTTATAAAGGATGTAGAGCATTTTTTCCTTCTTTTAGCCAATGGAGTATTCATATTACATACATTATTAACGTGAATTAGCTTTAAAAACTTTCACGTCACATGTGGGTATTAATTGTAACAACTCTTTTTTTTTTTTCAATATTCTTGAAAGGCTTGCAATGTTGTTTAGACAACAAACAAATCTAACACATTTTACTGATATCAACTTTTGATTTGGGTATGCATTCCACAGACATCATCCTTTTCAGGATAATTTTATGCACAAAACATATTTTGGAGAAAGCAATTTTCGACCAAGTTCTCTTTGATCTCTTAAGCTCACTGTAGATGTATCATATGAAAATTTCTTGAGTCAAAGAGTGACAAGACGATTCTTCATAAAAACTTGAATTGCAAATAAAAATTAAGATTTTATATATATATGCCCATGTAAAAAATATTTAATTACATATTTACCCTTGTAAATTGTAATTCAGATATTTACACCTCAATCCAATTAGTTGAATATAAAACCCAAAATTCTTAAACAAAACAAAAAATCCAAATATTTGATGATGACCAAATATAATAATTCATTTTACCTATAAAATTAAATTATTTCTAATAGCTTTCAATAATTTAGATAGCTAATTTTTCCTTTTTGATAGAAACAATAAGAAAAAAATGCATGCTTCATCATACTCTTTTGAAAGTTTTCAAAAACCTTACTATTTAAACAACTAAAATATGTTAATTTATTCTATTATTTCTACATATTCTTGTACCACATATATTATATTTTCATGAATTTTTTAAAAAAATTAAATGATTTGTGTTTGTTTTTATTAATTTTTCTATTAAAAAGTAATTAAATATATTTAAAAATTAGTATATTAAATTGAAAACTTGTCAACGACAATACATATCCTTTTCTACATTCTATACTATTTTTTAATAGTATAATAAATATAAAATAATCATAAATCACCTAATTTTTAAAATTTATCAAAAAATAATATAGAAAAATGTGTGGATTTAATATAACTAATTATTATCCTTTAACTATTTCAAAACAATAAAATATTGAAAACTTTTAAAATAAAACGATGATGTATTTTGATAATTTTTTAATCCTAAAGAGAAAATTAACTGTTCAAACATTATAATATAGTAAGAATAGTTCGATTCAACCACTAAAAGAATAAAAATCATCATATTAAATCATTATCAAATACTGTCCTAGTGGTTTTTTATTACTTGAAGATTAAGGATTTGATTCAATTTGAAAAATCATTTTAATTTCAATATTTTAGATCTCCTTCCTTGAGGATAAACATGTAATTTCATAAATTTTGGGAAAAGTATGACAGTTTAATGGTGTCTTTAAGGTGATAATAAGAGTGTACACATACGAGTACACACAAACATATATATATATATATATATATATATATATATATATATATATATATATATATATACACACACATATATACATACATACATACATATCTGTGTGTGAAAATAATAGGATCTAAGGGTAAATATGTAAATTAAAACTTTCATAGATTAAATTGTACATAACATTACGTAAATGCAAAATTCTTTAAAATTATGTATATGTAAAATAAAATCTTCATACCAAACCACTGTATGCTCATAGGCCATGAAAATAAATATATATGAAACCAATATAGATAGGAGTTATTATTTTTAAATATATATAAAAGATTAATCATTTCTATATTTTAGAAGGAGTTATCCTTTTAATGCTATATTTGAGCAACTAGATTTGTTAATAAGAGTGTGAACCCCACAATAAAATTATAAACACATATTTAAAGATCATGCATAAAATGATTTATCATATTCTATGGGCAAATAATTAGAATAAACTCTATCTTATTACAAGACAATGTAGTCAAAATCACAAATAAAAATATCATGGCAATAAACATCTCACAGAATGCTAAATATAATATGCATATGATATAATATGGTACATATACAAGCAAAATCTCACAATACACTAATTAAAATAAATTGCTAGAAATCATAGCCCGTGACATTATAATAGCATTTTAAAAATATTAATAAATTACAGTTTACCCTACTTTTATGATAAATTACCAGAAATAATAGAATCGATGACATAATTTTAGCGAGATTTTTTAAAAAAATGGGAAACAACACTTTTGCCATACATTTATTCCAAATGGTTCGCTATTAGTTTATAGCTTAAACTTGGTTTTTCTATTGATAAGTCAAAGTTACTTCTTCTTTTTTCTACTAATTTAGCCAAGAATCTTAATTATACTAATCCATTTAGATTTTATACTAAAAATACATTAAAAGTATAATATTTTAAAAAAATGCATAACATAAATATAATATATTAAATACCTCTTATTTTTAAATTGTAGCACTAATAAAATTTTCTTTAATTTAAAGAATATGTAAGAAAAAAAATAATGTACAAATATAGGAATATGTCAAACTTATTGATACTTTAAATATTTTAAATAGAATAGTTTTGAAAAATATCCTAAATAATAACATGAAGTTAGTCATTTTCCTTTTCTTATCAAATAGAAAAGGATTGAATTTTAATTAAAAAATATGAAAATATAAAATATTAAAATATATTTCAAATCTTTTAAACTGAATGAGTTGTGAATATGCATAATAAAACCTACTTTTATCAAAGTTTATTGTTGTCACGGTAGCTAAGTATTTGTTAGCCAATTAATAGGTCAATAGTTCAATTTAGTCCTCCAAATTTCATAAATGCAGGGATATAATCTTCAATACCTTTTTCTGCATTTTTAAAATATAGAGGATTCAATTTTTCTGAGTATTTTTAACCACTAAAGATCCTATAATTTCTTATAGTGTCATTTAAAGCTCAATTAAGTGGGGTAGCCTAGCCAGGTCTGGGAATTATAAAAACCTATTAAGTTGGTCCGAGTTTTGAAGTCTAGAACAATAAAGAGTAGATGCCATAATTCAATTTGTGGAGGGGCCGAATGTTGACTTTTTCTCATCATACTTGATTGATAATCTAACTATAAGTGCCAAAAAAAAAAAAAAATCCAACACAAATTAATAATTTGCACAGCCCATCATCCTACCATGGTATAGATTATCATCTCTTATATTATAACGAGAGGGTCTACCTATTTAAAGATCATTCTCATCCCTATATGGGGGATCAAGATATTACCTCTTAGAGCATAGCTTTTCGAATTTTTCAAGTTTAGAGGAATTTTGCTTTGCCATGTAAGCCAAAGTAATATAAAACAAAGCAGGTGAACCTCGGCATTTCTCCAACATTAATTGTTAGGAAAATCACAGCATGAGCATAGCAAATACAAATCTTTAAATGTAACAGCAAACCAAGAGTATGTTGTGCATATCAGGATGATTGGAGGTGCATGTGGTAATTTGACCAACTTTGTTAGAGTATATATCATCATTTTATTGTAGTGTGTATTAAGCCATGTTGCAGCACAATTGTCGTGAGTATCAATGTCATGAATAACAAAAAATAAAAGGAAACAAACATAACATCTAGAACAATCTAGGATCTATGATTGAAGAAGTTCTAGGCACCTTAATAAGTACAAACTTTTAGCTCAACTTCTCAGCGAATTACAAGAGATCTGATGTACTCTAGCAATGCTAATTGGTTAGCATATCATCAAGGAGCTCCCTTTGATACACCTTTAGGTTGTTTAAGAATAGAGAGAAAAGAAAATGGTAGAAACATGGTATTGGGTATGTTTCTCTATCACTATATGCCTCTTTGGGCCTTAGGACCTATTATCAAAATAGAATAATGGTACTTAACTAGAGGTGTCAAATGGGCCAGACCGATACTAAAAGAACTAACCTGTAGGCTAGCATGGTTGTCAACCCGACATAACTTCTGTAGAGGATCATGCCAGGGTGGGCATGTCTGGCTCATGGACCAATCTATACTGACCCATGTACCAACCCATATACTGACCCATATAATTTTTTTAAATATTATTTAAAAAATAAATTATATACATACCTTTTTTTGTGGATAGGTAAATGATTTGTTGTCGTGGTTGTATCATCTTGTTGCTCTTTTGCTCAGTCCTTTTCTTTATCTTTTAGTCGTTTGGAGGAAAGTTTTCAATCTTTATCTTCATCTTTTGTCTAACATAACTCGGTGTTGAAAATTAATTCAAGCATGATCTACACTATCAAGATTTTCAAGTTGTTAGCCTTATTTATTCATAGGTTCTTATCTTTTAGTAATAAGAATTGTATTTGAATCAAAGAAGTTATTTTATTTTAAGTGATAAGAAAAGTTTTTGAATCAGTAGAATTCTTTGCCTTGTTAAATTAGTTGGAATAAGTTAGAAGAAGATGCTATAGGATTCTTACCTTTGAGTACGAGAGTCTATTTAAAGGCTTTTGAGTTTGTCTTTTGTGTATCTCTATTAGTGCTAATGGCCATTCAATAAAATCCTTTTTTTTTTCATTTTTGAGTATCTTGTGAACAGTGTGTAAGCCATTTAAGCAACACTTGGTGGTATCAGAGCTAAGTTTTCTTATGACTTTTTGAGTGGAAAAATAAAGCATCTTGTGAGTTTTTGAGTAAAAAAAAGAAGTGTCTCGTGAGTTATTTCTTGAGAAAGTGTAAAACCAGTCAAGGCAATGGCAAACAACAATGTTACCACGGGTTCTTCTCAAAATGTCCTAGTTTTTAATGGCACCAATTATCAGTTTTGGTATGCTAAAATGGGAATCTGGTTTACGACACATGATTTGTGGGATTTAGGTGCGAATGGATATGTTGAATTTATTGATCCAGAGCAAAGATTGACTGTTGCACAGAGGAATAAATTGAGAGAAAAGCAAAAAAAAGATGCCAAAACCCTCTTTATGATTCAGCATGCTTTTGGATGATACAATATTTCTACGAGCTATGGCTGCTAACACTTCGAAAGAAGCTTGAGATCTACTCCAAAAAGAGTGTCAAGGCTTCAATAGAGTTGTTATAGTGAAACTGCAGACCCTTCATCGAGAGTTTGAAAATTTATCAATGAAGCCTTCTAATACGGTCCACGTATTCTTCTCAAAAGTCTCTTCAATGGTGAATCAAAATAGAGCTTTTGAAGAAAAATTGACGGATCAAAAAAATTATTGAGAAGATTTTGCGAAGATTTCCTTCCAAATTTGATCACGTTATAGCTAATATAGAGGAATCAAAGGATTTCTGTCAAACCCAGCCCTTTTGACTTGCTTACTTTATATTAAGATGCAATTAACTAAATTGATTTAAAAATATTTATATAATTAAAATTTTTTATTAAATCTATATTCATGATGGTCGGTATTGAGTTAGCTTTTAAGACATCTTGAATCACTCAAATCGAAGATCAATTAAAGAAATTAGAAGTAATTTAATGAACGCATATCATAATTAATGAATTTTTGATAAATTATTAAAATATCATTGATTAAGATAAGAATGATTTTTGGTATTGTTATCTGAATTTTTATATTTTAAAATTATATTGGATAACTTAGAAGTTAATTTTGAATCAAAAATTTATTTTTAAATATTTAATAAATATTTATCTTTTTTGTTTTCTTAAAAAAATTAATATCCTGGAAGTTTATTAGTTTTACGAAATTAGAATCCTATCAAAAGTAAAAACTTAGAAAATTTCTTTATAAATAGAGCTCAACTTTCTTTATAAATATATCTCAACTGAGGTTTTTTTGATGATAAAACAATAGTTCAAAAGCATAAAGAACACGAGGATTGAAGGATCAAGAATCAAGAGGATTGATAGAGCACTTAAGCATCAAAAATTAAGGATTAATTTTTAATAATTTTATCTAGAGAAATAAGTAATTTAATCATAAGTTAGAATATTTTATAAATTATTCATGATCGTTAAAAGGATTTCAAACTTTGGTAAGTTAAAAATAATTCATAACAAAATTTTTAGCAAATCTCACAATAAAGCTTGATGTATAAACTACACATATAAACTTGATGATGTAACAAACTTGATCTAGTTTTTCATATAAACAAAATATGCAAAGTAATTTACAAAATTTAAAATCATTTTTCATGACAATATGTATCTATAACATATTTCAAATTGAATACTAGGTGTAAAAAATTCTAGAAAATTTTTGTATAATTTATCAAATATAATAAAATGAGACATATGGATTTCCAAAGTATAACAATATCTCAATAACTTATTTAATCTAATTTTCTATGTAAATAAATAAATAAAATATTAACAAAATATTTTAATAACTCATAAATAATTTTAGTAAACTACTCTAACTATGATTAGGTTACTTACAAAATTCTAAAATCCAAATCTTATATAATTTTAGAAAGCACTCCAAATATAATCAGGTTACTTACAAAATTTTAAATTCACATCTAATATGATTTTATAAAAAACTCTAACTATAATTAGATTACTTACATGTTTTAAATAAAATTGATGGAAACTAATCCTCAAATTTTGATGCTCAAGGGCTTCACCAATCTTCTTGGTCTTTTACCTTGATACCAAAAGATTTTATTGAGCCCTATTTATAGAGAGATTTTCTTAAACTAAGAGATTTATTTCAAAGTTAAAAGCTTTCTTACTACTAATCTCCTAATACTAGTAGACTTTTTAGCTCTTCTAGGATACTAATTTCTTTAAAAAGATAAAAGAGATAAATATTCATTAAAATTTTAAAATAAATTTTTGATTCAAAACTAACTTCTAACTCATCTAACATGATTTTGAAATATAAAAATTTAAATAAAAACATTAAGAATCATTTTTAACAACATGAATGGCATTTTTGTATTTGCTTAGAAGTTCGTCGATACCGATATATGTTCATAAAATTGCTTTTAACTTTCTCAATTAAATTCTGATTTGAATGATTCACGATGGATTAGAAAGGTAACTCAATAACAAACATCATTAATATAGATTCAATAAAAAATTAAATATATTATTTTTAATAATTTTTTAAACTTAATTTAATCAAATTAAATTTTAATTTAAAGTGAGCTAGTCCAAAAAGAATAAATCTTACTTCTTGGAGCTTTCCCCTTTCCTCACCCTACAATTTCATTTCCACCTCCCTGCTTTAGTTGGTTTGGAGAATGGATTGATTGGATACCGAAAACCTTAATCTTTCAAAGGAACAGCTTCTACAACAATAGATAGGGATCATGTTTGGCATCCATGCCCCCTGCCCTCCAAACAATATAAGAGCCTTTCAGCTCATCCTGCTCACACTCCTAGATCCTCACAGCGGCACAACCTCCACCGACCCTTCCTCCATCTCAGTAGTAGTCGATTGATGGATGTTCGGCTACAGCAACAGGTGGAAATCAAGTCATATGATTTCACCTCCAAGTGGATACAGAATTGAGTAGCTAATAAGCTAAACCCAGTTTTTGATTTAGCTTATTATATAATCATATGATACTGTAATTGAGTAGAGCAGAGGGTGAACATAAGCATGATAAGCTTAAATCAAAAACTGGATCAGCCCCATAGCCCACTGTATAGCTAGAAATCAAGTCATACACAAATGAATAACTACTTGGAACTTTCATCTCATTAACAACTTTGAATAAACAATTGACTCACCGATACACATCAGCTTAATACTTGAAGAAAAATAAATTATTAACTAATTAATGCGATAGGTGAGCTTTGTGGTGGAATGATTTATAACAACAGTTTTGATATTCAAGGAAGTAGAAAAATCTAAACACTCATATCTTTAAGTTTTACTTAGTAATCAGAATGTGTTAATCAAGGAATAATGACATGAAGGCAAACAAACTTACAATGCAGCACATCAAATGCAAATCATTTCAGTTACATACCTTAGCAGAGCAAAAGGCATTAGAAAGAGCAAACCATGAGATTTTGCGATATAAAATCAATCCAATCCATCTGCCCAGACAACTCTTTCTTTTACCGCCATCTGAAACATGGTTAAGACAAGAAAATTAAGATAACCATAGCGTGACTTTCCATTCATATCCACAGACAAAAGTAGCAGCATCTGAATTCGATAGAACAGGTATTGCACTAGCCATCTCCCTCAGCCTATTACCGTTTTCATTCATTATCACATCAGTTGAAAAATTGCATTGAGCATTCCACTTCCTTCCCTTCGCAAACAGGATAACCATTCTCTTGGTTTTTCCATACACTATCTTAAATATTCTGAAATATTTTTCACTATATCCATGAAAACATGCTAAATTTCTTTACAAAAGTTTTCCTATAAACTACATCTCTTAGGATAATACCAAATACATGCATATGTGTTTATTTTCTTGTATATTTCATCAAAAAAAAAAAAAAAGGTCCAACCATGTCTTATTTACAATTCCGTTGTAAATAACCAGAAGTACTTTCACATAATTCACAAAAAAAGGCAACCTTTTCATTAAATCAGTGAAATACATGCTACATTATCTCAAAGAGAATTGTAGGATAATGCTCACCATATGTAATTACTTTCTTTTAGATGCACAGTAGAACATGATTCAGACTATATTTATGTTTTATTTACAACTAGTAAAAAATACTAAGACATAACTCACACCGTCGTCAGGTCCATGAAGCTCTTGGTTCTCACTTTCCATAATATAGAGCACTCAAAGGAAAAGGAGAAAAGATCGATAGCAGACCAACTGGATTTACTTTTGATACGAATACACTAATGCAACTCCATTTAAGTAACTGATTTTGGAAGCATGCTAGACATAAGAATGAAAAACACAAGGAGAGAAGATATAAAAGAAAATTGTTTGTTAGTGACAGCACTTGGATGAAGAAGATGACTTCAGATAACACCAATAGAATGAAAATTTAATTCAAAATTTGATATTTCATATTCATATTCAACACCAGCATCAAACTATATTTGGGAAATCAAAGAAGAATCAGTTCATCCTTTAAGAAATGATTCACCCTCCTACATCAGTTCTGTTCGAGGAATCATTGGAACATAAATAAATCATTACTTAAGTAATGAGGTAAGTGATCTTTAAGGGCCGTTTGCAAATCATTACTTAAGTAATGAGGTAAGTGATCTTTAAGGGCCATTTGGTTGATGATAATCTATCTTGATAATCAGAGATTATCCTGCAAATTATCATTTTTGGCAATTAAATATAATAATTTGGATGGCAATATTTGATTTTTAGCAATTTAAGATACCACAAATCATAAGATCTGATTCTGTTTTGAAAGGTAGATATTTAAGATTATTAAAATCTGGCAATCTTAAATTATACTCTTAACTTTTATATAAATATTTAATCTAATTATATATTTAATATTTACTTTATACTTTTTTAATATTTAATATTATATTTATATTAATATTAAATTTAATATTAACATAATATTTATTATTTTAAATAATATTAACTATTTATATAATAATATATAAATATTAAATTTAGAATTATTAATAATTTTAACCTTCTGACGTATTAAATTATTATATTTAAATAATTTATAATATATATTTAATATTATTTATATTACAAATATTTAATATTTAAATAATATAATATATATTAAATACTTGTAATATTTAAATCTAAAGTTTTTTTAAGATAATTTTATGTAGAATCCTTGCTTTTTTCTAGAACATTTCATATTTGAGAGGAAAAAAAGAATAACTACTTAAAAGATAAAAAAAGATGTATAATAAAATATAGATAGAATTCAAGAATATGATAATATAAAATCTTTCATTTCTGAAAATTTAAGCTAACATTACGCAAATCAAACATAATAATCTTATATTCCTAGTAATCTGATTACCAAGTATAAAATTACTATGAATGTAAGAACATTTTATCATAAATCAAATGCCATCAAGAACATTTTATCATAAATCAAATGCCATCTTATTGTAAAATAAATTTAAAATAGTTTTATTCCTAACAGTCTGAGTTGTTCAAAGAAGCCATGAATTCATATTTATAGTTACAATGAATGCTCACCTCTACAGGTCTAGCCATAATGTGATGATTTGGAGAAAGAGCAATGAGGCTGCAATCCCTTATCAAAGATAAATCAGTTTGGTTACTTACCTTAGATGGAAGGCCTTAGCAAAAAGCAAGCATGAGTATTTGTGGCGTCAAATCAATTCATTTTTCAGGAGAGATCTTTCTTTTACCATACGGTCTGAATAATTTCAAGACATAGGACATGCAAGATGGCTATGGAATGTATTTCCATAAATTTCTTTCAGTAAAAATTGCTGCATTTGAATTTGGTGAAGGAGATATTACCCCCCATCCATCTTTCTTGTTGCCCCTGTCAAATTGGGTTTATTGGTAGAAATGAGGAAGAATAGCATATCACTGGCAGCAAAACTCAGAGTTCATACTGTTGTCTATGAGTATGAGCTCCAACCCGATAAAGCTCAAGTTGGTAGATAGCCTTAGGGAGCAACTCTGTCAGGGAAGGATCCTGTGCCAGTGGAGTACGAGTCACCGAATGAAGAGTATTCAAGGCCTTTGCTCGCTCCAGAGCTTCACTCTTGGGCACATGCAATGCTAGATAGCAGAGAAGAGTCGCTCCGGGCGGGCAGCTGCGCCTTGTCCCCCGATCGCAGCAGACTCATCAGTGGTGGCACCCCTGCAAACTCTACAATTGTTTTGGAGTGCTCCGAACAGAGGAAATTCTCCGGATTGGCAAACTTTCCCAATGCCAGGGCCGCTTCGGCGGCGACGTCCGGGTTCCAGTGCCCGAGCTGGAGCACGAGCGGGCTCAAGACCCTGGTCTCCCGAGCTGGCAATGTCCGCCCCAAGCATCCAATAGCCTTGATGGCCGCAATCTGGAGGGCCGGGCTGATCCCCAGCTGAGCTACTTTTAGGAGCTGGTCCACCACCGACTTGGCTGCCGGGGAGCTCCATTTAAAGGCCGAGCGCCGGATGTCGGCGTCGGACTCCGCCACGGAGGCGATCCCATCCGCGTCATGAGGCAGTGGTGCTGCAGCTCGCCCTTCTCGAGCTCGACGAGCTTGGAGAGGCAGAGTAGGCCCTTGGTCTCGGCGATCTTGCGACTGTTGGAGACGCAACCTTTCGAGAGTGTCCAGAGGGCTTCGGCTCAGGCGATCTTGAGGGCAAGCTTCACCACGGAGCTCTCGTTCTCCCGCTGCTTGCGGTGGTGGTGATAAAAGTCCACAGGCCGGGTGGAGTTGGAAGACACGCGGCCAACGATGTCGGAATTGGCCGTCGCCGCTGCCGACATACCTTGGACGAGGGAGTGGATGGTAGGGGGCTTCTTGGGGGTGGGACGGGGGTCGTCGAGGGGGACCTCTAAGGAGAGGAGGGAGACGAGGGGCCGGAGGGCGTTCTCCCTGGCGAACTCCTCGCGGGCGAGGGGCTCGTGGGCGGCCATCCGAGAGACGAGAGCCGCAACGCGGGCCTGGAGGCGCATGGTGAGTCGGAGAGGACGCCGACGACGGTGGGGATGGCAAGCTCGTGGAGGAGGACGGCGACGTGGTCGGGGCCGGAGGCGAGGCTGGCGAGGGCGGCGGCGGCGGCGATCTGAGCGTCGACGGAGGTCCCGTCGCGGAGAAGGGCCAGGAGCGGGGGCGCGCCGCCCTCTTCGAGGATGATCTTCTTGTTGCGGTCGTTGTCGAGGGCGAGGTTGGTGAGGGCGTGAGCGACCTCGGCGCGGTCGGCGGGGGAGCGGGCGGGGGAGTGGACGGTGGCGAGGTAGCTCCAGACCCAGGAGAGGATGGGGTCGGTGCTAGCGATGGGGGGGAGGCTGATGACGGCGCCGGAGTCGTCGTCGGGGGAGTAGATAGAGATAAGCCAGCGGAGGTCGGCAAGAGAGGCGTCGAGGAGGGCGAGGGTCTTGCGGAAGTCGGCGGAGCCAGTGGTGATGGTGACGACGCGGAGGACACCGGAGCGCTTGCATCGGCGAACGAGGGCGAGGGCGCGCTCCAGGGACTTGGAGGCCTCGGCGAGGACGCGGCGGACAGGGCGGTCGTAGGCGGCGGCACGCCGGGCGGCGGAGCGGATCATGCTGGCCAGCTGCTCCGTCTGCTTACCCACCTCCGCGGACTCCGACTTGAACGACTCCGCCTCGTCAACCGCCTTCGCCACCCGCTCCGCCAGGAGGATCGGCAGCGACAGCGCCTCCTCTTCCAGGCCCTTGGTCGCGCTTCCTCCTCCCACTCCGCCTCTACTGTTCAACATCGTCATCATCTTTTATTCTCTCTCTTATCTCTCTTTAATGTCGACAAATCGTGAACCCCATCACCTTCATCCCAACTTACATCTTCTCCTAGAATTCTTGTACCTCTCGCCGGCGGTAGGGATGGGGATAGAGTCTACAAGGAGAGAGAGAGAGAGAGAGAGAGAGAGAGAGAGGAGACTGGGTTGGGTGGAAGCCCACAAAAATTCTCTCCCCAGGGCTCCCTGTCCTCGCTTCAAAACCAAGATGATTACTCGGCATTGATTAACTGAGATTATGATAATAATCATCAGGATTAGGCGTAGATACGACCGATGCCAGCGGGTAAGTGGGGCTGGGTCTCCAAAGCGTCCGTCGCTTCCTCGGTCCGGCCCGTGTGGTGGTGGGTCCAGCGGCATCTTTGCGGGGTGTCCATATGCGGTGTGCGGGTTGCGCATGTTCGGTGAGCGCTGAACTGATCCCCGGAAGCGACTGGTGGGCCCGGTGGGTTTGGTTTTCAATTTCTAATCATTTTTGACCATTTTATATATTTTAAATAAAATATTAAAATTTTTATATTTTAAATAATTTAATATTAAATATTTAAATGTAAGTAAATTTATATTTAATGAAGTTTGATTGAGAGATATATGCCTTAAAAGCTAACTTAAATATAATTATAATATGAGATTGGCTATATTCGAATATAGTTAAGTTTAGAATTTGATTATCTTTTTTATTCTTAAATTTATACGGATCCTAAAGTTATTTTATTTTTTTTATTTGTTTTATCTTTGAGATTCGCGAACTGCATGGATTCAAAGATAAAGAAGGTGACCGAATATAGCTTGGCCATATTCAGATATAATCAAACCTATCTTTTATAATATTATATATATTAATTTAGTATATAATTATGAGTGAAATTTATTCACAATTTCCAGTGATGTTGGCTTTATAATGTTTCTCATTAACTAACAATGTGCGATGGTCCAACTTGACTTATGACATAAGTGATGTGATAACTTGGCTAGATTGCTATAGATGACAAATAGCGGCAATTAGAGGCTACATGGCTGACCTTCCATTGTTGAAAAACTCATCTTTTCATCTCAAGAAAAATGTCAATCTATATGGAAAATATCCTTATTTGAAATGTAAGCCGATTTCATCTCCCAATTCAATTGTTAGGTTAGATTTTATATGTTTAGACATTCTATTGTGGGCTATTGTGAGTTAGTTTCAAAATGGGTTGAACCCGGAAGTGGGTTCAATTTAGATTAGCTTAGATTTAATGAACCTGAGAACCAGAAATGGTTTTAGACTCAATTGGGTGAGCCAAATCAGTGAACCCATTTGCTAATTTGATATCAAATGAGTTAGATTCAAACCAAATTAAGTTGGGTTTAGTCCAATTAGACCATAGTTAAGCTAATTAAATTGGAATAGAGTGGTTTAGTAATTAAATTAATTCACTAGTGATCTAATTAAATTAAGGTAAGTTAATATAACTTAATTTGTTGATTAGATCATTGATTAGCTAATGAGTAATTTTATTTGATTAATGATTGGTGGATCCTATAAGGTGACTAAGCATAAGTTAGTAAGGGGTAATTTGCTAAAAAGTTAGTTTAGTAATTTTTATGGAAAAGTTAATTAATTAAATTATCAAATGACTTAACTAAGCCATAAATGGTCTAGTTAAGAACAGTTAAGAAGGATAAAGTGGTAATTTTAAAACATGGGCTAGAAGGGCAAAATGATAACTTTCTTGAATTATGAATTTTAGTTAATTAATTAATTGTTTATGTTAAATATAGGTGATTATTGATTTGATCTGACAGAGAAAATTATTAGGTAATCTGAGGTACTATACCAACATTATACAATATGTTTCATGCCTTACATGCCTGCATACATCATGAATTTATTGTTGAATTTTTTAGCATATTTTAATTATGCATGATGATTTATTTGTAAAGTTGTTACATATGTTGTGGCACATCATTTAGGATATGAAATGCTTTTATTTTTTATTTGAGATATATGATTATGTTATGTTAAGATATGTTGTTTTGGTTATAGTATGATTATAACTTGGATGAATATGTGATGTGATGATGTGGGCATGTGACTAGTCATGGGGATGTGGTAGTAATGGCATTAAGGAAGGGCAATTTGGCTGAGAGAAGCCATTGTGGAACCATCCGTTATCGATGATTTACTGTTAATACGTGGTACTAGTTCCAACAAGATTAGCCTAGACCGGCGATACTGAGAGATGGCTAAAGGCTAAGAGTCGGTGTAGAGCCAGTTATGGATTGTTGACTGAGTATAATATATTAGGCACTAATATGGGAACCAACCTGTGATGTGTGTATTATCAGGTTAGGTTGTTAGATATGGATTACTGGTACGAGGTTTGCTAGTATATATCATCAATATGTTATTGTGCATGAGAGTGACTTAATCAATGCCATGGATGGTTGAGATTATGGATCTAATATTACTATTATATATGGTATGATTTCTAGCAAGATTGGCTTAGACCAATGACATTGGAAGAGGGTTGAAAGCCAAGTGAGGGCCGTAAGTCAAGAGCCAGTGTAGAACCAATCATAAACTATTGACTGAGTTTCATACATTGAGCACTAGTATGGGAACCAACCTATGTATATCTCTAGGTGAGGTTGTTAGACATGGACTACTGACATAAGGTTGTCAGTATGTATCTTTAGTATACAGATAATTGTAATGTAGATATGGATATGTTGATGTTTGGTGTGATTTATATTAGTATTTGTTTGGTTTTATGGTTTTACAGCTAGTTTCATGGATATATAATATTTCTTTCTATAAAAAGTTATTTTATCATACAATTTCGTTTAGGATTTTTTTGACATATTCATGATGGTATATTTTAAATTTCTATTAAGCTTTTAGCTCATTATTTTTCTCTTATTATCATGTTTTAAAGAATGATGATGATGCTTATCTGCTAGATCTAGACTTAAGCATTAGGTATTAAAAGTGATATTAGTGTATAGTTTCCTATATCAATTGATATTATAGATACCTGATATGTTCTTGGAGATTGATATTCAGAATTTTATGTACTAGTGTGATGACTTTGTGATAGCATTTTGAGATAAACAAGTTTAGCTTTTACAGATAATTTCATGATATTACTTATGTTGAGATTTAGTAGGCCTTGAGCATTTCGAGATAAACGAGTTTAGCTTTCGTAGATGATTTCATGATATTGCTTATGTTGAGGTTTAGTAGGCCTTGTGTGCTCTTAGGGTTCACTTTAAAAGTATGCAACTATGTTGCAATGTCCTTGGATTAGGTTCTTGATCGAGGGTTGCGATAGTCTTTTAGAGCTTGGAGACCTCACCTAGAGAGCTCTAAGTCCTCCTCTATTGCTCGACTAATTTAAACATCAGAGGGTTTCTTTTAGAGGAAGCTTGCTAGCCGCCTAACACTCTTTCTTTGAGCTTAGGAGACTAAGTCAGGTGGCATGACATGTTTTATTCAAGATGAGCTAATCGTGACTCCTTGGTTGATGTATGGGGGCCATATTTCGATATCAACTGATTGCGCTATCTATGGGAACGCGGAGCACCGAAGTGACGTGACCAATTGACAAGCCACCTTCAAGTAAGTATGAGCCATAGGTTGGTCGATTGCCAAGATTTCATAGGAGAACTGACCAATCCTATGCTTGCCCACTACCATGATTCAAACCAGGGATCCATAACTGACGTAAGAACTAAGATGAGTAGGGCCCATCTTAGTCCTCATAAGCCTTAAATAGCTTGTTAATTACATCCATGTAATATCAACCTAAAAAATTGACATCCATAACAAACACAAAGATATAGGTACGTACATATATAAACACACACACATATATACCAAAAGGATGTTTGCACTAATATGCACATATACACATCCACAACAACTATACATACATATACATATGTACATAAAGGGATTTACATATATAACCCATGAGATATACAAAAAGAAACATCCTTTACTTAGCCAGCATCTTCCAGAGGATGCAAGATACTACATCTACCCTTACCAAAAAAATAACCTGCAAAGGATGCAACTCATCTACCTGAATAGGTATCAACTGTAGGAAAAATATTGCGAGGAGTAAGATTGTCTCAGTGAATAGAAAATAAAAAATATAGCAAGGGAGAATAAGTAAAGTGTGACTCCATTAATCAATTAAATTTAAATATATATATATTTCATAAATTGTTTAAACACGAAACCATTAACTTAAAAAAAGTATTTCAACATCCCCTAAGAGCAATCTTTAGTAACCAGCTCAAAGGTTTAAAAGTATCAGAAATGAAAGTAGAGAAATAAATAGTACACATTACACATACCAGCATGAATTTGCACCTACATAAATGGTTGTAGTACTAGATGCCAAATAGAAACTATTCAAAATTACCAAAACAATATGACTCAAAAGCCTAAACAAAAAATTGCTAGCAGCCATATCAGAGGTAGATCATGTGTGTGGCCTTTACATGAGGCTACTATTAATCCTACTAGCAGAGGTGTCCAAATATCGGTCTATTGAGTATGTAGTATACCATAATACAAAAGGCACTTCTAAGTTCATATGAGCTTATATAACACATTAGAGTTTAGATGATTATCAACTAATCATATGGTCATACCTTTATAGAGAAGAATTTAGGTAATCATTCATATTAACATAAAATGATACGAATAATATAAGTAGGTTCAACTTATTTATCCATACTCGTCCTCATCCTCTAGAGTAGAAATTATACTATATAATACAAGTATAATCATTACATTTGAATAATTCAAATCATGAGTAGACAACAAAGGAGGCCATGAGCATAATTCTTATTCAAAGGTTAATTATATGCATTTGATCAAATTTTTGTGTTCATAGATAAACTTGGTTTTATGCACATGTGAACATACTAAGGTAGTCATGTGAATATGTCACTTCATGAAGGATTTATAACATATTTCAGCAACATGATGTAGAGGTTATTATCTACTCATAGATAATTATAATTACAAATTATCTCATGAGAAATTTACTACACAAATTAATTAAACATGCTATAGGAGTCATTTATCTATTCATAGTTAACCACTAGAGTTCCCTAAAGAACTCAAGTCATGTCAGTCTGCTCAAATTTCAAGTAGAGGTGGGTGGTAGATTCCCTAAGGTGTCTAGAACAAGGATTAATCACACATAGAAGAAGAGATATTTGCACTATTAGAGCATGGAAATAAAGATTATACATTATCATATAAAATCCAATGACTAAATTCAAAGTTTGGCTTGAAAACTAACACAAAATAATAAAAGTCCTAAAATCTTCTTCAAAGTAGAGGGACTCAGCATAATAGAAATAACAACCCCTTCAAATTTTACTTTGGTAGCCTTTGATTAGAAAAAGAATTAGCGAATAGTAGACCTAGGGTGTAGATCTGAGATGTTGAAGGAAAATATTATTGGAAAAAGATTTGATCATGAGTCCGATGTTAATCTTTGGTTGTTCCCACAACCGACCGATCGGTGGTCTCCTTTCTAGAGTTGGCATCGCAGCGATCAGTTACTTAATTGCTGACGGGACTCCATCGGCTAGCTATGTCCTTGGTTCGATAGTAAGAAGCCACCAGTTGTGGCTATGGGATGCTGCTTTACCAGGCATCAAAGAAGACTAGTATAGTCCCATGCTGTTGAGAATTTGGAGGGACCTCTCCCTCTTGTTTTACTGTCAGATGGCCGGCCTTACTTATCAAATGAAACTCAATCAATTGGACAAGAATTTCAGTCGAATAGGAAAACTGGGAACTAGTTAAATGAAGAAAGAGCCAATCTAATTTTCATTTTTCACTTACTAAACTATGAGGATTATCAATGAGCATCTCTCCCAACCCTACCTAAGTTAATCCAGCTATGATGATATAGTTAGTTGTCATCTTGACAGCACCAAGAGATGGCACAAGGAACAAGGCATCGGCCTTTCTACGGTTTAAATACTCATCGGCAACCACCTATTGACTTGCCGAGGCCCATAAAAATTATCTTAAAGGATAGAGGCAAACAGGGTTAGAGTTTTACCTTCTTTGACAAGCTTTTTTGGTGACTCCTCACTCCAAACACCCTTCCCTTCTCCTTCCTCTCATCGCCCACCTAATGCCCTCCCTTTTCTACCTTAGATCAAACCCTAGATGTCCTTCTTTTAGTTGATTAATTTCCTCTAATCCTTCTTCAACAAAGTTTGGAATTCTTGCAATGATCGGAATTCCTCTCCTTATTTGGAAATAGAAGCCAAAACAGGGAATGGGATCCTTGTTGGGTCTCATTTTCCTATTTTCAGCTTATTTTTTTTATTTGGCCCATCAACAATTTGGCCCATTCTCTAGTGGACTCTGGTTGGCTTAGTCAACCTAACTTAGGGTTGGGTTTTACGTTCTCTTTCTTAAAAAATTTTATCCTTGAAATTCGTGTACCTGGATTTTCAAAAAAAAAATTGGGAGAATTATTGTTTCATATTATTTCTAACTCCTATTGGCTTCTCGATGTATTTGAATTCCTTTTTCTTTGGAATTTGAAACTCATGATTTTCTTTTGTTAATCAATTGAGGCCTAGTGTGCAGCTAACCGATCCATTCCTAATATGTTATAAAAATCCTGTATTCCCCATATAGTCAGGTTGGTTAGCAGTATGCTATTTCTTATCTTGAGGGGTAGGTCTTATAAATGATGCTAAAGTTCAGTGTATCTCTAAGAGAAGTAACTATGCATATCTCTATATCATTAGGCTCAATAGTCAAGTTATGGTCTTTCATAATATATAGCTCCGATATCGACTAATGTTAAAGTATAAACATCTAATATAGGAATAGTACCTATCACGGTAGCATTTAAGTCTGAAGCATCTTATTGTATGAGAGTGAAAATTCTTCCTTAAGCCTTTGGTTTTGGATTCTTTTTCCGATTCTAAGTGGGAGCTGATTTCTCCTTTTTCTATGGATAATCAATAGTCTTGTGTCCTCTCACACCACATTCAAAGCAAGCTCCTATTGCAAGTAGACATTCCTTTACATCATGGTTCCTTTAACATCTAGAACGTATTTTGTCAGCCCCTAAACCTTTGGCAATTCTTACCTTCCTTTTCATTTTGCCCATCACTGTCTCTAGATCTCTTTTTCTGATTCTTTTCTTTTTTGGCTCATTCCTCATTATTTTCTCCTTCCACTAGAAGGCTTTGTTAACTATTGTTGCATATAAGTGCAATTCCAAAATAGCCACTCCCTTCCTAATATATGTTTTGAGTCCCATCTCAAACTTATGGGCCTTACTTTCTCCATTCTCTACTAGCTTTGGAGCAAACTTGGCTAACTTCATGAATTTGGCTTCATACTGTGCTATAGTCAAGCCCCTTTATTTCAACAATATAAATTTTTGCATTTTCTGTATCCTAATGTTCTAGGGGAAATACTTCTCATAAAAATCCATGCAAAATTTCTCCCAAGCCAGTGGCTTGGCTTCATTATCATATATGTTCTTTAGTATCTCCCACCAATCATTACCTTCACCCTGTGACATATATATTGTAAAAGTTACTTTGTCTTCCTCTTGGCACCTCAGTGCTGCAAAGACTTTCTCCATTTCCTTGATCCATAGTTCAACTTCAAAGGGTTCAATAGTACCTTGAATAGAGGTGGTGCTAGCCTCTTAAATTCTAAGATACTGCTCCTTTTTTTTATGAGTCCTGACTACCTCTTGTCATTATTGCTGAGCTTGATTTTGTTGCAAAAATTATAGTTGCAACATACCAACTAATGTCTGCATTAATTGGTGCATCCTTAGTCCCTAGGGATCAATCAAAGCATTTCCTGCAAGATTGCTCACTCCTTGTACAGGAGTGCCATCAGCCTATCAGTTTAAAGATTCCTCGACAGCATTGTTAATAGCTTGCCTTCCTTTATGTAGAACCATATGATCCTATCAAGAATAAAATTTAGTTACTAAGTTTCCTTGTTAATCTCTTTTCTAAGTGTATGTCTATCCTTTACCTGATGATACATTTGTCCCACCTTAATTTTTGTCATCTACCCACCTACACTTAATTTTTATCTTTTATTCTTATTTCGTTACGTAGGTTAGCTTGCTTTGATACCACTTAAGTTGTCATGCCCCGAACCCAAGATCCAAGTTGGAAGCCATGACAACCGCCACATACTCATAAGGAGTTCTTTACAAATATTTAAAGCATCTCACATGATATCATAACTCAACAATATACAGTTTCAATCATAAAATTTAAAATATTCCCTCAAGTGAATAAAAATAAACATTTAGCTACAAAACTATTATTTTAAACACTAAGTCTCAACAACTAATTAATAAAAATTTCTTTTCTTTTGCACATCCAGACACTCTCCTAATAGCATCCCCATGCAGTTATTAAGCAGAATCTAAAAAAAAATAGAAGAAAAGATAAAATATAATGAGCTTGACAACCCAATAAGCAATGATTAGCCATCTAGAAATATAACATAATGTCAATATACAGATATAATTTATTAGTTTAAAATAAATAATATATATCTTTTACAATCTTAGTTCTCATTATGTCATATCATTTAATCATGCTATAAAGAATCATATCGCTAGTATTTTATTCTCACAGGCAAGATACCAATTAAGGTGTAGCCCCCAAGGTCATGGGTATCACCAATATATAATTTCCATGGGTAGGGTATCAATCGAATATATCCCCTAAGGTCATAAATTTTTACCGCATACATCCCCACTAGTAAGGTATCAACTGGGTATATCTCTCAAGGTCATAGATTTTTTTAGTGTATAATCCCCATTGGTAAGGATCTGAGTCATCTAGCATAGTCAGTTTTAGAGTCTTTAATTAAGTTTCATCATCTTTCGTTAAATCTTTTCATGATCAATCCAACATCTTTATCAATTCATCATAAGTAATAAATAATCAATATTAAGTATAATTATGGCAATCATAGTCAATATGCAAGTATGCAATATTCATAAACAAAGCGTTATAGAATAATAAGTATTTATTTATTTAAAAATATGATAAATTCTAGAAGTGATCAATCACTATTTATCTGACGAATGTAAATAAATCAGCTACCTCAACTCAGGGTTTCTCTTTTGGACCTAACATATAATTTAGGATAAATCAACACATATCCAAATTTGTTCCTATTAATTTAAATCTCTCATCAATTTCATAATTTTATTTTACCAAGTCCTAAGGTTCCTTTCAAGGACCATGGTATAGATACCGTATCCATCATCTCAGTGATTTAGGCAAGTCCCCACACCTAGTTTAGAGATTGTTATAGGAATAGTCAATTAATACAACTTAAACCTTAATCATTCTTCTACTTTAATTAGTGTTAAATGGTTTATTCCTATTAAAGCCCAAGTCCACTTAAATTCTATGTAACTAGTTTAGCCCAGCCCCAAGCCTTTAACCTCTTCATTAATCATTTTAAACTGGCCCAAATAACATCAATCTTGGTTCGGCTCATTCTAAAGGGTAGGGGACATGCGTGGTAGTTTTGAATTGTGTGGATATACGCGTTATTTCATGATTTTTGATCCCAAGGGACATGTACATACTTATCACAAAAGAAAGAATAGGCATGGTATTTAACTATTTAGAAGGGCATTTAGTTCCAATGACCAGCAAGGGATGCATGGCTAATTTACTTTTTAAGCTCAAATATGAGGACACACACACCTTAAAAGAGAGGACTCATGCATCGATTAATCTGTTGGAAGGGGCATTTTGGTCTTTTATGAACCGAGAACATGCGTGTCATTTTGATTTTAAACCTAGATAGAGGGATACATAGTTTATTGAAACTATTAGAGGGGTAATCTAGTCTTTATCGCATTAGGGACATATCCGATAATAGATTTTTGGAACCAAAACAGAGGACACCTGCATCATTTGCATTTGTTGGAGGGGCATGAAGGTAATTAGGTGGGTTAGGACATTTAGGTATTAAAAATTGAGCCCCCAAAATAAGGGATGAATCTTCTTCACAAGTCCAATGCTAATCTTGGGCTATTCCCATGATCGGTTGGTTGGCGGTTTTCTTTCTAGAGTTGGCATGGTAGCGGTCGGTTACTTAATGCTGATGGGACTCTATCGGCCAACTACAGCCTTGGTCAGGCGATAAGAAGCCATCGGTTGTTACTATGAGATGCTGCTTTACCATGCATCAAAGAAGACTGATATGGAGTCCTATGCTACCATGAATTTGGAGGGACCTCTCCCTCCTATTTTATCGCCAAATGGCTGGCCTTACTAATCAAACGAAACTCATTCAATTGGATAAGAATTTTAGGAACTGAAAATAGAGAACTAGTTAAACGAAGAAAGACCCAATTTAATTTTTATTTTTTTCTTACTAAACTATGAGGATTGTCGATGATCATCTCTCCCAACTCTACCTTAGTTAATCTGGCTATGATGATGTGGCCTGTTATCATCTTGAAAAAATGCATAATCTGAAAAAATGTAAAGTAAATAGTTTTATTTTATGATGCATGCAATTATTCCGATGTCATTTTTTATCATATTGATTTATAAATTTAAGATTCTTACTAAGCTTCTTTAGCTCATGATGTTTCTTGAAATTTTTATTATTCTTAAGGCCTGCAAAGAATAAGCCTATGGTAGGATTGAATAGCATAGAAGTGACAGAATAAGCCTACTCTAATATTGTTGGAACTATAAAAAATGATATAGTTGAACTTCAATTTGAAAATGTTCTGTTTAGTCCTTATTTTAAAAATCAATAAAAAGTTTTTTATCACAATTATTATGAATTAAATGTTCCAATAGGCTTTGCATATTTCTTGAAGGTTTACTTTGGAAAATGTGTGGCTGTGTCACAAACTAACTCATGTACTGGGCTTGAGTTATGATAGTTTTTGGTACTAAAGTATAGGTTTAAGGTCATTAAGAGGGGAAGAACAATATAAGCTACTTGAAAATTAAAGTTTTCTATATATAGGTGACACTAGTTTGTTTAAATGTATATAATTATGTGTTTACCCACATTACATATGTTGCAAATTATAAATGAAATATGGAGATCATACTAAGTGGCCCACTCAGTTTGCTGATAGCACTACTGCTTGGGTATGCACCATCCTCACTAGTGAATAATATGGGGGATACTCCTAAGGTAGACATGCCTAAGGTTCCTAAATTTAATATTGAGAATCAAGTGATCCTCTCTAGTGGATGCAACAATTATTTATGACCATGCAACAATAGCAGCAACAATTGTTGGAGCACTAGCTATTGCAACAATAGTTGCAACAGTAATAGCTACTACATCAAAAATAATTGCATCATAGCAGCCCAACCAACTACAAGCCTAGCTCTAATAGCAACAAGGTACCATGGCCGAACTAGGGCTTCAAGCAATCTGATTGAATTTAAGCAATATCACCCACTAATCTTCAAGGATACTTTAAACTCCTTGGAGGCCAAAGGCTAGATGAAAGAGATGGAAAAAATCTTCAAGATCCTCAACTGTACTAATAAGTAGAGAGTCAATTATGCCACTTTTATACTTTAGGGAGAGGTAGATGATTAGTGGAAGACAAAAGTAGCCAAGCGAGGGCCAAATGTTGCACTATTCACTTGGGAAGGGTTCAAAGAAATTTTTTATGAGAAATACTTTCCTTGAGGCCTACATTAGAGAAGTTTTGGGGGTTTGTTCAGTTAGAGCAAGGCAACGTGATAGTTGCCTAATATGTAGCAAAATTTGAAGAACTATCCGAATATACTGTAACTTTGGTGGCTATTAACAGTGATCGGGCCAAGAAATTCAAAAATGAGCTTAGAGGATAGATCAAGTAGTAGGTGACCACCTTTAAGTTGACAACTTATAAGGAGATTGTTAATAAGGCCTTGGTGATCAAGAAGAGCCTTACTAATGTTCAAACTGAGAAAGAGAAAAACTTGAAGAAAAGAACTCGATTGGCTGGTCATCAAGGTTAGAGAAATCAAACTATCCAATCGAGGATCAAGAAGCCAACCACTTCTACTAAAGACTAAGATTGATCCTTTGGTACCATCAAGTGATACAGATGTGGTGGGCCCCACTATCAAAAAGATTGTAGGTGGCCTGGAGAGGCTTATTATTTGCATGACAAGTAGGGACACATGGAAGTTATCTTAAGAAGGTAAAAGAGTTGCAAGAACATCCAGTTTCTTAGCCCAATCAAGGGGACCCACAATAACAAAGTGGTCAGCAAAAACCCAAGACTTTAGGCCGAGCGTATGAGCTTACCTAACAGGATAAAGGAGCTTCTAACTTTGGAGTAATAGGTTATGTGACTCTAGAATGCATGTAACATGAAGTAGTATAGCTAAGAATTATGGTGTGTGGCAGGTATGATCAAGGTCCCACCTATTTTTACACATGCTCCTTTCGACATCGGTGCTGTTTATTCATTTATATCTTCTTTTTTTGTCAAAATGAATGATGTGTTGACATTTGAATCATTAGATTATGAGTTATGCATCTCTACTCTGAATGGAGGAATCATTATAGTAGACTTTGTTTGCAAGTCCTATATTATAAACATAGAGATTGAGTGATGCTGGTGGACCTATTAGTTATGCAATTAAGGGATTTTGATGTCATTTCAAGCATAAATTAGTTAGCAACATACCATGCTACAATAGACTACTTTGGGAAGAACACCAAATTCTAGATTCTAGACCAACTAGAATTCAGTTTTATGGGTAGTAGGTTGAGTCCTCTACTGAAACTGATTTTATCCTTATAAGATAGAAAGCTCTTGAGGAAAGAGTGTGATAGATTCTTGGCCACAGTAAGAGATATCAATCAAGAAGAATTGAGATTGGAAGATATTCATGTTATAAGAGAACTTTTTGATGTGTTTTCTAATAAACTACTACAATTACCTCCTAATCAGGAGATTGAATTCTCTATTGATTTGATTCCTATCATTACACCTATTTCCAAAGGCCCTTATAGAATGGCTCTAGCTAAGTTGAAGGAATGAAAAAAACAATTGTAAGAAATGTTGAATAAGGGCTTCATTAGGCCTAGTGTATCACTTTGGAATGTCCGAATACTATTCATGAAGAAAAAGGATGGAAGTTTCTAGCTTTGCATTAGCTATCAGAAACGAAATAAGACAACAGTATGAAACAAATACCCTTTGCCAAGAATTGATGATGTATTGATGAACTAGGTGTTTAGATCCTATTTGGACTAGTTTGTAGTAGTATTTATTGATAACATCCTATTCTATTCAAAGAGTTCATCTAAGCAAAAGCAGCATTTGAGGATTATATTGTAAACCTTTAGAGAGAAGAAGCTTTACAAAGCTACAGAAGTGCAAATTCTAATTGGATAATATTTCCTTTTTCGGACATGTAATCTACAGGGATGATATCTCTATTGACTCAAAAAATATTGAAGTGATGGAGTGAAGTTGATGCACTAATGTATCTGAGGTGCATAGCTTTCTGGTGTTAGCTGAATATTATCAAAGATTTATAGAAGGATTTTCTCGCATTGCAATAATATTAACGAATTTTCTATTACAGCAGGTTTATATCAAAGATTTACTTTTAATTCCTATGTTTTGCTTTACTTATAATTAGCTTACTAGATATATTCAAGATAATATTTCATAGTACATGTTATTTACAAATGATATAGTACTAGTAGATGAAACTAAGGTTGGAGTTAATCATAAGTTAGAAGTATGGTGAAATGCATTAGAATTTAAAGGTTTTAGGTTAAGATAAAGAAAAAAAAAATATAGAATATAATTTTATTATAATTAAAAATGGAAATGAATTTAGAGTAAAAATTAGGGACTATAAAGTTACTAAAAATAATCATTTTCAATATTTAGAATCGATTATTCACAAGGAATGAGAGATTGAGAATAATGTTCATAAAATTAAAGCAAGTTGAATAAAATAAAGAAGTGTAACTAGAATATTATATGATCGTAGAGTACCTACTAAATTAAAGAAAAAGTTTTATAGGATAGTCATAAAATCAGCTATGCTTTATGGCACAAAATGTTAAGAGTTAAAAAACTACATGTATTAAGATGAATATGACAAAAATGAGAATGTTGAGATGGATATGTGGTAATAAAAGAAAGATAGGATAAGAAATGAAACTATTCATAAAAAATATAAAGGTAATTCTAATCGAGGATAAATTAAGGAAATAATGAGTTGTTGGTTTGAACATGTGCAACCTAAATCTAGAGATGTACTTGTACGAAGGAGTACTTGATACATGTAGATAGAAAAAAGAGGTAGAGATAGACTAAAAATTACATGGAAGAAAGTTATAAAGAAAACTTATAATCTTTGTGTTGACCCCGCATTGATTTTGATGATCACAAAATAATTAAGTAGGTTACTAACGATTTTGGTGAAGAATCAATGTGACATGCAGGTATACAAAGTCACCAAAAGCATCTAAATGGATTCCAAACCTCAAAATAAGTATATGGTTCAAGAGAGAGAATCCCAAGATCTGAGAAGGAGGATTCAAGGTCAATCTAAGTGAATCTCAGATGTTTGGCAATATTCTCAAATGAAGAAAATCCAAGTTGTGAAAGTTGTGAGACTAAGCCTCCTTGATTCAATAGTTTTTTAAGTCCGTGGAATGATTTTTCAAGTTTTGGAGACTCTAGTCAACTCCCACGACATCTGCTGGAACTTGGAATGGAAGAATGAAACCCTTAGCCGACCCACATGCAAGCCATCAAGTCAAAAATGTGTCACAGAAGGCATTATAGAGGAAAAACCTGGATTAGTCGGCTCTAGAGCCGACTACTGTAGCAAACACAGAAGGTTTACCTATGTTAGTCGGCTCTGAAGCCAACTAACCCCATGTTAGTCGGCTCTGGAGCTGACTAACGCCCTGGGTGAACCTGTAACGGCTAGTTCTGACATTCCAACGTTCGGAAACGGCCACTCCAACGGTCCAATCCCTCAACCAACTACAAATACGAGTTAATGGGATGGATTAGCAAGTTTTTAACTGGATCTTTGAAGAATTACAAGTAAGAAAAAGTGAGATTTGTAAGGCCAAATCCAAAAAAATTTCAACCTATTGCAATTTGAAAAATTTCTGTTGCTGAAGTTTGAAAGTTCATTGAAGCACATTCAAAGCTCCCACCAACCACTCCAGAAGCTTCATCAAGTGCTCTTAACTCAAGCATTCAAAGAAGTGAAACTCATTTAAGGGAAGAAAGCTTCAAATCGTGTAAAGTGCTTTTATTGTTTTAAATTGCTCATTGAGGAGCTGTATGTTCTGAATTTATTCTATTCTTGTATCTTGTTAAGTTTCAACTTGGTTGAAACTTGTGAGGGGTGTGCCAAACCCATAATTGGTGGATTGTAACGGCTTCCTTGTGCTTGGAAATAAGAAGCTAGCTGAGTAAGCTAGGTTGTAATCGTTGGAGAACGATTAGTGGTGAAAATTTTCAAGGGATTCTTGGGAAGTGGATGTAGGTGCAAGGGTTAGCACCGAACCACTACAAATCTTTGTGTTTGTGTGTGTCTTCCACTATTATTGTTGATTATTTTAAGTTTGTCACTTCACTCTCACACATTCTTACAGTTTTGAAAATATTGCACATCTTAGTTAAAATTTTCAAAAGAACTCAATTTATCACTCCTCTTGGGTTGCTTAGCTGGGCAACACTTTGCATCTTACAAAAAAAACATGATTCAAAATAGAGCTAAATGGAGAAAAAGATTCATGTAGTCGATTTCAACTAATTTGAAATTAAGACTTTATTGCTATCGTTAATGTATTCTCTATTTTTCTTATGAAAAAGAAAAATTAGAAATGGAAGAGAAAACCATATGAAAAACAAAAAAATAAAAAAAATCCATGACTAAATAGATCCTACACTTTGCAATCTTTTTTCATGATTAACCCAAAACAACAATATTATTTTTATTAAAAATAATCTTTTAAAAAATTTATTTCTAAAATACTCCTATTCCTATTTGGAGACGAGGCATAGGAGGATATGAAAGCTGCACGCCCAAAGTCGGGCCCTTTGTGTTGAATGGAAGGTGATCAAAGGTGATCTCTCAACTTCGGTCGTTATTGCGATATGACCTATCTGTCTGCGATCCAATCAGTGAAATGAGATGGCTGGTCGTCTCCAATTCCGGTGTTCTAACTTGGCATAGGAGTTGTTGAATGGTCTTAACCTCAGCCACATCCAGTCAGTTCAACTTGCTATTGATTTCTTACCGGCCAAGCCAACGTAACTGGAAATGAGAAGATCACAATCTCTAATTGACTTGGAGAGGGATAAATGAAGAAATAATTCAAAACAAAGCGTTCAATCCCAGCTAGGTGGTCAGGCAGCCTTGCATTTCTATAACGAATCATTTGTAGGGTGGGGGTTGTTGGACTCGGGCATTTGGGCGGCCTCCTGCAGTCTAATGCGAATCATTTTGGTAGGCCAATTCTTCTTAATTCTATAAAGTTATTTGATATTAGGTGATGGTCTGAGATGGTGATAAAAATATTTTATTTTATATTTTTATTTGGACAATAATGAACCATCACCATAAAAATAGGATCATTGCCCTTAGGACAAAGGCAATGATCCTAATCTCACATAAAGTGTGAGAATGTCCTTGGTAACGACGATCTTCATTAAGGGCTACTTTGTCTCCATATTTATTAATCTCTCCCTTATATTAAAATAATATAATATATTATTTTAATATATAAATATTATATAATAATATTTATTACATATTATAATATTAATATTTAATTAATATATTAATAATATACAATATATTATCATTAATATTATATTAATATTATTACATATATTAACTGTATATTATATATTATATTATTATATATTATTATAATATAATAGTATAATATACTATATTTTATAATATATTATATATAATACATAATATATATATATATATATAGTATTATTAATCCTATATTTAATATATAATTTATACATAATATATTATATAATAATAATAATATATAATATATATTATGTAAATAAATTTTTAAGGGAATTATTGGTATTGCATGTATGGTTACTTTTTATTCTTATGATATAACAAATACAATAATTTATGATTATTAATATTTTTTATTATTAAAATATTGATATAATATTTTATATCAATAATTTTGGAGCACTGATGCTTAACAAACGTTCCCCTAGGCTGTGGATGAAAAGTTGTGGCTGCAGGCCTCGTCCAAAGTTGGCAATGGCCTGGTGGGAAGTCAAGTTGGCCCTTTATTTCACAATGAAGGGGTCAGTCTAGAAGGAGACCCACTTCTAGTATCCCGAATCAATGAGAGTGCTGGGTGCCTTCACCGCCCTACTAAGACGCTTCCCTTCTATTGGCATCAATGGCACTTGCATATATTTGGTTGCACTTCAATGATCCTTATTTTAAATCATCTTTTATTTCTAAAATCACAATAACCATATCCATTCTTGAAGTGAGATACCTAAGATTATCCTTGAAGGATCAAAATGCTCTTCATCCATATAAAAAATTCTTAATATTATTTTCATATTAATCAATATAATCTAATATTTATAATAATATAATATTATAATATACAACATAATTATAATTAAAATATTATAAATATAATATCATAGTAAATATAATATAATATTATAATGTTAATCATAATATAATATTTATAAAATATTATAATGATAATGTGATAATAAATAAAATAAAAAAATGATATATTATTATATAGCTACAAAATATGAAAAGTAATTTTGGTATTATATGGCTAATAATCTTGAATTTGACATATCAAATATCTCGATTGGACATCTTTAATAAAGGTGATGATTTTATACCAGGAGAACAAGTTTATGTGGGATAAAATCACTTATGATTTGAAGCCATCATGGTAATCCTATTCCGGAAACCATTATAGCAATCCTACTCCGGTGGCCAGATGCTTTAAACAAATCAAGTGGCTGATTTGAAGGCCAATGGGGCAAGAACAAGCGCGCGAAGCATCCCTTTATGTAAGACTAGTTCTGTAAGCCTAGTTCAGAGGCCACGCCTCTTCTCATCCAATGGTAGCAGATTTCAACTGATGAAATAAATGCACCGGATGCGTAACAGCATTTCCTATTTTCCTCGTGCTCATACCTGTAGCCTGGTTCAAAACTCTTTCAATTTAGAGTATTTTTGGCTGCAAAGAAATTAATGGGAAAAAAAAAAAACCTTTTCAGTTGGAAACAGAATAAACAATCACTAGACTTCCACCTTAGCTAAATGGAACAAATGAATGGAAAATTAAGGTCGTTTGTTATTGCACTTGTTTTCTGTTTCTGTTTTCAAAATCCCTTGTTTTCTGCTTTTGTTTTCAAAATCCCACGAAGAAAAATGAGGTAGACTGAAGATGAAACCATTTCATATTCTCACATTATTTGTAAAATCTTGCTTTTAAAAGCAAAGATTTATTGCTCTCAAGAAAGAGTTAAAACAAAAATAAGCGATGGCAGAAATTTGTGCAAATGCTATCATCATCATCATATTGCCCTAATTTGTATGGTAACAAATACATAACACAACAAAGCCAAACATGCTATAGATTTACCAAGAAAAATATATTTTCCAAGCAATTTTCAGTACAGTAAACCATGTCCTAAAAATTTATCATTATATTGAATTTCTTTTAGCTGCATGGAAGACCTTGGCTCAAATGAAGTATGAACCTTATTAAACAAAATATAATAAAGACAAAAACAAACAACACAATCCAAAGTCTAATTTATTGCAACTTTCAGACGTCCTTCTGTTTGTCCCATAATCTCCTTTCATATCGCCCCTCACAGCTTTGCAAGCAGTCCGTTCTGAATCAACTTTGGTGTTGCATTGTTTTCCTTCACCTCCGTCTCACTAGTACTAGGAGGTACGTCCACAGCAGGGGAGCAGTTGAAGAAACCATGAGGCTGCACATTTATCACTCTATCAGATAATGGATACATCCAATTATCTTTTTTTTAAAAAAAAAAAAAAAAAAAAAATCTGCGTCCACAATATCTTTTAGACTGCATTTCAACTGAATTTATGAAAAGGAAGTTATCACCTGGGCAAAAAAACGAAAGAGAAAAAGCATGTGCAACATTGTTGTAATGAACATGAAATTATTTTGTTAAGCAGTAGTGCCATGCATGCTGGTTAGACCAGACATAGGCCACCGTTAAGTAAGACTGGCACATCACATGATCAGTCAAAATAAATCAAGGCATGCAATAAAAAATATAGCAGCATTATAACATGAATATCACAGTTGCAGAGAAATGAATCCCCAAAAAAGGGTTTTTTGTCCCCAGAAAAATGTTTATGTAACTGGCACAGAGAGTATAATTAACAGAACATTGGTTTGGGAATTAATAGGTTCCATTTGCACACATGGTTAGACTGTTAGCATTTCTAGAGTTATCTGCCCAGAGCATATGAACAATTTGCAGTAATTGAAGGTTCAGATTAGACGGAACTTTTTGAGTTAAATTTATGGTCCCCACATATGTAGGGTTGAGGTATCTCCCTGGATCAGAATTTATATTGGGTTGCTAATTACGTATAAATCTGATGAATATCCAGCCATTTGTTCTTGCATGAAACAATCCAACCGATGGTGGTTGTATCAGCTGGTTTATACAGATTTTGATCAATTTGGATTTCAAGTACTTGAGGGCCATGTAATATTCTATCATATTAGTGCCTATGATATGATCATTGGTACATGTGAACTAAGTGTATTATATGACCATGGAATTGAATTCTTTGTATGGGAACTAGATTATTATGGACTCGATTTTTATGACAAGCAAGAACTTAGGATGCTGCGAGAAAAATTAAAGGGTTCACCCTTCAATGTTATTATAGCCACCTCATCCCTGACAGTGATAAGAGACCTCAAGCTTAAATGCACATCCTACTCGTGCAACCTCATGTTTAGGTAGGGATTGACATCATGCTGGACTTAACACCTCAAGCAAGGTATTTAGCTGACATCTCGTATTACTTGACCTTGAGCTGCAACTTCATGCTTGTACATCTCATGCTTAAGGCTAATAATGTAAACATCTCATGCTTACAGATCAGCCATCTAGCTGAACCATAGCATCATGATGCTTAGCTACTCTTATTTAGTGGTTGCACACCCCATGATTCAAGACATCTATGAATAGAAGGTTGCTGCCCTCTTTTTATGGATTTATAAATCCTAGCGACTTACGAAAAGCAGCTAGAGAAGTAAAGGAAGAAGGTGAAGTATTGGGGCAAGCAAGAAGAAAGAAAGGATGGTAGAGAGAATCTTTGTAAATCATAGAGAGGTAAGTGTCATTATATAGCTAACAATTTACATTTTAGCTAGTAACGGATGGATTTGTATGGATTCAGATCTTGTTTTCCACTCTTCATTGTTTATAAATCATACAAAATTGCTATTTCTAACTAAAGTTGAGGTAGTTTACTGATTCTAATTTCAGCATAGTGCCTACTTACATAAATACTATTATATGTTATATATTACTGTTACATGAAAATAATCAAAGTTTTCATAATTTTCTAATCTTTTCCCTCATGTTTTATGATAATTGAATTTTGAAAAATATGTGCTTTAAGGACTATTTGAATATCCAAATTTACCAATGTTAAGTCATCATGATTTATATTCATGCTAGTATATCAAAGATATTTCTTTTGACTCTAGTTGATTAATGTGTTGATGAATCATTGTATCACCTAAAAATGAGTTGTTGTTATGAATTGAAATGAAAACCCCTATCCAGTCATATTGTTATAAGTGACGCTGGCTAGCAGGGCATAAATTGTTGGCCTTCGCCTTCAGAACAGAAACAGAGAGCAGTGACAACAGTCATCAAGGGGTAAGCTGTTGCCTTTGTGTTCTCCATAAAGGCACGATGCAGTGACCCAGGCCAATAAGGGCTAAGTTGTTGGCCTACATATTCTTAGTAGAGACACAATGTAATAAGCTCTTAGTAATGGACCCATTGATCAGTGAAACCTTGACTAGTGGGAATAATAGTTGGTTATTGACTAGTTCATATTAAAATGATCATGATAAATATTTCAGTTTCAATGTATTTAGATATATTTTCTAAGTGTACCCAAGAGTATTTTAATTGTTTCTAATTGTATTTCAGTGTTCCTTTAAAACAAGTGTTTTCATTAATTTTGCATGAAAGGGCAAGTATCTTGATGATGTCAATTGTTTTAAAAGAAATCCAGTGTTTCAAAATAATGTTACATTGGCAAGTGTACTTAATTAGATATGTACTATAAGATAGTCATTAACAGTTCAGACTTTTATAAGTATGTATCCTTATCATTTCTATCATTCTATTTGCTTTGCACTTTATCATTTCAATGTTTGGGCACTTGCTGAGATTGTGTAGCTCAGTTATTTACTATATTTAAGAGTGAGAAGTGAAAAGAACTTAGAACACTAAAAGATTGGAAGTTTATTTTGTTGCACATGGTGAAGCTGCTGGCACAAAAGGAAGAGTTCCATCCTTTTTGTGTATCTTAACATAATGTCTACCGAAGTGACTGTATTTCTGCGGTGATAGAGTTTGTAATGTCCTATACCAAGAGATGTCATATTTTCCTTTAAACTGAACTATTTTGTATATTATAAGATGACGGAATGAAATAAATCTTGGTTTTATGTCAGGATTATGTATTACAAGTTTAGTTTGGATGAAAAATTTAGTTTCTCTGTATGATCAATGGCCATTTATTTTATTTATAATTATATTTCTTGAGGTTTAAATAGATAAGCATGTGCTTCTATGAAAATTAATCAAATTAAATCCAGCCATTGATTGGATGAGAATATACTCACATTTGGGACTAAGCAAACCCTGGTTCCAGGTTGTGACAAGCCACCTTTCAAGTTTCTATAATATTATTTTCATATGACTAGAACAAGGCAAGGTAAATAAAATAAGAAATTTGACCCTTTCATAATGGGATAAAATGAAATTTGACCCTTTCATAATGCGCCATGTTGCATGCAACTGCATGCGCATCTGTGAGGAGTACATTTTTCAAACCAGGCTAATCATATGTACAGAGGGAATTAAAGAACAAGAATAATATACTACAATAGCATGTACAGAGAGTAAGAAGCCTGACAGCATATACCAACATATAATAAGATGCAAAAAGTGGATTCATATACAAAAAATTTTCTACTGCACCAAAAATGTAGGAATCCTTTAAGCATGTCATTTGTCCCAGTAAATCTGAGTCATGAGTCAAAGCCAAAAATATGAGAATTTAGACAAAAGCTATTACCATCACATCACCTAAGCAAATTGGTTAAGAGTTTAGACAAACAGGGGAAAAAAAATCAATGCACCAAGACAGAATATAAAAATGAAAAAAAGAGTTAGATATAAGGGAAGGGATACCATGAGCATAAAACCTATGCGTTCCACAGGCATGACAGGCCAGTCTTCCAGCCTTGGAATGTGGGTAACCCCAAAGATGTACCTGCAAAGACATCATAATGAATGAAATTAAAGGCAAGAGATACTTCAACTTTCAAGAAATAAAAAAACAACTTTTAAGACTAAAGAGCTAAAAATAAAGAAATGTCCTTACGATTTAAATAGTCATCTATCCAATGAAGGGAGAAAAAATAAAAAAGAAAAGGAAAAGCTTATGAACTAAATCCATGCAAATATTGTGCAGAAAAATCAAAGGAGAAATGCTAGCCTTTTATAGGAAGAAAATGGAAACTAACCAAAGAACGATGTCAGTTTCCTCAAGTGACCTGTTCTTCTTAACCCATGTAGCTAATCCCTCATTTGGACGTGGATTTTGATTGGGAAACTCTCCTCCAGGGTACATTTCCTCACGATTATATGGTGTAACCCAAAGATTGTGCTTCAAAAATGCGGCTCTTCTCAAAAATTTTGCCTCTGGGCCAGCTAAGGGTAGACAATTAGAACCAGGCACAAGTTTGTATCCTGTAGGTTGGCCTGTTCGATTAACAGTTCTTGTATTCCTTACCTGGAAATGATAATGGAATGCATTAGGAATAAAACAAAACAATTACAGTTACAAATTTATTAACCATTTTATTTGATTCAGGTCAAAACAAGAATAATTGTACCTAACTAAAATATGTGGCAGGAAAATCATGGTTTTAAACTCATGTTAAGTCATCAAAGTTTCAGGTACATTACCAAATAAAGATCCATGATCAAAACAGCGCATTTTAAAGGACAGTCTAGCAACAATGCATCAAAGTAGTGATCGTAGACTAGGCTACAGCATGGTTGTCAAATAGCCTAAGCAGGCCCTAGGTCATCATACAGATGATCAGCTAGGATACAGCTGCTTCATTTATTATCAAACCTTTATTCGTCAAGTGCATCATTTTAATCTTAAATCAAGTGGTAGGGATTGCCAGGCATCCTCAGTTATCATGCTGGATGCTAGAGATCAAGTAAAGGTTTGTCTCTGAAGAGAAGACCTTTTAAGGCTGCCAATTTAGAACTCAAGTTATATTTTATGAAAATCTGATTTTTCCTTGTGCTCGCTCCCTCACTGAATCAGCGGATCATTTATAAAAAAAATGAAATTACAAGAAAATTCTTTGTATATAATGAACATACCAGAAAAACATATACAAACATGCATGATACATAAATATATGTAAAATATGCATATATGATTATTTATGAATGCATGTGTGTGTGTGTGTCACTGTATGTGTCTGCGAGTTAGGATTAAGTTACACAAGTGTAGCTCGTAGAGTTACAACATTTTTAAATTAGACAATAGAATCCCACATCGATGATCCAAGCCATGGAATGTGATAAACAGCTTGGTTCATAGATATGCGACTCCTATCATCCAATTCGAAAAAGGTGTAACCCGCACATCAATGATGCAGGCCATTAAATGCAATCTACTATTTCTAAACTACATGATTCATCGATGTGAGATTCTCATCATCCAATCATCTAATTCAAAAAAGGCGTAACATATGAATGTGTAATAATATAGGTAAGGGTAGCTTATACATCCTAAGGCATTTCTATGAATGGATCTGTGTAATAATATAGGTCAGGGTAGCTTATGCATTCCAAGGCATTTCTATGTATGCATTTGTGCAATAATATAGGTACGGGTTGCCTGGGCATCCTCGGGCATTTCTATCACCCAAGCAATCATCTATATGCACATCTATCAACCAAGCAGTTGCTTATGCACCAAGGTGGTCACCCATAACCACATCAGTTTCCAGTTTTATCGAATGTCAGATCAAATTGCTAAATGTTACATAGACCACATAAGAAATTGTAAATAACCACAAGCTCACTCGATTTGGTGCTTTCCCAAATATGGCCATGAACATTTAAAATTTTCAGACTGAATATATTGATACCAAACAAGTTGGGACCTGTAACCAACACTAGCTATCAAGAGAGATCAGCAATATACAAACTATAACCTTACTTTTGTTCAGAAATATACAAACTATATCAGGGGAAACACTTCAATAGATAAACCATGTCACGCTAATGAATTCCTTCACAAATAATGAGATGGAATGCACAACTTATCCTGGTCATCAAAAAAATCAATATCTCAATAGTACATGGGGAAGAGAATCCTAAAAACCTAATAAAAAGGAAGAATGCTATTCTGATAGAGACTCCTAAAATGCTGTTCTGATAGAGAAACTCTTAAAGATATTAGCTTTCAATGATTCTAACACTTGATTGAATCCTCAAGGAGACAAGTCTTGATATTTACAGTCATTTTAACTTGGTAACTATCCACTAGTTTATTAGTCCAGCCAAGGATACTTACCAAAAGAGGCAGGTCCTTTTAAAGAACACTCAAAGAAGGTCATTTTGTTACTTTTGGTGTCATCACATGCAACATTTCCACAAAGAAGATGATATCGTAATGTCAAATTGTGTTTTAATTTTCAAGTGAATACACAAAATGAATAAAGCACAACTTGAAAGCAGTCCGATATGTGCATATGATATCTTCCTGCTTTGAAACTAATGCACGGTTGAAGTTTCATAGTTATGGGTAGCTGCAAGCAACCAAGCCAAGCGGTCCAACCAGCAATCAAACTAGGCTAGAAACTAATTTTGATCTTGAACATTAAGATCAAGCTTGATTTTGTTTAATATTATTTTGAGCTCAATTCAAGCTTAATTTCAAAGCAAGCTGAAAATGGGCCTAATTGATCAGCTTGATAAATCTTAAACAGAGACGAGAACAATTTGAATTCGAATCAAGCTTAGTTAAACCTTGATTTAGAGCTTGCTTCAATCCTGAATTAACAATTAATTGATTCCAATAACAATATAACATCCATAATAAAAACCTATTTGAGCCTTATCAAGCTGACTTGGTCAAGAAAGGTTGATTTTCAGCTTTGCCTGAGATTAATTTCAAGCATATTCTGTAAGCGTAAGGTTGACTATTTAGCTCTGAACTGAACTTGAATGAAACTTGAACCAGACTCAAGCTTCTCAGTTCACTTGATAGGCCTACTTATAGTGTTATTTTATAATCAATAATGTATTACTGAACAACCTGTAATTACATAGCTTAGTGTATTTACAGAAGACCTGACATTTTCCTATTCAAAATGTAACTAGGGACTGTATTGTGTTAAGGTTTCTTAATGACTTAAGCAGTCCTGAGTGGTGAACCATAGAATCTTAGGTGGAAAGCCAAGATAGCTAAGCAGAGCCCAAATTACATAGTAATTTACAAATATTACATAAATATTGTAAACTCAACATCTCACATTTGGATTCTCTTTAAGTAGTTTTCACACGAGGAAGAGGAGATGAATGGTTGTGATCTCATTAACCAATAAGTTTTGCATGAATCATAAATATTCTTCATTTATGCACTTTCTTGCTTCTCCCTAAAAACATTATTTGGAGAAAATCAAGACAAAGGCAGGATTACGTTATTGATATTTTTTAAAAAAAGAAGGAATTAGAATTACGGGGCTGCTCAAGTAATGGGCCTGATTCAAAATGGCAAATTAAGCAATGAAAAGTCTTTAGGCACAGAATCACTCATCAAAGTGCCAAGCTGGAAGTCCAAGAGACAGCCCCACCTAAGACCCATCAAAGTGCCATGCTGCAGGTGCCTCAGATGGGGCTGTCAAAAAAGCTTGTACTCCAATTTGACAACAACATAGAAACACATAAATTAATACATCCATAGGGTACTTCTGTGAAGTAAGCTAAAAAATTATTTTGCAAGTAACTTAGCATTGATAATGATCTACTATGCTTTGATCCATATAAAAAAAGTATATTGCATTATATCACTACACAATTGAGGAAATGATCATGCATAACAATAACTACACATGATGAAGATATTGGAAGCAAAAGGCAACCATAGATGTGTTAGCAAAAAACAATTTTAGGTAGAAGGTGTATGGTGGCTTACAATCCAATGGCGAGCAGATGAAGGATCGCAATCACGCATAGCTTGCAATTCAGACCTCAAAAGCTTTTCTTCAGCATAAAATGCATTGTTGTGAACATTACTTTGGCCTGGACCTTCAACTTTAACATTCATCTCAACCACCTAAGGAAAAATGAAAACAGCAGTCATAATTGCAACAATTAACATACCAAGAAATTTGGAAATAATTTGCTGTTTCCATAAATGATTAGGACACGATCACCATTTCTTTGTGAAACTACAAGGCAACAAACAAGTGTGTGAGAATAAAACCCACATATAAGAACAAGGATTGTTTTAATAAACCATCTAATCTTAAAATATGAAGGTGACCAATTCCATTTATTTCCTCATTATATGTACCTGTTCTATATACTTAAGTACTATATGCAAGAATATATGAAGGGGTAGAACCATGATTATTTCTCATTTATCCATATTTAAAAGTGATTATTTTCAATATTTAGGATCCATTATCCATAAGAAAGGGAAGATCGGAGAAAATGTTGTCCATAAAATTAAAACAAGTTGGATAAAATAAAAGAAGTGCAACTAGAATGTTATGCGGCCATAGAACACCTATCAAATTTTAAAAAAAAAAATTATAGAACAATCATATGACCAGCTCTACTTTATGATACAGAATACTAGGCAATTAGCAACAATATATGCACATGATGTGTGGCTGAAATGAAAATATTGAGATATGTGTAGTAAGACAAGAAAAGATAGAATAAGAAATGAATTATTCATAAAAAAAACAAGGAAGCATCAATTAAGGACAAATAAAAAAAAGGATAACTTAGATAGTAATGCAGGCTGAAGGATGTATTAATATAAAAAAATGATTTATCCATTAAAAAAAAAAAAAAAGAAGATAGAAGTAGACTAAAAATCACATAGGATAAAATAGAAAGGAAAGACTCAACATCTCAATATCTCTAAAAAAGTATGGTCCTAAATCACATAGGATGAAATAGTAACCACGCATGGAAATTGGATCTAATAAGGAAGTACAATGGCTGTGAGATATTGAAGATAGAAGTCACCTACTTCACCACAACTACACTGCACTCAATAGTCTCATTAAAAATAAGGCAGACTTGCACCGGATGTTCATGAGTGCAGAATGACGAGAGAAAATATGCCTGTGACATGACAGGGAGACGTGTGGAGGGGTTAGTGACAAGCCAAATTTTCTAGAAGCAGGCTAAGAGAGTGTTTAGGGCACTTGCGCCTATGTACCAAGTGCTCAAGGATATGGTTAGTGAGAGGTACTCCCAGATGCACTTCTTATATCATCTGATAATGATTGTGAAGGCCGAGACTGGGCAAACAGATTGAAAAATGCTAATGAGTAAATGAAAATTATTAAGGTTGGATTGTTAGATAAGCAAGGAGTTGCATCTAGTAAGTAATCCAAGTATAACCTCAATGTTGGTTTATTCTTACAAAGTACAATCATGCTTTCCTTTTTTTCCTAATTAAATTAAATGCATATCTTGACAGCCTACCACATCAATCCAAAGTTTCAATATAGTGTTCTAATAATTGACTTAGATAAGGAACTATTAACTACCTTGTGTAATGTCATTTATAAGATGAAGCTTGATGCCACCATTACAACCAAATATCCCAAGATAAGTTAAATTTAATAGCAATAATACTTTGACTGTTTAACCATGGATAATGTTTTATCATAAATGGCATCTTCATGCAATTTACTAGATTGCATTTATAGTTGAATGGTGGTCTCGTTTTGGGTTGTCATCTAAAAACCTCAAAGGGTTAGCAATTCAGATCATCTCATAGGTCTTCTTGTTGAACCTAAAGGTTCGATGATAAATGTTTTGATGATAACAAAAACATTGATTAGAGAATAAATGCATGGTTGAGTGTATGATGATAGATAGGTACGAATTAATGTTCAATCCGAGTCAAACATGAGCAAAATTTCATCCAGCACGTACTTGATTCGCAAGAAACTTAAGCAGGGTATGCAAAAGGTCAAAGTTCAGTTCTATTTACCAAACCTGGATGAATCAACCAAGTTGACAGATGTGACCTATCACCCACAAGCTTTAGCAGGTCATTTCACACCCAAACCCATAATTCATCAAGCCATGGTGCCAGACCACTGCCGCAGCACCATGGCAGAAGAGACAAATTAGAGAAGAGTCAGAAAGAAGAGGATAAATGGGACCGGAGTTAAACCAGAAGAGAACTACATGCCTAGGGCTTGATGAAGAAGGGCAAAGGAGGGGAGAGCAGATCATCAACAACTAACTCCTCCTCCTTCCTCCTTTTCTTCTTTTCTCCTAGTCTGAAATGGAAAGGAAGCTAGGACATGGATACTTAAGACATAATGACAGGATCAGGAAAGGAAATCTGATTGAAGAAGATTTTAATCCAATTCAGCCGCAGATGACCCACAACCAAACAAGAAGCCAATGACCCAGAGGTTCCAATCACTGGTTCAGTTTAAATCTTGAATAAAAATTGATGGTGCAATAAAATGATCAATTCGTGTCATATTAACACTTATCTATTAGTTATAAAGTTGATTGATAAATCAGTCAGTTAATCCTTGTATTATGCTAAATCAAATTAGTTATAGGTTAATGCATGGAAGAATTTTCTTGACCTTAAAAAGTACAAATATTATTTGAACTTTTTTGGTTTTCATAAGAACATGCTTGCAATTGATTACAATAAAATATAATAGAAATTCAAATCAGCTCGTTAGATATTAAGTAGATAACAGCCAGCCCAAGATGATACGTTAATTGACATGGTTACCCAGATGTGGCATAGAGATTGGTTCAGATTAGGATAACCAAGAAGCAGCATGAATCAGGTGATTCAGTCCATTCTTTCTGCAAATGACTGCATCCAAGTGTCAAACTGTAGGCACCCAAAATTCAATGTGCTGAAGAATCTAGGCAGAAGAGTGCAGTTGGTCATTTAACTGTATACTGAAGTAAATGATCTATTCCATGAAAGCAGTTAGTTATATATCCTTTTCTTCAATAGATAGGTGTTCACGAAAGATGCACATTTTCCCGCATGAAATTTTTCAAGAATTTTTATTCCAGAAGTCATTATCTTGAGGGACCTAGATTTGGCTCAAAGAGCTATCTAATGACCGCACAAAACAAGCAAGCAAAGAAAGCTACGTCAAAAAAAGATAAAGTGAAAAATAGGAAAGAAAAAAGGTAGAATCGTGAAAGGAGCAAACATGCAAAATATACCATGACAGATGAGGGGCATGCGCTTAGACAAACCTGATTGAAGGCTTCATTAGGCTTACAATCAACAGCCATGTCCATACGTGCAACAAAGAAATGTTGATGAACAGGTGCATATAAACCAGGAGCAATGGTTGTACCATATTTTCTTGATTCACCAGGCTGCAATGCACCTAGACTTAGAATTCCAGTTAGTTTCACTTCTGCTTCAATTTTACCATCCTGCAACCAAAGACAAGTTCCTAGTCATACACAACAAGTATGGCCCAATTACAGACAACTAGTAGATAGCTTAAGTCAACATAGACTCATTTGCAAGTCGTTTTGAAACAGGAAAAAAAGAGATAAATCATTGGAGAATAGATCTAAGGATGCTTATGGAAAGTCAAGCGTGATCTGAGTATATGTCATGACAATCACAAGTTTTCAGATCTCAAAAAAAGGACATCATCAAGAATACTAACACTCACAACAATGATAATTTTGTATCTGCTTCAAAATTTTCTTCAAAATTTATCTTGAGATAATTTTGTATCTGCTTCAAAATTTATCTTGAGAGTGTGCATCCACAGAACAGATTGCTTTAAATAGTGATTTGAAACACAATTTCAAAATCCTTGTTATTTTCCCAAGTTGATACCTCATCTGAGCACAAAACCAGAATTAATTCCAAGGTTTCTTGCAAAGTCATTGGATCCCCAGCTTCATCCTTTTATTTTCTTTTCCTTTTTTTTTTTTTTTTTTGGAAAGAAGCCTCATCCTTTTACTTTCACCATACTATCATATGGAATTAAAGCAAACATCTCAAGTATCCTTCCATGTAAAACTACCAAGGCAACCAAAAGAAAGTGACTCCTTGAACCTATAATCACCTAGCTTTGTATGTAAATTCATAAGTTTGCTGAGAGAGAACGAGAAGAAGAACAAGAAATCTCATAAATGATGCGACAGACATTATATGATGACCATGATGTACAGTCCTAGGCATATAAAAGCTAACATCGTCTTGCAACAAGGTAGGCATTATTAATTATAAAATAATAGAAAGATAGGATATATAACTTATATTTACAGATAATTTTCTGATTTACTAAATTATCATGAAGGGATAAACCATTCACATGAATTTTGGCAGTGAAAGGACCTTATGTTTCAAGATTAAATAAACCAAATCCTTCCAGGAGTAAAGCACCTGAGAAGTCCACTATATGTACTTAGGCCTTGCACAATACAGTAAACAGAGATAAAAGAAATTCAGCTTCTCAGTCACTTCAGCGAACTTCAATTTTTGTTCCACCAAAGCATGGTTTGAGAGGTTAATTTGAGTTTATGTTCTTGCCATTTATGTTTCCTTATTCTGATCTCCCTAGTTCCTACCTACCAAAATCAAGCCTGCATTGCCGTACATAACCATGTGCATCAAGATTTTGGAGGAATCCAGGCAATATTCTGCGAACTTTCTCTGGTTTATAGGTCAAGGTTCTTTTGCAAGTCCTATATATCAATCTCCTCTCAGTCAAAGGCTAAAGACTTCAAAGTTGACACATTTTATGGGTCATCAAACTTCATGTTTTCAGCAACCCCTCCGAATATTAACATGTTCATTCCATATTCTGTAATGACAATGTACTGAAAGGAGAGGGATGAAGACCAATAGGTTGAGGGAAGGTAGGCTCAGCTAATTGCTGTTGCAGGGAAAGAAAGGAGAGTTAGATAGGGATTCCACGTTGTTGGAAGCTTTGTTGAGAGGAACGAAAGGATGGGCAAAAGCTGGTAGCCAAAAAATAATAGACAAAAGAACAACCTAGGAACATAACAAAAAAATAATCTTGCATGTAATGAAATCAGAACCACGGTGCGCACTTTTTGATGCTCTTACCTGATAGAAATGCCAGAAAAAGCCATACTCATAATTAGCTACTGTACATATAAATGATACAGTAAGCCTTCTTGATCGCCTTACTTCTGCTAAGCCAGTTCTCCAATCTTGATGCTTCCATAAGATTCCATGGTCCTCTTCATGCAAGCAAACACAATTTTCAATAGTCTCTGTACCGCCAGTATAATTTGTAAAATGGGCATCAAAATATTTGATGTAGCCCAAACAGTCACAGCCCTGGATCATAAATGCTATTCAAACACTAGGTATACATAAACTTTGAAAGAAAAGAAGGAACAACGAACCAAGGAAAAATATAAGGTCAGTGTTGTATCCATAGAATATGTAAACCTTTTTAAGAGAGTGTGCATTTTTTCCAAGGCCATCTTCTCCAGCATCGAATGCATTCTTACGGTAATGTGGTTCATTAGGATCTCCATAAGGAACTACCATCTCAACAAAACTCAACCTGTGAGCTACAGGTCTCCGACCACGACTACCATCAATATATGCAACAGAGTAAATTACCAAACCCTCCCTCGGAGTGAAACCAATTCGAAAATTCCACTGCTCAACAGCAAGAAGGTAAATTTGCAAATCAGTGTATCCTTTGTAGGAAATAATGCTCCATTTGGCAGCCAAGATAATGAAATAAAAGAAAGATAAATCAGTGAGAAAGAAAAGAAAGAAAATCACATGTTTTCTTGCATATAGTTAAAGAGAATTGAAGAGAAAGTTGTTGAGGAATTAGTTAAGATATGATTAAGTTGCCTTAAGCCATTTCTACCTGTTATTTTCTCTCAAAATCACTAACTTATGTAAAACAAAAATTTTAGGCTCATTGGAGAAAATTTGGACCTTATATTTTCCCTTTGATTTTCTCTTTTTGAATTTTCATGTTAGTACTAAACAATGGAAAGGAAGATTCTTCCCTAACAAAGCTTTCTTTCTTTCACTTTATGAGAAACAAAATAGAGCCTAACTATCCATTTGCAGAGACAGGAATAGCAGAAGAAAAATACCTTTTGCCATTCTACAAAGTAACCATTAACTCGAAAACTTGGGCCTTCAGGCTGAAGAATAAGCAGAGGTTTCACATCACTACGGTCAACACCTCCTCGTGTTTCTCCAGGAGTATAGTTTCTTAATGGATCAGCTGGAGGTAAAGGAACCAGTTTTCTGTCTTCAAACTCGATTATCACATTATTCTGAATATCAGCAAGAACATGGATCCCTTCAACAGGACGTGCATAACCATTCTCCATGGGGCAATCACTCTCAGTTCTACAAAAAATTAATGGCTTGGCAAGTCTGCGGCTAGGAGCATCAGCTTCGCTGTGATAGCCAGCACACCTGGGAAAAAATGTATAAGTCTTACTTGAGAAATTATACAATCATGCTGAAAGACATTTACTGATAAAAAAGGCTTAAAGAAACAAATTTATGAAATTTCACTTACCAGGCATCTACCATAACAAGATCCATATCATCTATACCTCTCTTTTTCATGGCCTCTATGAATGGAGGGTAACTTTTTACAACAGCTTCACATTCTGCATATTCCACAGCATCCTGAAATTGAAAAGTAACACTAGTGGCTCAAAATGATTGATAAAATACTAGCTGTGATAATTTGCTTTAATATTTAAGAAGATAGATGCATGCTCATGAGCTTCTTGTATTATGTTACTTCCAAGATCAAATATCAATTGCTTCTATGATTTATATATTTTTTGAAGGTTTCAAGTAACAATAAAAATTTTTATGACAATGTATTATAAATTTTCTAAGAGCTAATAAACAATTAAGAACATTTGGAAGTCTACATGTAAAAGTCCTTGAGGAATAAAGGAGTAATAGAATATAGTAACGCAACTTTGTTTAGATGACATAACCAACTTGCAGGGACATACTACCAGTTCTTCATTTTTTTAAGAAGCATACATGAAATTTTGGATTTTTGTAGCATACATGCAATTCTTATACTTTTGGATGGATAAACTTTCAGACCAGATTCTTGAAGGGGGAGAATAGCAAATAAGCACTCTTTGAAGAGTATATGTGAAGGAAAATCCATAAGAAGAATGGCAGGATCATTATACCCTACAATGGTCATGAAGAGAATGCCATCATAAAAATAATAGAGTACAAAATGGTTGATGAAGATTAAAAAAAGTTTCCAGGACAGCATGTGGAGTATGCTACTTGGAACCAATATAAACTAGCTTAAGATCTTATACTACATTAAACTCATCCAGATTAAAGTTTTAAATACTGCAGGACAGGGCCATTTTGGTTCTTTCATAGAACCAGATGGCCCATGCACTGATACTCAGGATGGTGGATGTCTTGTCTTGTCCCAATCCATTTTCCAACTTTGTCCCATCCTGACACTCAAGACAGTATCCCAATATCAACAATGGGATTAGTTCCATCTGTATTTAGAACCTTGGTCCAAACAATCATTTACTTTATATAGTTTGACATTCTCCCCAAAAAAAAAAAAAGGAAAGAAAGGACAAGGTTTGCAACCATATGTGTGACTGCAGAAGGGGTATAAGTACTTTTCACTGGTAACAATTGTTTTAGCTATAAACATCATGTAAAGGATGTGCAATGATAACAATATAAATTAATAGTGGCCATAAACAATGAGGTTTCTTTTCTGTTAGAAACCTGGGGAGAAGAAAACAAGAGAAATAAAGACTAATAATAATTATGATATTAAAGAATAAAAAGAAAATGCTGTTGCATCAATCATTAGGGGAACAGAGCTGCAGGAAAGAATATAGAGAGAAAACTAACAGGTTCCAGTCCAATTATAAAGTTTCTAGTTAAATCATAAAACGGCTTTTAAAGTGGGTGAAAAAATATTGGAAAGAAAGTAAAGATAGCCAAATTGAGGATTGGCCTATTTTATGTATTTCTTTTCTGACAAGTGCTGCTAAATTGTATATAAGTATCATGACACAAAATCATTTCTTTCACTAGTTAATGCAGCAGCTAAATTTGTTTAGTGCATCATTTTTTTGTTTAAATTTGGGTACTAAATGGGCATGTCTAGCAAAGCCTTGATTGCATGCACAATGTTTCAAAGGATATAAAAATTACCCAATGAGCTGACCATTATGAAAGGCTAGCAAAGTACATATAACCTGGCAAAGGTTTTATATATAATTTCATTAGTGATAGGACATTACAGAGAACTGAGTCTGCATAGAAAGAGTGCCTTAAGATAATTTAGATGATAGAGAGAACACGTCTGATGACATTATATATAAACTTTGAAGAAAAAATTATTCAGTGTTTAACTTTAATATGACAATAATCAGGGGAAAAAAATATACATGCAAGGGACTGTTCACTCAAGTTTCACAAAGCAAAGAAATAAAATACATTTGCTCGACCATGCAAGATTGTACTATTAATAATCTACAGAATTACAATACTAGGATCCATATTGTTAAGACAGTTTCATACCCTATGTTTTCATTTAAAAGCCATTTATTGAAATCAAGGTTCATTAGACTAGGAACCAGTATAATTTCGATACCAAATTGGTAAAGATCAGTACGGGATGTACCAGTCAAATAGATAAGGAGGCCTTAACCCATAAACCACCCTAAATCAGGCCAAACCGTATGGTTCAATTCAGTTCGATACACTGGCATTGGGTCGGGTACAAACGGTTCACCTTCTATACCAAACCGAGAGGCCAAACCGTCTCGATTCCAAGCCGGTTCAGCTGGGTTCGCCCCAAACCACCTGATTTGGGATGGTTCGGCTTACCTTGGTTGGTATGTTACATTATAATTAAATGGCTTTCACTAATTCCTTCAATTTAATATGTTTTGTTAAAATAAATGTCTCTACACTAATAGCATTCAAAGTGAGAAACATGATAAGACAATTTGTATTCTAAAACCAAACTCATTTTCTTGAATTACCAAATTTCCCAATTTATCCCATTCACACCATAGCCAGAACTGATTTTTCCCAAGTATATGGAGTCAGTTTTATGCGTTCTCATTCACTAAGATTCCTATTAGAGCTGTCTCACTTCATACTCTGAACTCCAAAATGTTGCAACCTAAACCAACTAACTCATCTACCTCTTCATTTCTAACCACAGGATTTTGAAAGCAATGCAATTGATCAATAGATCTAATTGAATGGGACAATGATGTCTATGCGATTGTTCCAACAAAATGTATTAAATCTATATGCAATTCTGAATGGTCTAAATCAATTATCTCATTTTTTTTCCTTTCTGGAAAACAAAATTGTACAAATTAAACTTGTCTCTTATCAGAAACCACAATCATTAGTTAAGAACATCTATATTGTCCAGCTTAAGACTGAGTTATAAGTGCTGAATGGACAAGAAATCATTGAAGTTAGCATACCTAATTGAAGAGATTAGCATATCTAATTGAAGAGATTTTAAAATATTACATTGAGCAGCTCTACGCAAAGTAAGCTATTGTCATGTTCAATTCCATTGAAGCATGTGACATATCAATCTCCTCTGTCTATAAAATGATAAATCATAGGAGGACAAATGATTTAATTTTGCAATCACTAATTATATAAAAATTATGCTGTCTATAATCATAAAAAAGGATGTCTGTAAACTAGGTAATCTTACATTTAATGGTTAGCCACATGTTGAATAATTGGTTTTAATTTACTCTGATTCTTCCCCTTTATATTTCAAGATATAACAAAAACTAGTACAGCCTTTACACACTGCCCTAAGTTTTCTTCCCACTCAGGAAATCATACAGGAGTTCATTTTCTTCTCAGCGATTGCAATAGCTCCTCCAGATTTTTCTGTGAAACTCTCTGGAAATCTTACATGAGTCCAATTTTCTTTACACAACTTTCTCAGGTATTGCAATAGCTCCTCCAGATTTTTCTATGTGAAACTCATTGCAAGCAACTTTCATATTTCTTTTCCCCATAACACATATTGTTTGGAATTGGGATTGGTATACTAACATACGAAAAAATTGATGTAGTCCTATATTGATCTAATACATGTTGAATTAGATGAAAATACCAAATAATTATGTTAATATTACTTGGTCCAGGGAGCAAACTTGTGAAGACTGGATGTGGAAAGAAAGACTGGAAAGCAGAAGAGCAAGTGTGCTAGAGTTAATAACTTTTTGAAGCTGGACAATGTAGACAAGCTTTATGTAGATACATACCATAGGAGGTTGGACATCAGGAACAACTTCTGATGAGATGACCTTTCCCCTGTGATGGCCACCCCGGGTTGCTGCATGTACTTCTGATAGCTCGACAATCCAGATGCTTGTCTCATTTGATTGTTTGTTATAGACAACAAGCCTTGCCCTCCTAGGAGGAAGCTTACTTGGAATGACAGGAACACCCTTTGTTCTAGGGAGCAGTGACGGTTGGAAAGGGGGGAAAAAGTAGGCATCAGCTAATGCCACCACATGTTTCTCTGGTTCCAGCAGAACAACTTCAACAAACCGCATACTATCTCTCACCTAAAAATGGTGTGCCAATCATTATTGCCTGACAATTTTCCTGGTTATCTAAATCATGGGAAAGTATTTATGGACCAACTATTGAAGTGATGACCAACCTCAGGAGTTGCTCCAGCAGCCCTAACAGTTGCTACCGCCACAGAGATTTCAGCAGCAGATAATGGGTCTAAAGGGTGGCTTGTCTGGGCCCTCATCATCATCGGGAGCCCTGCATTTACCAAACAATCATCGATATAAACAATCTAAGAAATAACCATAATAATATCCAAATCATGTGAATTATTTTGATCAACAAAAGCAAAAAAAAGAAATGTAAAGACAATGGCTATTCAAAATTAGCAAAATAAAGAAGCAGGAGAGATAATTCATTGTAAAAGGCCATCAATGAAACAAACAAAAGACAGAGCCCAAGGTTGCTAGAGGAGGTCCCTAAAGGTGACTTGTCGGTAGCTACAAAAGCATTAGCCCCTATTGCACTCGTCAACCAGGCATTAGCTGACCATATATATTGAAATATAATAAAGCATCTAACAATGTTAATTGATGTCAATAATATGATAATTTCAGTGAAAAGATAAGAAAAAAACCCTACAAATCCAAATATGCAAACCACCCTCCAACATAAAATGTTCAAGGCACAAAAGAAGATGAGCAACTTGACAATAATGCAATGTTAGTAGATCATACAGTGTTAATGATGTGTTGTATCAATTGTTGCACCACCGTACCGGGCATACAGCCATGGAGGGAGGTGGGGGGGGGGGGGCGGTGGGGGGTGTTTATCAACACTCTAGTACGCCCACGTATCGAGTGTATCAATTGTATCGACGCTGTGATAGAATTTTATCAGTATGCCCTTTGGTACCGAGACGGCAAACCATGGTGCATGGAAAGTACGCCCATAACATACATGAAAAGCCATTTACATAGAGAACAAAAAGATATAAAGTTACTGCAACATCATGTAGGGCACAAACCTTGTTAAATTAGCAGAAACATTGCAAGAAGGTGCTGAGGAAGCATGGTTGTAAGATCGTTCATTAATAAATGTCACAAGCTACATAACAGACTAAGTGAAAAAAAGTATATGGTAGCATCTAGAGAACCCACAAGAAACTCATCAAAAATTTTAGTCTGTTTCATTTACTCTTTGGAAACTTGGCTCTTATTATTTTAGAAGACATCCAATGACTACACAGTGCAGCATCAAGGATATCACCTGAAATGGAGATAACTAGCAAAAAGAAACAACATCCATACTAATTTGAGATGTTGCTCAAAACAAGACACTGGCATTAAAGTAACAGGAAACATTCCTTTAGCTCTTCAAAGAGATTAGCATGTCTATAAGGATATAATCTAATAGCAAATAACTAGTCAGAAGGATCTCAAAAGTCCAACCTAATTAATGCTGGGCTTATAGTTTGAATAAAGATGAAGATGATATGATAAGCAGAAATATATGGATGGTCCCTTAGTGGGACAAAATTTGCAAAATCTGCTGATAAGCAGCAAAACGAGGCTATAAAACCATAAGTATTATATAAGAAACATTTCCAAAATAACTGAACATGAAATCAAGCACTTAACAAATTCCACATGCAAAGACCTGATACTGAAAGAAGGCATTGTTATAGGTGAACACATAAATTTACTCCAGGAACAGAAGATAAGCTACAAAATTACTAAAAATCCAGAAAAAAGATGCATGAGGAAAGTGGCAATTCTCACTTTAGTATGATGCATGAAGTTGGTATAACAATTTCAGATGAAAAACTGTATAGAAATCCAATCAATTCTCACTTTGTCTGATGTTATGTATGTTAAATAAGATGTGGAAGACATCAAGGATGAAAAGGAACAAGGGATGTGGTTTATTAATATGAGGAATTCCTGAAATACATGCAACATGAGATACAATGACAGACTTAAGATATCTTTTGGGCATGCTTAGGTATCCAATTTGCAACCCAAATAAGCCAAGCCATATGGAGCATTCTGTAAGTTGAAGACAACGAGCTTCTTTCAAGCCCTTGAAGTTTGTTGGTTCTTTGCTACTTCCACAAAGTGGTCTTCACTGCAATGGGAACAAATACGATGCTATACAACAGGAAAAAATGAGTCAGTGCCATATCTAACAAACTAGTCATCCCATAATATTCTGAGACAACAAACAAACCACTTCTTTGACAAAACAGTAATCCCTTACCCCATGTTATCTAACCATGGTTTATGGTTGGATTAGAATAATATCCTACAAACATTTGCTCATATCTCTACTCTCCCATAAATTGGAAGGGAATATTACATTACGAATATGCAAATAAGAACAATGCAGAAGAGGATGAAAAAGAAAACTACAGAACCAGTCAGATTGATGACGGAAAATTACAACAAGAATCTGTCTGTGTAACCATTTGGGGGCAACTGTAATGGGGAGAAGATAAACTGATGCCTAGAGAAAACTCTCAACCAACCTTGCAACTTCAAGAAATTTCAAAAAATAAGGGACTTGGGTGGCTCATCATTATCAGTTAACCTACACATCTAACAGGTGTAGCAAATATAAAGAGCCAGCACCTACAGGATCAGAACAGCAAGAAACAAATCTTGTACAACCACCAAAACAGGAAGCATGTCTGACTTAACCACTCTAGCTTTCAAGCCAAAGCTTAATAAAATTTGATAGTCCACACATATAACAATAATAACCAACACTTTTCTTGATTGCTCTCCGTTTATGACAATTTCTTTGCTTGGTCCAAATTAGGCAAGAGAAGGTTCATTTCATAGTCAGCAAATGTCAAAGAACCTACAAATATATGGCATGTCAAGGCTGATAGATTACGTGTCAATGGACTAGGATGTAGATTTTAGTGATTGCTTCCTGCAATTTGAGCAGACTGCAGCACAGGGATGGCTCACAAAGGAATACATTAAGAGTTCTTCAATTTGGATACACAAGTAATAACATAATAGAAAATGCATCACCAATTGATATTGCACAGGCTCCAATAGGTTATACAAAATGAAGTGGTTGGACTGCACTAGTCTCATATATAGTTAAGTCATGGTAGTTCATATGGCTCATAACAAGAGAAGAAACAACATTATCTTCAGCATCTTCGAGCATGGAAAGAGCAGACATATAGCCAAGGCATGCAATGGGGAAAGCAACATCAACCAGTGTAACATGAAATAAACGTAGTACAATTGAAATGTTAAACAGAGGCAGTGAAAGCAGACGTGGCAAAATAGAAGAACTAGTTCAACTTCATTTAATGAGCTACCACTGAACATATTTAATGAAGATGCGTAGTACAAGGAAGTCTAACACCAAGGTCATGTCTGGACACTAGCTTCTCTACAGGATGGGTCTGTAAGAAATTAAGAAACTAAAACATACCTTATGGTAATAAGTCTGGTTTACTTCCCTTTTTTTTTATGATGATTGGATCGCTTATTATGAATTTATGAGAAAGAACAATGCCAAAAAGGAAATTATGTTTTTATGCATAAGGACTCTCAAGTGACATTAGACTTCATGAACATGTGTTCGCATCCTTAGTGGTGCTATTTTGATACACAATTACACATTTTAGCTTGACAGGGTCAAATTATCTCAACTAAGAGGAACTGACATGATATGGGTGAAGCAATGCCAACAACAGAATCCAATGGACACTGCATAAAGAGAAAACTTGAATCATGATGAGCTGCCCAGAGGTGAGCTGCAGGTGTCCTTACATAATCAAGACCAAACACATGAAAGGTATTGAAGGACAAGCACACTCTTCAAATACTGGTGGGATAGGACGTGACTATCTTATCCTGTGTTTATTTTTCTTACAATAACATTTTATATTGATCATGAATACAACATTTATACATGTACGCAATAGAATACCTATCACAATCTAAGGTGCTTGGGTAACTATGCAAGTACAGAACTAGTTGACTAGCTTTAAATATCATGCATGACATAACTAGACATATATGCAACAGAGAAGAGATCTCATGTTAGAGATAATCTTGCATGACATACAATATGCACTAAAGGAGTTTCACAATACCGAAATCACTGGAGTTTAACGCTTGTACCTCCTTTATAAATCTACCTTGCAGCATCTGTAATGTGGTTGACCATATCAAACATACCATGCAGTGACAGAAGTATGGGAGTCCAACAAGGCAAACTACTGTATCATAAAAAAGCATGTAATATTTTGTGTATGGTAAATGTCATGATTAAATTAGCAAACAATTTGAAAATCTCAAAAAGCCTTATGCCATTTCAAATTAGAAATTTATTCCTATAAAAAATTCAACTAAAATAGTATAAATTAATTAATCAAATAGTATTAACTTGAAACACGTCAAGATAAAAACTCCACCATGATGCATCTGTAAGAGAATAATAGACTGCAGCAATTCTTAATAGACAGATTGATAATTATATTCCTATGTTTTCTTTCCTTTTATAATTATATCCATGATATAATGATCTTGTCTTTATCATGTGTCTTTTTTCTTTTTTTCTTTTTTTCTTTTTTTTTTTTTTTTTTGTCATTCAATTATCTTAAACTAATCTACGTTATTTGAATTTTTCACGCCTATCCTTGTCATCTCTTTTTCTAAAGTCATCGATGATTTCCTCTACTTCTTGTTTGTCTTTATAGAAATAACGATTCTAAATCCAATGTTATCAAGATAAGAGAGCATCAAAGAAGTCAGTCAAATCACTCCCTCCTTAATTTCTTCTGTACCCCTCAGTTTCTCAATATTCCCCATCGCCATCGACCATCTATAACAAAAGTTCAATCATCCAAGGAACAGACGACGATTCATCAAAACAAGCAAGCTCAGGAGGGAGGTGACGAGGGGATGGGTTACCCTTGGTAGTAGACTTCGCGGATGGTTCCGGGATCTCCTCGATGGGGCGGATCAGAGAGCTCATGGCCGCCGTAGCGACCGATTGCTTCTCGCCGGCTGTCCATTCCTGGACCACGTCGGCCGCCTCCTGGCGAAGGCCTCCGTCGCCGCCGGCAGTAGCGGAAGCGCAGCAGGGCGTCGCTTTTTCCTCAGTTGCGGCCATTGCAAGGGGTTCGCAAGCTCACCGAATCCGCCGTAGTATCCCTCACTACGACCTGACATACAGCAGGCCTCCGTCGCCTCTGTCTCGCTAACCCTCTTCCCTCTCTCTGTCTGCCCCCTTCTCCTTTGTCCTCTTCCTCTTCTCACCCTGTCGTTTATGATCTCTCCTCTCGCTCTCTTTATAAAAGAGCTGGAACACCGCTGTTTCTGCTCCAACGGAAGCGCATCCTTCGCTTGTCGCCTCTCCTCCGTTCGTTTCTTGCGCGGACGGCTCCTCTCCTCCCGCTTCGCCGCCAGAAAAGGAAATGGAATTGAGGTGGCAAAGCAAATTTGGCTCCCAGCTCACGGACGCCCTGTCACGTGCATTTATACTGGATGAACACGTTAATTTTCTCAAATCTACTACCGGCCAGCTAGCTTAGAATATGGATCAACCCAATTCCACCTGTACCTTCCTTTCCTGCATAAACGTCACAGCAGGGACCGCACTTCTTAAGGTTGTTTTTAGTCCAATCATCCAAGATTTTATAAATTTGATTAGCTAATGGTTTCTATCTATCTATTTATCTGTTATTGTAATGCATTATTAGACTTGGAAGAGGCAGCATTTTTATCATGCTACAAAATCTTTATTTTGATTATAAAGTAGAGCATAAATATTTTCCTAATATCATGCATGTGTAATTGCACCACCGGTGCAACCGTGAGTTAAGTATATATATAACAGCAGCTATTTGACAGCAATAATTAATATTACCGAATCATTTTATATAAATGAAATTATATGTTTTAGGGCAATTAGGATAGCTTAAGTAAGTAATAATAACGAAAATAGAAAGAAAAAAAAAAGATACGCACGCGAGGTGCACGGCAAAGTTTTAGAAAACGGGACGAAGTTTCCGGGAGCGGACGAGAGGACCGACTTATCAGACAACCAAGCCGTCCTCTCGCGGCCCCTGGTGAGCGCAACGCCGGTCACCACGGCCCAGGCCTAAAACCCAAATGAGAAGCCAGAGCATGGACCGTGGAGGTTTGGGGTATGCCTACCGGAGGTGTGAGTATGGTCCGATCCGGATAACGATAAGCCCGTGGGTGAGTGATAGGAGCACTAACTTGTCAGCGTGAGTGCGCTGATATAATAAAGCCAAGCCGGAGAACAAACCAACGGAAAGCCTCGCGGTTGACACGTCAAAAGTTCCCACTACGTCCACCTCGTTCTCTGGCTTTTTCGTTTTGAGTGGGTCTGGTAGACCACCTTTCTTGCCGGTCCCCCAAAAGCTTTCACGAAAAGGACCGAGCATGGCAGCCGAAGATAGTGGGCTGTGGCTGGCTTGCAGCCCAGAAAAAAAAAAAAAAAAAAGTGGTGGTGGGGTGCTCTCATCCGTATCAATGTCGTATTACCTGAAGCAAATATTAAAAAAATGAATAGAATCTCATTGCAATAAACAGATCCAATTATAATAACCCGGAGTTTGGTGGACTCTGATTCTACTTTCGCTACGACACTCGCACTCTTATTAACTCCACCGTCAATCCACCGCGAACTCAACGTTAACTTTTTTTTTTTTTTTTTTTTTATTCTTCCGTATCGTTAAGACGGTCCGAGATAATTGCCAGAAAGCTAGACGACGTTCGCCAGCCTATCATGAAAGTCCGATGCGTTATGCTAATAATTTTCAACTATTACGTCAGTTAAATGAATACTTAGTCAATTTTAAAGTTTGACCCCCTTGCCTGTCTCACGGGACATTATTTGGTTGCCGGTTTGCGCTACGTTCTTTTCTTATTCTGGCTTCAAGTTTAATCTGTGGGTGTAGAAGGCATAATGGCGGCCACGCTTAAATAATGAATGATGAATGGTTGCAGTTGAGAGATACCCTGCCAAGGCCCCATGCTAGATTCTACGGGTTGTCCTTAGATCTATCACGATTTATATATTCCATGTTGGATTAATCTAAGAACTCTGCATGACTTGTCGTGCCAGGAATCCAGAATGATCGCTAGGTATAAAATTTCGGGCGCGTTCGCCACAGTAGCAGGGCATGTCGGCTAGCGAATAAGAATTTCGCGACGGAATAAAAATACAGTTCTAAAGTAAAGTAAGATGATTTTAAATTTGGCCTACGGCCAAAGGAAACTTGGAAACTGGGTATGAAAATGGTATATATGTGCTAATTATGTTTAGCTCTCCCAGTACATGGTAAGAACTAAGGATGAAGGCAGGTGCCGAACAATGCATTATTGTCTAGAGCAGCCACCAACGAAGTGCTTCCATTCATTGGATTGCCCCTTTTTTTTTTTGTGGTTAAGAATTCAACTGCTTGAGAATGGCGTAAAGCACCCGTGATTTGCTAGTGGGTGGGTGGATAGAGGCAAAGCCATCGTAAGGCAATAAAATAAACTAGGAATAAAGGATATCACCCCCGGCTATAAATAATTTCCAACTTAACAGAAACATCCCAATTCAATTAAAATTTAAATATTGCTCGACATGTTATGAATTATAATTTATATCAAATCAATTTATTAGGAGTGTCGGTATTAGAACATTCGAAATTATTCTTTTATCCTCCTTTCATCTCACTCCTCCTCTACCATTCTCTTAAACTTACCGTATGTATCCTAGTTGTGTAAACGCATGAATAAAATGGAACAAGCCATAGCTCTCAGTAAAACTCTTTACACATATATCCATATGCAGCATGATCCATCATAAATATCAAACATATAATAAACACAGGTCAAAATGGTTATTGAATATCCAAACATGGCCATATTCATTTAGCAATTAGTAACAAATTTGTACAAAATATATATATAGTTAGCATGCCCAGCAAAAGATAATATTATGAGCACATAATTAGCATCATGTTCTAATATCTCAACATTCTTCTTCAAAAGAAATGCAAAATCAACATGATAAAAAAAGTAACAAAAAAAAAAAAAGCATATATAACCATCTTACTATACATATTTCAATTTATGTAGTTTCTAAATTGTATATTGACCATATGTCAAGCTTGTTATATTAGTCAACCATGGTCAATCGGCACAGAGCCATGGTCAACCAACACAACATTCAAGGACTAGTACTTAATGTCCAATCGACCATCCAAAGGAGAGCAATAGAGATTATTTTCAATAGAAGCCCTTGTGGCGCAAAAATGATTAGTCATTTTATGTAGTATGGCCAGCCGCTTTGTGCTTCATAGCTCCGCAATCAACTATAATGGTTGAATTATAGTTGACCACTAGATTACTAACAAATATACCAATGATTATATTATTAACAAATTTATAAATTAGAAGCTTATTTGTAGTTGTTGGCATGAAAATAAGCTTGAAACCATTATTTTACCTTTAGAATATGATGAGAAAACTTTGTTCTTGAACCTACGCTTACAGATCCTCTCCATCTAAGTTTAAATCTTCATTAGAATATCTACATTCTTTAAAAATAATTTAGAACTATCTTGTTATTCCTAAAATTCTATTATTGAATTAGAATTTCTCAAGTGCAAACTACTAAATCACCTTTAATTAATTTCTTAATTATAATAGAAACAAAATTCAATCATTGATTTCTCAAAGATTATATAAGATATTCAATGAAAAGAAGGAATATAACAGCTAAAATTTTAAATAAAGATCTCTCCATACATTTTTCTAGATTCTTTGTCATCACACAAAATAAACATATTGACTAAAGACAACCCTCAGGTGAAAATAAAACTCATTAGGTTTAAAAAGTAAAATTATAAAAAAGAATTAATAGAACTTGCATTTATATCAATACTCCATAGAAGGTGATCCAATCATATATTGGAGCTATAATATTTGTTGCTACTGCTGAAATTCTTCCCTTTATATGTCCTGTGGATATAATCCCCCAATAACTTGCTCTTTTAGCTGATTTGCTTCCTTTTTTAATAGTCTGATTAGTTCTATCAATATATATATATATATATCCGATTTCATATAGAGTAACTAATGGATTGAAAAAATAAATTAAAGATTCTCTTCTGGCTACATACCTTCGTTTGACTTTTTTATTACTAAAAGAGATGATATTTTTCTCTAGGAGTTTGATTCTCGAAATTTAATCGTGCTTGACGATCATGAAAATAATTGATTTGTTGTGAAAGTAACTTAATTTGCTCCTATAAATCATAAGATAGATAAGATATATGAATATGATTACATAATCAAGGCATAAATATGATGACAAAAGAATTAAAATCTAAATTTAAAAAAATAAACTCAAGATATAAAAGAAGACAATATAAGTACTAATATATTAGTAAATCGTAAGCAATTACAAAAAACTGATCTAATTATATAGAATTGTGGAGAATTTTTTTAAACCATCTTAACTTGGATCTCTCAGAATAATAATAAAAGAACAAGAGAATGGGTGAAAATAAGGTTACAAGTCCCCTTTATTTTACTATTTTTTTTAAAAAAATTGATTATTATGTTTCTATTTATACTAATATGGTCCATAATTACAAAAGGGTCAAATTAGTTACTTTTCTTTGAGTAGAAATAATTAGAAAAATTCTAAAATCCTTTTGAAGCTAAATCTTAACTTTTCATCAATTTTATGTTCAACTGGTTCACACAAATGTATCGAGACATATATGCCTATTAGACTTTCCTAAAAAATAATAATAATAATTAGAAAGCCTATTTCAAGGCCTTAATGTCATTATGTTTCCCTATTTATCATAGTAAGTATTCATTAAGAGTTTCATTTATATACCTGGCTCGTTAAAGTTATTATGGTTAAAAGTTGTTAGATGAGAAATTTGTGGCCTTTAAAAATTAAGATTTGCTATCGTGTCTTGAGTAGGGTAAATCTTGCTCTCAAATCTTAACTAAACTTGCCAAAGTTGGCTAAAGTGGTTCTTAAAGTACCCAATTATCCTCTCGGATCAAAAACTTTAAAGGTCCACCAGCATGTTATAATTAAGTTGTTTATAATCATATTTTTTTATGATTGAGTGAAATAATTAATTTTTTTATAATTGTTGTTTAAATATAATTTACCATTTTGATATTCATGTAATGTATTATTCCTATATAAAAGATAAATGTGATGTTTATAAATAATATTAATCCAGTCTACTTAACTTAAAAATAATTTAAATATGACCAAATTTATCATACCAAAATCACGTTAAAATGAAGTTGTCAAACAATAGAAATAAATTTAAAACATATAGTGCCTAGCAGCTAAATAGTAATATGATTTCTTGAACCTTTATTTATAAGACTAGTTCTGTGACACCCAGTCTTTTTGGGCTAGGTCACTTAAATTAAGATGCAATTTGATTAAATTGAGTTAAAAAATTATAAAAAATAATATAATTAAAATTTTTGATTGAATATATATTTATAATGTTTAATATTGAGTTAGCTCTCTAACACATCTTGAATCACTCAAATGAGAGACAAATAAGGAAGTTAGAAGCAATTTTATGAACTATATCCGTGCTAACGAATTTATGATAAATTATCAAAATGCCATTGGTGGTGATTAACGACAATCTCTGGTATTATTATTGTGATACCCCAAATTTAGTTTCACATTAGATGGAAAAGAAATGTGTCATATACTTATAACTCAAGTCCACTTGCTACCCATTAACTAACACTCGAGTTTTTGGGTCATGTAGTTTCGACCCACTAACGGAGTTAATTGGGTTGTATATGAGCTTGGGGCGTTACAAATGGTATCAAAACCGATCCGAGTGTGCGAAAGTTGATAGGCATAAGGAAAGGGTTATCCATGGGACGGTGATGGAGTCCCACCATGGCGTGGAGCCACCTTATCTTGTGGCATACGACGAGGGCATCGCATTATACCCCAAATTTAATCCCACATTGAATAGAAAAGAAATGTGTTATGTGCTTATAACTTAAGTCTACTTGTTACCCATTAACTTTCACATTTTTGGATCACATGGTTTCGATCCACTAACGGAGTTAATTGGATTGTAGGTCAAATAACCTGGCTCTGATACCATTACATTTGCTAGCCCAATTAATCCGTTAGCAGGCTAAAACCACATGGCCCAAAAACTCGAGTGAAAGTTAATGGGTAGCAAGTGGACTTTTATAAGTACATAACACATTATCAAAATTTTTATATTTTAAAATTATATTAGATAAGTTAAAAGTTAGTTTTGAATCAAAAATTTATTTTTAAATATTTAATGGATATTTATCTCTTTGATTTTTTTAAAGAAATTAGGATGTTTATTGGTTTTAGAATATTAGTATCTTATGAAGGATAAGAAACATATTTGCTTTAGAAAAGTTTTTAATAAATAGGGCTCAATTGAGGCCTTTTAATGCTAAATTAATAGTTCACAAGAATAAAAAAGGTAAAAATTTAATGCTAAATTAATAGTTCACAAGAATAAAAAAGGTAAAAATTGAAGGATCAAAAAGGTTGATGAAACTCTAAATAAGTTAAAGTATTTTATAAATTATTTATGATTATTAAGAAGATTTCAAACTTTAGTAAGTAACCTGACCATAAATTAGGATTTTTATAATGTTGCATCATTACTAACAATTTATTTTATAATTAATAAATAATTATTTGAATTAAAATAATTGCTAAATTTTTATATAATCAAATAATTTGAAATAATGAGATTTTACAATTATTTTTGAAATGCTATTAAAGATTTAAATTCTGCATAACATGTTTATTACAAATCTGGATCAACTAAGTAGGCTAATTATAAATTAAAAGATTTTTGTAAATTACTTAATTATAAATATTTATTCAAGAATTTATAAATTACTAATCAAATATTACTATTTTATTTTCTTATGCACAATTAATGTTTAAATGCATACTATTATACAATTATTTTTTTATAGCTATTCATTGCAAATACTAGATTAAGTGAGCAGATTATGAATGTTAAGAATTACTATTATTATGAGAATTTTGTTGAAAGAAAAAAAATAAAATTTATATGACTATATAAATAAGTAAATATTAATAAATACAGAATTATTGATGATAAAATATGATTGAAAACATATAACTCTCAGTCCATTACGTAATGATAGATGACAGATACTAGAATCTACCTCCATAAAGAATATATGCGGAGATCTAATCTCGATGCATAGGGTTAAATGTAGTGCACTAGCCTCGTCACGGGGATATATGTGACTGTAGTTAGTGATTGTGGAGTATTAGTAATATGATGATATGAAAATTATTAATTATGGATGATCTGAAAATTTTGAATACGATGACATGAAAGTTATTATATGAAAAATTTTGAGTATTAATTAGAAATACCTCAAAATGTATTAGTATATCAATAATATATAAAGTTATGAACCGTAAGCTATCAATTTTTAATTAATGATTTGCATTATTTTATGAAAGTCTTATAAATCTTCACTTCGTTGATCCGCTAATTTATGATTAGTGTTATTTACTGAGTGAAAGCTCATAAAACTCTATTATCACTTTTTTTTTTTAGACATAGAGAAATAAAATAGAAACCTAGATAGAAGCAAATAATTACCTGCCAAACTCTTTAGTTATCTCATTAGTTTTAGTTTTTGACCATAGTGATAGTCTATAAATATTTGTCAATTTTAGGGACCTTGGAGTATGTGATTATGAACTTTTTGTTAGCATTAGATTAATTTAGTAAATATTAATTTAATTTTTATTATTTGAATTAAATGTTGATATATTGTGATAGACATCTTGCACGCCATGGGATATATAGCAGATTGTTGCATCCTAAATCCATCTCGGGTTTGAGGCATGACAAGTTCCATCATTAAATGCGATCTACTTTGCTTCTTAGGTCTATGATTCAAATTTTAATAACAATTTAAAATTGGTTTTGAATTTTGGCTCATAGAAACTATAGAAAAAAAAAAGATAAGATGTAGCCAATTTGATTTAAAGATACTTGAAAGGAACACATCCCAATGAATTGGTTATAGTAATGAGAATATTTTGCTATATTTATTTAAAAGAAAATATTGAAGATGCACAATAATCCTATGGATGACCTATTAAGTAAAGGCAATTAGAGTGGTGAAGAAACAACAATATGTAATTTGACATTAAAACTTTAAAGCAATGCACATATAAAAGAATGATATTTGTGTTTGCAAACTTAATTAAATGGATGCAAATAAAATGATACAACTATAAGTCTAATATTAAGAACTCCCTAAAAAATATGGATAATAACTATTCTTTCTCTACCTATTCATTTATAAAGAGGATCAAATAGAAAATTTTGGTACCCCATAGTTTTAATTTCTATATAGTCAGAGATTATATAATGGTGATCATTTCCTACCTTTACCTTGACCCAAATTTAACTATTAAGACGGTGTTTGGTTCGTGGTAATGTAATATTACTGAAAATCTTACATTCTTGATAATCTTATATTTAGTAATTAGATTTTTAAGAATAAAAGATTATTATATTTATTCATAATAACAAAATATGATAATTAATTTACTATATTTTTAAATTTTATTTGAATTTTATTATAATTTTTTATCTTTGAAGTGTCCCTCTCTCTTTTTTTGCTAGAATATGAAATGTGCTGATAAAAATTTAAAAACTAATTTTAGAAATATTATATATTTAAATATTATAAATATTTAATATATATTATATTATATTATTAAATATCTCATTATATAATATATATTAATATATAGTATATAAATATTTAAAAATATATTATATAATAATTTAATACACAACAAGGTTATAAATATTAATAATTTAAAATTTATTATTTACTTATTATTATATAAATATATAATAGTGTTTAAAATATTAAATATTATATTAATATTAAATATAAATATAATATTTAAATATTTATGGTAATTTTAGATTATTGAGAATTAAATATTATCGCTTAAATTACTATGTCTCATTGCCTAACATGGTAATTTGCATGATAATCTCAGATTATCATTGTAGATTACCATGATTTAAAAAATCATGATGACAATAAAGTAATGAGAAGATTTTTATTTGTAAGTATTTTGAGTATAAGATATACCATGGCTAATAAACTTTGAAAAAAATTAATCAAATTTTATTGCTAGAGAATGTTAATAGATTCTATTTTACTTTTAATGATATACAAGCACTACACATGCTTAATTTAACTTACTATATTTTTAGAAAAGAGAAAAGCAAAAATTAAAGGGCTCACCTTTCCATCCTTATAGAATTATATGACTCTTCTTTGCTAGGCTTGGTTTGACTCTTGGCTTCTTTTAATGGAGGTATTACATTTTCATCAAACTTTGAGGTATGTTGAAACTTTTTAGAAAATTTAGGACTCCTAAAATGAACAATTTGAGGTGCCCAAGCACCCATCACACCATGGGCCACCAATGGGTTACTCTTTGCTACCGTTGTCCTGGCAAACAAAATTTAATATTAGAATTAAGATAATGATAAAGAAAGAAGAAGAAGAAAGTTCATTGTAGTTTAGGTTTCAAAGATTCGCATGATTGTGAATCTAGAGCATAAATTTGAAAAAAAGAAACCATAAGGATGAGCTTTTGAAGCATGATAATAAGTATGATAAATTAAGAATAAACTTTCATTACCAAAAAAATAAGATTAGACTTTCCACCCAATACCTATCTTTTACAACAATAATAAGATGACCTATCTACTTCAAGAAATTTGGAAATGTAGAATGTACTTGCAAATATGAAAGATACTAGTTTTATACGTGTGTTGTATAATGTATATATATATATATGTATGTATATGTATATATGTATGTAAGTATGTATGTATGTATATATGTGTGTGTGTAAGTAAGTATGTATGTATGTGTGTGTGTGCGCGTACGTGTATATAGAGAGAGAGAATACACTTGAAATTCTGAAGGGAATAATACCTTTAATTTTTTTAATAGACATGGATGATTTTGTAACATAATTTTTATCTCATTAGGTAAATGCTATGTTATGGATTAAAAGTTCTGACAATAGGAGTAATCTAATTGTTAGTTAGTATTTGGCATCACAATATATTGGCTTTAATAGAAAAGAATCATAGAAACTATATCCTTATAGAAAATATATCCTTATCATATGATGGAAATATAAATATAGAAGGTTGATTGATTATTATAAGTAGTAACCTCACTTAGATCTTATTACTCAATCCCCTTTTTTATTAAAAGAACTAATTTGATCGTGCAAGTTAATATGTTATTTTAAATAATTAAAATTTATGCTTTTCTTCTTTTGGTAAACAAATATGGGATATTAAATTTTATTTTTATCTTGCAATAGAAAAATATATTTTCAACTCTTCATGCTATAGCATGCATCATATAATTCATGAAATGATAATGTGACACCAAATAAATTTATGCTTTATAAGGTGGTGAAAGAACTCCTGAGCTAATTGTAACCTTAAGAATGTATTTTAAGAATATATAATATGATATTTAGCAACTTACGTCATGTAAATCATTTTATCGATATATAAGATAAGGTCTATGGTAACAAAGACACTTATAATGAATAAAGCGGAGAACAAGATAATATACAAATAAAAAACCTAAAGAAAAAAGAAAATATCAATGAAAAATATCTTGTGCAAATAATATTCATTAAAGATAGGTATTAGGTTATGTTGATCATATTTTTATGGAATGTCAAGATAATTTGATATTATGAAAACTTTAAAATTACTTATATAATTAGGAATTTATTATTTGCCTTTAGTTAATATCTATTGTCATGTTGTTTTTTTTTTTTTTTTTTTGATAACATATTGTCATGTTAATTATGGATCTATACTTGGTGAGTGATATAAAGTTAGTTCAATCTTTCCACTTAGTTGATCAAGAACATATTAATTATAGAAATTTAGATTATACAATAACAATAGAAAAATTCAAAGACATGAAAAGGCCAACACTGAACATGTCTTAGGCGATATAAATATTTTGATATTTAACAAAAATTAAGTTTTGTAGTTTAATAAATATGAGTGTATTTCGAACATGACAATTTACACATGTTGTGTTTAAAGTATAAGTGTAAATATTTAACTCCATGGTTATGACAGTTTCGCTTAATTTTTTTTTTCACACCTAATGAAAAAAATATTTTAAGCATGCATAAAGAATCAATTGTTGTTTCATTTGAAGACTCATACATCAAACAAAGGTTAAATTATCAACCATATATAAACACCTTGATAAGCAAATTTATATAAACTAAAGAAGATATTGGCAACAAAACAAAGGTTAGTGTAAAGCTAGAAAAATCTTGCTCCAAAATGAACTAATTTAACTAAGGATGGACATATAAAATATCTCACGCGTGAACTTAATAAAATTGGGAGATATGGACAAAGGACAAAAATTCTAGGAAGTAAAAGTAGTACAGAATTTACACCAAAAATTACTTTTAGTATTATTGTTTTATTGTATTGTTCAAAATTCTTGACAAAAATGATTAAATATAGATTGGTCGGTACAGGAATATTATGTTGAGGAGATATCAACGGCACATTGGTGTGATTCTCCCTGTTTGATGCATGTCACATGGGTGAATGCCTAGTGAAGAAACGAACATAACGTCAACGAAGAATCATATGGACAGGACTGGGGGATCCAACAAACAAAATATCTCAGACCTAACAATATCTACTTGTCTTTTTTTTTCTTTTATGAGATAACACAACGCGATTTATTAACGCAGCGTTTCAACTTTATGGCTTCAAAGTTTTCCAACCGTCGGCAAGAGTATAACTTAGAACCACGTTAGTTTCGAAACTTGTGATTAAACGCAAGCAAGAGTATATAGCTGGCAAATAACAAGAACTCTGAACATGAATCTGGGACAAGGAAATGGCAAATAAAACTATTCATGATTCAAACCAAAGAGATCATCGCAAAAAGTAAACTTGATAAGATCTCTGCATTTCAAATATTAAATTAATAGAAGGTAAAAAAAAAAAAAAAAAGCACCTATATGTTGAAGACTTGAAGGCTCTCTTGCACTCCCTCCCTTGCTCCGTCTCTCTCCTCCCTTCGCTCTTCGCCTCTCGAAACCTCGGCAACTCCTCGTAACGCAATGAGGGTGGAGTTTTTGACTCGGGGGCCCTAAAGAATAGGCAGCGTCTATGGAAAGTTTCAAATCCTTCTTCACACGAGAAAGCGGCTAATTAGTGAAGTATAGGAGCGATGAGTTGGTCATGGAAAGAATTATCCATGCAAGAATTACCATGTAGGAGGTCTAAATCTGCCTAAGATCATGTTAGAGATCCATGCCAGATTTTGCCACAAGCATTAAAGATGGCAAATCATATCAATGGGTCACAAATATATCCAATCAACTTTAAAGTACGATAATAAATAGATCAATCTAAATCTAATTTATTTATTAATTAGGTTAAAAATTTAAATACGAATTTGTTCTATATATTATATAGGTTACACGATATAACTTATATAACCCATTTAACTCGTATGACTTGTATAACTTAGGTAACCCATTTGACACAAATTGACTTTGTATGATCCATATAATTCATATAACCTGTGCAATCTATTTATATTAATTTGATTATAAAGTAATTATATATACAAAATCATAACTGTAAAGTAATTATATATCCATGAAGTGTAACTTTAATTATCCCCGGTCCACCTTCATCCAACCATAAGATTCTATGTGATGATAAAATAATAATTAATTAAAAAATAACATTAACTTAGATAAATAAGTATAGTGGGTCTTATTCGGATTGGTGGGTTGGGTTACACAAATAGATCTGTTTAATAAACGAATCTATTTCAGATTAGTGGGTCAACCTGAAACCTCATTTATTAATCATGTTAAATGGATCAATCAATTTTAATCTGAACCCATTTATGTTCGACCCAAATTTTCAAACTTTATGTCAGGTTCAAGTCGTGCTCATGGATCATGTCTAAAATTGCCATCCCTAGTTGGCACCTCTCTCCTAGTGCATAGTGCGAGCATTAAGAGAGAGAAAGAGAGGCTTGGTTGACCTAGCCCAAGCTCTCTAATTCAATGCTCAAGTGTTGGGGAAGATGTTAGGTCACTCCACATTGTTGATCGCAATACTTTCTCTTAGCACCTTAGTATTTATAGTAGTGATGCTTATTAATCAAATTTAATATAACAATCATTTTTCAATAAATGAATGCCATGATGTCAACTTCTATTACCTTATTACACTTAAAACTACTAATACTTACTAAAGGTGGCAATCGGATTGGGTCAGTCATTTCGGATCGGATCAATTCAGGTCTGGATCATTTTCGAATTTGGATCACTTCAGGTTGGAATCATTGAAGCTAAACCCTAACCCTAAATGATCGAATTCGAGTCAACCAATGAGTTACTTTGAGTTAACTTAGTTTTTCTTTTTTAAGAATTTAATATACATTTCTTTCTTATTCTTTTTAAGTAATTTATTAATGATCAATTCAATTCTTTCTTTTCTTCTTTTACTTATCTGTTACTCTAAATGCTAGCAAATAGACATAAAATTGTAACATGATTAGATAATAATGAAAATAATTATTATAAATTTATAAAATATAAAAATAATATAATTAAGTAATAATCTATAAAAATATACTTTTAAAATTAATATCCAATTATTAATAGGATTAAAAAATAAAATAAACAAATATTGGAATATGCTTAATTCTATATATATAAAAAGAGTAAAGTTATGCTTAATTCCACTTTTTTATCTTCTTTTCAATGGTGTTTGAAGCTATTGATGTCGATTATTCAATAACACTCAACTTAGAAAAGTATGCTTCTAATTCCACTATTTATTGTGGCACATGAGTATCAATTATATTATATATTAAAAAATATAAAATATTAAAATAGTGACCATGTAAACAATCTAATTGATAATTCATAAAATTATATAATATGATCTACGTAAAATTTTAAAATTTAAAATAGATAAAATTAAAAATATATTTTATCTAAATACTATTGTCGAGTCATTCGGGTTATCCATGACTCGATCCGATCCTAAAATTTTGGGGTCATTTCGGGTTCTAGTGAAAAAAATGAAACTCTGACCCTAACTTTTCGGATGTGTTTGAATCGGATTTGTGAGTCGGATCAGATTCTTGCCACCTCCAATACTTACTGAACTTAGTCATTAATCATCGACCTAACTTGGTTCCTAAAAAAGCTAATGGATGCTAGAGTCATTTGTTTATGTATTGTGATGAATAATATTATATTATGAAACTCATGCATAGAAACTTTTTTTTCAGTTTTCTGAGCTGTTTATAAACTTAATAGTGGATGCCCTAGGTATCTCAAAGTAATTAGCAGTTACTTAAGGTGCCGATTGAAAGTGCCAATATTCTAAGAATTTCTAAATATGCCATGGTGCTCTCTCTCTCTCTCTCTCAATGCTGAAGCCAAGCCTCGGACTGGAACTCGTTACCCTGCAGACATTCCTCATTCTTTACTTTCCAAATTAATCGTAAGGATTTATTCATTACTCTAAAAATTATTCTAATTTTATTGCATTGAAAAAGTGAGTGGTTCAGAGATTCTTTGCTACTGTTGCACATTTTACAATTAGCTTCAATGGATAGAATTCAACAGCTAGAAGAAGGGTCATAGTTTGAGACCCCTCAATTTTCAACTTCTGTACGAAGTAGAGGGCTCTTTGGTAAGCATGTAACTTCTACATTTTGGCTATGCTGGAGGAATAGTTATTACCTTCCTAATCAATAGCCTCGTTACGAATCTTCTTGACCTCATTCTTTCAATTGAAGTCTCAAACCGAGGTTGTGGCAGGAGGTTTTACTGGCTTATGAGCTTCCAATAGGACTGCTGCTGCTAGACCTTGCAACCATGCAATTGAAGACGAGATAGCATTGGATTGCCAAAGAGACCAACGAAGACTATGAATCTGATCCTTTAAGTCTTAAATGAATAGAAAATTAAGAACCCACAGATCTTTTATATTTACACTTTTTAAAGAACTGTATTTTCTTGTTTGACAGAGAGAAATAAAAACCTTGTAAAGGGGACTTATTTTAGAGACTGCTCGTTTTGCTTTCATAGAATTGCATAGCCTATAAAGTTACATGTGCAAACGTGGTCCTCTGGTCACACAACAACATTCTTTTACATAGCTAACAACCATGGTTAGGGCACATACGGATCGGAGAGGTAAGTTCTCAGACTATATTATTCAGTTATTTATGCACTGCACTAAGTGTCCCGCAACCATATTTGTATATAGCTGGCGTAACATTCGGTAGCCACATGTAAGATCCGTTCTTATATAATTACGCTCATGCAGATAAGGGTGGATTCAAGATGATCATTGTGTTAGTTGTGAGTTTTGGACTATTCAACCGTACAAGTTTCAATAATGAATAATGTGAATTGTATTATTGCTCTTAGCTTGTTACCAAATCGTAAATGGTAGGCAATATTTTTAATTTTTTATCGCTATTAGTGTTGTAACTATAAAATTATTATTATTATTATTATTATTATTATTATTATTGCTTTATTATGTTCAAAACTCCAGATAAAATTGATTAAAGATATGTTGGTTGATGTAGAAATATCATGTTGAGAAGATAATAGGTACACATATTGGCATACTTCTTCCTATTTAATGTATGTCGCATTGGTGAATGCCTAATAGTGAAATGAATTTGTCTCTCGCAAATTAAAAACAATTAAGAACCATAGGATAGAAATTAGATCCATCTACCGAAAAGGCTAACAAAATATCTAACTTGGCAATAAACCATAATTTTTTTTGGAGATAAAATAACAAGTTTTATTAAAGGTTTTTGTTACCATGCTTCTGGTTGTATATGGATGGTATCATAAATTATGAAAAAAATCCAGGGGCCATAAAAATATTAGGTTAAGGCATCAAAGGATTGAATGGTAGCTTGGATAGATAGAATTAATACTTGTTCCCAAAAGAACATTAAAAAGCATAACAGTTGAACCCTACCCTCTATTAAAATGATGTTTCAACTTTATCACTTCAAAATTCATGCTATCAAAATTCATGCTATTTCATTTATTGACTTGCTAAAACCATATGGCCTAAAAACTCAAGTAAAAGTTAATTAGTAGCAAGTGAATTTGAGTTATAAGTTCTTCAAACTTTATTTCCCATCCGATATGTATTATAATCTTTCTTTCTTATCAAGCTAGCCAGAATATACCTCGATTAGGGCAGTTTTATGGTATGGTGAGATTCTACACCATCACATGGGTGAACCTTTCCTCTTTGCCCATCAACTTTTACATACTTGAATCAGCTCTGATACTATTTGTATCGCCCCAAACCCATCTGCTAGCTTAATTAATCTATTAGCAGGCCAAATTCACATGGCCCTAAAAACTTTAGTGGAAGTTAATTAGTAGTAGGTGAACTTGAGTGATAAGCTTTTCAAACTTTTCTTTTTCATCCAATGTTAGACTATTTTTAGGATATTATAATAGCCAATAAATATTAAGAACTCTAAATATGAATCTAGGACCAAAAAAAATACAAATAGAACATTTCATGCTTCAAATCAGAAAGAGCATCACCAAGTAAACATGATAAAATGAATTTCAAATATCAAATTGAGGAGAAAATAAGGTGCCTTTTAATGTTAAGGATCTAAAGATGCCCGATTGTAACAAATCAATTCTATAAGTTTTTAAAATTCATAATTTACGATGTTTGGCAACATAATGAATCATTGATTTGAAATACCAAGTACTAAATCATGGAGTTGCTTCCTTTTATTGCAATCCTATTAATTTTGATAGGATTTGCAAATGAATTTCAAAGAAAAAAAATGAAGGAAACAAAATTCTTGGACAACATTGCCCTTATCAATAGTCTATAGTTTTTGATCATAAATATGTTGTTTATGATATTACTATTACTATTAAGATAAATTATTATTGCTATAATAATTATTGTAATATATAATTTATATTATATTAATTATAATGTATTTATAATACTATGATGTATTATAATATTATGATAAATCGTATAATATAATAATTAATATAATATTAATATTATTTAATATCATAATAAATATCATAACATTAAATTATTATATTATAATATATTGCAATATATAGTGTAATACTATAATATAGTATAATACCATAATAACATATAATATAATATTATGATTATATTAATAATATTAAGTAGTATTATAATATTATAATTTAAAATAACAATATAATTATTTATGTTATTTTTTTAATAATTTATGTTAATAATATAAATGATTTAAATTATAATTAATAGTATATCATTATTATTTTAATATAATTAAATATAATCATAATATCATGAATTATTGTTTTTATTATAATATTATAATTAAATAATTATTATAATTATTAAATTATAATTCTAATTATATTAAATTATAATTAAATATAATTATAATTAATTTAAGTAAATATGATTTGAGAATATAATTAACATAATAATTCTCAAATCACTATTTTCAACTAATTATTAAATAAAAAATAATTTAGAAAAATGGTTCATTGAATTCAATTTTTATTTATTCTAAATATAAGGATTTATTTTACTTTCATAGTTTTATATTCAATGGGCCAAAGACGTGAATGAATTCTATTATAGTATTCATTTTATTTACAAATATTTATTTACAAACAAATTTTGCAGTGACTTGTGTTAGAAACGAAACCTTAAAACACGAGGCTAGAGTTCTCGACCGAGGAGCCCCAACGTATGGCCGTCGTCTGTGGAGAGTTTCATATCCTTTTTCGCACGAGAGTGGCTAAGGTAGTGGAATGATGAGTTTGTCATCTAAAAGAATTATGCATCATAAGGAGGTTTAAATATGTCGTAAAGGTCAGGCCAGAAATTCGTGCTAGACCTGGTCACGAACGGTTTGCATGCGGAGAGGGGTTTGGTGACCATCGGCAACCCAGGGTCTCCAATGGCTGTCAAAGTCCTTGGGAACCTGGTAGGGACTTGAAAAAACCTACAGGCAAGGTCTCTTTTTCGATGGTTGATCTCTCCATCAATGTTTACATAGAAAACCAGAAGCATGCTCAAACTTTATGAGCTCAATTATCTTTTTATTTCTACTCAGGGTTGATCGGTTGAATCGTTTGGTTGTGAGGCCGAATCATACCGAGACTCAATTTTGATATGCATGAGCATCTCCAAAGATCCTTGTCCAAGTAGGTATAGTTTTATTTTTTAAAAAATATATCACTAACCGGCTTTTTTTTAAAAAGATATAGAGTCCTCGTGATCAATTACTTTGAAACCCCACTGGATTTGTAAAGCAAATATATTTCATAATTATAGTGTTTAAATGGGTCGGATCTCAGCTTAATAAGCATATGTTAAGTCCAAATTGGTTTTAATATTAACTAAAATTTTTTAGACCTGAACCCAATCAGGGTTGTAGTCAAATCCAAAATCCAAAGCTCAAGACAGGCTCGACTTAATGGCCCGAATCAAATGAGAACGTAGGAGTTTGATCGTGCCTCTGAACCAAAGGCAAGGTGAGAAGACATCATCGCTTAGAGAGAGAAAGGAGGAGAGGCGGCAACGGTGGGTTGAAGCGAGGCTCGAAGAGAGAGAGTGAGAGAAGGGGGAGGAGGAGAAGAAGCGGTGATGGTTAGTTCGGTTTGGTGGAGAGAGAGAGAGAGAGGGGATTGGGGTGGACTCGATGGGGCAGTCGGTCATGTTTGTAGAGGAACGCGGCGTCCAACATGTAAAGGCGAAGAATGCAATAGGGAGGAGATTAAGGATTTTTCGGTTTACCAGTGATGCTATTCAGATCTGATAATGCCTCTAAAAAGCAACATAAAATTGATGACGATAAAATCATATAACAAAGAAATACATGAGACCATAGTGCTCAAATCAATGAAAAGTTTTAAAGGTTGTGATCCAGAGAGATACTTTGATGTCCTATGATATCTTAAATATATAAAAAAGATGGAGAGAAGAAGTTTTTCCTTAGATTGAGTTAAACCTATTCCTTTTATATATCGATGCGAGGCATTTTAGTGGGTAATTTTGCTATGGCTAGAGTTTTTTTTCCATTTCAGACTTCTTAGGTCTGTTTGAATCTTTAGAGGGGATGGAAAGGGAGAGTGAAAAGGATAGAGATGGAAGGGGAAGGGAGGTGAATGGAGGGTTGTTTTCCTCTTTTTGTTTCAAAGGATGGAAAGAAAAAAAAAAAAAAAAAGGATAATATACATTTGATGAGAAGAGAAAGGGAAAGAAAAGTTATATTCATAAATTAACAAAAATATCCTTTATTATTAAAAAAAAAGGGATTTTAGGTTTTTAGGGCTAGAGGGTAGTTTTGGAATAGTAGGATATGAATTACTAAAATATTTTTCCTCCCTTTTTCTACCTTCGATTTGGAGGTCAAAAAAATGGCTCCTTAAGGGGAAATGGAGGAATGAGTTACTTTGATTTTCTTTCCCTCATCTTTTTGCATTTCTTTTAAACAATCCCTCATCTTTTTGCATTTCTTTTAAACAAAATATTTTACGATTGTTTCTTCCTTTCCCTCCTCCCCTCCATTCTTTCTCATCCAACTGACCCTTAGATTCCATTCCATTTAGGGTTGAGTGCATGTTGACCTATTTTATGTAGTGACTTATTCGATGAACTTAGTTACTACCTGTCAACTGTTAGAGGTTGGAGAAAATTCACATCATCACTATAATACTTATACTTGGACCTAATCCATTTGATTGGTCCAAGCTAAACCAAGTTAAATTAAAAAAAAAAAATAAAATCAAAAGAAGCCAAAAGTTTTTCTTCCCCTAAGTTTGCTCAGGGCATCAAAACTAGTAAGATTTAACATTCTTGAGGGGCGACGCGTTGAGGCACTCGCCTAGGCGAGAGGAGCTCCGGTTTGTCGCATCCTGGCTCGCCACATAAATAAGTTCCACTCGGCTCATCGCATCATGCCGCATCCCAAATCTGTACAGAAATGGACGGCCGTTGGCATCTCAATTTCTTCGATCCCTTAATTCTTGAGCGGACAAAACCCCTCCTCGTCGCCGACCCAGCCTCGCTAGTTCCCTAATTCCCCGTCTCGCCCGAAGCCAAATCCGATATTCCGTCGCCAGTGCCTCCGAAGAAACCACGGATTTGATCGACGCCATTGCCATCGTCTCGCTCTCTCGCCAAAATCCGTGACCTCAAGGCCACTGCCATCGCCTCCGGAGAAACCTGCTCACAGATTCGATCACGGGTAAGTCCTCTCCTCCCTCTCCTCCTCCTTTTCTCCTTGATCTCCGAGGGGCAACCCCTTGCTTCCCTCTCCTCTTCTTTCTCTGTCATTAATGGAGATGGATATAAGAATGGCGGGTTATGTTGTTAATGGAAGTGAAGGAGGGAATCGACAGTAACGTCGAACCAGACACTTCTTTTTATTTTTATTTTTTTAAGGGAAGTTCTCTGGTTATCTGCTCTTCTTGTTTTAGGGAAATCATGTTCGGCTCGTTTCTGGTGCAACAGTCGTCCAGCCAATTCAAAGGAAAATCATGTTCGGTCCTCTTTTCCCCTCCCCATCTGATTCAAAGGGAAATCATGCTTTTTTTTTTTCCTCCCACCATCTGATTCGGATCAATAGCAGCAGCGCTTGTATGCAAGCATTGGTGTCCGACCCACGCAACTGCGGTACACTTGATTGCCCCCCTTATTGTATTCCCGTGTCTGTCCATGTAATCAGTAGTACCGGTTTTGGTCTTCTTTTAGTCCCTTCCCATTACCAGTAGAATTAGATCATTCAAAAGAGATCGAAAGAAAGATGTGAATGAAAAATGGGGGCCTGCTTCAACTGCAATTCATCGATCTATTACGTGTTATACAAGATCCATTCAAACTTTTTTCCCTTTTTTTTTCTTGGGGTTCTGCGGTTTGATTTGGAATTTCTTTAATTATGGGTATTTGTCTTGATTATTTTTTCTATGAAATTTCTGCTTTTTTTGAAAACTAGCGCATCACTTTACTCAGGCGAGTGCTTGGCGTTGCGCCTTAGGCCTCAGGCGATGGAGGGTCTTGGTGCCTTTGACAATACTACCCTATGTATGGTATGCCATCACAAGGTAGAATGCCCATCACGGGTTATAATTATAACCCCATTAGTATGCTAACATAGGGTGGAATGCCTATGGTGGTCTATAACTGATTTTGGATTGCCTTTCATGGGTTGAAATGTGACCATGACTGGTCCAAGACCTACCAGATGAGCTCATGTTGTTATGTGAAATGATGGATCTGACTCTAAAATTAATGTCCTTGTTAAACTCTAGGTAAAACGACGAACATGATCTTGGATGAGTTGATATGGATAAGTTGCCTTTGCAAATAACTATATTTGAAATTTGACACTGATTCATGTTGATGTATATTTTTATTTTTATAGTTAACTATTGTGTATCATGATTTGATGCATGTGTGTATGTATGTGTGTGTGAGAGTGGGGATTCTCATTGGGTTTAAGCTCATAACATTTCTTTTGCATTTTTTTTTTCCAGAGCCTCAAGATGCTTAGGATCAGGAGTGGACTATGGTTGGAATGAGAAGCAAGTAGATCAAATTTGTTGGATTTCTAATCTTGATATTGTGAATAATTTGACTTGACTTTATTGGTAATCTTATAACATTTGAACTAAATTTGAATTCTTGTTATTTGTTAATTTGAACAAGGTTAAATCTTAGACCTTGGATAATTTCTAGATAGGGGTGGCAAAATTGGACATGACACGTGAATATTATTTGAACCCAATATCAAATAACTATATTTAGGTTGATCTTAAGTGAGTTTATGTCACATGTTGGCCTTAATTGTATTGACATGATTATAACATAAAATAATCATGTTGTGTCACTTGTTGACCCGTCAATTTGAAAATGACATGGTTAAGATTTGATTAACGCACTTTATTAATGACATTTTTAACCTTCTTAGTTCTTTCTTTTTTCTTTTTATGAAGACTACTTAGAATGTAACATTAAAAGAAATGAATGTTACTTTTGTCTTTTGTCTTATGTTGTTAGAATTTAAAAATTATCAAAAAAACTTAAAAATTATATAAGACTACTTTTCGTATTGTGTCAATCCAACATGTTTTGTTTATTAAACGAGCTATGTGTGTTATATCATGTTACTTGTTTAATAATCGAGTTGTTTTTGTGTTGAGATTTTTGACATGATTAATTTATCATGTAATGTTCGTGTCGATCCATATAGTGTTATACCCCGGCTTTGATACGATATGAGCATGACCCGGCAACACAAATTGCCACCTCTATTTCTAGAGGTACACCTAAAGCTTATGTGGCCATATCATATGTCTAGCCTAGATGTGGGTTGGGGTGTGACATCCTCCTTTCCACTCCCTTCCCAACTCCTCAAAGCTAACAAATATTTTATATAATTTTAATCTAATTTTAATATTAGATCGATATTATATATCAGTATGGCATTGTGATGTTATGTTCAATTTTAATTGCCTCCACGGTTGAACTGATGATCCCAGTTCAATAAACTGTGTGGGTTTTAAAACGTTGCTTTGTACTATTTTAATTAGCGTCTTTCAACCCTTGGTGTTTCTTTGAAGCAGCTGCGATCTATTGGCATGGCGTGGTGTGATGGATTGGAGGAACCACGTATCCTTATCAGTCCTCGTAAGTTCCTCTCTCTTTCTCTGCACAATTTGCTCTCCTCTAAAGCTATTATCATTATTTAGTATTTTGGCAGCGCTTCTTAACTTTGATTGCTTTTTTGGTTTTCATTGGCTTCGATATTGCTTGGATATTTTCAACATGGAATGGGTTAGAGATTAATTAGTCAGCTGAATTGTCTCATTTTTTTGATGGAGACTATTTATGAAAAGTTGGAATAAACAAGAGAATCAGCAGATGCAATGAGTTTCCATTATCTGCTCAAAGAGTTTCTATTGGATGTTAGTAGTGGTGGGAGGCAATCAGGACCTGGGTGACTTTAAAATGCTACTTTTTTAATGAGGACATGAATAAGCTCTTGAATATGAGGGCATTGGAGGGATTTGGAAGGAACATTCTTGATAGGATGGATGGCTGCACATTCAATGACTGACACTCATTTGGCACACAGCTCTTCTATATGAAGGTGATGTTGTTGTTTGAGACATGGGACATGTTGTTGGATACATTTTATTTTTGAAGTATGTATGTAACTTACTTTCTTAGGATATAAATTCACACTTCACCTTAGCCTTGTGCTTTCCTGATCTAGCTCCGAGGCCCTTAGGAGAGGTCTTGGCCTTTATTGACTCCAGGTAATGGTGCCAACACTTTCATCCTTTCATTCATGTCTCAAAACATTTAATAAACAAGGATATTAAAAAAACAAGATTTTCCTCAGAGGGAACTTTGTGCCATGAAATCTTATAACCAAGGAATGCTTGTTGAAATACACATCCTTTCACCTGGTATTCAGATGATAAAATGGTAGAAGTATCAGAAATCTGTTCTAAAAATAAGTAAAAAGGAATGGAAGTTAAGATTGGTTGCTTACACCAAACTAACTGATATAAAAAATGCTTTAAAAAATTATGATAGTTTCTCCCTTAATTCAAAACAAAAAAAGCAAATAATAGAATTTTGTATCACATTTACCATGAAATGGAAAAAAACTACTTGTTGAGCTTTAACCATTAATTAATAGATCTACTTCCATCTATTAAAGGAAAGCATGATAAACTGGAGTTCTTGAGCCATACCTTTTAATACATTTTTTTTATTTCAGGCATACTCAAGGTATGAGTCTTGACTCAGGTCTACTACAATTACACAATAAAGGCCACAAACATTTGTACCGAGAAAAGGCCTCGCAATAGCATATCATATTCATGGTTTTACTTGGTTGTGCCCAAACACCTGGAGAGAATGACCTATGTTATCACAATCATCAAAGTTAGTCCTCAAAAATTATCCTGCAATTAAGTGCCTTGCAAAATCTTACCTTGACCTTATTTACCGAAGTAACTTTTCCTCAAAAAACCCTGCAATAAGCACAAATCAATCAGGGGAGTAGCTTTTACTCAAAGAAACCTTGCAAGTGACACCTGAAATGGGAGAAGAAAATCTTGCAATAAGAATAAGTCAACTAAGGGATTAATTGCATGATAATTTCAAGGTTCTGTATCTCCGAATCATTTAATCTGGTTGATCTTATCCATTAATTCTTCAGTTGTGTTTTTCCATTAGAAGTTAGGCCTCCCAATTTCTCAACTTCTTTATATGTTTGTAGAAGGACCATAATGCAGTAAGAATAAGTCAACTAAGGGATTAATTGCATGATAATTTCAAGGTTCTGTATCTCCGAATCATTTAATCTGGTTGATCTTATCCATTAATTCTTCAGTTGTGTTTTTCCATTAGAAGTTAGGCATCCCAATTTCTCAACTTCTTTATATGTTTGTAGAAGGACCATAATGGGACGCTAATTGTAAGTAAGACCAAACCTTGTTTACTTGTAATTTAACAAAAAAGGGGATAAACTAAGAATTACAACTTCCTACAGAGTAAAGAATGCTTTTAATACCACAGTTTCTAGCCAAATCGCACTTAGGCTGAGCAAATTTCAACACCTTCACACAAGTTGTCTATTTAGAAGATACCTTTCCGAATAGTTTTCATATATGGGCTTTATCTTAAATGGAAATTGTATCTCGTCTATCAACAGAATGACAGATTTAGATCCAACTAAAATAAGCATTATTAAGTTTGAATCTAAGTATGAGATATTGGTATATTATTTTAGATTGGGATAGGATCAAGAACCTTATACTACAGAAATAGCTCAGTTATGTACATATAGACAGAACCCACATGTAGATATACCATGCATCAAGCATTCTTACTTTGGATTATGCAAATTATGATGCGTTGTGTGTATGATTGTGGACTTATAATGAACTTCAGACAGTGAGATCCATTTCTGGTAGCCTCTATTCCCTTAAAACTTAAATTGGGCTTGAAGTCATGCATTGGACAAATCTAATTGTTCATTTACCCAACCAAATGCATCCATCCACATATTGTATCACTTCTCCTTTTGCAATAAACAATGCAATACATGCTCTGGCATTGATTGTTTAGGCAGGCACTTGGAAGTTTTATGTGCATTCAAACATGGAACAAAAGTAAATTATGTATTCACATGCATGTTTTAGTTCTTTCATTCATTTGACCTTTTGAAGCAAAGAGAAAAGTAAAACACATCTCTGTGCATTTAGTCATATGCCCACTCCGGACAACTAACATGAATCAACATCATCTTTGATGGACTAAGTAAACAAAGGCTTGATTTTTCAAAGAGATTAAACCTTGGAGGGAGATGGATATTTAAGCATGCCAAATGGTAATTATGAATTCTGGTTGGTTATGTTGTACTTCTGCAGTCTAATCATATGCTGATATATATTCATGTTTCATGTAGTCATGCATAGATCTTCTGTCCTGCCATGATTTTTTGGCATGAAAAATCAGGACACATGGTATACAATGCCCTCACATAGGACAGGGTAACAGATTAGCTCTGTTCAAGATGCACACCTAATTAGCATTCTCCTTGAGACTAGCATAATTGAGACTTGATAAAGATCCACATCCAAGGTATGCCGAACAGTATCGAACTGCCTGGCATGGGGCATGTAGAACTGGTATAGTTCACAATTTCGAAATGATATGGGATTGGTACCGCCTTATATAGCCCATAATCATCCCATATCAACCTCATATTGATCTCGGACCATATTAAACTGCTTGATTCAGCTTGGTATGGGGTGATTTATGAATTGGAACCTTTCAGTTCACCTAACCAGTATATCCTTGAGTTGGTATGGGGTCATCGGTATGCTGTCAGTTTAGTACGATATATCCTGTATGGAACTATACCAGTCCGGTATTGAAATGATACCGGTTCTTGGTACGGCAAATCTTGTTCGTATTGCTAGTTATTATGTATCCTATTTTTCCTACTGTCAACAATGCTAAGTTTCATAACATGTTAGAGTTTATCATTTGGATGATCTGGGTGTTTAACCAATGATTTCTGATGGAATATGACATGCAGAAATTGACACTTGGCACTTAACCTAAATGACACTTGATGATGGTGCTGCTTCATAGAGAGCTTCCTATTATTAATTCTATAGGGTATCGAGTATGTCTATTGTCTTCCATGTGGATAAGCTTGTTGAAGCAACCCTAACCTATGTTGTTTTGAGACTGGAAGACTACGGTTGTTTTAGATGCTTGAGCCATGCAATTACAGTGAAAACCATGTGGACAAATTTGATGAAGCAACCCTAGTCTCTGTCGTTTTTACGATAGAAGACTGGTCGTTTTAGATGCTTTGGATATGCAATGACATTGGAAAAACCTAATTATGATCGTGAAGGTTTTAAAAAAATCTAAATCAGATAACAGAAGGATTAGTGGATTATCTTGCACATTATAAGTGCATGTTTGATGGATTTGTGTTTACATCTACACCAATGAGTGCAGAAACTTGACACAATGAGGTGCGATATGACACTTCTAAACTAACTTACAGGTGTGTGACAGTTTCACGATAAAATTATCTAGTCATTTTTTCAAAACATACATTATATTGACTTTTCACCTCAGCTTTGATATTGTACATGTGATAATAGCAGTTTTTTTATTGGATTGTTGTCTTTTTGATGTATTAATGTTAAATTTACAATCCTCTGGTACGCAAAGCATCTTCTTATCTTTATAGCATTTTGTAATGTAAATCCCATGATTTTTCATTTCCACTTAGGGGTAGTACCTTGTATTTTGAATGCAGAGAAGGATACAACCACAACTGTAAATGCAGAAGGATGTATATTATCTTTATGCCATCCAAAATCAGGTCTGCTAATTCTTTTTCGCTTCATTTAACATGGTTGAAACCTGTGGAGGCTAAATAATGATAAATTCAATATAATGATGTTTGATAGTGTTAATTCCAATACCCTGTCTAGATCTATCTAGTGGTGATATATTGGTATTTGCTAATAGTTGTGACAGTAATTGTGGATTTTTTTCTTTTTTTAATTACTTGGTCTGGAAGAGATCTAATAAGCTAATAAGAAATGACAAGCAAAAAATGTGTTGATTGTGCATGTTAAAAGTTGTTGCAACATCTCAGATCACATTCTATATACAGATGTTGTGACCACCAATGTGTAAGCATATAATTAAACTTTACAGAAGTAGTATATTTGGATAGTACAATGTATAATCATAGATAACCTGTACGCATGACATTATAGAATCTATATTTATTATAGTAGAAATTCTAACACGTAAGTGCAGTAGGACTCTGCCTCAAGTTCAGCTGACGTAGAAAGGCATGCTGGGTGAGGTGCTTGAGATGGCACTTAGCTAGCTCTCCATGGAAAAAAGGATGAACTTGACTATTGGCCCATGAGTTAAATTTGTTTTTAAGTTAGAGTCCGTTTATGGCAAGGAAAATAACACAGGAAACCAAGAAACTGCTGCTGTTTAGAAAATCCAGTTTCATATCTCTTTGGTTTTGCGAAAAGAAATTTCGTGAAACATTAGATTATGGCAGTGCTATGATGTTATGATGGCTGTTGTAATGATTTTTGAGGGGGTTCATCATGTTGGTTACGTTATATTTATTAATACTGTGAATCTAAATAATGCCATTAGCTGGTTCTTATTTCATTGCAATGACCATTATATAATAGGAAAGGGGACTGCTATTTAGCATTTTGATCACCGTGCACATAAAATTCAAATCTTCATGCCAGTTGGAAGATATTTTTTCAGCCAACAAACATTTCTGTAAATAGTAATGTCACTTTTTAAAATGCAGATACTGGTTGTTATTTCCCACTATGTGGGTTTGAGCAAGCAACAGACTTTATAACCATTGTAGCAGTCAATGCAGATTTGGCAGGGATTTATTATACTGGGATTATGGTGTTAAAACCTTGATTTCTTGTATTATAGAGAGCGAACTGTGGCCCTACAAAGATAGAAAATATGAAAACAAATGAAATCTGGCCCTTCGAAGGATGAAGTTAATAGCTAACAAGATGTACATTTTATTTATTATTTTAAATATTTAGACATAGTAGGTTGTTCTGATATTACACATATTTATATGTAGGGACAAATGGCCCCTGCTACAACTAGTGCACCGACCCACACCTAATGAGGTATACCAGTATAAGTGGCTGGCTATGAAAAGTGGGAGTGGAAAGTTGAAGCAGACGAATGTGAAAACCAATACTTTGATCCTGCCCAGCTACAATGGACGTGCTATTTCTGCAGGGTAGTTACAGATGGAAAGATTGGACATCTAAACCTGCAGCTGACACTTGTATGGGAGTACATGTACCATAGTGGTTGACAGTGTATGGTTTAGAGTATTAGGCAATTACAGATAGAAAGTGGACCTGGTTGAGATGGTTTGACATGTGAGACAATGATATGGGGAAACTTTGGTTAGGAAAGGCTATTTACTCGGAGAGCAACAAGGATGGGAAAACCTAAGATGACATAGATGGTTATTATGAGAAAGAGGTTACAATGATTTGTAACATCTTAGGTTCCCCTAGTGGGAATAACTGGCCAATAAGCATTTACAACACCCGCTGAAATAGTTGGGATTACAGTTTTGATAAATTAAATAGTTGTGTTGATCACTCAATATTTCTGCAAGTTTAGGTATTTCCACCTATATTCTTTAACGCAGCATGTGTGTAGTGGGTGTCATCTGATGTGGGACCCACTTGTTGAAGGCCTAGCATCTGTGATACATGTTTGCTATGTTTTATATGCCTTTAGTTTTGAGGTATGTATTGCATTTCATCATGAAAAAAGTTATAAATATTTGTATAGTGAATCATGTTCGGATTTTGAGTGAAATAGCTTTTTTTCCCTTTCTTGTTCCTAGTATATAATCCATCTTAGTTTTTAGGTTATGGAATGAATTCATGGGCCCTGACATGTCCAAGATGCCTCAACTTCAAGCCAATTAATTATAGGACAAGTAGGAAATAATTGAAATCTAAATCTTGTAAACATGGGTTGATAGTACCGCACTGCGATATAAAGTCATCAACTTAGTCACAAAACAATTGATTTTTATTTTTGCGACTAGTTTTTCTGCACTTTTCACAGTAATTTTATTGGTTATGCTCTTAACTTTTTGCCGTCCACATTCCTTTTGTCATTTGCATCTGTTCACCAGTAAAAGTTTGCCAGAAAGTAATGTTGAACTATCTGAAACATAGCGTCGAGAATATCAATTTGCTTAAATAAATATAAAATGATAAATGGGAAAGGCATATTCTTGTTATATTTTTGGGGTTGGAATTTGAGTTTGTGTCAAATAAATCAGTTCTTTTGCCACATGGATGGAATGGCATTTGTATGATAAATCAAAGTTGTTATTATGATAAATTAAAGCTGGATGAATGAATTGAAGAACTTTTGAGCTGCTATATGATGGTCACATGCCTTGTGATTGATGTAAAAATATTATAATTGGTTTTAAGGTCCACAAAATTAGATAATGAATTTTATGTAGAAAATAGGCTTAAAGATTAAAACTTTTGTGGCACAATTTGAAATTTTTTTTGATGGATCTGGTTACAGTAGGAAGGATAGACCAAATATTGAGGATATAGTGGAGGCATAAAAGTTGCAGCACTTAAAAATAAATGTTCTAAAATAGATATACATGTTAGGGAAAGAGGGAACTAAGGTTCAAGGCGGCTCCAGCAAGGAAAGATGCTCTTAGTTATGTCAATTGGTCTAGAAAACAGGATTGGAATACAAAAGATAACATTTACGGAAGTGCAAAATTAAGAAACTTTGCAGCAGCATATGGCCATCCTTAATAGAAAGTTACTATATAACATTAATGGTGATGGTGGCAAACTTCATGCCAATTTTGCTTTTATTAGATTTTATACTTAATGCAAGTGTACTTGTCCCTGCACCCTGATAACTTTCTTAGGTTGATAATCTTGTTGTGTCATTTTGTATATCAGATAATTGAATTACCTTTTCATTTGCTTCAAAAGATGCTTTTTTATTTACCCCACTGAAGTCCTCCTTTGAAATGCCTTGATACCTTTTCATTCAGAAGCATATAGAGACTCTTGGTCATGTGATATCTCTCTATTATTTAACAGGCAAACCAACAAATTATGTCTTCTCAGATGGAAAATTGCAGGAGCTTCATTGGTTTAAGCAATCTTATGGATCCTGGTTCCTAGGGGACTATGTATGTGAAGGTAATACTTAAAATGTCTAACTTTATTTTCTGGTTGATAGTTTATAGCGCTGCATCAACTAACAATATTGAAATGATGATCTTCTTGCCATTGGTTTTCAATATTCTAATCAAGTATTTAGTCTCTCGGTGATATTTTCATTTGTTACACTTGAATTCTAGCAATCCGAGGGGTTTTAAATATCATTTTTGTACTAAGATTAAGTTTTTGAACTAGTTGACATTTGTTGTAAAAAAGTTTGATGCTCAGGATGACATTATTTAGATATCATTTTTTGTTTGTGAATGGTGAGTGTGTTGAGAAAATTATTTTCCTTTCAGTCAAAGCGGGGAGGTAGGGCCAGTCAGATAAAGGTACCTCTTGTTTAGTTTGATGCTGCTTCTTAGCATATGGTGTGGTTTCATGGGGTGCATGAACACGGGCATATTCATAATTTCCAGTAAAATAAGGAATTTTAAATTTCATGTCATATAATGTTGGTTTATAAATCTGAACTAGTTGATGCTCAGTATTATCTAATTAAAGCAATCAAAAGTGGACTAGAATTTGAAAAAGTTCTCCTAAAGGTTAATATGCCTTGATATGTTGATTAGTATTTGGTAGAATATGAGATATTACGCCATAATGTGCCAATCCTTTGCTAGCCCTAGATAAATACGAATTATGTAAATCCTTGAAATACAGTATCGCATTATCCTTATCAACCTAATGGATAGAGGGCAAATCCCAATTACAATTTTTACATTAATTAAATGTTAGAATTATCAAAGTATAAGGGTTATTGCTTAAGGGTGGGTATGATGTATGCCATACAAGGCATTGACCAATGCAAATATGGCCTCTACACCCTTGATACAGCTGCTTTTAGCCTCCATAATCTAGTTTTTGCCTTTTCATCATTTTTTTAAACTTTAATACTTTGCTTTTCCAAAAAAATAGAACTGGTATTATTGAAATTATCCTAGTCATGGTTTCCTCAGTGTCGAAATCTATGACTTAAGATGATCTGTCAGAAATGTGTACTTTTTCCTTCTATTTAATTCTCCATATAAACTTATGACATCAAAATTTTTAGTTTTTTCAGTTGTTTGTTAGCTAATATGCAGATCATATTAGTAATACGGTCAAGTGCTTGATGGAATATTACATATAGTAAATATCTGCTGAGCCTTTGAGCTGAGCTAACCTGATTTAAGTGACCATGTGAGTTTTTTTTTTTTTCCCCTTCTGGTGAGCTTGGTCTAAGTTTCAGATTGGCTACTGAAACCAAAGCTCATTAAGTCCCATATGCTTTGATGCGCAAGAAAAAGATATACAGGATCACTTCAATTGCTCTTTCATTTCAAGTACTTAAGGACATAGTCCATGGAAATTTCAAGATTGACTATAAGCTTTGAAACAAGAAGATATATTTTTAGCCTAGGGAAGTAAAATGCAATTATGATTAATTTTAAAATTGTGGCCATGTGCAATTGAACCTTTTTACTGAGCTATGTATTCAAGGTGATCTGCAAATCCAACAACCTATACAATATTCTAGAGTTAAAAATAATGTTCCTATAGATGTTCTGAAACCTAAAAAGTTATCTAATATGATTGCTTTGGTTTTTTCTTCTTCTTTTTCTGGTATAACAGATGGCGGCTTGTATATTGCTACTCCTGTTGACCCTATTTTCATCCTCTTGCCAGTTTTTGAGGCTGCCCGCATGACGGTAAATGCAAACTTTGATATCTTTGGCCAAAGTGAAGTATTATGGTGTTTTTATGCTATGTTGGAGTTATGAATGCTAATTGATCATTAATGAGAAACTAAATTAGGCTTTAATTTGTCTTTGTGATTATTTGTGACATGAATATCTTTTGCTTATGATTCATAATGCCTCTGTTGTTTAGGATGCATAATGTGTTAGGTTACTAATGTAAAAACATAATAAAGCAACCATATGGAATTTTCTTCTAGCATAAAATTTAAGTTGAAGTAATAAAATGGAATTGTATTGTCAAATTCATATTTGAATGGTTATAATACATTATTAAATTCATTATGCAAACGTTATATTGCATGATCAACATGTCATTCAAAGATAAAATTGATATTCTTTTTTTTTTCCCCTTATTTTTTATACTTTGCATTCCTTTCTTTGACTAGCAAGAATAATCTGTTGATGGTGGATTTGCATAAAATCCATTAAATTATTGATTTTGCAAGACAAAGGTCACTTTTTGGCAAAAGGATAGACTTTTAGGTGTTCCCCGATTATTTTGCCTTGATCTGAGTACAGGATGGTTGATAACAAACATGTATCAAATATATGTCTTTCAGGTGTTTGACAAACGTGTATTGTTCACTATATGTGTATCACTCTTGAACTTAGATCAAGGGGCAAAATATCCAGGGACTCTTAATTGTGCATCATTGTACAGGAAAATATTATATTGACCTATTCTTGCAAAATCAATAATTAAGTGGATTTTAATGCAAAATTCACCTTTTAATCTATTCAATGCTTCAGCAATAAGATCTTATGAGTATTTTTGCATAATACACCATTTGAACTTTGAGTTTTATGTCAACCAGTGAGGCATTTAAGCCTGTTCTAAAACTTGGATAATGCTAATAAATCCTGTAAGGGATCAGGTGGTTTATTCTTCCCAACATGTCATCTTCCTGATTAACTTTTCTTTAGATTTAATTTAACTAATGAGCCTTATTAATACATTATTGAACTACGTTTAAATATATTTTTTGTTTCCCATGATTTAGATTCTTTCTTGTTGATTTCACTTTATTCTGTTCAAATAGTAGTGGCCAAATTTTATTGAAAAGACTTGAGATCAATCTGAGAGAAGACTTGAGGTCAATCTTAGAGAAGACTTGAGATCAATCTTAGTATCGGGTATCGAGGTTGTGCACCTTCTAAGAAAAGACTTGTGAACTTGATAGCATGTCCAGCATATCTTCTATTCTTGGTATATGATATCTGTACTTGATAGTTTCTTATTTATAGCTTTCCTGTCTGCATGCATTCTCCATGTTCAATCCTTTGTTCGTGTAAGTTAAAGCTGCGATGGCACATGGACTTTAAAACTCCCAGATAAAACTTTCTTAATAGGTCTAAAAATCTGCCTCTAAAGGCTCTCATATTATTTTGGACTCATTTTTGGTAGCATGGTAGGTTTGGAAGGATAGCTCCTGTTACCAAGCCTACGTGTTGTTGTATTTCTCTTACTGGAGGTAATCCATTGGGTATGTCTTTAGTCGTGAGATCTTTGAATTCATTTATTAACTTGATTGCACTTTGTAGTGCTACATGAGGCTTGATTTCTTCTTTCCAAGCAGCAAGTGCACAGAGCTGCTCTCCTTAACTTGACAAAGTCAAACGAGTTCAGGAGTGTAGATGACTCCCCTTTCTCCCTTGTAAAGACATCAAACAAACCTCTTCCTCATGAAAAGAGTTCATGTATTCTTTACACTTTACACTTAATGAATAACTCCTGGCATGGTTTTTAATCCTAGCAAAGCGTCTTGTGGGATGTTGGGAGGGGTTGCCGTTCCAAGTGTCAGGATAGGACTATTCTACCATTGTCCCAGCATCTCAATCGGCATGTCTTTGGACATCTCCCATCCCAAGTGTTGGGTGTGTTCGGTTTTATGAAAAAACCTGGATGACTCCATTTCATGGGATTTAAAACCTTGGTTTTCCATCATGTTGCCAAGGTCGACCAAGCAGAATATGGCAAGCATCCATTTAACCACATCACACCACATTGAGTTTTTAAGACCTAAAAGAGGTATAGATTGAAAAGTGAACAAGGCATTTTGAAGACATAACCTCATCCCCCTTGTTGAACCTAATGTGCGGTGAAGCTGTGGATGGGCAGCTAGATTTTCACTAATTTTACTGTCAATGATCAGATTATAGAGCTTTCCTCAAGTTGCACAGCTGGTTCGAAAGTGTTTTTCGTGAAACCAATCTCTTTATCTTTAGTAGGTGGTGCAACCTTTGATCTTCAAATGATGAAAATTTCACTGGTGTCACCTTCAATTACTTATTCAATATCGCCATCTGCATATACTTCTTCATTTTGATTTTCACCCTCCAAGAGAAAATTTTCTGATGGCTCTCCTTGTTTCTCTGCAAGATTAACTTGAACACAACCTCCATCTATTAGGACATTGATTAGATCTATGCCTAATCTCAGGACACTTGTAACACTTGATCACCTCATTAACTAGAGCATTTTTTCCTGCTTGCCCAGTCCTTACACCCGAAATTTTTGCTTGCTGCCTCAGACATGAATGAACAACTGCTTGTTGACGTCAAGTGGAACTTGCTGCATTATTACATGGCGCAGTGCTGCTGCATTCATTCATAGGACTTTTGGAGGAATTTCAAGTGATTTCAGCTTAAAGTGCTAGTTGATATGCATCACTCGTTTGGGCACTGTATGCTTGACATAACTTGTATGGCCAACTGAAATCAATTCGCATTCTGGCTAGCCTTCTAATATTGAGTCTTAATGAGTTTACTCCAAGTTAACTGATTAAACTCCTTTGCAATCTTATCTTGCTGTCATAAGTTCTGAACCCTTTGATACTAAATCTGTTTGGTCTTGGGGGCAAGAATTAAGCTCAGTTTCTTCTTCATTTTGTCCCATCTTCTGATTTTTCTTTTTTCCTAGTCTTTTTCATTCTGACAATTTTTCACCAAACATAAACCGGCCCCCTAAGTCTGACAAGTTTAGATATTCTCTTTTCCAGTACTTCTTTCCTATCAAATTGAGTTTCATTGCTATCTATCCTATCTAGAAATTCCTCATCCTCCATTTCAACGTCAAATTCTGAAATGTGAACATGAGCACCATACTCCTTTTTATACTGCAAAGAAAACAAAATATGATCGTTCCATCGAGGTGGTCTAACATTCTGTCAAGCAAGTCTCTAAAAATGATCTAGTCTGATCAATAGATGCTATATTGACATCATCTTCTGATTCTCTGGCATCATGAGGCCTTTGTTCTTTTATATCCTCACAATTACCAAGTCCTTGAGAAACTAAATGAGAAAGATTTTAGTTGCACTTCCTAAATCATCTCCAATAGTAGCACAATTTCTACTCATTTGACTACATCCTCTTCGACCTCTTGGAGCCATTTACACCCACATTATGGGCACTCAAAGAAGTACAGCAATATACAACCACAAGGATGGATCTTTCTCTAATACTAATTTGAAGCAAATCGATAATAGAAATAAGCTGATTCTACTTATCAATTTTAAGCAAACAGATAATAGAACATTAGCTGATTCTAATTAGAGTAGAATTACTTCACTAAATGGTAGCTAAACAAGGTTCTTTCACAAACAACAACGTAGTGTAATAGCAGAACCAGTCTAAGGTAGCAAAGAGAATAACTTTCTCCACTAGTAGCCATAGCGGTTAGCAGCTTTAAAGAACAAGGGTCAAGTATTTCCCTAGATCTAAGGGAATACTTGAAATCTAGAGCTTCATAGCTTAGAAAAGAAACATAAAACAATGTTAGGTTGTCGTCCTCATGTGTGAGCAGTGATGGAGGGATTGGAAGGTGCCCCAAGGTCAATTCAGCTCCCTTGAAAGACCTTTCAGGTCCCTTTTTAATGCTACTTGCTTCTAGAGAAGCTTCTTGCTTCAAAAGTCAAACTTCTTATCTAACCACACATAGAATCCTCCTGTCTCTTTTTTCAAAAAACACCTCACAATATAACTCTAATTGCAAATACGACCAAGAGGCAAAAAAGAACCAAAATCTGTCCCAAATAAGACCTAACCAGAACTTAGAAACTATAATGAAGAAAGTAACCCTAAATTCAACATACCATTAGGTGCCCCGAAAACTATACTGTGACTCTTAGTATAATATTAACAATCATTTGCCTGTTTAAAGTTATTATTTTGCATCAAACTAGTAGGAGATCAATGATTTTTGGTTGTTCTAAGTTTGCTAACTTGTAGAAGAATGTGTTTGGACTCTTCCATGGAAAAAACCTGCAAATCAATTTGAGTGACCTCAATAGTTACTTTCTAATGCTATACTTGCTTGAGGTTTGAAGCCTCAACATTTCTCCATTCATTTAAGTCTTGAATATTATGTAACATAGAACTGTCATTTTTCTTTCTCTATAGAAAATGAGAAACCGTAAGGGAAATGATCTGGCAAGAAGACAACTTTCATTTGGTGTGACTCCAAATCCTAATCTTCACCATGATTCATCAAATAATAGTTAGTCTCTTAACATGCACTAGACTCCACTTAAAAGTTTGAAGTGAACAATTGGACATTACTGGCTTAGAACTCCTAGATGCATATGGTAAAGCCAAACACCTTCATAATAGAATAAACACTTTCTTCTTGTTGTAATCTTGATCAAGGTTCAAACTTTCAAGGTATGGAGCTGTATTAATTAGGGTTGCATATGGTATGCATCTTTCCGAGGATAATATCAATAAAGGATATTGGTGGGTGTATATAGATATGGTCGTCCACCCTTTATGTAGCCTTTTTTGGGTTATTTTCATAACCACTCAACTTTTTTGGTTGAGGTTTTTGGTTCAACCCAAAACTTCAAAAATTAGGGATTTTGATAGATTCATGCTTTAAATGAATTGAGGGTTAAATAGTATTTGATCTTCTTGTGGCAATCTTCTAATGACTTTTTCAATTATACAGAAAAATTCCAATCAGATTTCTGAAATAAAAAAGGGGAAAGAAGATTTTACCAAACTAGAAAGATTTTCTAGCTCTAAAAATCTGAAACACAGCTTCAATACCACACCAATCTCACTAGGTGGCCATCCCTCATCCCCCATTTTGTTCTCATCTTCAAATGGTAAAAAATGATTGTTAAAGGGGTTGTTTCTGTCATTCAGAGTGGCACTAGGTCAGTTTAAGGTTGGTTCAGTCTCAATTTTGGGTGAACCAACCTTAATGCATCCCCAAGCTGCTCGGTCTAAGGTTGGTTTGAGCACTTCAGTTGGTATTTGCCTGAAATAATGCCGCTTTGTACCATCAATTGGTTGGTATCGACTGGTATATACTGTGATGGCTTGAGTGTCTAAGGCGAGATGAGCCTGCAAGTGACTTGCCTAGGTAGGGGTGGTCCACTTAAGCAGCCTGGCATTGTGTGGGCAACTTGGCGAATGTCCGCTTGTTAAGTGGGCACGTTAAGCAACAGTTATATGCTTAAGCAGGTGCCTAAAGTGTGATTAGTAATTGGATGAGGTGATATTGGGACGAGAACCTGTTAACCCAATACACAACCAATTACATATATAGTCATTTTCCCCAATTGCCATCTGAAATTGGTCCAACTCGTGCCCTATCTGCCTTCAACTGAGAGAAAAGGATGGGATAGAATGGTGAGGGGTGATGGGCGGTTCCTTTGTTTAGAATGCTGGCCAATAGTTGCAAATCTGAGGGATGATGGCAGAGGTCCAGGTAAGTTGAGTTTTTTTTCCCTCCCTTGGTTTTCCTTTCTCTTCCCCTCTCTTCATGAAATTCTTTTCTTTTTCTTTTTTTTAAATAACTGGATGCTGCTAGCTGCAGCTGCTGTTGGGGCTATTGTTGTTGCAGCTGGTAGCAGCTGCTGCTACCACAGCTGATACTGTTGTCATCAGCTAGGCCTCCATCAGTGGCTGGTTGAATGTTGCCAAAGCTGCTGGCATGTAACTGCTAACTGTACCACTGCCACAAAAAAAAAAGAAAAAAAATTAGAAAACAAGTAAGATAGAAGCTAAAAAGGATGTGGTTTCTGCAGAAAACTCTCTCCATTGCGGGGAAGAGAGGCGAGCAATTGTTGGATTGGTTTTTGATTAGTGTTTAGTGTTGATTTTTGAAATTGTAAATCATAATCTGTCTGATTTTTAGTGTTATTTGTGTACTCTTGGACTTTTTATTTTACCTTTTATTTTAGTTGATGATTATTATATTTGGGTAATATTTGAGCATGGATGAGATTTGTATATTCTGAAAATAATTTCTACTTCTGTTTTTGTGATACTTCTCACATTTATATTTCTGATTTTTTAAATATTTATGGATCACTTTATTTCTGGGTGCCTGCCTAGGCGCTTGCCTAGCACCTAGGTTCCTAGCAGCCCTTTGTCCACCTGCTTCCTGCCTTTCTTCTTTTAAAACCGTGATCAAGTCTATCAACAGGTGTTTCAAATCTTGGTCTCTTGATCAATGCCCAAAAATGTAAAGAAGGTTTCAGACAAATTACTGGAACAGGAATGAGAGTGTGGCAGGATGAAAATTAATGCATGTGGGAATGAGTGAGTGGTGCAGATGAAGATATATGCAAGTGCCTTATGACAACTTTGGTTGGATCACTCGTATCCTATTAAATTTGTTATTTGTCTCTGATTCAATAGAGTACCAACTAACATATCCAATTCGATTTTTAATATGGTACGGAATACAGATAATTCATCTTAATTAGAAACTCATTTTGTTTTAGATTTCTGATAATGAGTACCAGTCTTTGCTTATAAATGGGATCATGTAAGTGCATCTTAACGAGTTTTGAATTTGAATATAGTTCTTTTATATTTGTTAGAGTATCTGTACATATGCTGAATAAACTTAATGTTCCTGAAAACAAAACCATCACTAGGTTTCTAGATTTGCCTCTTACCCTTGTAGATGTAACCATCTCTTTTGTATCAATCAGCCTTTTATGAAAAAAACATGAGAGGTTTATGCCTAAAGAAAGGTGCGCTAGGCAGCTTGACCACCTGACCACAGGACACATCGGTTATCTAAACTGTTCACAGGAGCAGATGGTTTATTTCTCATATCTGATTGTTATCTGAGTCCACTTATGCTTGGTATGGTTGTTGATTCTATCCGAACGATGGTCATATACATTTTTAACATATGTTAATATAAATTTGGTTCAACTGATATCTCACATTTGTATTCATATTGGACAACCAAATGCTAATTTTTATATAAATAGATGATATCCAATGGGTATATTACTTGTGTCCCTACTTTGATGCCTTTTTAGAACCCATGGTTGCCTTAAATAGTTAGAAGTATTAGCTTTGACATTTTTTCCTAAGTGAAAATCTCGCCTTGCCTGTATCATTAGCACTGTGAAGAACTGATACATAGACTGTCTATTGAAGAACAAAATTAGAATATAAATAAATACAGAAGTAGTAGTAATGAATTGAATAATAAAGATAAAATAGAAGAAAAGAAACAAGGGAAAATTAAGAAGATTGAAAGGAGGGAAGATGAGGGATGCAAAAGTGCAGCTACCTAAGTGGGTTGCACAAGGAACTTGTCATCCTGATATTTTCAGCACCCCTAAACTAAGGTTTTGGTGCAAACACACTGTTGCATGACAGAGGTAAATTTTGATACATACACACATTGTACAGCCATGACTGCCTACCATGATCGCTCATTCTGATAACAGGTAGCAGAACATTTGTTTTTATGCTTGGAAAGGAAGTTATGCTCAAGTTTCCTATGAAATCACATATTGTCAAGAAATAGAAAATGATGTTGAACTTTTTTGGTGATAAATTTTAGAAAATGACTAATTCCTCATTTCAAAATGGATGGTAAGAGGAAGTAGGCTTAACCATGGTTTTGGTGTTTGGAGAATTTTGAAGGATGTCTAAGAGTAGAGCCATTTCTCTCTTCTAGGTGATGGGGACTCCAACTTTCTCTCCTATATCTTGCCCTGCCGTCTTTTGTCAACAAAATTTTCTCTTTCTTCTCTATATTCTTAATTTTCTCTTTGGGGATCTTGCCATGTTTCCTATTATCCACAAATTTCTCTTTACCTCTTCTATTTTTGTTTTCTTTTTCTTTTTTCTTTTTCCTTTTTCCTTTGCATGATTGCACCTTTTGTATAGGTCCACAATACATTATTTTGGAGAACTAGCACAGATCTGTAGCATTCTAGTGTCATGTATCTGTAGTTATCAGTCTGCTATGTTCTATTGGTAATGTTCTTTTGTTTGCTTCAAGAATATAATGTGCTACCTATATGTGGAGGACCATGGTTGGAACTAATGTACTCCAGTTATGGATTTTGTCATAAAATGATTGAAATGCTTGCCTTTTTTGATATTTAGTAATCATGCTCAGATTAACTTTGTCACATTGGATTTATCTTTACTACTTGAATGTAATTCATTGCTTTAGGCACTAATTTGCAACATTTTGAACTTTCTAATTTGATCCATGTATTTATATATTTTATTTTGTAACTCTCATTTTTTATATGCAGAAGGGGAATGATCAAGGAGTGTTTAGGCAGTTAGACGAAATATTATATGTTGATGGCTATCCAGGCTATCAGCACCTAATGGTTTTAGCAAAAGATTCTATGCAGCTAGTCTGTGAAGTGAAAGGTGATTGATTGTCTTGTATCTGTTCTCTGAACATTTATCTTATGTTTTGCACTATTTTCCATTTTTATATTGCTTGTAGTTCATTTGTGAATTTTATTCTGGTCTTTTGGTGCATTATTTATTTGCATGGTTCATTTACTCACTGCTTCTTGTTCGTTTATAATGTGATATATCTGGGAAACATTTGTGATTGGAAAGAGTAATGCTAAATGTTGAGATGGTTACAAGAGTCCTAGTTTGTGAAGTGAAAGGTAACCATCTTGTATTTGTTCTCAAACTTTCATCTTTTATTTTATACTATATTCCATTTTTATACAACATGTTAGTTCATTAGCAAATTTTAATATGGTCTTCTGATGCGTTAATTCTATTTAGTAGCTCATAGGCCTGGAAACAGGCCAGATCATACTTGACCTTGACCCAACTCAGTTCCATGTTCAGACGCTGATATTGGACACAGACTCAACCCAACATATGATTGGTTTGGGTTTGGGTCCACGAAAAATATTTTGGACCCAGTGGGCCCTTCAAGTCGGGTCGGGAAGTTAATTTGAATAAGAACCAAGAAGTTTATTTGTTATTATATTTGACATAAGGACGTTGAGATGGACGACCGCACAATGTTGGAGCCTCAAAACTCCAGAATTTAGGTTTATTCTCACATTTTTATTAGAGTGTAGATCATAGTGATTTGTGAAGCACTAAGCATTTTCAAGGACAGAAGGTAATAAGGTGATTAGCTGCTGAGCGAGTGAAAGTGCTGCTTCTATCATCATAGGCACAAGTGTAAGATTGAGGGCATGCATTCTTGAAGATCTGCAAGTAGTTCGTGGGCTTGCATGCACTCAGGCTGTTATAAGCTCCAGTGCAGTAGTACTGATGTTGGTTAAAAGCCAGGCAAGTGCTCTTGCAGCTTACGACAACCATGGATGCTATCAACTGCTGCTTGGCTAGGCACAGGGCATTGATGTTCACTGAGCATGAGGTGGTGGAGCAGCCCGAAGCACCCTAAAAGTTCATGTCATAAAAGTTCATGCAATGGAGGCTGCCATGTTGAAGCCATCAACCAAGCTCATGTCATAAAAATTTCCCTGCTATAAAACCTAGACCTGACCTGAAATATAGTGCAGGTCTGATATCTAGATTCAACCTGGCTCCATGGGTCTTGAAAAGTGGGTCAGGTGGGTCTAGTTGGGTTGGGGCAGGTCAGATGATGGGTCTACCCGGCCCATTTGCAGCCTTGGTAGTTCATTTACTCCCTGAATCTTGATCATCTATAATGTGCTATATCTGTGAACATTTGTGGTTGGAAAGAATAACAGTAAATGTTGAGATGGTTATATGAGTCTTTGGTTTCTCGAACTAGTTAAGATGGGGTAAATTGTGATTTGTATTTCCAGGTAATGGTAAAGCATTCACTGTATAATAAACAAAAGATTTGAAATATTGTTATTTATGTAAAACAATCTCGCATTAGATCTTCAATAGCGATTTGTGGTCTTGTCTGAGGTATTCTTTTTTGCAGTTTCTTCAAATTTATAAGGTCAGCAATCTTGCAGTTTGTAGTATGCTTCTATTTATGCTCTGTTCAATCACATACTTTCTTTTTGGATGTTTCAATATGTTTGTTATTTTTGATCAACAATGATAGGCAAAACTTAGGATTCAAATAAATTCAAGCTTTTGGGTTGTGACAGAGGCACAGAATGTGATTGGGAGAGGCTGTAAGGATGGAACTTGATATTACCTGGATCAAATTGTTTTAGATCTTTGTATATTGTCAGCTATGCATTCTAGGCTGCTATCTGGATTTCCTTTGTTGGTAAACGTAAAATGTCTCGTACAATTTTCTTAAGTCTGGTGTTTCAGCAGTGCCAAATAGGAAAGCACCATGATCTTCGTTTATAGTTAGCGAAGGTAGTGATAAGGACGTCCTGTTCTTGTTAATCTGCTCAGATAGATGGGAAACTTGATTGATATGCTTTTTGGGAGGTTAGAATACTAGTGACATTATGATGACTTCTTCCATTGGACATGGTTTTATCTTATGGTAAGTTATCCTAGTTTAGAATGTTCCTATCTTTTTCAGATTTGATATTTGCCATTAAGAACATGGTTTGTGATTTTCAGGAATAATTTTTTCCCAGAGGTGTTAGATGACTTGTCCTTACATTTGACAGCAAATATGAAGCTAATTATAAGCTTCATATTTTGGAAGTGGTTAGGATGCTTATGTTCATCAAAAGTTGTTTTTGTATTGAGTACTCACCACCTCATTCGAAAGGGATAAAGATGTTAATAATAGTCCTTGACTTTATAGAGAGTCTAATTTTAGAGTGGTTGATGGTCAAGCAAATGTCGCAAAAATATTTTTGTTTTCTATGCATTTTTGATGATGTACATCATATTAAAAGTATTGAACTTCCCATTAAAAATGTCAACTGATTTTGCATCAATAGCATAGAGGCCTCAAACTTACTTTATAGTTATAAGCAAGGTTTGCCATATCGGGAACTGGTACCATTTCGATATTGAACTAGTACAGTTTGGTACAGGATGTACTAATTAGTTAAACCAGGAGGTTCCAACCTATGAACCACTCCGAATCAGGTCGAACTAGGTGGTTTAGTTTGGTACAGTACGCTGCTGTGGGGTCCCAACCTATGTCCTTACATTTCACCTCCTGTACTAAACTGAAAGGCTAAATTGTCCTGGTTTTGGTTCAGTTTGGTTCATCCTGAATTGCTTGGCTCAGGACTGCTCGATTAACCCTGGTTAGAAGTCTCTCTTTCTTTCTCTCTCTAAACACACAAACATGCATACACATGTGAACATCCATATATTCTTCTCACGTATAACTGTATGTTACTATTTTCACCATACTAACGTACACAATATGTTCAATGCTATCGAGAAGTCTCTACCATGGTGGTTTTAAGTTTCGGAGGGATATCCCATAGGATGCTAGGATAGGTTGCCATACCAAATGTTGGGATAGGACTATCTTACCATTGTTCCAATGTTCTAATCAACATGCCTTGGAATATCCCTTGTCACATGTTCCATTGAAAAACCGAGATGGATTGGGATGGCTACATCATGTTCCATTGAAAAACCGAAATGGTCCTGTCCCATGAGATTTAAAACCTTGGTCATTATCATATTAGAAATGAAAGTTTTGAAATTTGGGAATATTTCAACTAATATTTTGGATTTATCGCAGATCCCATTGACTCTTAGCATGTCAGATATTAGTCATATTAGGAATTTGTTCAAAATCAAATAATTTTAGAAGGCTTTTGAAAACAAATAATTTTGAAATCAAGTGCCTAAATTTGATAAATATCAGTTTTCTAAAATTTTTGATTTCCAATAAATTCCAAAAATTTTGAGAGTGGCTGCAGTTTCAAATAAATTTGAAACATTAGAAACTGCGGTGTTTTGTGTGTTATTACCAGCAGGAGGGTATTTTTGAGATTAAAAAATGTCACAAGGAATCTGGATGGAATATTCCCTGGTTTTATAGCTCTTATTTTTAATATTGTAGGATCATATTTTTTCTTTAACATAGTGGTAATTTCAAATACATTTGAAACATTAGAAAACGGGGTGTTTTATGTATTATTATTGGTTGGAGGGTATTTTTGAGATTAAAGAAATGTCAAATGGATTTTATAACTCTTATTTTTAATGTTGTAGGATTATATGTTTACTTTATCATAGCGGTAATTCCAAATTGCATCTTTCTTGGAGGAGATGAATGGTTTATAGATCTGGAACTAAAAATAAAATGTACAAAATTGATAAGGAGAGTTTATAAATGATAGATATCGAATTTACACTGGCTTGCGTACATGCTATAACTACTATTGTTTGAAATTACTATTTATGGAAATACGTTGTCTTTTGCAACTGAAGTGAATCAATTGTTTTGGCTGAATAGATTGTATGACTGTTTAATGCTCTCAAGTGGTATATGTAATGAAGCAAAGCAGCTATCCTGTTTTGTTAATTTCCTTATCGTTTATCCTAACACATTGAGATGACAGTTACTAAAAATTTATGGAACCATGGAAGAAAAAGTTTATTTGTCACTATATATCACGAGATAACTGTTTTCTGTGTCTTTTTTTTGGTATTTATTGCAGAAATTGGATCTTCGAAGTTTTTCAGGATTGATGATTCCAAAGTGCTTGCTTGGTTGTGTCATAAGGTGCGCCTTTGCTAACAATTTGTCTTTTCTCTCTTTTCTTCTTGATGTAAATCAGCCTCTAGCCAGGTAGGATTAGTTAGACTCTAGCAGTTTATAGAAAAAAAGAAAAGGAATTCAACCTGGGGGCATTACAGTCATCCAATGGAGCCCTTAGTGGGCTGTAGAAATAAATTTTTTAGGAGAATATCAGAATATTTCTACAGATTTTTTAAAATGAAAAACCAACATGTCTTGTCTGGCAAAAAGAACTCTTTCTTTATATGTTTTATTGTTCAGACTTTATATTTGATGTGCTCAGCTGCTGATGGGAATATCATCTTCTCATGCTAGTTTTCCATATAACTTGGTAAGCTGAGATATAATTACGTACACAAAAGTTGCAAAAGCTTAAAAGGGGAAAAATTATTAATGTGGAACTAAAGTAGTGGTGTTATTTGCAATGATGAACAATAAATTACCAGAGTGCAAATTAAGTTTACTACAAACATTTGTCAAGGTTGTGAACAATCCTAGGTAGGACTGGTTGGATCTGTTGTGTGGCCTAGCTAGGTGGCTAGGCGATTAGGCAGCCATCCGAGGAGGAAGAGCCTAAACTGTTGCAAAAGATGTATGATGTGCTTATGTATAGGGACTGTTGGGAGCCTATAGTTGAAGTTGCACTGTTAACTCAAGTCGTATTGCAATTTAAGTTACAACAGTTAACTTACATGGAAGCTCACTTTGTGTTTGGAGGAAAGATTGGGAAAAGAGGGGCATCTTTGACCGACATTTTGTTAAACACCTTGTGAGTGAAACAGGGGATGGAGAAAAGTAAGAGGAAAAGAGCAAGGGAAAAAGCAGGGGATGGAGTGATAGGGCACTAAAGAGTTAGATGAGGAGTGAAAGAGGAAGGACTAGAAGAAGTGGAAGAAGAAATAAGAAAGAGAAAGAAACAAAAAAAAATGGAAGAAGGAAGAAGAGAACACACCAGCCAACTGGTGGCTGCCATCAAGTCACCTTCGCCACTCTAGCACTCTTCAATACATGTGGCACCACCTACAGCTCTCCAACAGTTGCTTGGTCACTCTTCCACTTGGGTGGGTGATTGAAGTAGGGAAATGAAGAGTCAAACTGGCTAACAATGGAAAACACACAATGTTGGGTGGTTGAAAAGGATGAGGAATACTAAATGGCTTGGTCTTAGGTATCCCAACCAATTAAGGTGCCTAGATAGGTGTCTTTAACAATGCCATGTTTCATCTTTAAAAGGTTGGTATTCATCAAAAAGAAAAGATAGAAAGAGAGCATAAAGCCCTCTTGCTTATTGTTGATGGTATTGAGTATGTTAAACATATTGGAGAAGTATCTGAAGTCATTTTTAATTGTTAGAAATATGATATTATCTGATAGCTGTCCTGGAAGAATTAGAGAAGTATCAATATTGGTTACGCATCCATTACTAGACACAACATGCAAGTTAAAATATCCATGGTTCCTAAATGTTTCTAGGTTGTATGATGAGGACAATTGTTTTATTGGTTGGATGTAATTATATGATGATAAAACAACAAAGAGACTTTCCACCCATTAATATATGCTTAACCATGGAGTGATACTTAATAGTTATTCAAGGAGTCTTGGTGAAGCAGGACAGCGCTGCTGCAGATCCTCAAGCTTCCAGCTCTTTGTTCAATGATCCTAAAGAACATTTAACCAGACTTTAGTCTCAGTGTGGAGATACTGCAGCCTATTGGAGGCTCCTCTTAAGGCCCTTTTTCCTTGATGAAAATTGGGTCTATTTGGTTCACCAATTGAGCTCCAAGATTGGTGTCGTCCTTGGAAAAATGTCTTACTATTTTTCAAAAAGAAAGGTTCCATCCAATCAAGAAGTCAGTTATCATTGAGAATTTGCATTGATGTCCGCAGGAGAGGAATTCAAAGTTTGAAGATTCTCTTTCGAGGATGCTTCATAAAAAAGATTTATTAAGACTATTTAGTCACAATCAACTGGGCACCAATCCCTCCATTGGTTGTGCCAACACTGCTAGGATTGGCAATTAGAGAGGTTAGCTCCCAAAAGGATGGGGAAGGTGGCATGAGAGAGAGGAGAGAGGGTGGGGAGGTGATGGTAATGAGAAAAAACATCTAGACTATGAATATATATGGAAAACATAAAACATTTGAATGTTTAATAAAGGATTGTGTCTCCATGTATGTATTTAGATGCACTTCTATGTGTGATGAATGGAAAATTCAAATTGAAAAATTGCTATTATTTTGTTGCCTTGCATCTTAAAATTGTCAGCACGCCAACTATTAGTGCCATGCCATCACTAAGCAATAATGCTAACATATTCTTTGATATACTGTAATATATGCACAAGTCTATAAAAGATATTCTTTAATCAGACCTTGTTTGGGTTTATCCTGGATAAGATGTCTGTTTGTTCGGAATTGCATCTCTTGAATAGAAATTATATCATTGCATTTGAGTTCCAATGCTTAAAGAGTAGCTTTTGTTCAGATATATGTTTTCAATTATTGTGACTTATTAGTTTGTTATTTTATTTTTACATAATGCAGATATGCACTAACATTCATATGGGAAACTTAAGCAATGGGTTATCCTGTTTCCTATTTGTACAGGTTCACCACCTAAAAGCAACCTTACCAAAACTAGACAAAAATTATGCTGCTCAAGAAAAAAAGGATACATGTATGGAACTACTTCCTTTCATGCAATTTCTCATATTTTTTTAGTTATCATTACTAGGTAGATACATTACCATAAACTATTTTTTAACTTATTTGGTTCTTGTTGAATAAAGGTTTATGCCTGATTGTTCTATTGCATTAAAATTAAATAGTAAGGCATATAATATTAGAATTTAATATCAGTGAAAGGGCCTACTTGCGCAATATTGAAAGAGATGTTGAATGTTAACAGGCCAGAGAAAACAACCAGAATAAGATGAACAAAGTCCATCTCAAAGCTCTACTGAAAAATCTGGTCATATATATACAGAGTTTTCTCTAGATACTTAATCAGGGAGTGGAGAGAATTTTCTCTTGTCCTAAAAAGTGAAGGAAGAAAAACACTATTCTCTCAAAAAACACTAGAAGTCTAGAGTAGCTCATAAGCTCCTATTTAAGCCATTAGGTTAAGTGTTACTTCCCTTTTCAACATTTTTCATAACCAAAGTAAAAACAAAGTTGGGAAGTTAATATGCATGTACAACTTTGCTCCTTTGTATGCTAACCACCTAGACCTGATTGTTCAAATTAAGATACTTTGTGTCACTCTTTTGTCTTAATTCTAGTGTTTCATTTTGGTTTTCTTACTAGACATGTGTTGGTTGTTTATTAATTTTCTCCCATTATTCCTACCCAAGTTTCCTTTTGTACACATGGATCATTGTCATGATTGAAGACTTCTCTCATGAAGATAGCATTAGAAGTTCCATAAAAGGATTGAGAAAATCATTATGATCAACTACCAACCTATTTTTTTCTTTATTTTGAAAAGATCATTAACTTGATTTCAATCCTCTAAAATTTGGCAATATATTATTAGCTAGAACAGCCACAAAAAGAGGAAGAAGATTCGGTCACAAGCTTAATAATGCCAAATGGTGGGAAAGGTGACCTACCTTATTTTAGTTATTATCATGGACCCATACACAATAGGATCACTATTAGCTCGATCATGATCATAGACCAAGATGGTAACAAAGGCAAGAGAACAAATCTCCAGGGCCGGCATCGCACTACATGAATACCATGATGCACTTGTTTACCCCTCAAACCTGATCCAACGATGAATAAGTGATGCCATTGATAAGAATCTTCTTGTTTTTTTTTTTTTTGGGTTGCGGGGGGGGGGGGTGGGCCCTCTTGAGGCCTGTATGTACAGAGATTGATAGCTACATTTGAGACGACAATAAGGATTCTAATCCCGATCAAAAAGTCCTCATTGAGATCGAAGCCAACAACTGTGTTCACCCCTTGTGGAATATTTTCATATAAGGGGAATAGATCAACACTTGCAAATCCATAACGGTCCATCCAAAATTGAAACGAGGCATGCATATATGGAGATTCCTCACAATAGAGAGAAACCATGTGACAACTCGATTTATTTGACCATGATACATTCTATTCTACTAGATTGTCTTGAAACAATATATCATCCTTGAACAAATGTGTTTGACCCCAACCCTTTAGGCTCCATGCATACATGAGACAATATGCCATAAGCTGTTTTGCAAAAGAAAACATTCTCTTTGAGAAATTTTTGTTTTAATTGGCAAATCATTTGTATAACAAATATTGGACCCAACAAGATTGAACAAGTGTTGAAATATGGATATAGATATATGACAGCCTTGGATCAATATTGGGTATGTCTTAATCAAATAAAATATTTGTATAACAAATATTTGTTGAAATTTTATTTGGTTCATGTCAGATAAGTATTAAAGTAGCTGGTTTTCAATTGACTTGTTTTAAAATCATGTCCGTGGGATTGTATACCAAAGTAGTGCCACAACTTTTAGTTGGCAAAAGTTCACTCCTGAGTTTGAATACAATCATGTAGGGATAATCTAGTGTAATCACATTTTTGTAGATTAATGAGGTCTGAGAGTCATGCCTAGCACCTTGTGATGTATACACGAAACACACTAAAGGCTTAATTGTTGATATACATCATCACACAATATCCAAATATAAAGACATTTGCAAATCTGCTCAAATACGGGATCCAATCACATAATGATGATAGAGTTGTGATTAAATCTTGACGGGATGGGGGCTGACACGATCAAGACATCTCATTTCAAAGAGATTTCGAAATTGATCTTAGCCATCCCATCTTATCTTGGCCATAATACATTGTAGTGTCAATTTTAAATGGATCTAATTTATCATAAAGATATAACTTTTAAAGTTCAAATATGTTTAAAAATCGAATAAAATACTAAAACTTCATAGATATATATTTTTTTAAAGAAAATGGTATCCCAAGTAGGTATTAGAATGCTTGACCGGGTTGGAGATCTAGACAGAACGGGACATGAGGCATCTCGTTCTATAGAAAAACCGGAACACCTCTGCCCTATGAGATTTAAAACCTCGGATAGAGTAATATCTTATCTTGACTCCCAAGAATCTCATCCTCCATAATTCGGTGGCTATGCTAAGTGATAGGCATACTAGAGGTATTTTATGGAAGTCGAATTGTACACAAAAAAGCATGCATGCCATGTCATAGCACATAGAGTTGAACATCTCAATACGTGCAACTTTCTAGTACTCTTTGTGATACAACCTACAGCAACAAAGCTTAATCCTAAACTCGGGGTTGGTTATATGAATCCTTTTTCTCCATTCTTCCTGATTTAGAGTCATACTTTCTGTAACATGAAAAGATGTCAAATCTTTTTTTATTACTTCATCTTATGTAATTTTAGGTCTTTGTTCATCTCTATTTTCTTCTAAATGTATTGAGTCACTCTTTTGTACCGTTTAATCTCTAAGTCTACATTATAAATATTTAAATCATTTATATCATCTTCTCTCAATTTATCCTTAATTGGTTTTATCTCCAACTTTTTCGAATAATTTTATTTCTTATTCTATCTTTTCTTATATTATTACACATTCATCTCAATACTCTCATTTCAATTACATTCATCTTGTGTACATATGATTTTCTAACTGTCTAACATTCTGTGCCATAAAGTATATCCGATTTTGTCTCTCTGAAAATAAAATTCCTTCAGCTTGGTGGCATTTTATGATGATATAATATTCTAGTTGCGCTTCATTTTATTCAATTTGCTTTAATTATATGGACATCATCCTTAATCTCTCATTTATTATGAATAATCAATCCTAAATATCGAAAATGATTACTTTTACGAATTTCATAGTCTTTATTTTTTTTACTTTATCTTTATTTTTATTTCTAATTGCATTAAAATTGTATTTCATATATTCTGTCTTTGTCATACTTTAATTAAAATTTTTAGATTCTATTACGTTTCTTTATGATTTCAACTTATAATTAATTTCAGTCTTAGTTTCATCCACTAATATTATATCATCTGCATTGGCATGAACCATGAATACCATCCTCAATAGGCCTGGTAAGCTTATCCATAACTGATGTAAATCTATCATGATAGGAAACTCACTAGTATGTCCTTGATTATGTTAATATGCCTACCATAAATTTTTTCTAGAAACTTTATCACATACTTTCATATGCTTTTTTTTTAATTCAATAAAAACCCTAATGTGCCCAGTTACAAATTACAGTACTTCGGGCTCATATAAATTATTGGTATACTTGAGCAAGATGCTTATAGCATCATTGGCATAAATATGTCTAAACATTCATAATTACATAGCTTTAGAGTCATGGCACACCAATCGAACCCTGCTAATGCCATTCAAAAAAAAAAAATGATCAGTGCTTATGATCATGGTTTGTGGAATTGGTACCATGCTGGAACATTATCAGTGCAGGTTTGTTTGTGGTATTGACGCTCGGCATGCCACATATACCAAGTATCGATGCACTATGGTATGGTATAGTATGCCCAATACCAGGTGGTATAGTCTGGTACAATGAAACATGCTTATGGGGGATCTTGAAGTATTCGTGAACATTCATAAATATATAACAATTTGCTGGATTTAGGTCCACACATACCCCAACGATAACTAGTATCAATTCCTACTATATGACAATGCTATTGCATAATAACCATAATCAGTCATACCTAATCATACTCCTACCAAGTGCACATATTAATTAATTGATTAATAGCCCAAAGAGGGGCATAACATCAGTCAACCTTTAACTTTGATGATCCTGAGATGTATCACATTAATTATGATTATTCCCACTATCCCCTACAATCATCAATCGTCACTTAAGCAGCCCCATTTTCTTGAAAACTCTAGTCTATCACAAGAACCTCAACAATTTAAGATTTCTCCTATTGCCCTTGATGACTATGTGATCATTCCTATTGTCACCAACAGCCATAAAAGTCTAATATAAGCAGATAGTCAGCAGTGATGAATAATCTCAAGGTGATAGAATGAAATTCTTCTAGAGAGTTCATCCATAAGAAAATAAATTTGAAACAAGCTAAAATATTTCTCCTGTTCTCATTGATGATTCAACAAGCACGTGTGTTCCCCCCATCAATCATCATGAGCCCAATGTCTCCAAAACATAAAACAAACTAATGAAGATGTGAATAAAAGCAAAGGAAAATAAGTGATATAGTTGTAGGGTGATATCCAACGAATCAGTCATGCATTTGACAACAATTAACAACCTGAGCAATAGAAAAGAAGGATTATGGAAATTTCATGTCTGGTGCTCTATGTCAAACAAGCAATAGAATCATGCAAAAGAACAAAGATTGACATATACAACAATAGGTCTAGATTCTAACATTATACTTCTTTTTGCAACTACAAATGATATTCATACCTGAAATGTAAGTCTCTCAAAGAGATTACAGATGATCATTAGCATTAAAAACTTTCCACACAACATTTTGTGTTATGATGGGACCAATCATATATGACATTTTCTTGAAATTCTAACTTTGTGATTTGAAATATTTCCTATCATTTCAAAACTACACACTATCAGATGGAATATGAAATTGAACTCTAAGTACTTGTCTCTCTTAACTTGCACAAAAAAAATCACAGCATGTAAAGTCTGAGAACCTTATAGGTCCTTGGTGATTGTAGAAATCCTACAAAGAGGCTAGTACGGTAATGATAGCTACAAAGTCCATCATTGTCTATATATTAAAAAGAGTTTGATAGCTACATTTGTGTCCTATCACATTAAGTATCCTAGTCCCTGTCCAAGAAATTCTTGTTGAGATGAGACTTGATCCTAACATGCATCAGGTATGACTGAAACATCCATTGGACGTGCATACAACCAACTTGACCAACGTCTTGTCCACTAAAATGTACTATAATGTGTATACTTGTAGAAATATTGATGTCAAAAGTTCTAAAATATAGGAAGTTGAGGTGAAATCTGCTGTTCCTTATCACTTGTTGCCCCTAGATGCAAACCAATTATTGCTTTCGGGACCATCTAGTTTGGTGTAAGTGGGCTAAGTGGAGCCAACTTCGCTGAGATGGCTTTGTTTTGCTTGGTTTAAAAGGCACTCAAGGTTAAAAAGTCACTTCAGGCCATTTCTCCTTAAATCGGGCCATGCCGGAGCTCATTGGGAACTCATTCTAGCTCCATTTTGGGCCGACCAAATGTCTGAAGTGGGCTTGCCCTTAGTTGATCCGAGTTAGGATTCCCAGTTATGGCTAACCAAACAGACATTTAATGCAAGCCATTTAAAGTAACCATGCCATCTATTGGGATATTTTAAAGTAACCATGCCATCTACTGAGATATAAGAAAGTGAGCTAGTTTGTTTAGGTGAAGGTTATTTGGGTGTAAATTTGTTTCATGATGAATTTATTTGGGGTGGGAAATATTTTAGATTTTGAAGATTTAAACACATTGCTTACCACCGTAATGGAACAACTATATTAATAGGTGCTCAGAGGGTTTCGTGTTATTACTTCTAACAAGAATTTTAGGTAGTATGTATAAGTTGGTAACCGATTGGTGCTAGAAGATAGAAAGATGTTCCTAGTAGATTATCATGCGATAAATGAAAATTGCTTGCATCTTAGTAGATTTATAATGATTAACATAAAAGTTTTTAAACTTTTAAGATGAAAGTTTGATCATTGGAGCTACATCTTGTCCAACAACGACAGTAATAATAATAACAAAGCTTTAATCCAAAACTAGTTGGAGTTAGCTATAGGAATCCTTTTTCTTTATTTCACTCAGTTTAGCGTAATATTTTCTATTAGATGCAAGTATATTATGTCTTTCTTTACTACTTCTTCATATGTGATTTTCAGTCTATCTCTATTTTTTTTTTTCTTTTTATGTATATTAAATCACTCATCCATATCAGTGTGTCCCTGGACTTATCATCCTAAATATCATATTGAATATTCCGAGTAAGCTCATCGATAGCTAGCGCAAAAAGGTAAAGCCTTACAGTAGATCCAATATATTTATGGTGCAAACATATTGTAATTGGAAACTCACTAACATTATCATCAATAGTTTTTACATTAATAATTATTCCATTGTATATGTCCTTAAATACATTAATGTATCTAATGAATGCAAGGTTTTAAATCTCATGAAAGAGAGGTGTCTCGATTTTTTCATAGAATAAGATGCCCCACATCTTGTCCGTCTCAATTTCTGACCCTGTCAGATGTTCCAGTACTTGCTTAGGATGCTTTTTTCTTAAAAAAATTGTTTGTGAAGCTTTAGTGTTTTATTTGATTTTTAAACATATTTGAACTTTAAAAATTATATTTTCAGATAAATGAGTTCTATTTAAAATTGACACTATAATGTATTATGGCCGAGATAGAATGAGACAGAATGACTAAGATCGGTCCCAAAATCTCTTTGGGACGAGACGCCTTGGCTCTCGTCCCGTCGAGACCTGAATCATTGAATGGTTGCACCTTTCTTTTTTAACACATTTTAAGATTTTTATATGTTTTCTCTAAATCAATAAAAACTATATAAAAATTTTATCCTTTTCTTTGTATTTCTCCTTTAACCTTACAAGAAGAAAAATAGTTTCTATAGTCAACCTTTTTGGCATAAAATCAAATTAGTTTTTTGATATTTTTGTATCACATCTCAATTTATATTTTTTACTTTCTTTAAAGTTTCATAATATAGCTCATGATGAAACTACATAGCATGCCATTAGTAGTTTTGGATGTGATATTGACCTTTCCATCTTCTCTGGAAACCACAAACCAGTATTAAGTATACCTTGCTGACATGAAAATAGCTCTAAACTACGGAATGCCATCCAATTAACATGTTTTGTTTTTTTTTTTGGTAACATATAGTTAGTATGTTACAGAAAGGCTCTATTTCATAATGTTTGGCTTGACTTTGAACTATATTGTTAGCTCTTCAAATCCACCATGTATTGTGTAATAATGACAGAGATTGAATGTAATATGTATCAAATATAAGATGCTAGGTTAAGACATCAAAACATGAAGTCTCTAGATGCAAGTTTGAATGAGGTCGTTAAAGCAACAATATGTAACACTCAAATACAAGACAGCACAATGTTCATAACTCTTAGAAATCACCGAAATAGAGATCTTGAGTATGTTAAAACTTATCAATGACTATAATTTTGGGTATTTATTTCTCCTCTTTTGTGCTTGGCAATTAATTCATGACAAAGAAATGTGCCTCTTTATCAGTTCTTCAATTCTAAAATTTAACATTTAGTGAAATATTGTTATTATAACTAATTTTCTATATGAATGCATCTCTGATGTCACAGTGAAGGACATTGTCTCTATACTGGGTGAATACCTAAAGGATGAGCCTTGGTTGACACACTTGTGTAGCCATTTACAGTACGACCTCCAACCATGTATAAAATTGCAATATATAAATTTGTGTCAATTTTTACATGCTTGAACTGGTTTGTTTGCAGGTTGGATATGCAGGAATTGCATAACAAAATACTGAAGAATGAAACAGATTCAACTTTTCTAGAGAACACTCCTGTGTCTTCTTGCCCCTTGCAGGTATATCACAATATCTACATCCTACCTCATCTTTTCTGTGAAGGAACTTTTCCTCTTATAATTTGGATAAAGAAAGAATTCTTGATTTTTATTTTTCTCAAGTTACGAGTTATTATGTTTGAAATGCATCTTTCCAGGTTAAAGTTGGAAACGGGAAGAGCAGATCAAGCAATGGGAGACCATCAAAGAGGCTAAAGCCTCCGACTGATTCACAAAACATAAAGGACATGTTCTACAGGGCCACGAGAAAGGGAACCTGAGTGAAGCTAGACAAACAGGTAATCTAGCGCTGTTCTTATAACAAGAAGATTGCATCTTAAATCTTGTAACGACATATAATTCTCAGATGTTGTGTCAAACCTCATATACGTATGAAACTTTGTTCCCAGCTAGTGTTGGATGCACATTGGGGATTGTATTGGAACTTGCATTGAGCTATGCCATTAAGGCTTAGAGTCAGGATCCAGCTTGAAATATATTTGGTTTGGCGAGCTCCCCGGAAGAAACTGCCCCATACCCATAAACTGGGCAGCAGACGCTCGAATCCATCAGCAAATTACAATGAACTTGGATCAACCGATTTAACAATGACAGATGAACGTAGGAAGATGTCTAAAATCATGGCACCTAAGAGCAAGAATTGCAGTTTCCAATGCCTACGAGAATCACTCTTTTCATCTGCGTCCATCACACGGAAAGCAGGTTTTCACTCATAACTGTCACCTGGAACGACTGTTATGCTTCAGTGAACATTCTTTTGATCTGTCAGTGCAAGTGCTGCTATTCAAGTATGCTGGATTATGTAGCAATCCACAGTTTCTGGATGCTTATTCCGCTTGTAAACTGTTGACGTTGGCCTCATTGTGCACCACCTCCATTATCCGAGCCTAAGACATTTCAAAAACCATATTGGGCCTTAATAAATTTTTGAGGAACTAATATATGATGGATCTCACTAGTTTTTCTTTATTTATATAAACAATGGATGCCGTGTAAATAATCAATTAAATTTACTTATTCCCTTGAAGCTTCTACGCATATCATGTTAATTAAATTTACTTGGTCATCATTTTGAGGAGGCCAAATAGGTTCCATTTCGTAAAAATATTGTGGATAACTTGGCTTTCTATAAGATTTATATTTTTCTTTTTCCTTCTAATTTTTAAAGGAGAAAAGGAGGCTGTGGTCAGCTAATTGTTGTAAGAAAAGAAGGGAATTACGAGACAGGTCAAAAGAGTGAAAAGAAAACCCTTGGTGAAAGTAAAGTTGTCTTATTGCCCTAAAGTTATATGAAGCCTATGATTATTTAAAAGATTCGTCCATTCTGTTCGCCAAAAATTTAGCAGATCTCCATGAAGTTCACAATGATTGGGAATTGTTGTGTAGAAGACGAGAAGTTGAGGTTACAGAAGGACCTTGGCCCAAAGCTGATTGATATGAGGTTTCATTGATAAAATGACGCTGCGGTCATTCTTCTGTTTCATGGCGAGAAACACTTCGATCGAAATCTTTTGCTGTTTTCTTATTGCGGTAAGCTCGGGTATTGATTCTAATTTTGAAACACAAGCAAGGGAAGATTTCTACCTTAAAAGAGGTACCAGCATAATCTAGAGTACTCGTGAAAGATCATTTAAGTCCTACATGAAGAGAAGAAACACGAATCGTTGCGAAGTGATCAGGAGGTGTCTAATCTCCGGAAATGAGTTCAGTTCCAAGGCAGCAAGTCTGCTACGAGGTGCATTACCTTGATATCACATTGATTCCATGGTGATGCTATGACTTTTCCCATCCTACAGTTATCATAGAGATTTTAAATACCGGTTTAGGTACCCATACTATTCAGCTACCGAGTGGACACCGTGTCAGTACGTACTGTCTTTTCCAAAACATGCATTAGAACTGCTCCACTTAGTCTCTCTTATTTTATTTATTTCTTTTAGTTATTTTTTAATAATTTTAATTTTCAATATTTTTAAAGGCTTGAGGCCCCAAAACGTTTATAAAAAACTTGGAACATAGAGTTGGCCAGTTGAGACTTCATATAATATAATTTTAAAAAATCTAAAAAATAATAAATAATTTTAAATTAAAAATGACCTATCAATCATAATATAAACAAAAAGCTACATGTATTCCATGAGTATGGATAATTTAGTAATTTTACTGTCAATTGTCCAAGAGCCTGGTGCCCATCATAAGTACTGAAATAGTCGAGCGATGAACAAGAAACACTTGAACTTGGCTATTCTTCTGTTGTCCTCGTATAAATGCTCCGTCCATAAAGAAGAATATGATGATCCTAGAAGGAACAATATCTTCTGATGCTGTGCTGTTTATAACAACTAACTTATTAATCATCTTAGACCATGGAAGTCATGAAAATTTGGTTTCATGGGAATTGACTGACAAGTTAAGCCTCAAAAACATTAAAATTAATAAATCTTATAGAGTGACCGGGGGTTGGTGACCAAATCATTCTTTTGGAGAAGGCACAGATACCAAATGTGAAGTGATGTCTTACCAAATAAGTGTGTATCATCTTTTATTTGAGCAACTATGACTATTTTACGATAATGTCACATAAGGTGGATATGATAATACATATAGTTTCATCTTGATTGGGAAATAAAAAAGAAAGATCACTCTCATATCGAGGCCACAATAAAAGACTTCCCACAAATCTAACATTAGGACTCTTTTAACTTGTGGTTCACCAGCCCAAGAAGGACAAGAAGAAACCTAATAAGTCATCTAGCAGATTATCAGGAGCCAAAATTTTCAGGTTGAGGAGGATTGATGCATGCTAGAAAACCCATATCTCAAAAGTTATGCCAAGGTCAAAGAAAAAATACCAAAATATCATAGCTAACACTTGAGGAGCCTAAATTAATGGCCGAGCATGGATACAGGGAGGTGCTTGACTCACATGTTCAAAGAGTTGAATGTTTGTAATGTTAGGAGGTATTATAGATGCTGATAGATTCAAAAAATAATGAAAAATAGCATAAGTAAAATTTTGGAATGAAATTGTTGCATGCCAATAATCAAGTAATAATTCAAGTTAAATTGTATCGAGTAGAGATTGGATGATAAAGTTATAACTAGAAAAATCAAACTGTATCAATGCAGTTTCAAAGCTATGATTTAATAACCGCATCTTACCACCCTAAGGCTACTAATGATGGCATGCCCATCGTTGATATAGTTTGGATGGCATATATCCTATCATTACTTGATATTTTTGAGTCCGAGTTAACTTGAGAGTCTTTAAATAATGGTTGCTCTACTGTGTATACCAAACTAATGGGAGCTAGGTCACTATTGATTGATTTTTAGCATTGATATTGCTTTTAAGGTATAGATTTTATTTCTAGAAGCCTTTTTTCTTGTGTAAGTTTTTGAGTCCTATTTAATTTCTGAGGGATCTCATAAATTTGATAAGGGCCCTGGAATGCTAGAGATATCTCATGTATTCAACTTCTTTTTGATTATAATGAATTGAATTAAAGATTTTGAGTTTTCTTATTGATATTCCTTCATATTGCAACTCCACCTTGCCATGGTGCAACTCCATAACAAACTTCTTGCAACTCAAAGGCCTTCTCCTCTTTATTGGATATTGTTGCATGAAGCTAATTTATTATAAGCAAATGTATGGGAAGACTGGCGAAGATTAGTGTTACTATGATCGAATCGAAAGAATCAAATGGTGAGACATCTAACTTAATAGCCTAGTTTAAAATTACCTTCTACTTATTCTTTTCTTCTTGCATTCTAGTTAGTTCTAGCTTAGATTTAAAGCTTTATAGTCAATATGATTTTTCTCCTTTATTTCTTGCTCCTAAAGATATTATAACTATCCTAAAATATTATTCTTACAATTATAAAAAATGCTTATTTCCATTCAATGTATAAAGAGGCCTTATTTAGATTTGAATTTGTTTTATATTTAGATTATCTCCTACTCGTAGGTATCCTAGGCTTATTGCTTTCGCAATATATTTAGACAAACCATTTTATTTTTGTACACTTACCTTAACCTCATGTAGTTAGATTAGCGATTATGTGGGTCTACTAGGCTTGTGTAATGCTTATACGAGTGCAAAAATAGATTGACCCCATTGGTATCCAATATAGAGAATATTATGAGTAAGGATTTTGTTTACAATCAAGCTGAGATATCCAGATGATATATTATAATAGATCAACTACTCAACTACAAGTATAAATATTGCATATGATTGTTAATTAAAAAGTAAATGCCTAGCCTTTTCTTAAATTCACCGGCTAGCAGTCTTTGCACAAAAAATTGAGGATTCCTTAAACAATTTTGTATATGAAGCACTAAAAAAATTAGTAACAAGGATGCAAACTAAGTCTTACTCTTCAATATTACAAGGTTTCAAGTGACCTCCAAACCATCACAAAATTAATTATAAGGAGGATAGGAGGTTACATTTGAGTCACAGGTAACCAATGAGATTAATTTTTATAAACTAAATTAATACTAGGTCAATTTGTCATTAAGGGAGTAGTTATATACATCAATCTAAAAGATGGTGTCATCATAGCCACTAAAGATGGACTTTCAAAGCTCAAACAACTTTTGTTGGATCCAACATTAAGTTACATTTCCAATGCTCTTTGAATAATTTAAACTAGAGGTTGGATGAAAAATATATGGTATCCTTCAAAGATCCATGGCGGATTCTAGTAAATAGGGATATATGACTGCAAGGTATCATCTCTTTTTATTTCATTCCTCTCCTCCTCAAATACGTGAGAGGATTTGACAAGCTAAGGTTGATCTTCTATTAGCTAGAGCTTAAATAATTGTAGATTAGCCTATGATGAGGCCGGTCTATAGTGCAAGTGTGACACCAAAACGAACTAGAAGTTTAGATGGATGAATAAGCTAGGTCCTGCTATCTTAACTTTCAAGCATTTTCACTACTGTTATGCCACTAATCAAAAGAAGGTCAACAATGGCTAGATTAACAAAAGCTATCTTATATTTACTCTTAGATTAAATCAAGTTGGATTAAGATAAAATATAAAGATAAAGATAATAATAAATAAATTTTGATTGAGATGTTAAAGGTCCTTCTAAAAGTAGTTTTAAGTAGTATTTATATAATCAGAACATAATAATAACCTAACTACTCTGAACATGTATTTGTCTCTATACCAAGGATGTAGCCCTACTTTAATGCCATTATTGCAATGTGGCTCTCCACTACTATACAAATTGGTTGGATATTCCTTGATGATTCCCTAAATAGCTCCACTTATGGACCATGTTACATAAATAATCTTCACTAAAAGTGTTGGAATTGTACCTTTCTCAGCCTCTATATCTTGGAATTGTATCGTCAAATTGATCGATACATTTGGCTTACTCTAACACTGCAATCGGCTTTTATCCCATTTGGTCCAAAACCTAGCATAGTAGCTTAAGCTTAAGTCTAGAACATACTTGACCCTTTAATTTGTTATTGTTGCACTTCAATCTAATATGAATCGTGGCATACACTTATAATTTTATTCAAATTATATGATCATCAATTAAGAAGTAGTGCAAACAAAACTCCCCACATCCTATCGGGTGATGAGTAGGAGGGTGATGAATTGTACACTAAGTCTAATATTTAACTAGTAGTATTGTCAAGACCCAAATCAATAGAAGGCGTTGACATCTCTATGCAGTTTTTGAAAAAGGTCCAAACCCACTCGTCAATTCCTAAGGCTTCTTATCTTACATCTTATTTAGATCAAATCTTAAAATCTTTGATCATATTACCTTCATCTTATTTTGATTTACTAAACAATAAGAAATGACAAGTACTTCCTTCACAAGTTTTAGGAAATAATTTTTATATAGCCCCAAAAAAAGAATTTTGGTCAAAATAGAAGATTTTAATATGTGTTTCTTTAGGACTGTTATCTTAGTTATTTTTGAATAAGTTTATAATTAGTATTCTAATAGTAAGTTTAGGAGTTTGTCTTTGAGTATGATTTAGTTTGGATCAATATAAATAGGCTCTTGATGTATCTCATTGAATTTATAAATTTAATAATATAATTTGAGGTTTCTTTCTTTCTTAGCTTGAAGTAATTCTTAGCTTACTATGGTGCAAGACCATGATTTCCCTCAAAGAGATTGGAGGTGCTTAATTAAAAAGTCTTAAGTAGTTGGTGCAATATGAATAGTTATCCTCTTTGGTAGTCTTGCCCACATCAAATTTGGTATCAGAATTAAACTTAATAAAGTTTTATCCCTCTTCCATCATATTTTAATCTTGATTTTTGTTATCATAAACTTTGGTCCAAAAAACATTTAGTTTCATCTTATAACTTTGATTCTTATCATCACCTCCTTCTAATCCAATCTCCATTATTTTTTAAAAAAGTAAAAAAAAAAAACATAATGGCCTACTATCATCTGTTTTTAGTTAGTTCCTATTTCCCATTCAGAGAGAGAGAGAGAGAGAGAGAGAGAGAGAGAGAGAGAGAGAGAGAGAGAGAGAGAGAGAGAGAGAGAGAGAGAGAGAACTAAAAAAAAGAGAAGAAACAAGAAGAAAGAGAGAGAACGAACACCTTCTTTCATCCTCACAGTGTTCGGAGGACATGAACCAAGACCACAATCCCATCGATTGGTGCCCTCAAATGCCCAGCATCTAGTATCCTTGTTAATGACACCAAGCTCTGAGAATAATTCCACTTGTTCACTAGAGTCTTGCAACACTATGCTTCCCTCCAAGGTCGTAGCCCCTTCTTACCTACCATTAGGCCAAACATAGGCCAATCGCAACAATGATGATTAGCATTCGGCTAGCTGTAGCCATCTCGTCAGAAAGGCTAACAAGAGGCATCTAGATCAATTACCTGACTAGATGTGACCTCCCCAAAACCTCTCTTATTCTTTCCTTATCTTCATCTCTTTTGTTTAATCCACTGAAATCCATTAGACTCACATGCTGTGATGCAGCATTGATGCTCTCAAGTTGATGACCCTAGCTTCCACATAGGTTGACTAACCTCTAACTGCATCCTTTTGCTCAATCATCATGATTTTTGGTAAAGAAGATGACTGGATAAGTCAAGAATAGAGCTAGAATAATATGGGAATAAGTAGAATAACTATTCAACCCTTATTCCATCCTCTCATTTTTTCATCTCTTTTGCTGGTTGACCTAGTAACAAACTATCAATACACCCATAATCAATGATCAACCTTGTTTGCATTTAGTGTTTGTATGCAATTGCGTAGTGGATTTATTCTACCACTTATGGTGTATCTAAGTAGCAATACTGTTGGTTCCTTCACCATGGAAATTTGTGTTGCCCAATTATATTAGAATAGTAGGTTGATGATTATATTACTCAAATAGAACATTGGTTTGATGTTCATGTTACTTAATTAGAACAATGATTTGATGATTGTGTTACGAGATTGGAGCAACAGATAGCTAGCTAGCTTCCATAGATTGACAACTCAAGTTAGTGCCAATCAATAGTCACTCCTATCCTACCATAGCAATGTAACAAAATTGTAGAAATTCCTTGATCCTTAAAAGCTTAGCAACAACTCATGTCATTGATGAAGATATCTATAGAAAAGTCAAACTTGAAGTATTTGATTTTCAAAATAAGCTAGATCTTGATGCTTTTATAAACTAACTTACATTTATTAAAGATTATCTCAACCAGTACAAACAACATGGTGAAAGAAGCATTAAGTTTGTTAAAAACAAGCTTAAGGGACCAACTAGGAATTGGTGAAAAATAGTGAAAGACCATTCCTATGTCTATGAAGAACCTATTAATATTTGGGATTTAATGCATTCTAAGCTTAAAGATCAAAGTACTTACCCAATAACTATTACCAACAAATTTATGAAAAGCCCCTACAACTTAAGTCGAACACAATAAAAATAATTAAGTTCATTAAGTAGCTTAATGAGTTAACTATAAGATATGATATCACCAATTAGGATGAGCAGGGTATGGCAAGATACTAGCATGGTCTACGTGCCGACATCAAGATCGAGTTGGCATTATATCCATTGGGGATTCTTGATGAGGCCTTCCACCAAGCTAAATGACCATCTCTTTAAGTTGGGGGATCGAGCACTCATCCTAACATCTCTTCCCAACCAACTAGTAGCTTTACCTCCTCTGGACAATTGTAAGCACTAAGCAAGAAGATACAAAGGCATAGAGTAGTCCTTTCCAAGAAGGATTTAGAGCAAGTTTGATATTTCAAATGCCACAAGACAAGACATTTTGCCAAAAAATGTCCAAATTATGGTTTGAATTATTATGGATTTGAAGACTCTATTTATTAAGTATTAGAAGATTTTTTTAATGATATGTCTAATAGAAAACCTACTAAGCCTACAGCTTCCATTGATAGATGACAGATGATAGATACCAAGAATCACCTTTATAGGGGATATATGCAAAGATCCACACCTAATCCATAGGGTTAAATATAGTGCACTGGCTTTATCATAAGGATATATGTGACCATAGTTTGTGTCCATAGAGATTTAATAAGTGATGATATGAAAACTTTTAAAGATTGATGAAATGATAATCTTATCTTGATAACATGAAATGTATCATAAAAGGTTGAGAACTAGGCTTGAGAAACTTTAAGATTTATATAACATGTGATCATATATAAGGTAAGATATCAGTTTCCTTATGGCATGCCCTCTTTATAACTCACATTTAATTGATTCACTAGTTTATAATTAGTTCTATTTACTGAGCTGAGCTCATAAAATATCATATATATATATATATATATATATATATTCAGATTCAATGAAATGAGATGGGGTCCTTGGGTAGAAGTATCACCTGTTGGATTTTCTTCTTAGTTATCTTTTGAATAAATCTTTATGTTAGATTTTTTTTAAAAATTTTTTTAGTTCCTAGTTGTAATAACATTTGTTTGATGGAATGGTTATGGAATAATAGTTTCAGTCTATTGGATTAATTGCTATTGTAATAGATGCCTTGCATGCTTTATGTGCGGCAGATTATTATAACCCAAATCCATTCTAAAGTCTAAAGTGTGACACTACTAAAACCATTGCCATTATTTTTGAGTGTCTGGCTCCTTTTGAAGCTTAGAAATCACCCTTATCGACCTTGCTACCTTAGATCTGCCACTCTCTATGGAAACCATGCCACTTCCACTCCTTGTCACTCCCCGTGTCCAATATATATCCCTGAATCTAGGTGTTTCTCCATGTAAACTATATTTGGTGTCGAGTCCAAATCTCTCATAAGATAGACCAATTACTTTGGAAGCCAAACAATCAAACTCTACTCATTTCTATGCTGTTGTTTTCTACTCTTGGATGCTAGCTACATTGGACATCAAGATCCCTTGTCTTCTAGTTGTTAGGATCTAAGTATTTGATTTGAATGTGTGCACCTCCAATTTTGATAATAGATTAATAGACATGTGGTTAACCTTAAGCACAGCTTAGACTAATGTTATATATATTGAGTTGAACTTGGCTACACTCGCATATAGCCAAGCCCTAGATTTTCATCCTTAGACTACATGAATCTTGAAGCCACCACATCTTTCTTACTTTTTTCATCTTTATGATCTGTATCCAAGGGTGGAAAGGATGATTGGATCCAGATTTAGCTACATGCGAGCATAGCTAAGTCTAGCCGATATGTATTTATAATTTAATTACAAATTATAGTTTTCTTGAAAGATATTTTCTACTAATAAAGTGAAAGCTCATTTCATACACTTCATTCGACCCTTAAATTTCTCTACATTAACTGATAAGTTTTATTATTACTACATAATACTGATAATTTACATAATCATGCCAAATTATATTCCACTTATCTTATAAAATAGCTATTATTTTTCTAAAATTTTATTTTAGACAAATTTTAATTAGTTTTTGACATTTTTAATTCATAAAAATTTCAAAAAATAAAATCCACTTATTTAGCTATAAGCAAGTGATATCATGTGTATTTTATTCTAGTATGAGAGGTGTTTTGATAGTTAATCAAGTTCATAGCTACATTAAATTTATGATAGTTAATCAAGTTCACTTTAATATTATATTTTTCTAAAAAAAATTGTCTTCATTTTTGGATTTATGAAGCATATTTTTATTTTTTGTATAAAATGATAGAGTGATATGTGAAGATATGTAATATAATTAGAATTAATTGCGTGAAATGGAGAGATGTATCTGACATATTATATGATAGATGCATATAGCTAACCTTAAATATAATTTTATAAAACAATGGTAAGATCTACAATCTTATAAGACACAAAGTGCTTGGTAATAGAAAAGTATATGAAAAATCAGTATGGCAAATGTAGAATGTTAAGATAAATGTCCTCCAAAACTATGAAAGAAAGGTTATGAAATGAATAAATTAGAGGATCCATAAGAGTTGCATAAATTAAAGGCAGAGCAATAGAAAAACAATTGAGATGGTATGGATTTATACAACGAGATTAGAGGAAGTTTTTGTAAGAAGAGATACTTTAGTTTTGTATTACAGGTTGCAAGAGAAAATAGGAAGATCTAAATTAATATAGATGAAAGTTATGAGGAGGTATCTAGAGAATCTTGGAATAATACCAAAAGTGGCCTTAGATAATAATACCTGACCAATAAGGATTTGTAAAACTAACTATAAATAATTACAAAGAGTTTAAATAGACATGATTGCAATTTTTTTAATTATTATTCAGTCTAAATATTAACATATTTCAAAGAAAATATTTCATGAATAAGTATGCTAACATGCAGCTCAATGCTAGATTTATACATCTCATGACATCATTTTAAGGAAAAAGATCAAATGAGGAAGAATGATCGATGTTTATCTTAACACATGATTATTCAAACCAACGACTCTTTTCCTCTATGTAATTCAAGACCTCACATGAAAAGATTGACTAAAATAGTTTCTTTGCTCTATATATGGTATATAAGAACTACCTAATATATAACTGATGTTAGACTAAATATATACTATCATGAACTTTTACATACTTTTTTTTTCATTTAAGCATTCAAACTCATTTAAAAACAACATTTAAAAATAACATAAATCCTTCTATAGTATACCTCAGTCTATAAAAGACTACATATAGGATCTACTTTGATACCATAATGATATGTGAGGCTTACAAATTAATAAATTCTTTATGGATCAATGGGAACACTTTCAAGTTAATCAACCAAGCTATTAGAATAATAAAAGATAAGGCAATAGAATTTAGACAAAGAGGACCTAAACTCTAATATCATTTATAGTAATTTCAGTTAAAAAGTATTAATATTATTTGGATTATATGGTTCTATATATTTATCTCAAATTTACTTGGGGGCCGTAAATTATATAGCACTAAACACGCTAGTGCGGACTCTCATATTTTTTTCCCTGAATTAGCAGCTGGTTAGTCTACAAACTATTTGGTTTTGATTTCTATTAAACGGTTTAGACTGCTCCAATCCAATGCGGTCACGAACGAACTGGATATGGATATATGTTCGTCTTACACAGTCGGGCTTTCACATTCCCACAGCATTCCCTTCCCGAATCGTCGTTGTCCTTGCAGCTGTCATTTGTGGTGATCCGTGTCAGTTTCACCTTAGCCACACGGCTTTTATCAGCCCCTAAACGTGGGACCCGTAAAAACGGTTTTCGCTCTGCTATCGACCCACATTTCTCCACCCTCCTCCAAGCGAAACAAGGGGGAAAGCAGAATCTGGCCGTTGCTCCAATTACAAACTAATCGCGAAGCAGTGGATTGCGATGGAATCTAGCATGGATACGCTCCCACCACTCGTTCTCGGTCGCAACCTCGAATCCACTCCTCACCAAACGACGAACGAAAGTCGTCCTCAAATCCAACATGCCCTGAATCTCTCCCGGTCTTCCTTGGCCACCACTTTCCCCTCCTCCCCTCCACCATAACCCAACCACACAACCTCTCCGTCCCTCCACTCCCTCCCTCCCTCCCTCCCTCCCACCTCGTCATGTTTCCTTCTTCTCCCTACTTCTCCCTCGCAAGATACACTAGAGGAGTAGGTGGAGGCGGAGCTATTGCCGCTGCTTTCCGGCTTCACAACCCTGTTCCCCACCTCCCAACTCACTCTTTTCCACTTCTTTCCTACAACAACACCTTTCCTCTGCTCAAACTCAGCCCCACAAGACCTCTCTTCTGTCGCCTCCACCATCTTTCAGCCAGTCTCTCCTCCTTTGCCAGCGCCGAAGATGAACCGAAGGCCGAAGCCGATGCCGAAACAAAGGAGAAGCCGCAACCAGGGGAGTTCGAGCTCCCCGAGATGGCCAAGGCCTTCCACATCTCGTCCCGGACGGCCTCCGCCATCTCCATCGTCATCGCCTTCGCTGCGCTCGCCCTGCCCCTCGCCATGAGGTCCCTGGCGCGGGGGGCCGGCCTGAAGACGAAGGTGCTGTCGTATGTGACTCTCCTCTTCGGGTTCTATATGGCATGGAATATTGGCGCCAATGATGTCGCCAATGCCATGGGGACGTCGGTGGGATCGGGGGCGCTCACGCTGCGGCAGGCCGTGCTGACCGCCGCTGTGCTCGAGTTCTCGGGGGCGTTCCTCATGGGGACCCATGTGACCAGCACGATGCAGAAGGGAATTCTCGTCGCTTCGGTGTTCCAGGGGAAGGATTCCATGCTTTTTGCTGGGTTGCTTTCTTCACTTGCAGCAGCTGGCACCTGGTTGCAGGTCTAATTCCTCGCCATAAACTTTCCCAATATTCCTAAATTTGGAGTTTTGAAATTACGGACTATGTTCATCTTGCTGTTGCTTTTCTGATCACGCCACGTAGATGATCGTCACAATGCCCACTTATTATACCACTAGCAAGTCAGAATGAAGTGTTGCATGCCCTTTTCCTCTTGATATTGGGATGTAACTTTAAAAACAAGGGCAATCAAACATAATATCCATTTTAAGAATATTTGATGTTTAGCTTCAATTATGTTTGTCACACATTCATTTATAATCTTGGATAAATATGATATATTATGTAACTTAGATTTCATTCCTGTCAAAAATCTGTATGGGCTAAAGTTTTGTTGCTTTAAGAGGATTGAATGGCAGAAGTTTCTGACAAGAAGCCTAATTTTGCAGCTAACGTGTGTGTGTGTGTGTGTGTTATATGAATTTCAATGAGTTCTGTCAAAGGTTTGCACATTCAGAAATTTTGATGGAAAAGAAAGGCTATTATGGATGGTATAACTTAGTAGAACATGTGAGACATGTTTAAATTAATATGACCTACATGTCTCAACCTTTTGTTCACTCTTTCAACAAGCTCTATGCTATTAAACAAGGTCCTCACTTAAATTCATTAAATTTTTAAGGTGCAGAGCATAAGTTCGTTATTTTTTCTGAAGTTGTTAATTATAGTAAGGAGTTGGAGAGGCATAGAATACAATGTTCCTTATTCTATGCAAGAACTGTATTCATGTTTGTTGTAGGCACGCCCTCAATTCTAGCAATCATTAATTGTAATCATTCAACTATCAAATTTGACTGATTATATCTATCCAATTGTACTTAAAACTAATTTATTCATTTTTATGATCCCTTTAGTCAGCAAGTTTAATTCCTTGGTGAACTCCTTACTGTTGTAAATGAGAAATTTGTTTTGAAGGAGTTTATTCAACTTGTAAAATATCAAAAATCTCATCTTTTGATGTATGATTTTACTTGGAATTGTTTTTTTATCTTTTCAAATTTTTTGCATAGTTTCTTAGTTCCACCATCAGGTTTGAAGACAAATAATTGTTATACAAAACAAAAGGCTAAATACAGTTATAAGATACTGAATTCTTAGATGTGATTTAATTATATAATCATGTTTAATTAATCACAGTTGCTAGTTCTGTGATTTGCTTGACATGGCTAAACACAGGATTGGGACAATTTCAAATTTGAACATTAGTGAGTGAAGTCAGAGTTGAAATTTTATGACAAATCATAGTGTCAAACAATTAATAATTGCCACATATTACTCTTCTTAATAATAGTCCATTCAAATGCATTAGCTTCTGGTGGACAAGCAGAATAACTCTCATCCTTTCCATCATGAATGTTGAAATAGCTTAGGGAACATGATGAAGTAGGAAATTTTGCTTTTGTCATCCAGCATAAAACCTAGAAAGCACTTCTAAACTTCCTAAATGCCATTTATTTTATGTAACAAGAAGAATGTTCTTTAATTGAAAGCCACAACATGCATTGTCAGAGGTTCATTCTAGATTTTTTTTACTGGATATGTTTTCAGGTGTTATGGAAATTCACTAAATTCTTGTTACACCATCACATATATTATTAAAGGAAGCATGATATGGATCATTTCTTATTATAGGTTTTCGATGCTCAGCAAATAAATGTCACACTGTGTACTGTCCATACTCTATTACAGCTTCATTCTTCTGCTTTATGTAACATACAACCTTTCCTTATACTGGCTAGCAGAATCATGCACGCATGACTTGATAGATTTTCTCATCACATATTATCATATATTCATATTATAATAACAATTCTGCAAATATTATTCTTGTAAAGAAACTAACAATTCTTTATCAACTACCAGTCTTTTTTGAGAAAAATCAGAGTTATGAATTTCATTTTTTGTGTTTACTGTTAGTATATATGTACATAATGCCAATATTATATGAATGTTAGATGCAAGGAACTATAGCATATCATGGGTCTAAAACTTGGGTGATGCTCTTATTGCTAGATTTGAAAGACCGCTACTTTACATGACTCAGAGCAATTTGCTCTCAGAAAGAAAACAAAATGATGAAAAGCAAAGGATTTGCATCCTGGTCTTTGTGATAATTTCACTGACTTAAGGTGATTCATGAATGATATCTATCTGCCACATACCAACATCAAATTTGACAGTCTTGGCATTTTATTGATAGTTTCATAAGATTTCAGCATCAACTGTCACCTGAGGCAAGCTAGACATCAAAGTTGGGCCACCTAAACCATGCCATAATCTACCAATCAATATGGCTTTGGCTTGTTCTTCAAAGGATCACATTCATGCCATGTGATTACTAGACCTTTCCTAAATCTGATGCTTCCAACTAGTGAACACTGAGGATTTTTCAAAATTATTCTCTTTCCATCTTCAACAACCTTGAAGGAAGGTTGTAGAAAGGCTATCTAGGCCTTCTTACGCATTTTTTTCCCTCCTTTTTGTAGCCTAGCTCAATCAATCAAAATCCAAATCTTACGAAAACTCTTTCCAAGTCCTTTTTCTTTTCTTTGGTTTCTTGCCCAAAAAATTGCAGAACATTTTCTTTTGTCTCTTCCCTTTATATCTCATATTCCTCTACAATTTTATGTTGCAAAACTGCACTTTTTAGAACTCTTTACTTGTCTGATTCATTTTAATGTGGACTTCCTGCTGTCTGCTGTACCTTTTTACTCTTGAACATTTTTCAAGCCTTACACTGGTATCTTTCATTTCCTCCACAATTTTATTTCAAAAAGTGTCGTTCGTTTGTCACTCTTATCCTTTAGTTATTCAAAACAAGGGATAGCCTCATTTCTTGTTAGGAACATTAAATTTCTGAAATGGTTCACTTCCACATTATACAAATTTAATATTTTAGGGTTTTTGATAACCTGAAGCTATATTAGATTAGTTTTTGTGATTCCTATCATTAATTTTGATTTACAACCTGCAGCATTATAATACTATTACCTGTGGCAGGCTCCAATTTGTGGTTATTTAATTTGTTGAATCTAGCTTGTGCATGAGCTAGGGGGAAACCTAAGTTAGATGTATAGAAGTAGTACAAGAGTAGAACCAGACATAGATGCTACTCCCATTAGGAATCCACCTAGGGGAAAGGGGCAAAAGATAAAAAAGCAAACTTCTCCAAAGTCAAAGGCTAAATTCCCGTTCAAATTATCAAATTCTTCACTATACATCTGTTTGCTCTTACATGCCTACTTATAAAGGTACAAGATGACCTTACATATCCTAATGCATCAATGCGTACCACTTTCTAAAAACAAATAGAATAAATACTTTATTAACCCAAAAAAAAAGCATGCAGGAATTGTATTTAATAAAGCCTGGAAAGTTTAAAATTAGTATTTAATAAATACTACTAACAATTAATAACAATAAATACTTAATTAGACTTTGACTTCTTGAATAGACTGTAGGCTACTCCAACATGGATGATATAAAATAGGCTGATTTGGCATAGTTGGTCCATACTCATGCATCACACATTTCCGTTGCATGGAAACTCATCATTGAGTTCAAAGCTTCATGAAGTACTTGATATGATAGTATAGTCCTATAAATGTCTTTTATTGTGTTCTCCTCAATCTTTTATCTTGCACCTTTCCTTCCATATATTTTTTTCTTAGGTCAAATAAAAATTTATTTATCACAAACGATTAGCACAATACCTCTTTTTTCAAATAAGGACATTCATATTCTTTAAATAAGTGAACTAAAGAGAAAGTAAGACTATTTGTCAAACATGATCTCTATTTGTCAAACATGATCTCCCTCTTTGGTCAAAATCTTTGAGGGATCAAAGCATAAATTCACATGATTACCATCTTGATCACGAATCAACTCTCCATTCAATTTCATTTTTTTAAATGCATACGAATGAAGGCCTAGATATTGTTCTCGTCAAGGTTGTCGACCTTATCATCTATGATGGGCTTATCTATTACTAAGAGTTGATTGATTAATAAGGTTTAACAATGATAAATTCACATGCATCATAAAGATTTTTATGCTGATAAGCATCATAGATTGGAGGTTAAAAGAAAAAAGTTTGTAAACTTTGAGTCTTACCACTTTAAAAATGATTACACTCCCTTTTATCATAATAGGGAAAAGCATCATTATTCGATGCTATTTTACTTGCATAATGAAAGAGAGTGACCTTATCCTCATCATTACCTGAAATATAATGATCCAAATCATGATGAGGATCATCCTGGAGGCTTAATGCAAGCAAATGCTTTTGAAGGTGCCGTAATTCCTTAGTCTACTATCTAGATATGCTATTGAAGGTCTTGCACTTGTCTCTTTACTGTTTCAAACTCAATGTCACAAAGCTATGTTCCATGATTGTATGAGCTCTGATACCATTCTGACACCGGAACTGGCAAGATCAAAAACTAAGTTAGAGGTGAGAAACTGGTAGCAGTAGCACAGTTGGAACTGGATAAATACTCTTCTCCCATGAGGAATCCCCAAGAGATGAAGAGAAAAGGTAAACAAAGAGAACTCCTCCAAAGTCAAGGGCATATTCTCATTCAAATGATCAAATTCTTCACCATACATCCATTCACCATTACGTACTTATATAGATAAAGATGGCCTTACATATCCTAATACATTAATTTCTACAATTTTCTGAAAAATAGAATAAATATTTATATCAAATCTTAAAGACACTGTAAGAACTGTATCTAATAAAGACTAGAAACTTTAAAAGACATCCACATTTATGAACACCCAATTAAAGCATATAACCACCAACAATTGATAACCAATAAATCATTCTAGACTTTGAGTTCTTGAATAAAGTATAGGCTACTCGAAGATGGGCCATCCAAAATATGCTGACTTGATCTGGTTGGTCCATGCTCCTGCATCACCAGCAATTAGATTTTTTAACCATAAATTTTATTCGCCCTTAAACCCACAGAGGAATGTGACTTGTAGGAGTGTAAAATTTAATTAAACACTTAGTCCATCATTCCATATATTTAGCAACTTCTCTACCATTTCAAAAGAATCAGTATTATTTTCTAGTTATTCCTAAAAAATATATTATACTTTAGTGATTTATGTCTGAATTGTAGAAGTGATTATAACTAAGATATTGTTTCATAAATACAAACAACCATCAATTTGACTGTAGGTTCTACCCTATTGAACATCTTGTGGTTATGGACCTACCTATTCAGACCTATCGCATTTGAATGAAACCTGTGACTGGTAACTACTTGACAACTTTTCATGTTGTTCAAGCTTGGAGTTCTACACCTCAAAGTCTAGTGACTTATGGTTGCACTTAATGTTTTAAAGACCAGTACCAATCTCCATTAGAACAATATGTTGCCAGAACGATACTGTTACTGGAAATATGCAATGAAACTAACAGCTTCAAGAAATGAAAAACTATTGGTATGTGCTGGTATTGTACTATCAGCATGCACAATTATGCACCAGTACGTAGGGTTTTGTCATCCTAGTATCCATACTGGTGCTAGTTTAATATTGGAATAGTATGGTACCTGTTGTTTTGTCCCATTGTAATGATTTTTCAATCCATATTCACACCACACACAATATTCACCTTGTCAATGTATTTTCCAAGTTTTGGGCTATTTTTTAAACATAGATGTTGGGTATTTGATTTTTAAGGAAAATTGATCTCTATAACAATTTCTAGTGTTCCTTCACAAGAAATTTGCAAGTAAGCTCCTTCATAGGAGGAACTTCAACTTGGCACTTAATTGAGCTAGTAGTTAACTGAGATACTAATTGGCAAACCTCACCTCCATATCTTGGCGGTTCATCAATCTCCTATTACTAATGTAGAAGTATTTGCTTGCTCTTCCTATGCTTTTCAAGCCTCATATTTTATAACTCCCATGCTTTCATTTCATATCTTAAATAACCTGCCAAAAGGTTAAACCATAGGCATATACCCAATGGACCTTTATGGTCGTTTATTAGATACAAGGTGATTGTCAAAATGCCCATCTTCTTTCGAAAAAGGCTATAGTTGCCTAACTATTCCTGAAATATATTATTTGTATGATCGTGTTTGATGCCTCTCTATTGAGCAGTGGTCATTCTTTCATATGCCTATAGTTCATTGTCCTCTGGGCAGTGAGCTATTACTTTATCATATAAGATCTAATGATTTAATCTTTTTTTGTTGTTTCCCAAACCACTTGTATCTTATTTTCTTTCTTTCTTTTTTTTCCCAGATCCAATATGAAGATTCTTTATCTTCACATCCATTACCTGATAATTTGTTACCAGTGGTTGATTAAAATTTCCTCATGTTATGGATTGCTTCAGTTAACAAGATACCTAATTCTATGTGAAAAATGTCTTAATAGTTATTAAGTTGTCTTTAAAAACATAATTATCATTTTATTATAATATTCATAAACTTATCATTTTATTATAGTATTCATAAAACTTTTTATATTAGAGGACTGGGAAAGGCACAACGTTTGTAAGTTCTATGATTAGGAGCTTTGTCCAGTCCTGTATTCTGAGCTCATTCTACCTCTGAAGCCATCTTTGTATGATCTATGGCACTTTATATGGTATGTGGTACATGTGCGTACCGCTCCATATTGGATGCACTGTACCATACGAGTACCAAATCGAGACATGGTATCAGTGCATATTGAGACTTAGTATGCCAAACCGACCCATGTACCGAGCGTATCAATACTATACTAGTGTGGTATTGGTATAGGATTTAGTATCAAGTTGGCGAGCCTTGCTTTACATGGTTTTAGAACTTACTGATGTGGGTCAAAAATTGCCCATGTCAGATCTTTTAGAATCTTGATGGATTATATAGGACACATTCTTTGAGGAATATTTTTGCAAAAAGAGACTATCGTAACATAAATTTTGTGAATGTACTGAAATAATATGTGAATCTCTCTATCCCCACCCCAGCAAAAGATATATGAAATTTCCCTTTTCATTGGTGATATTATCAATGTCATGGTTTTGGAGTGATGGAGAAAACTCACTGAAACCCATGATCAGACCCTTTTGAACATCTTCAACAACTAGCGGAACATGTGGATCATCAATTGCCTCTTGTTAATTTTCACATAGACAAGGTAGTGGAAAGGTGTTTAGAGTCCTCTTTGACCAAAAGGTGATTGAGAACTCAGTGGGACCTTCTACTTATGGAAATTTGGTGGACAATATGGAAAGACTATAACAAGAGAACTTTTCGAGGATCTGAGGCAACTATTACTGATGGTATCAAGTGTCAAATTCTTTTTGTTAAGCTGGGCTCCATTATGTGACGGACTGTGCATTTCATCAAACATTTAGCACACATTTCCCTCTCCTAAGCATACGAGGACTCTAAAGAGCTAAATTTGTGGAGACTTACAGAATTATCTATGTCATCTATCATGGGATTGCTATTCCCCAACCTCACTGTGTGGCACTTAGAAGCTTTGCTTGCCTCTGTACTTGCCTCTAAGTCAGCCTACCAAGCTAGCACTATAAGCTAGTGAAGGAGGTGACGGGCCCTCTAGTATGGTATCATGCAAGGAATAAAATACAAACCATGGAACATGATCATTCTATTTCAGTAAATCACCATAAATACATAGAACACATGCATAAAAGGATAGAGATAGACCTTCTAGGAGATTGAGGCCGCAAAGTACACAGCCTTCTGAGAATTACTATCTTTAACTGCTTTAGTTTACGTGCCTGTCTATATCTTTGTCTAGATCTAAGTCTCTAATACTGCAGGCCAAATTGATGAAACACGCACGCATGCACACACCTTATTTTATTACTTCTTTTTGTGGTTCCCTGTTAGATTCATGAATAGATGCCTATACTATTGCCATCATCTATATCTGTAAACTAATTAATTGATTTTCCTCATTCAGGTAGCTTCTTTTTATGGCTGGCCTGTTTCCACTACACATTGCATAGTAGGAGCCATGGTTGGTTTTGGACTAGTCTATGGGGGAATTGGTGCAGTTTTCTGGAGTTCATTGGCAAGGGTAACTTCATCTTGGGTCATCTCTCCAATCATGGGAGCAGCAGTCTCATTTGCTGTCTACAAATGCATACGTAGGGTATGTTTTCATTTCTATGGGTAAAACAGACAACAAGCCTTAGATCATATAGGGGCTCCACATTCCATCTCTGAATAGCACCACCAAAAGCTTAACCTAGAAAAATAATAGCAATCTTCACTTTTATGCAAAATATATTGGAAACATTACTCAAACCTTCTTTAGTTTTAATTACCTTGTTTTTCTTTAGTTTGTGTACAGTGCTCCGAACCCAGGGCAGGCTGCAGCTGCTGCTGCACCAATTGCTGTATTTTTGGGTGTTACAGGAATCTCCTTTGCTGCTTTTCCCCTTAGCAAAGTCTTTCCAATTTCACTAGCTCAGGCTTTAGCCTGTGGGACTGCGGGTGCATTCATTGTTACCAGAGTCATACGAAAACAGCTCGGCCACCTTCTCACCTCTGAAGCAGAAAAACAAGCACCAATTGACAGGCCACATCCTCGAAATGTTGGATTTCTGTCTGATTTTGCAGGCCCTACAGGAGCTCAGCTAGAAATTGTATACGGTGTCTTTGGTTACATGCAGGTCTTGTCAGCTTGCTTCATGTCATTCGCCCATGGAGGCAACGATGTCTCCAATGCCATTGGGCCATTGGCAGCTGCATTATCTATTCTCCATGGCAGTGCAAGTGGCACTGAAATAGTCATTCCCACTGATGTTCTTGCTTGGGGTGGATTTGGAATCGTCGCAGGGCTTATGATGTGGGGATATAGAGTTATAGCAACCATTGGCAAGAAAATAACTGAGCTAACTCCAACTAGAGGATTTGCTGCTGAATTTGCAGCTGCCTCTGTGGTTCTTGTGGCATCGAAGCTTGGCCTACCAATCTCTGCAACCCATACTCTCGTTGGTGCAGTAATGGGTGTAGGCTTTGCTCGGGGTCTCAACAGTGTAAGAGCAGAGACGGTGCGCGAGATTGTTGCTTCCTGGGTGGTCACCATTCCCGTCGGTGCATTTTTATGTGTTATCTACACATTAATTTTAACCAAGCTGTTGGCTACTTTGGTTTAGTATGAAATCCAAGACATTATGACTTTTTTATGCTTAATTTGATCGATCAGGAAAGAATATTCTTGTCATTTGAGTTAAAGCATTCATTGAAAAGATGGAGTCATTTAACTCGGAGGAGAGACCAGGAGAAAGGGTAAGAAGCAATGGAGAAGATCCATTACCAGCCCATGAGTTGTAGATCATGATCAGAAAACTGGTGATCTTATCAGTTCTGCGGCAACAACAGCTCTTCAATGGCAGAGGTCCACTCTTTTCTCATATCATTCCGTTCCTTGTGCAGTGTGTCGTGTTAATTTTTATCTTTCTTAAGGTGGATTGTCAGATATTCTTGTACAGATACATGGGTAAGCATCATGTCCTCTTGTTTCTTTCTCCTTATCATTTGGATCTGGAAGAGTATGATTGTGTTTTAGAAATTAGTACCATTAATCAGCTTTTGGAGTCTGGCTTGATCTCAAATAAATGTTGACAGACCCAACTGGCCTCAACCTTCTTTCCATTTATTTTCTTTTGGTACCTCGCTTTCAAATTTGCAATCCGCAGACATTTTGAAGACTTACATGCCATGGCACTACACATTGTTCCTAAACTGTTTTGCCTCTGATTTCTAGCCTATTTAATTTGTTTCCTCAGGCCAGACAAATGCACGAGTTAGTTGGATATTGAAATGCAGCACGCATTTTAAAATAAGGAGCAGTGCAGGTTTTTCGTATTTACAGAAATAATCATTTTTCATTTTCTTGAACCAAAAGAAATGCACCTCACCACGCCATACTGGTTTACCTGGTTTGGTGAGAGAAAAAAGTGGCCAACATATCACGAGCTGTTTTTATAAATAGGGTTAAAACTTTTTTTTTTTAACAAATTCAAGATGGGAATGAAACTTTTTGCAAAAATGGTGTTAAAGTAAAAAACGCTATTTGAAATGGCATTTTTTCGAAAAAAAAAATACTCCGTCAACGCCAGCGTGGGGGGCACGGTGGCTGTTAAAAAACGCCACTCAGAGTGGCGTCTTAAAAAAATGCCACTCTCAGTGGCGTTTTCCTCAAAAGCCCCCCACTTCGCCGCCTCCCTCCTCCTCCCCCGAGCGAAGCCCCGGTCCCGCACCCGAGCCCTCGCCCCCCCCCGCGGTGCGCACACCGAGCCCCGCCCCCCCGCCTCGGTCCGCACCCCGAGCCCCGCCCCCGCCGTCCTGCACCCGAGCCCCCCTCGGCCCTCCGAGCCCCGCCCCCACCCCGGTCCGCACCCGAGCCCCGCCCCCGCCCCCCGCCCCGCCCCCGCCCCCCCCGCCCCGGTCCGCACCCTCCCCCGAGCCCGCCCCCCTCCCCTCCCTCGCCCGAGCCCCACCGGGACCCCACTCCACACGCGCCCCCCGCCCCCTCCCCCTCGGTCCGCACCCGAGCCGACCGGTCCCCCCGAGCTCCCTCTCTCTCGTGCACACCCGAGCCCCCTGTGCTGCCTCTCTTGCGCGCACCCAAGCACCCTCCCTCTTTCTCGTGCGAACCCACCCGGTCCCCCTCTCCCGCATCCGAGCAGTCCCCCATGCTCCCTCTCTCTCGCGGCCCATTTGAGGCCCGTCTCATGACCCATCCCCTTTCTCTCTCGAGCCGGTGGTTCCCCAAGGTAATTTTTTTTAATTCAATTAAATTTTAAAAATTTAAATATGCTTTGTTGCTAGTTGCTTCACATTCATCTTTATGATAAAGAAATTGATAATTAAAACAATGATATTTTTAGTTCAAGTATATCAGTTAATCACGATAGAAAAATTTAAAAATCAGTAAATTTATGTATCGAAAAAAATAAGTAAAAGTTAGTTAGCTTTTTGTGGAAAAATTACATTGTTTGATAAGTAAAAAAAATTCAATGAGCATGATGTATATTATCAGTCATGATAAGCAACATTGACACACTTGATATGCCAATATGTCTTGTTTTAATAATAATAATTAAAAAAATGAATGCTTTGGATGTGTTGCTCGTATGATGCAAGAGGAAAATAAGGCCAGTCATAGAGACATCCTTCCTTAAGAACAACAACATAACAAGCTTCATCAACACTGCCACATTTAGCATACATATCAACTAAATAGCCTCTCTTGTAACATCAGGTTTAAAAAAATCTTAGATTTTCTAGACCACGACACCGTTCTTTTAAAATGCATGGCATTTTTGCAAAATTACTTGAACCATAAATTACTTATGTAAATACATTCTCAGTTCCAGGCAAATATAATTTATTTTAAAATTATATTATATTTGAGCTATTGCCTTAGTTGTTTACTGCTGTTGGATTAACATTCATTGGAATAATTCAATTGAAAATTATTCTAATAAAAATTATTTTATTAAAAATTTCATTGCACATCATCATGGTTTCTATCTTATTATCATTGTAGTTATATTTTTTTATTAAAATAAATCAAAATTGTTTTTACTTGTTATTATCAGTGAAAAAAAAATTTTTCTTATATGATATTTTTACTTGTTTTGACATAGTAGTACGAGATGGCTCATAATGTTTTACATCCTGGGCCTCGCGATCCTAGTGTTCTCACTTTGCAAGCCTCGCATAGATCAACCAAAATATTTGAGGGCGAGGTATGCATTATTGATCGATGATTCTTAAATAGTTAGTATGCGTTTATGTTATTTATATGTATTATTGCAATGAATTTGTTGCAGGAATTACCGGTGTTTAGATGCCGTCGACATGACATGCAGATATGGAAGGAGACACTGGGCATGGCACACCCACGAGTGCAATATTATTTGGAGCAGGTTGGCATGTATGGCATATATCGGATAGGCTAGATTTGACTCGATGTCGGCCTTATTTCTTCACTTGTTGAGAGGTGGCGGCAGGAGACCCACACATTTCATCTTCCATTTGGCGAGGCGACAGTCACACTATAGGATGTCGGTATTCTGAGTGATCTACGGATTGATGGGTTAGCGGTTACTGGGCTTGATCCGCGTTATATATTAGAGCAGTGGCAGGATATATTTGTGAGGTTGTTTAGGGTTGAACCCCCTGCCGAGGCATTTTCTAAAGGCCGTTTCCGCTTATCATTCTTCGATCAGTTCTATCGAGACTTCCACTTGGATGATGATGCAGATGATGAGGTTGTCCAGCAGTTTGTGAGGGGGCAACTTCTCCGAATTATAGGTGGAGTCATCCTTCCAGATACATCCGGATATTTAGTGAAGTTGATGTATGTGCCTCTTTTAGAAGACCTGGGAGCATTTGCTGCATATAGCTGGGGTTCTGCTACACTTGCCGGTTTGTATTGGGCACTCTGTTGCGGAACAAGCCCTACTCAGACAGAGATAGGAGGATACTTGCCCTTGCTACAGGTAAACACAGTTGATTATATCGATTGAGTTTGGATTTTTTTCTTTTGTATTGTTTACTAATATTGAGCATTATTCGAACATTCAGATATGGGCATGGGAACGATTACCTATTTTTCATCCCATCAGACTTGAGACTCTGGAGGCTAGACCTGCTGATGCAGATGATGCTTGGCACTTAGGTGCATCGTGGGGGCATAGATGGAATGTAAGATTGAACCAAAAGAATGTCCCAACTCATACACTGCGTGCCTATAGAGACCAGTTCGACGTATTGGATGATAGTTCCCAACAGGTATGACATTACTAAATTTCAAATCTATTTCCAATGTTATTTTTTTATTTTATGTAGGTAAGTTGTGGATTGATGGTTTTTTTATATGCAGTTCATATGGTGTCCGTATACGCCCGAGATTTTCTCTATTTTGCCTCCAAGCTGCTTATTCGGTTCGGATATTTGGATGGCACGGACCCCACTTATTTGTTTTGATTTAGTGGAGTGGCATTTCCCGGACCGAGTGCTTCGGCAATTTGGTTGCCGCCAGTCGATCCCATCACCATGCGATACGTCACTTCAGCTTCATCAGATAGATTGACGAGGGAGGGCACATGCCTCGTGGGATGTCATACACGCCACACATATTGCTACATGGAATGAGCGGCGTGAAAACATCATTATTGGGGAGCCTATTGCTGAGGGAGTCCCATTTACTCCTGAGTACATGGAATGGTTTAGGAGTATAACACGTATATGTATTAGCCGTTCCGAGTATCATACTGCGGGCTACGAAGGAGAAGGAGCTTCATTTGAATTCATGGTATTATTTTAAAATGATTATTTAATATCATTTATTCCTGAGTTATTATCTTTTATTTTTTGATATTATATTGTCATAAACATGCAGCATGAGAGGTTTCAAGAGTTGTCCTTGAACTTGGATCGAGTTATGCATTCGACATCGGAGGCCGAGCGGCAAAGGATTCATTTGGACATGAGGGTGATTTTAGATAACACTTTTTCTGTAATTGGCCATCAGCATGTGAGGAGTACACCTGCTGCGACAGGAGTTCATGAGGAACCGGCGATGGCACATGCATATGAGGATCCTGGGACGAGTAGATTTTGTTATACACCATCGCCTTCTTACATGCCGTCGCCATATGCACACGATTTTTCACACATGGGGCATGCAGGTGAGGGTACATCTGGTAGTAATGATCAGAGGGCGTTGCTGATTACTGACATTGCTGATACGGATATCACCGAAGTCGGCGATGATGTCTCCCACTATTTTTGCGACATTGATATGACAGATATGATCCCCGCACAGGAGGGGGTCTCCCATGTGGTTGACGAGGGTCCTCGACCGATCGCGACATATGCACGACACTCTAGACGAGTTCGACGACCTCCTAGATGGGGCTGTGGTACTTAAGCTATGTAAATAAACTAATTATTGTAAAGACTTTTTTGTTTAATGTATTAAATATGTTTCATCCATTGAGTTGTTTCTTGTATTGCTCAGATATTGTGATGGTTTCTGACTTATTGAAGCGTTATTAAATTGTTGCCTTGAACAGTTTAGTTATATGTAAACTAAGTGATTTAATTTGAAAGTAGCAAGTAGGAATCGCTTGGAATATTTAAAGCAAGAGTTTTGGCTTCATGCTAACTAAGTGACTTTATTTTATTTTAGCACCTTGTATTTCTTTGGAATTTTTGTTCCTTGCCTTGCCCATTCCTTCCATTCACTTTCTTAGAGTCTTCTCCACAAGGTCTTGTGGTGACTTGCAACCAAGTAATAAAAACAGCAAGTCAACTCCCGTTGGTAAGCCAAAGGGCACTTCCCAAAGATAGGTGCGATCCAGGTTGAACTAACGTTACCAAAAGAGCCGAATAGGTCGGCGAAGGTACGGTTGAGTCATACATTGTTCCCAGAGTGACGCCACGGATGCAACAGGCATTGCTTAACCGGAATCGATCGTGCTGTCATTCCGTTTCCTATGTAACATGAGATGATACCACACCGATGAAGTACCAACATTCTCGAAAATCTCTGAGAAGGTGCAAGGGATCGCATTCTGAACACCAATTCTCATAATACATTGCCTGAAAAATAGTGTTGTAACCCTATGGCAGAGAATAAAAGCACATTCGAGCAGAAGCCGACTTCACAAATGGTAGTCATTCAAACAGCAAATGCCGTATTACCTGCTTTATACAACATTTACAATCCCAAAAACCAAAAATTCATAGCACAGCATAGACCTCACCTCGTCAATTGCTCTATGCAGGTACAATTTTTGACGGTTCATTCCTTCGAAGGCAAAACCATCACGGTTCTGCACTCTGACACCGTAAGCTCAGCCCCACTCCACAAGCAGAGCCCACAAACATCTACCTGCTTTTACTTGACAAAATTCTAATGATATCTTATGCACCGTCATGCATATTTTCAAAACTCATGAGCGCCAATATTGCTGGAAATCAACAGAGCAACCCACAGATAATTTTTACTTTAGGCACCTCGAAGCCCTAAGCTCTACCTTAGTCCACATGTTGATCCACAAGCATCAACCTGCTCTCAACTCATGCACAATTCATATGATATCTGATGCACCATTGTGCATATTTGCAAAATTCATGGCCACTGACACTACTGGAAATCAATAGCAGCCCGCAGATAGTTTTCGTGTTTAACGACTTGACACCCTAAGCTCTGCCTCAGTCCACAAGCAAAGCCCACAAGCATCAACCGGCTTTCAGTTGATGCACAATTATAAATATATTTGATGCACCATCATGAAGGTTTTAAACATTCATGGGCACCAATACTACTGGAGAACAAATCAGCAGCAACCCACATAGTATTTTTGGCTTGGCAAGGTGAAGGAACCTGATATCTCATCAACTATGTAGATCCCTCAAAGAGAACCCCAAGACACTAGAGGTAAACATATGCTATTAAGGATTCAGTCATGCAGCCCACCTGCAAAACAATGCAATACATTTTTTCAGGTTGCATTGCATGGCATGTTAATATTACTATCAGTAGATAAAGTTTTGGTGCTCATGAGAAGTAAAAAATAATTTTAAAAAGTCAGGTTCACAGTGAGACAATCATTTACCAAGTGCACAGTTTAGTAACAATACACAGCATTAGGCGAGAGAGTATCAAGAAATAAAACACATACCTTCAACCAAAGATAGGCTGTGAAACAATTCAGAATGAGAAACTAGGACTGCATATGCTCAAGTATTGCAGCTTCCCTCGTGCAGCTGACTTGAACAGTTTGCACCACCAATGCAGGAAGAAATTTGAGCCGCATTAATGAAAGAGAAAAAGACCAATCCAATGAAGTGATCCATAAGGGCAGTCACCAGATGTCCATTTAATCCAAGTAGCATGTTGAAATCCAAAGGAGAAGTAACAAAAGGAAAACAAAGGCCCCATAAACTAGTAGAGCAATTTTGAGAGTACCATCTTCCCTACAGACAGCATGGGTGTAGAAAAATAACAAGCTATTGAGTACCATCTTCCCCTTCCACGGCCACCACCTCGTGGCCCTCCTGTAGAGCCCCAGGGTTCAGTAGGGTTCAGGTCCAATTGGAACTGGCTCTTTTACAACACCATATGTAACCTGAAAGAAATCATAATCCAAAAAATTAAAATCACAAATTTACCTGATTAACTTAAGTGAAAGAGATTTAGCTTCCCCAGTGAACAAAAATCATATTAAAATCACAAATTAAAATCACAAATCATATAATACACCTACCAGTGAACAAAAATCAGCCTGTTCCCCCAACTCTTGGCAGCATTTTAATTGACTAAACTTCAAAGAACATAGCATAGGGTCATAATCAAGAAAAAAGAAAAAAAAAGCATGTCAGATCAGAAACCCACAAAACATAAGTTAGTCTCTAATGAAATAAGCATAGCATAGCATAGCATACTGAAAAGGAATATCTTGTACTGAATATCACAGCATAGCATAACAAATAGAAAAGAGTAGCCCAGACTCTGCTGTATATATAAGCCGATGGAGCAAAACACCTGTAATGTAGCCCAGACTCTCTCTATCTGAGACTCCCACTCAAACAAGAACAAACATACCCTGAAAAAGTAGAAGAAAAATCAAGCAATTCAAGACACTAAACCTTGAGTGCAGATAGCCTAAATGAAGACTGTCAAATTTTCAAATTCTTGCTCTCATTTATTACAATCAACCATGCAGAAGTTGTTTCATACATAAAACATAGATAGTACAATTTAGGATCCTGAAGGTCCAACATTTATATTAGGACAACGGCGTCGAGAATGACCCGTTTGCTTACAAATACTACAACGATTTTTACTTCTTGGCTGCACCTCATCCATTTCATTATGAATGCGTGATGACTTAGGCTTACCTTTTTTCTTCGGTCTGAGACGGTTGTGATCAGGAATGCATGTGAATGTGTCCATCCAGTAGTCTTCGTGGGGTAACGGATTAAACTCACCTCCCCATGCATTTATATAAGAGCCAGTTGTGTATACTTCATCAACAAAAGGGATTGTATCCATGGCAATTTCGTGGCACACGGCTAAGACATGTGAACATGGATACTTATAAATTGTTCACTTTCCACAAGAATAATTTATATCTACGAGTGACACATTCTGAACGTTGCCTCCACCCCTAAGAGCTTCATTTGACCTTCTTGTAACGACTTCATAGGTGGCTCTCTGCATGTTGTATCTAAACACTCTGTGCTCATTAGCTTTAGCTTGACTTTCAACAAGCTTAATTGTCACATGAGGAGTGAAAAAAGTATTTCGATTATCCTGCACATATCTCATGGCTTCCGCGCGTCTCGTATTGAAATACTTAACAAGACGGTAAAATGTCATCTGAACATAGGCCGTTATCGGCACATTTCTAGCTCCCTTCAGTACACTATTAAAAACTTCTGAGAGATTTGTTGTTAAAATACCATAGCGGAAGCCCCCATCATGTGCCAATGTCCACTTCTCTGGCTCCAACTCCGATAGCCAAGTTCAAGCCTCTGCATTAACTGTCTTGATCCGTTCCATGATAAAGTTAAACTTTCGAAGCTGATGTTCGCTCCCTGCTTTCCATACAGCTCTTTTTAATTGAATATTAGAGAATCTTGAGTTGAAATTACTGCACACATGTCTCAAGCAGTAGCGATGATAAGCTAGAGGTGGAGTCCATCCATTACTGTCATCTGCTATGGCACTTAGTATACCTAGATGTCGGTCTGAAATAAGACAAATGTCATTTCTGTCTTTCACAACATGCCTCCTGAGATTCCACAAAAACCAACTCCAGCTAGCAGTGCACTCTTTATCCACAATTGCGTAGGCCAGTAGAAATATCCTGTTGTCAGCATCAATGCTTGTTGCAATGAGCATCTTCTCCTTGTACTTTCCATAAAGATGTGTTCCATCAATAGAAATGACTGGGCGACAATACCGAAACCCCTCGATGGATGGATGAAATGCCCAGAAAACATAATTCAGGACACGCACATTAGATGTCCCTGCATTGTAGAAATCCCAACAGACCACCGTTCTACGATTTATATTCTGAAGTGCAAGCATGTATTTAGATAACTTAGCATATGAGGGTTCGAATTCACCAAATACATCAATCAATGCCTTCTGCTTCCCACGCCATGCTTTGGAGTATGACACAGTATAATGAAATTGTTCTGCCACAGCTGCAATAATGGCTTCAATATTCACACTTGGGTCTTTCTCCACAATATGTCGAACCGCATGACTGATAACTCGTGAACTTATGTGTTTGCGATCCCAAGTTACATGACTGAATAAACAAGAGTATGGCCCCTCGTACCTTGTGATCTCAAAAAATTCATGCTTCTTCAACTTTGTAGCACACAACCTCCAATGACAACTCTGTGCAGAACTTGAAGATGCACATTTCACAGACCAGAATGCTTTCTTTGACTCCACAACATTATATGTGTGATGCTTCTCGATGTGATAAATTTCACATGCTTTTTTCAGTTCATCTTTGCTAGTAAACAACAATCCTGTAGCAAACTCAGTCATTGATGAATCCCAAAATTGAGAATTAAAGGGTAATTGTCTTTGAGTGCTAACACAACCACCATCCTGCAAATTCAAGTCATGATAAAACTCCGGTATTTGACTATGTGCAAAGACTTGATGCTCATAGACTTGACTAGGAACAATTTCTGGATGAGTAGATATAGGAATAGAACTACAGCCAGTTTCATGAACTACATCATCTCCATGTGAGTCTTCATCCTCATCTCGCTCTTCGTCAGAGTCATCATGTTCAGACCAATAGTCATCATCTGCACTGTCGTCTGACTCAAGTCCCCGACTATCAACACTCTGATTGTTTGCCACATCAACACTCTGCACTACTGGCATAACTCCTTCCATCATCGGGAAATCCACTGGAGTTCTGATCTGCTGCTGGGCAATAGGAGAACTATCCTGAATATCCTCTGTATGATCAACATTGTATGGAGCTGGAGCATCTTCTTTGAAAACATATAATTCAACATAGCGATAATCTGAAAATTTGAAAGGAAATGTCAACATTTCCTCCACATCGTCATCCTCCTCGATTGGATGAAGCACATACTTCTGATACAATGTTGGAGATCTCCACATCAATCTCAAAATATATTGCTGCACTGAAATTTTAAGCACACTATAAACCCGCTCGATCAACTCAACATAACGGGTTCCCATGCTCAATCTAAAACTTTTACGAGGAGGTTTATTATATTGTATTCCATCTAAGCCATGTTCAATTGATCCATCACAATAAAGCAGCAATCGAACAGTATCGGTGCTCATCTAAAAAATAACATTCAAAATAAATCTAGCATCAATACATAATATTGTATCATCAAGCATAAACTGAAATAAGTATAAATTTTCTACTGATTAACCGCAAACAAACTAATAATGGAATATGCACGTATTTCATAAGCATTTAACATTTAAATAATAGATGCGTACCCTGTTAAATATTCGATATTAACCTATTTATTTTCTGTGTGTTTGTTGTATGGTAAAAATGAGACTATATTAGAGACTTGACATCCAAAGCATTTATTTTTTTAAGTATTTTTATTAAAATAAGATATATTGGCATATCAAGTGTGTCAATGTTGCTCATCATGACTGATAACATAGATCATGCTCATTGAATTTTTTTTACTCATCAAACAATGTAATTTTTTCACAAGAAGCTAACTAACCTTTACTTATTTCTATCAATACATAAATTCTTTTATTTTTTAGTTTTTTTGTCACGATTAATCGATGTAATTAAACTAAAAATATCATTATTTCAGTTATCAATTTCTTTATTATAAAGATGAATGTGAAGCTGTTAGTAACAAAGCATATTTAAATTTTTATAATTAAATTAAAAAAAATTTACCTTGGGAGACCACTTGTCTGAGAGAGAAAGGGGGGCGGATCGTGAGACGGGCCATAGATGGGCCAAGAGAGAGAGAGGGGGGAACGGCTGCTCGGGTGCGCGAGAGAGAGAGGGAGCCGGGGGGGGGGGGGGTGCACGCTCGGGAGGGGACGGGGGGGGGGCCGGGAGGGGTGGGGGGGGCCGGGGGGCCGGGAGTGGGGGGCGTGCTCGGGAGAGAAGGGGGGAGGGAAGGGGGGGGGGTGCACGGGAGGGAAGAAAGCGGGAGTGGGGGCTCGAGAAGGGCGGGGGGGGGTGCTGCGTGAGGGGGTGCACGGGAGGGAAGAGGGAGTGGGGGCTCGGGAAGGGGGGCTCGTGAGGGGAAGGAGCGGGGGGGCTCGGTGAGGGGGGTGCACGGGAGGGAAGAGGGAGTGGGGGCTCCGGAAGAAGGAGATTGAAAAAACGCCACTTAGAGTGGCATTTTTTCAATGAAAAATGCCACTGACAATGGCATTTTTTAAGCGCCACCAAGCGCCCACGCTGGCGCTGATGAGGCATTTTTTTTTTCAAAAAAATGCCATTTGAAATGGCGTTTTTCACTTTAACACCATTTTTGCAAAAAGTTTCATTTCCATCCTGAATTTGTTAAAAAAATTTTTTTTAACCCTAATTATAAAAACAGCTCAACATATCACAAGAACCACGCTAGTTTGAAGTACGGTGGTTCGGAATTTTAAAGTCTAGATAATCGAAGAAAAAAAAAATCAAAAAATTGGTCCATCTAAGAACAAAAGGGTTTTAGGGTTCATTGCTTAGATTTGCCCATGCAATATCTTCGTTCGGCGAGTACGAGCCCCCCCCGTACTCTCCCTCTTGTTGTTCATATTCAGAGATGGAAGCAAGAGGATCTAGATCCTTATTCGATTCACACTTATTCGCCATCCAAAACTTGGAACAGATTTAAGTGAGCCACAAGATCATCCATGGAGAAGCCTAGTATACAAATCTTGACTTATTTTCATGAGGATCAAGGGTCAGTGCATTGCTAAGGGGGGTGGCCGCTTCGGGTGGCCAGAATTCTCCAGAACAACCCGTGTAGGCGAAGATCTCAGATGGCACTAGGCAGTTTGTGATGGCCAATCAGAGCTCTAAGGGTTCCATTTTGACTCGGGCAGAAAAAGTCCTGAACAACAACGCTCTTGGGCTTCAGTTGTTCGGGATCGAATGATCGAGCAGGCAATGGTCGGGTTTCAAGATTGAGGTTCTTCGCAAGACATTCAACAGAGCTATACAGTTTGCAAGTGGCGATTCTCTTTGATTGACCGTACCTTAGGGAGAAGGATGGGCGTAGAATATCTGACTACAAATCTGAAGTTAAAATGACATCTGACATCTCTTTGACTTTGACATCTTTCCTTTAAGACATGACCATTATATTTTCTAATTTCAATCGGAGGAGGATGTTACTAAAGTTACAACAGGAGGCCGTTGGCTCATCAGTGATCAACTTCTTGCTCTTGAATCATGGCATCCAAACTTTAAAGCATCAAGAGATCTTATTAAAAACTTTAAAGCATCAAAATATCTTATTAAAAGGGCAGTCATTTGGATGCATATGAAGGAATTACTAGTAGAATGATGGAGTAAGCCTAGAGAGTGCTCTGCAAGTGTTGGGACTCCTTTATGGCTCAACCATAGCACAAAAAACTTAAAGCTCCGTAACTGTTGGTATGATTTCATGAATCTTAATGATCTGCATATGAAATTCAAGAAAATCATGTGATTAATTGGTAAAATAAATCACTATGATATATGTAAGGATACGGTTGATCCATATATACTGTCTTAAGCAATGAGAGAATCAAGGTGCAAGAATATATATGGTATCATGTATATTTGCAGCGTGATTTATTAGGAAAGCCAATTATACGATAGATTAATAGGGGAGTGCCTATGGAGTCTATATAAAGGCCCTTCCTCCCATTATTTTTTCTTGTCCCAAAGTTCAGAGTGGTGTAGCTCTTTGAATATTTTGAGAGATAGTGAGATTCTCTTGAAAGTATGAGAGAAGAGTAATTCTCTTGGGTATACTTGGGATCAGGGTTGTGAGGTTTTGAGTGTTGAGTGTTGTAAACACTTGTAGCCATTTTTCTCCTTATATTAAAGATCTGCAGCAGTTCCGTGGACATAGCCCACATTGGGTGAACTACGTAAATTTTATGTGTTCTTATTTTATTTGCTTTTATTTTGTATAATTTTATTGCTTTACAAATCTGGTATTATGAAAAGGTTTATTTTTCTAAGAACTGGTATCAGAGCCTAATTTTGTGTGTTCTAACAACAGTCTAAGGAAGTTCTGTCTAAGGAAGCTAGATTTTATGAAGGATCGGTTGTGACCCTACCAGTCTTTCCTAGGAATTTTCTTGGCGGTTTGCAGAGATTCTGAGGAACCAGATTCTAGTGGAAGCAATGGCAGTAGACGAAGGAAGGACATCAAAATCGAGAAGTTCAACGGTAAAGATTTCAACTTCTGGAAGATGCAGATTGAAGATCATTTATATCAAAAAGGCATGCATTTGCCTCTTTTGGGAAAAAAGCTAACGGAGATGAAGGCTGAAGATTGGGCTCTACTGGATAGGTAGGCGCTTAGAGCCATCCGATTGATGCTATCTCACAATGTCGCTTTCAACATAGCGAAAGAGAAGACCACAGTGAGTCTTATGGCGGCTCTGTCCGACATGTTCGAGAAGCCATCCACTTCAAATAAAGTGCACTTGATGAGGCGGTTATTCAATTTGTGAATGAAAGAAGGCGCGTTTGTAGCAGCTCACATCAACGAATTTAGTACAATCACAACACAACTAAGTTACGTAGAAATTGAGTTCGATGATGAAGTTCGAGCTTTAATTCTTCTGTCTTCTCTACCAGAAAGCTGGAATGTAATGGTGATAGCAGTAAGCAATTTTTTTGGGAGCAAAAAACTAGTATTTAAAGATGTTCGAGATTTAATTCTAAGCAAAGAGATATGCAGGAAAGAATTAGGAGAAACATCAGGTTCTGCCTTAAACATTGAATCCAAAGGTAGATCCAATGACAGAAACTCAAACAAAAGCATATCAAAGTCAAGATGGAGCAAGTCTAGATTTGAGAAAAAGGAGTACAGCTGTTGGAACTGCGGCAAGGTCGGTCACTTAAAGAGGGATTGTAAAGCACCGAAGAAGAACAATAGCGGTGCCAAGGAGTCCGCGAACGTGGCCGAAGATAGTGGAGATGCTTTAATCCTGAGCATTAACAGTTCGATTGAATTCTGGATTTTGGATTCTGGAGCATCATTTCACTGTACCTCGCATCGTGAAATCATGAAAAATTATGTCGATGGTGATTTCGGTAAGGTCCATCTGGCTGATGATGAGATCTTGAAGGTTACGGAAAAAGGAGATATTCAAGTGAAGCTGCCAAATCGAACTTTGTGGAAATTGAAGGATGTGAGATTTATTCCTGGTCTAAAAAGGAATTTAATCTTAGTGGATCAACTCGATTAAGAAGGTTACTGGACAACCTTCGCAAAGAAAGAATGGAAGATCACCAAGGGAGCTATGGTTGTAGCTCGTGGAAAAAAGAACGGCAATCTCTATGTCATAGATAATGTCGTTGCAGTTGCTGAATCAGAGGAGAAGTCAAAAGTCTGGCACAAAAAGCTTGGTCATATGAGCGAGAAAGGGATGAAGGTTCTTATCTCACAGGGAAAGCTGTCAGATTTGAAATCAGTAGATGTTGGTCTATGCGAGGACTGCATTTTCGACAAGCAGAAAAGGATCAGTTTCTTAAAGATCGGCAAGCCACCTAAAGCAGAGAAGTTAGAGCTAGTTCACATAGACCTATGGGGACCATCATCGATTTTATCCATTGGAGGCTCATCATATTATGTCACTTTCATTGATGACTCTACATGGAAGGTATGGGTTTATTTTCTGAGAAGAAAATCAGATGTTTGTGATGTTTTCAAAAAATGAAAAGCCATGGTAGAAAATGAGACAGGCTTGAAGGTCAAGCGGTTGAGATCCGATAATGGAGGAGAGTACAAGACAAGAAGCTAAAAGAGTTCTGCGTGGCCAGTGAAATCAAGTTAGAGAAGACTGTTCCCAACACACCTCAGCAGAATGGTGTAGCAAAATGTATGAACAGAACTTTGAACGAATGTGCCAGAAGTATGAGAATACATACAGGCTTACCCAAGATGTTCTGGGCTGAAGCTGTCAATACAGTGGCCTATCTTATCAACCGTGGGCCCTCAGTACCTCTCGGAGAAAAGTTACTTAAAAAGAATGGTCCGATAAAAAGATAAACTTTTTACATTTGAGAGTGTTTGGATGTATTTCTTATGTTCATACTGACTCATCTGAAAGGAGCAAGCTCGATCCGAAGTCCAGAAGATGTGCTTTTGTCGGATATGGCACTGATGAGTTTGGCTACCGATTTTGGGATATTGAGAATCGAAAAATCATCAGAAGCAGGGATGTCATATTCAATGAGAAGGCAATGTACAAGGACTTGTTTGCAGAAACTACCAACAAAGAAGTTGAAGCTAAAAAGGAGTTTGTTGAATTTGAGGAGAATGCTGAGAAGGAAGTGCAATTAGGGGACCGGCAAAGTCCTGCTAACGAAGTCTCTCAAGAAGAACAATGCACTCCTGTAGCAGAAGTGAGACGATCCTCAAGAACTCTTAAATTGGTACAACACTATTCACCTTCTTTGCATTATATATTGTTAACTGACAATGGAGAATCGGAGTGTTATGATGAAGCAGTTCAGGTTGAAGATTCAGTCAAGTGGGAGTCTGCTATAAAAAATGAGATGGACTTGCTGATGTCAAACCAGACATGGGAGTTGACTGAACTACCAAGAGGGAAGAAGGCTTTACATAACAAGTGGGTTTTTAGAATCAAAGAAGAGCATGATGGAAGCAAGCGTTACAAGGCAAGATTGGTAGTCAAAGGTTTTCAGCAAAAAGAAGGCATCGATTACACTGAGATTTCTCTCCGGTAGTAAAATTAACAACGATCAGGTTGGTGCTGAAGATGGTAGTTACAGAGACTTTACATCTTGAGCAATTAGATGGAAAGACGGCATTCCTTCATGACGATTTGAAGGAAGAAATTTATATGAAGCAACCAGAAGGCTTCATAATAGCAGGCAAAGAAAGCATGGTGTGCAAACTAAAGAAGAGTTTGTATGGTCTAAAACAGGCTCCGAGACAATGGTACAAGAAGTTCGATAGCTTCATGAGTAGCAGTGGCTTTATTAGATGCCAGGCAGATCATTGCTGTTATATTAAAAAGTTTGACAATAGCTTTATTATTTTGCTTTTATATGTGGATGATATGCTCATTGCAGGTTCTGATATGCAAAAGATAAATGATTTAAAGCGGGAATTGTCAAAGCAATTTGTAATGAAAGATCTTGGTGCTGCGAAGCAGATTCTTGGAATGAGGATTACTAGAGACAGATCAATAGGTACCTTGATGCTGTCACAGGCAGAATACATTAGCAAAGTGCTCTCTCGGTTCAACATGTAGGATGCTAAACCAGTGAGTACTCCTTTGGGTGCCCATTTTAAACTCTCCAAGGAGAATTCACTGAAGACTGAGGAAGAACATGAGCACATGAAGAAGGTTCCTTATGCTTCAGCCATTGGAAGTTTGATGTATACCATGGTTTGTACCAGACCAGATATTGCGCAAGCAGTGGGAGTGGTGAGTAGGTACATGAACAATCCTGGCAAGATGCATTGGGAAGAAGTCAAATGGATCCTTAGATATTTGCGAAGTATCACAAAAATGACACTTTGTTTTAGAAGTTGAGGTATGAGACTAGAAGGCTTTGTGATGCTGACTTAGCTGGAAATGTCGACAACAGAAAGAGTACTACGGGATATGTGTTTACTCTTGGAGAAACTGCAGTGAGTTGGGTTTCTCAATTGCAAAAAGTAGTGGCTCTCTCCACTACCGAGGCGGAATACATTGCGGTTACAGAAGCCAGCAAGGAGATGATTTGGCTTCAGGGTTTATTGGAAGAATTGGGAAAGAAGCAAGAAAGCAATGTTCTATATTTCGATAGTCAGAGTGCGATCCACTTGGCAAAAAATCCATCTTTTCATGCTAGAACAAAGCATATTCAGACCAAATATCATTTTATTCGATCTCTTCTGGAGGACAAAGCTCTAAAGCTTGAGAAGATTCATGGAAATGAAAACCCTGCGGATATGCTTACAAAGACGGTGACGATTGATAAACTGAAGCTGTGTTCTACTTCAATTGGCCTGCAAGCTTAGAAAGGCAGAGAAGAGCTGTTGCATTGATCTTGTGTGAAGACATAACTGAAGTAAGTCTTCAAGTGGGAGATTGTTGGCATGATTTCATGAATCTTGGTGATCCACGTACGAAATTTAAAGAAACTACGTGATTAATTAGTGAAATAAATCACTATGATATGGTATCAGATTGTTGGCATGATTTTGTGAATCTTGGTGATCTGCGTATGAAATTCAAGGAAATCATGTGGTTAATTGGTAAAATAAATCACTATAATATATGTAAGGATACAGTTGATCCATATATACCATCTTAAGCAATGAGAGAATCAAGGTGCAAGCATATATATGGTATCATGTATATTTGTAGCGTGATTTATTAGGAAAGCCAATTATACGGTGGATTAATAGGGGAGTGCTTGTGGAGCTTATATAAAGGCTCTTCCTCCCATTATTTTTTCTTGTCCCAAAGTTCAGAAATTAAAGAGTGGTGTAGCTCTTTAAATATTTTGAGAGATAGTGAGATTCTCTTGAAAGTATGAGAGAAGAGTAATTCTCTTGGGTATACTTGGGATCAGGATTGTGAGGTTTTGAGTGTTGAGTGTTGTAAACACTTGTAGCCATTTTTCTCCTTATATTAAATATCTGTAGTAGCTCTGTGGACGTAGTACACATTGGGTGAACCATGTAAATTTTGTGTGTTTTTATTTTGTTTACTTTTATTCTGCATAATTTTATTGCTTCATAAATCTGGTATTATGAAAAGGTTTATTTTTCTAATAGTAACTTTGTTAAGAGTTGAGTTTGTGTGCTGGGGAACCTAAAGGAACCACTTTTTCTAAGAGTTGATCTTTATAGTTTGAAGGGTGAGGATCCTATTTGGCAGTCCTTCATATATTAAGGTATTTCGGTGTTTTGTTTTGAATGTGGCAGGATTAGCCATGAGGAGTACTTCTTCATTGAGTCTCTAACCCAGGTTGCTTCCATAGATGCGGTTCTAGCATAGGCGGGGAGCAGAAACACATTTGAGGATAATCAGATCAACAAAAGTGCTGAAGGATTGGTGATTCAATGGAAGGAACAATGGGTGTTTGGGCCATGGTTTTCTTATCTTGCAAGGAGACATCATGAGCTTTGGAAAGCTGGGTCAACTAGGCCGGACTTGGCACAAGAGGATGGTCACAAGGTTGGTCAACTGCTGTCTCTCAGAGAGTTAGACGTGGGTCAACCCAATAGGAATCTCAATGAACAATTGTTACCAAGATACAGGAGAACTTGAAAGGTAAGGCTGTTGTGGTTGACGATTCCACTACCAATCAAGCGCAGCCAATGGAGGTGGCTTTGGTTACAGAAGGTGTATCCCTCTCAGACTCACATTTCAACGCCCTCATGGAGGAGGATTCAGCACCCACAGTCATCACAGAGGAACTTTTTAAGGCAACTAAACTGAATCAGGTTAGAAATTCAGAGGGCGGTCAGGTCAACAAGGACTTGTGGCGGTCTGGCATCAAAAAGTCGAGTGGCAAGCGATCCAGGGGCTAAGGCCAGGAGTCCAGTTCGGGTGGATCCAGCCCAGAGCTCAAAGTCTGAGATTGCTGTCATGGATTGAGAATGGGGTGGCTAAGCTTGCATCCAAAAGCTGGGCTTCTCAATCTAAGGCCCAATTGGCATAGGTCAACTATCACATATTTATAAGGAGTTTCTTATAATATGCAAGGCATTATCACATGATATCACATTTCAATAGTATTAAGTTCTAAAATTTAGAAGTTCTCAAGTAGATAAAATAGAATTTTGTTACAAACCATTGTCTAAAATATTAAGTCTTAAGAAAACTAAATAAGAAAATCTCTTTATTCTTCTCGCATATTTAAGCACTTTCTCTGTGGTATTTTCACGCAGCTATTAAGCAAAACCTAAAAAAAATAAAATAATTATGAGTTCCATAGTTTCAGTGTATAACCCCCACTAGTAGGATATCAACTGAATATCTTCCCCAAGATTATGGATTTTTTCTAACATATAATCCCTAATGGTAGAGATTTGAGTCATCAGCATAATCAAATTTAAAATTTTTAATTCAGTTGCATCATATTTCATTAAATCTTATTCGTGATCAGTGTAACATCTGTATCAATTCTTCATGAGTAATAAATAATTAATATCAAATATAATCATGGAAATCATAATCAATATGTAGGTACATAATATTCATAAACTAAGCATTATAAAATAATAAATATTTATTTATTTAAAAATATAATAATTTTATAAATGGCTAATCATTATTTACGTGATAGATGCAAAGAAATCGGCTATTCCATCTTAGAGTTTCTCTTTCAAACTTAATATATAATTTAGGCTTAATTAGCATATATCCATATTGTTGTTTGTTAATTTAAAATTTCTCCCTTAACCTAATGAATTTATTATTACTAGGCTTAAATATTCTTTTCTAAAATCATGATAAGCATATCCAAATTCTTAAAATAAATATGTTTCACATGTTTAAGTAAAGATTTAATAGTTGGTTATACTAAGCCCTAAATTATCGTATCAATTTGATTTTTAACTTAGAACATCATTCAAAATAATTATCTTGAAACAACTAGCTTAGAATAATCAAATAATCACTGCAGTTCCAATCCAACTTGGTTTAAGTTTTTAAATAAATCTGCCATTAACTTTAATTTATTTAAATCACTCCTTAAATCCGGCTTGATTTTTTATCTAAACAACAAAAGAACACGCGCAACATTTTGCGGAAAGAAGGCACACGCATGACATTTTGCGGAAAGAAGGGATGCATGCGGTATTTTATGGAAGGAAGGGACACGTGCGTCATTGCGGAAAGAGGGGACAAAAGAGGGATATGCGCAAAGGAAGGATTCATGAGCCATTTGCGACCTTTGGAGGGCATTTGGGTCATTTACTAGCTAAGGACGTGCGCACCGTTGCCAGTTTTCTCGGTAGAGGGGGACATTGCATCCTTCTATTTCACGAAAAGGGCATTTTGGCCTTTTGATCAGTTAAGAGCATGAGGCATTCTGGTCGTTTATGGAACCAGGGACACAGGCGAGATTTTATTTGAGGATAATATGCGGGATTACAAATTATAGTTAAGAACAGAGGATTTGATCTCCTGATCTTTCGATTTTCGGCCATCCCTTGCTGGTCGGAAATCAAATTCAACCATACGAACAATGGCCAGCAATTTACTTAGGCTTTCAACGTAGTTTTTTGGCTGGAGAATGAGCATCACCAATCAAACACCTTCTGGATCTTAAGACTCAGGCATGTTAGAATTACTTTGTCGATACCTTTCATGAGCCGGAATGAATTGACGATGGCTAGTTCATAGAAGTTACGATCAGAAGTAGATCATTTAGAAGCAAGCCTCGTGGAGTCCAACATGGCTTGAGCTTCAAAACTGTTCGAAAATATCTGACAAACCTCTTATCACCATTTAATTCTTAAATAATGAAGTTCAAGCTATGCATGGATAATCAGAGATCTAATCATAGCCTTGTCATTATGAAATCTAATTTGACAAATTTCATCTAGAGAAATAATCTATACAAGTTTTTCTTAATCATAATATTCTAGGACTCTTTTCAATTTTTTTCTATTTTTTCAAATTTTTCTAGATTATAGAAATAATCTATACTCTTGAGGTTCTTTTTAATTTTTTAAGCGGTAAGAAATTGTTTGAGAGCCCACGGTGCAAGACCGCAATTCCAGCAATTTTTGTTATCCAGACCTTGCACAGATTGTTAAGCATAGGCCTGAAGATCCAGGAGGAAGAATAAGGAATGGAACCCTCTAGTTATTCATAACTTAGATTCAGTCCATTTTACCTTAGCCTTTAACTTATTCATTTTAGTTTTAAATTTTTTAATTCAAATTTTGCCTTGAACTGGTTTCTATTATGCTACTTTATCTCATCTGGAATATGGTATTCTCTAGAGCTCTTCACTTGCGCTATAGGATGAAATTTTAAAATCAGGACAGGATGCAAATCAAGGTTATTGGCAGTAGCCTCACCTACTAGCCAACCTGACCAACTGGAATATTAAATAGATAAATAATAATACAGCGAGTGAGACATGAATTCAAAACAAAATGTTATTATGTATTTAGCTACGTTTTTTCAAAACAAACCAAGAAGCGGTCTTCTGTGTGACGTGGAGTTCCAATTTCACTTGCACAACAAGTTGATCATCATTTCGTATGTAGACCGCAAGGAAATGGGAGTGACTCGGGAGAATTAGCGTGTTATACAGGAAAATGCATGGTTGCAGGACCAGCATCCATCAGACCCGAGGATTTATATTTTTTTAATTTATTCATTTTTATTTTAGTTTTTGGGTGTCCCAGCAGACGCCAAAAGGCATGCCATTCACAGGGTATGGATGAGAAAGAATGCGTCAGAATTGGCACGAAGACTTTAGAAAGTGGGCACTCCACCATGGAGAAGACGGTGCGCCAAGAATCTGGATATTGTGCTGAATTTGGACAGGGTCGTGTTGGGAAAGTGGCACCGTTTACCGGAGACGTGTACCGGATAACAGTTTAAAATGAAGACCATCCATTTAGGCGATGCTTTCTGAGTGTCATTCGAGTGGAATAAAAGAGGCAATGGGCGGATAACCTGCTGAGGGCGCTAAATCTCATGATTTCACCAAAGTGGGGTTTCCAACAATTCGACTTTCTGTCCTCATCTTTAGCCCATTGTCTCGCGAAGTGGATTTCCTGGACCATGACAGCTGCCTAAAACACCTACTTATCCTCCGGACGGATGTCGAGAACGCATAGTTTGGCAACCGATGGCACGTTTTTACCGGAACTGCTCGCGGTTCATTCTCCCGTGGTACCAAGGCTCTCTACTCCTGGAAAATTACCGGGTGCGGGCGCGGCCTTACCGTGGGACAAAACTACTCAGAAAGCAGAAGAATGCACCGCTGGTTAGTATTCCAGTTAATATTGAGAGAAAACAGTTTCAAGATATGTGTGAAGATCAAAGTCAAAATGCCGTTCATAAACCATCATTAGTTGTTAAAAAAAAAACATTTATTAGATAGAGCAATATGATCCATGTTTCTATCATGAAACATGAGATATGAAAGTATAGGATATAATATGGTAATAATATTGAGAGAAAATAGGGATACGTGTGATATGATATAGCAATATAGAAAAATGATAGAAGCATAGAATATATATGTAGCCAAATTCAAGATTCAGTTATCTTTTCCACCCTTAAATCCATATGGAACTCGGAGCCATCCACTTTTTTTACTTTTTTTCATCTTGGAATTCGTGAACTGAGTAGATCCAAGAATGAAGGAAGTGACCAGATTTAAGCTTGGCTACATTCAAACGTATATAAGTTTAGGAGCCGATTACCTTCCCCACCCTTGGATTTATATGGATATCGGAGTCACTCCACCTTTTTTACTTTTTGTTATTTTTGGAATCCATGAACTATGTGCATTCAAGGATGAAAAAGGCAACCTACTTTAGGTTTGGCTACATTTGAATGTAGTCAAATCTACCTCTTTTTCTATATATATATAATAGCAAAGAGATATGATATAATGGCATAGAGATATGATATAAGAACATAGGGATATGATATAATAATATAGAGATATATACAATATAGTAATAAAAGGATATGATATAATAACACAGGAATATGATATAGCAGCACCGAAATATATATCATATAGTAATAAAGGAATATAATATATTAGTATAGGGATATGATATAGTAGCACAAAATATGATATATAGTACAAGAATATGATATACTTATAGTAGCATAGAGATATAATATTATATCTCAGTGCTTATATATTATATCCCTATACTATTGTATCATATCTCTTTGTTACTATATCATATTTCTATATTATTACATAGTGTGCTTTCATAGTAGAAATGTGGGTTGCATTGTTTTGTCTCATAAATGCCTCTTCTCTTTTTCTAAAGCAGGTAACGATGGTTAATTGATGATTTTTTAGCTTCAAAATCTATGTAGATTTAATAGTAAAGAAGGTGACCAGATTTGGATTTGACTATATACGAATGTAGTCAAGCCTATCTCTCTCTATATAAACTTATTGGAGGGCAAAGCTTCTCCTCCAATAGGCCATAAATAAGCTGCGTATAGATCAATAATCTGATGGAGTCCATCTTAGTTGGCCTAGATCAAATATTTTAGGCTCAAGAATGATTCACTTGAAAAATTGTATCAGCACTTTATATATATATAAACTGAAAATTGATCCTAATTGCCTAATTTTTATCTCAAATAGATTATTATGGGTTAGCCTAATTAAGTTTCAAGTCACACTTGGGTTTGAATCAAGCTTGGGCTTGATTTTTGAAAAAAAATTGAGCCTGAACTTAGCCCTAAGTTTTTTTTTAAAAAAAATTTAGCTAAGCTCGAGTTAGGGCGTAGCTTAACTAAGCCCAACCTACTTCCAACCCTACTTTGATAGCAATATGGCATGTTAGTTGGGAAGTCCTTAGATAAAGCATTCAAAGAATATGGCAAGCAATCAATAAAGTTCAAAGGTAACCATTTAATGAGTAATAAGTCATTCATCTAGTTAATATTCTAATTTATGTTTAACTACCAATTTAATTAGTCATTCAGTCATTTATTTAGTAACAATTTGATCGGTGACTAGTTATTGATTAAATATTAGGAATTAGATAAGCCAATAGCGAATCAATTAAGGTAGACTTGAGCAAACTAGGCCTATCTCAACTTGATTTTTGCTTGGCTCGAGCCAACATTAGCTTTTGGGTTGGCCTAGCATTGTTTTGGAATTTTTAACTTGGCCTAATTTGATGCAATATATTAGTTTATATCAAATAATATTATAACTTTGTATATATTTTTCCTATCTACTTTACACCCTTTATAACGACTCAAGCCTACCTGTTGGTCCAATTAATCCATTGGCGGATCAAAACTACGTGGCCCAAAACTCGAGTAGAAGTTAATAGGTAGTAGGTGAACTTGAGCTATAAGTACATAACACATTTTTTTTATTCGATGTGGGACTATTTTTGAGGTATTACAATTTTCTCTTTTATAATGTGATGGCCTTGTCGCACATCACAAACTAGCTAGAATCTATTCCGAGTTGAGTTTTTGGTGCTGCAAGGGTAGCTCCACACCATAGCGGAACTCTACTACTATCCTATGGGTAGCCATTTTCTCATGTCTACCAACTTTCGTATACTTGGATCAGCTCCGATACCATTTGTAATGCTCTAAGCTTACCTGCTAGTCCAATTAACTCATTGACGGGCTAAAACTATGTGGCCCAAAATTTGAGTGGAAGTTAGTGGATAGCAGGTAGACTTGAGCTATAAGCACATAATATATTTCTTTCTCATTCGATGTGAGACTATTTTTGGGGTATTGCACCCTTTTTACACCACTCCGCTCAAATTTGGCATGGGCATCAGGAATGAAAGGACCACCACCCCACTCACCGAAAGAGGAAAGTGATGCCTCCTCTCCTCCTACCCTCTTGTTGGGTGACCTAGAGCATGGGATAGGTTGGGCCTAGCTAGGTCTATTTAAGCCAAAATTGAATCAACTTGAATTAGTCGGCTCGATCTGATTGGCTTAGGCCTTCCCTTTTAATGTCAGACTAGGCTCAAATGTAACCTTTTATAGTTTAGGTCCAGTCGGGGTGAGCCCAATCTTGGCTTGTATATGTTGATATAGGATTTAGGTCCAACCCAAACCTAGCTTGAGCCAGTATATACTCAAGTCTATGTTAAAATCACTCATTTAATATCAACGACTAGTTAAATCAGTGATGGATTAGTTAAAAGCCCTATCCAGTTAGCTATTTAGCTATTGATCTACTAAGTAAGGCTTGCCATGATTGAGTGATTAACTATTTATTTAACTAGTCCAAAAGTTATGGTTAACAAACTTCCTATTGGAGCCTATGTTTGCAAGCTTCTTTTATTTTCTTTGAATGGAAGACATATGAATATTGCTTTTGGTATTACATTACAAAATAACCTAGTATTTGGCAATGAAAAGAATATTGTGTTGAACCAAAACCATAACTTAAAACAATGCATTGTCACATAATATCTGTAATACTTCTATGAATGAATAGTGCTACATTGGATGGAAAAAGAATAGTTTGAAGAGTTATAACTCAAGTTCACTTGATACCAATTAATCTGCACTCGAGTTTTTAAGGCCATGTGGACTCGATCGCTAAGAGAATAATTGGGCTAGTAGAGGGGCTTGAAGCGTTACAAAGAGTATCAAAACTGATTCGACTATGCAAAAATTGGTGGATAGAAAAAAAAAAAGCTACCCATGGGATGGTAGTAGAGACAGTTCCGCCATGGCGTAGAGCCATCCTTGTAGCACCAATAACCTGAATAGATTCTAGGTGGTTTGTAGCATGCAATGAGAACATCGCCTAATAAAAGAAGGGAGATTGTAATAACTCTATGTATGAATAGTCTCACATCGGATGGAAAAGAATGGTTTAAAGAGTTATAACTTGAGTTCACTAGCTATCAATTAACTTGCACTTAAATTTTTAAGGCTACATACACTTGCCGCTAACAGGCTAATTGAGCCAACTGATGGGCTTGAAGCATTACAATAGCTACCCTTGTAATTATTATAATAATTATAATGATCATTATTTGTCCCAAAATGATCCAAACAAGAAAATTTTAAAAATAAGAGAAATAGTGAAAGTAGGGTCTTGTTCCTCTTTTCCTTTATTAATGAATTATGATCTAGAAGTTATAGTACATATCAATGCTAGAAAGTAGAGTCTATGTTTTTCTTTCACTCCTATTCTAATGGGTAGAAATTAGAGTCTATGTTTTTCTTTCACTCCTATTCTAATGGATAGAAATTAGAGCCAATGCTCTCTTCTTTTACTCTCTCTATCAGAGTTATGATAGGTGGAAAGTAAACATTATGCTTTTTTACTTTCACTCCCTCTATTTCCTCTCTTTTCTTCTCTTTTTTCAAACCATGACATTTGTTCTCTATTTATACTAATGAAGCCTTTCTCATTTAAGTAAAATTCTTCCTCTAGTTAAAAGAAAAGCTATAAATTCTCTATCGTACAATAAAGGTCCACTTTCTATTTGAGTTAGATTCATCTTCTTGTTAGAAGAAGATGAAACTTCTTTGTCATTATATTAGCAAAGTCCAATTTAAATTGGATTAGACTCCTCTTTTAATGAAAAAGAAGGACATAAATGATAAAAATAATAAATATATTTCTTAAAAGAATCAAACTTGGAAAGATCTCGACTCCTATGTCATCGTTATCAAAGGTTGCATCACAAAATTTTGTTTTTATTAGAAATTATGACTTCCCAAAGATTTAACACTTGATTGAGTTTTAGATATAACATATTTTGCTTGTGAAACTTGTTCAATCCTCCTAGTGACTAGAGTGGTTTTCATCAATTCTGGTGATCCTCATAGTTTAGAACTCTTTCTATTTAGGGAACCTTATCTAATTTTCTTACAGTCTCCAAAATGATCCAAATTGAGTCTAGTGATTCTTCTAATTTTGAGCTCTCCTCTTTTAAGAGATCTATCTCCAATGAAACCATATTTAAAGGTAGAAAAATACCTACTTTCTCGTCTCATGACTAAATCACTTAGCACTGTTGGGAAGCTTATCCTTCCTACCAATGATAAATCCTTGTCTAGCAACCTTTCCTACCATACCCATGGATCATTCACAGCTAGAAGTTCTTGTCCCTCGCCTTGATCTTTATCCCTCTTGGATCCTAGCAGCCACATGCTTTGCTTCTATATCTAGACCACATGGTAGGACCAATCCTTATCATCTATTCTTCTTAGTAATAATAATGGCAATGATGACTTCCTCTCCATCTTGATCTCGGCCGATTAATTGGTGGAATTGAGAGGCAATAGCTTAGCCTCTCCTGAATTAAATCCCCTTGTGTTATCATTAATACAAATTTCTTGTAGGCATTACCAGGTTGCTTGGCCTAAGATGCATCACAAGGTCCATATTTCCTTATGGTTTAAAATAGTGATCATGAACTCCTGCCAATAATTTACTAGATAATACTTCCTTTCTTGCCTATGGAAGACTGAATCATGATCCTAAAGATAAGAGCTTCTAAGGATCACTCGGCAAATATCCAAAGAAACTATTTTATCTCATCAATGTACCTCTAAATTATTGCGAATTTGAACGTACACTATTTGGTAATCTTCATCTCTACACATCCTTTAGTAGAGATGCAGATGGGGCTTGGTTTGTAACCTTCGTTTCTGAAGCAAACTTTTAGAGATGAGATTCCTGGCTTCTAGGATTTATGATAGTTCCGATGGTGCCCTGCTTCACTTGAATTTTTAAGTGAAAGATTTCCTTTTACATCTCTAAATCTACTCTAGTCATTATCTCAGGTTTCCTTCTCATTAAACTCAACCTTGAGTTTGCTTACTCAAGCTGAAGCAACACCTCAATTAATATTGATCATGTTGAGGACTACTTTTCCTTTCTCGTTAGGATCCTCCTTTATGCTCTTTTCTATTAGTTGCAATTTAAGATGAAATTTCTAACGCTTTTCCTTACTATGTGCACTGATCGCGCAATGGTCACCATAGTTTTTTTCAAGTTATGTTGGCTTGCATCTTGCTCTGCTCCTTCTCCTAGCTTGATTTTCTGTTGCCTTCCTTAAAATTTTTATCCTTCTTTCCCTAGATGGAATTGTCTCCTTGATACCCATGTTCTCCTCAACTTCATATCAGTTTTGTCACTAAATTCTTCTTGAATTGGAAGTTACAGCTTCCTAAAGCTTGCGTAGTCCTCCTCATTACAAGAGACAATGGCTGTTATTTGTATTATAATGGTCTATGATAATGAAAATAAAAAAAAAATAATAGAAGATAAAATCCATTATTTTTTATGTTATGTATCATAATTATGTAATGGAGGGTAGCCAAAGCCGTCATAATAGACTGTAACAATGGCTTTAATACCATTATTGAAAGCTATGATCAAAAAATGAAAGAAGCTTTATAATTTTTGCATTAGGTGTACATGGTTCGGCTATTGATATCAACTCTGTTTGTCATGAATTACCATCTACATATTTCTTACATGACTATTGCAACATCTCTTTGTGAAGTTAAGATCTGCGACATTATTTGTTGACCTGTTCTTTCATTGTTTTTTGCCTAACATAAAGATCCAAGCCAATGAGAACCTAGATATAGTAGGCCAATGTGAATGGGCTTGCCTCTCAATAACTATTTTGGCATCCATTCGACTAGAAGTTGGCATGTGTGGAGTGATGATGGTATGTCGTTGGTATGATGGTTTCATTGATATTTATATGGTGCTTCTTTTCCAAATATGTAAGTCTTTACATTACTCCATGCAACCACCACCTAATTGCAATATCTTGAACAGGCAGCCATATTGCCTACTAGCAGAAAACAGACCACAGCAACAAAACTTGATAAGAAGAATCTCATCAAACAGTAGCATAGGAACCATACAAGACAATCATAGCATGGCGTTACATCAGTCACCCTTCATAACAAGTCAGCTCCATTGACACCCACGCAAAGTGGGCATGGTGATGAATGCCACTATCCTCAAATGTGCGCGCGGCTCTAATCCCTTAGAACCCACCGACAGGTTAGCACCTATCTTTCCATTTACAAGGACAATACTACTTAAATGGAGGACACCACTATCATCTCCCTATGTCATCCAATGTTTTTCCCAACGTTTTTGAAATCATGGCACCAAATTCCACCCTTCTTTCTTCCTTCAAGGTGGCAATGACCGTGATACTCGCAGCCTGGGTCTGCATCTGGATTCTAAGGCCAACGCAGTTGTGGAAGAAATCATGGCACGTGGCGGAGGACTGGGCGAATACCACATTCCTCGGGGACTATGGTACTAATTTTCCGTAGGCTTGTAAAAAAAAAAAAAAAAAAAGTGGTTGAATTTGGTCTATTTCCAGGTTCAAATGTTTATTTTAACCTTGCGTGCAGGTCTCAACGTGGTGGTCCTCTGTTTCCCTGTTTTAGCTGTGGCTACGCTTGGATACCTTTACTTGCATCTGCGTGCTAATGAGGGGAGATTCAGGTTTGCTTTCTCAGCTGCTACAGCTTGTTGGCTCATTTTCATTTCCTACTATTGTGTTAGTGATGGAATTCTCTCAGCAGGCAGAGGATATCCTTGGTGACCAATTTCTCAGGCCCACTTATAATCAGTAGTTCTGTAGGGGTACTATCAGGTGCTGAGCTTCTTTTGGCATCCGTGTTTATAGTTTTCCTGGCATGGACCTATTACTCCAATGTCTCTGGAGACTTCAAGAAGATGCCACCATACAAGTCTCTGCAGTTGAATAGGTGTGTGACCATATACACAACTAGTTGTAATCACTGGATCAGGTGATGAAATAGCTTTTTTTCATGGTCATAGCTTGCTTCTTTTTTATCAGGTGGCAGCTGAAAATGATGCGCATGGGTATTCGTATTGGTTCGCTTAGTGAGGCATGCCTTGCCCTCCTGCTTCTGCCAATTCTAAGAGGGATGGCAGTGTTTAGGATTGCTGGAGTTCAGTTTGAGGCTTCAGTTAGGTACCATGTGTGGATCGGTAATGCGATGATACTTCTCTCGGTTTTACATGGTGCCACTATCATGACTGTGTGGGCAGTTAAGAAAAGTTTTCTAAAGGAGGTAGGCGTCCATTTTCGTTTTTTAAGTCTTCCAATCTGGAAAAGCTTTAGATCCTTGAACTTGAGCTTTTTAACAAAGTGAATGAAGGTAAGACAAAGCTACCATGTTTTGCATAGAATAATACCAGGTCAGGCCCTTTTTTATTTAGCGTAATTTGCTTTTCTTTATATTTGCCCCCCCCCGGTCAAGGACAGATAATCAAATGGCAGAGAACAGGGCGTGTGTACGTTGCGGGAGCAATTGCTCTAGCAACAGCAGTGATCATCTGGTTGACTTCACTGCCTCCAATAAGAAGGAATCAGTTTCGGTTTTTCTACCTTGCGCACCACTTATACGTGGTTTTCATCCTCTTTTTCTTATTGCATGCTGGAGCTGGGCATTTTTATTTGGTATTAGCTGGTGTTCTTCTGTTTGCCCTCGACAAAATTCTACGTGTCATACAGTCAAGGAGAGAAACATGTCTTATTTCTGCGCGCACACTGCCATGCAAAGCAGTAGAACTTACTCTTCCCAAGCATCCAAGTAAGCCTGAGCCACAAATCCCCACATCACTGCACAAACTCTTCTTTGCAGGAAAATCTTATTTGAATTTCTCTTGCTATCCATAATCACTCTTCTTCCATAGGCATGAAGTACAGCCCGACAAGTATGATCTTTGTGAAGATAGCAGCAATATCAAAATTCCAGTGGCATCCTTTTAGCATAATTTCAAGCTCCAACATGGATGATGACAGATTCTCAGTTCTAGTCAAATGCCAAGGACAGTGGACTAATGCTCTCTATGACATGGTACACTCGATGACAGATGCAGGATCTAGTAATATGAAGAGCCTCACTGTTGCAGTAGAAGGTCCCTATGGCCCGAATACTTTCCCCTACCAAAGGTGTGACTCCTCACAACAAAACAAATTCCTGTTTACTTTATGGTAAATTAGGTGTGGTTATTAACACATTGAAGATATTTCTCTTGGAGCAGGTATGACAGCTTACTTTTAGTTGCTGGTGGATCTGGTATAACTCCATTTTTAAGCATTTTGCAAGATGTTGCTTCGAGAAAGGGTAATACCAGCAAGTATCCTACAAAGATACAAGTAATATATGTCGTGAAACGTTTACAAGACCTCAGCATGTTAACCCCAATTTCTCCATTACTGATTAGCCACTCTGGTGAGCATGAACATCTGACATTAAAATTTTTCGTGACACAAGAAGAGGGAAAAACTACCACAGCTAGAGAAGCATTAAATGATTTGTCTCAAGTGAAGACGGTCATTATGGACAGGAATTCTTCTGAAGACCTTGCAGCAAGGCCAGAAGGGCTATTGTGGAAGGCAACAATTACAATGTTGTCCTTTCTTATTTTTCTCACTTCTTTATTATGTTTAAGCCATATTTTCATCCATCGAGAAAAGAAATCCTCAGAGAACAAAAATCCCTCATGGGTCGATGACTTATTGGTGTTCTGTTCATTTGTAATTGCTACTAGTTGTTGCTCAGTGGCCACAGTTCTTTCTAGATGGAGGAGGTCGGTGATTGACACTGAAGTACGTTCTCAAAAATACACCAAATCTGCTGAAATGCACTCTTTGCAACTAAAAGGTGCATCAGAGGAACATGAAATAAACTATGGAAAGAGACCAAACCTCATAGGTAATGTTTTGTCTTAACAGGCGACTTCAAATAATCGTTGTCGTTGCTTGAAAATATCTGGGAAAAAAAAACTAGCGAATGTAACAAAGGAAAGCTTTTAGCACCAGCTCAATCATTAATTATAGATTGCTTATTATATTTTTAAAATTAATCTATAATCTATATGTTGAATTTTGCAGAGTTACTTTCTGAATTGTCCACTGGATTTGAAGACTCAAAAGTGGGAGTCTTTGTCTGCGGTCCAGATTCTATGCAGGAGTCAGTGGCTTTATTCTGTAGAGGATACTCGCAGAAGTCCAATGGTGGCGGCAGAAGGCAAAAGTGTTACTTCATATATCACTCAGTCAACTTCTCTCTTTAGCTATGCTTCCTGGGGGTGAAAGGTGATAACCATGTATACTTTACATGAAACTGGGAGATGTAGTGCTGGAAGGGCTTTCCTAAGTGTTTACGCCTGAAATGTATCTCAGATCTTTTTGTTGCCGATCGAGAAGAAATAGAGCAAGAAATGGATATGCATTGCCATTACTCTAAGCCTAGTGGTGATTATATCAGTAAATTGGACAACTTTAATTCCTTGAGTGGATGTAAAATTTATAAAAGTAAAATCAACTGATAAGAAGATGATTGACTAAGAAAGCTGAAAGATTGTTCATTACAAATGGAATATGATTAGCATTGCTATTATTCAACAACTTCTACCACTAAAATCGTGACATGGTTGTATCTCTTATTATTTTATGGAGTCATATTTTTGTTATCGGCAATGTTGTCATATTAGCCTCTAAACCATTTTAAATATCATGGTTGACTTATGCTCATCTGTCATGATATTTCTTTGGCATCTGTAACAGTTGATGTTATTTCATGAAACTTCTGCCTCCATCAACGGATTGAAGCTATTAGTCAAAGAGCTTCAGCATTCACTAGACTTGATGTTAAAATTTTCAAAAGTCCAACCCTTTTAACTGTTAAGTTAGTCCCAGTGATCTAAATTAGAGGAGTCATCTCAAAAATTATGGAGTCCAATTAATGCTGCGGCATTGGCTTATGCTTGCACAGCTCAGATCCTCTCCTATACTGCTGCAACTGGCAGTTCACCAATAATGGCTCTCTGCTATTTGCACGCATTCACATTGATATTTTGTGATTATTATTATAAAGTAATAAGAGTCCTTATTTAAATAACCATAAAAGGATAAGACTCCTTATGTAAGACCCTGACTCCAACTAGACTACTCCAGGCTAAGTCAAATGAATATATATATATATATATATATTATCCCTCATTATTAAATGGCCTAAGTTTTGATTCTTATAAGAGCTGTTACTCATCAATGAATATCGATCAATCAACTATGACTAAAGTTAATTGTATACACTATCTTGAAGCCAAGTGCCACAATGTGGCTCTTGATCCACAGACTTATTCTCAAATCATGAAGTTGGGAGCATCACCCATTTCTTTTCCACCTTTCATAGGACTCTTATGAGGAAGCTTAACTAGTCATGATTGTTGGATGTTTCAAAGAAGCTAAATACCATATGAAACATGCCTCAAACCACCATCAAGACATGCTGGAAATACTAGTAAAACCCACCTGTCGCCATTTTCTTTACATCCTTAAGATGTCTCATGAAGGCAGGTTTCTATCTGAAACGCTGTCAAGTTTCGCTAACAAACTACATATTCATGCCCTAAATCATACGCATATTTTTTTAATGACCTCCAATCGTGCTGTTTGGCATCCAGAAGTTGGTTGAAGTGCCCCAGCTGATAGAAGACTCTTAAGGTTCTCAAAATAAAGAAGGAACTTAGCAAGAATACCTTATTATGTTAAGTGCGTCAAGTTTATAAAAGGACTTTTAGATTGCCTATTGTACTAGGACTCCTGTTTTTGAATCCTAAGATGCACCTCAAATCCTCCACCGACAGAGACTCTGTAGCGACCCTAGATCATGGCTTGTGTAGTACGTTGCGATAAAGCCGAATCTAGGAGGAAATAGAGTACCTCCGACGCAGGGCAAGAGAACTCCATCAGCGAGCGAGCGTGGCTGCGGGAGGAGTTTGGACGGGAGTTCATCGGAGGATGGAGGAAGAACAAGCTTCCTCTTTTTCGTCCAAGCTGATTCAGGAAAAGGTTTATCTTGAAATTTCATTGGGAATTAGAATTTTAGATGACTGGTTGGAGGGCTTTGTTTCAACATTTAAAACAGAACAGATAGCTCTTTTCTTTCCTTTCGCTGGTGAATACTTTCTTCCTCCGGCAACGAGATTGGCGAAGTCTAACCTCACCGAGTACCGCTCCTTCAACCCGGCGATGAACTCCGGAGATGAGGCTCAGGGAGGAAACAGGGAGTCGTGTTCCGCGGCAGCTTCCATGGCTGCGGGAGTTAACCGAAGAAAGCAGGGGTCAACCGGACCCTTGCTCGCACATGGAACCGGTGGTAGCCGGCGGTGAGTGGAGCCGACGACTACCTGGCCGGCCACAAGGCCGGCAATGTGGGATCTTGACGCCGGGAGTGGGATTGGAGGCGTTCTTGAGGAAATTTCCGGCAACGTTGCAGGGTGTTTAGGTGGTCAGCCTAGGGCTGGCACCTCGCCGGAGCAAGGGCCGGAGGTGGCCGGAGTTAGGTCTGTTCCGGTGGCGCCGTGGCTGGTCGGAGGACTGGCAAGAAAGAAATAGGGCGCCGGCCCTGTTTCTTGAGAAGAAACAGGAAGGCCAAAACACCGTGGCCTGTTTGGAAGCAGGGATGACTCGGCTCCGTTGCCGCCGAGTGCAAGCATAGGAGGTGGACGGAGGTCGGGAGAGGTCGCCGGCATCTTCTCGCCGGGGCGGCAGGTGGTGGTCGCGGGTGAGGATGGCTGGAGGTAACCACATGGAACTCCTCGACTTTGGGTCTGGGAAATCTTAAGAAGAAGAAGACCGTGCCTTCTGTTGTACGGGGATGAGCCATATAAAATAATGAAAGCCCATCCAATGGAACCTAGAGGGTTGGGTTGGACAAGAATTTAAAACCCAAACAATTAAATCTTAAAATTATGAAATTAAAAATCCCTAAAATTTTTAAAATTTTTAAAATATAAAGCTTAAATTCTAAACCCTAAACCCTAAACCCTAAACCCTAAAGGCCTAAAAATCTAAAACTTTAAAATCCTAAATCCTAAAATCCTAAAACCCTAAACACTAAACCCTAAAACCTCTTAAACTCTAAAATCCTAAAACCTTAAACCCTAAAACCTTAAACCTTAAATCCTTAAACCCCGAACCATAAAACCCTAAAATCATGAAATTAAAACCCCCCTAAAAGCCCAAAAACCCCTAAAATCAAAAGCTTAAACCCTAAACCCTAAAAATCTTTAAACCCTAAATCCCTAAAAACCTAAAATCCTAAAATCCTAAACCTTAAAATCCTAAAACCCTAAACCTTAAAACCTCTTAAACTCTAAAATCCTAAAACCCTAAACTCTAAACCCAAAAAATTAAATCCAAAAAAGCGAACCTTGAATCCTAAAACACTTAACCCCAAACACAAACCCTAAATCCTAAACCCTAAACTCTAAAACCCTAGCCCCTAAACACCTATAAACCCTAAACCCCTTTAATCTCCGAACCCTAAACTAGGTCAAACCTCAAAACCCTAAAACCTAAACCCCCTCAACCCTAAAACCCTTTAAACCCTAAACGCTAAACTCTAAAACCTTAAATACCTCAAACCCCAAACCCTAGACCCTTAAACCCCAAATCCTTAAACCATAGAGCCCTCTAAATCCTAATCCCTAAAGCCCTTCTAAATCCTACACCCTCAAAATGCAAGATCCTAAACCATTCCAAACCACTAAAACCTTAAACCTTAAACCCTTTTAATCATAAACCTCACTAAACCCTCAAACCTAAATCCTAAACCACTCTTAACCATAACCCCTCTAAACCCTGAACCCTAATCCCCTAAACCCTAAACACCTCTAAACCTTAAACCCTAAAATCCAAACATCTTTAAACCCTAAACCCTACACTCTAAACCCTTCTAAATCCTGAAATCATATAAACCCTAAACCCTAAACCCTCTAAACTCAAAATCCTAAAAACCCTAAAACCTAAAACATAAACCTTTCTAAATCTAAAACTCGTCAAAACCCTAAACCCTAGACTCCTAAATCCTAAGCCCTACTAAACCTTAAACCACTAAACCATAGATCCCTTTAAACCCTAAAAGCCTCTAAACGCTAAGCCTTAAACCACTCCAAACTGCTAAAAACATAAAACCTTAAACCCTAAACCATAAATCATTAAACCTTAAACCATTAAATCCTAAAAACATGACATTAAAACCTCCTACAAACCCTAAAAACTCATAAAATCTAAAACTTAAACCTTAAACCCAAAAGCCTTAAAAACCAAAAACCCCAAAATCCTGAACCTTAAATCTCTTAAAACCCTAAACACTTCAACCATAAACCCTGAAATCTTTTATACCCTAAAATCCTAAAATCATAAACCTTGAACCTAAAAACCTAAACCCAAAATACCAAACCTTAAACCCCTAAAATCCTTCACCCCAAAAAGGAAACCCTAAAACCCTTGTCCCTAAACCCCTATAAATCCTGAACTCCTTTAATCCCTGAACCCTAAACTAGGTCAAACCTTAAAACCCTCAACCCTAAACACAAAATCCTCAATCTTAAACTGTAAACCCTAAACCCTAAAACCCTAACTCTTAAACCCCTATAAACCTAAATTGTAAACCCCTCTCAATCGTAAAACCCTCTAAACCCTAAACACTAAACCCTAAAACCATAAATACCTTAAAACTCCAAACCTTAAACGCATAAACCCTAAATCCTTAAACCATAGAGCCCTCTAAACCCTAAAACCCTCTAAACCCTAATCCCTAAAACCCCTCTAAATCCTCAACCCTCAAAACAAAAATTCTAAACAACTCCAAGCCAGTAAAACACTAAACCTTAAACCCATTTAAACCATATATCCCATTAAACCCTCAACCCTAAACCCTAAACCACTCTGAACCATAACCCCTCTAAACCTTGCAACCTAATCCTAAACTCCTCTAAACCCTGAACCCTAAAACCCAAATATCTCTATACCTTAAACCCTTCTAAATCCTAAAATCTTATCAAACCTAAACACTAAACCCTAAACCACTCTGAACAATAATCCCTTTAAACCCTGAAACCTAATCCTAAACTCATCTAAACCCTGAACCTTAAAACCCAAACATCTCTACACCTTAAACCCTTCTAAATCCTAAAATCGTATAAAACCTAAACCCTAAAACCTGAAACCCTAAATTCTAAATCCTCTAAATTTAAAAACTTAAAACCTTAAATCCTAAAATCTAAACCCTTCTAAATCCAAAACCCCTCGAAACCTCAAAATCCTCTAAATCCCAAAACCTAGACCCCCTAAACCCTAAACTACTAAACCATAGACCCCTTCAAACCCTAAAAGCCTCTAAATCCTATATCCTAAAGCCCTAAGCATCGCTAAACCCTAAACCCTAAACCACTCCAAACTGCTAAAATCGTAAAACCCTAAACCCCTCTTAACCATAAATTATACTAAACCCTAAATCCTAAACCTTAAATCCTTAAACCTCAAACCATTAAACCCTAAAAGGGAGAAATTAAAACACCCTAAAAACCTTAAAACCCTTAAAATCTAAAACTTAAACCCTAAAGCATAAAAACCCTTAAACCTTAAAGTCCTAAAAACCTAAAACCCTAAAATTCTAAACCTTAAAATCCTAAACCCCTAAACCCTTAAACCCTAAACCCTAAAGCCTCTTAAACCTGAAAATCCAAAAGCTTTAAACCCTGAACCCAAAAACCAAAACCTAGAATACCAAACCTTGAACCCCTAGAACCTTTCACCCTAAACACAAAACCTTAAATCCTAAACCCTAAACCTTAAACCCTAAAACTTAAAACCCTAGTCCCTAAAACCCTATAAACACTAAACCCCTTTAATCCCTAAACCCTAAACCACATCAAACCTCAAAATCCTAAATGCTAAAAACCTTTAAACCCTAAAACCCTAAATATTGCTAAACCCTAAACCCTAAACGACTTCAAACCGCTAATATCATAAACCTTAAACACCTCTCATCTCTAAACCATAGTAAACCATCAACCCTAAACCCTAAACACTAAATTCTTAAACCCCAAACCATTAAACTCTAAAACCATAAAATTAAAACACTCAAAAAACCCTAAAACCCCTAAAATCTAAAGCTTAAACCCTAAACCCTAAAATCCTTTAAACCCTAAAGCCCTAAAACCCTAAACATTAAAATCCTAAAACCCTAAACCTTAAAATCCTAAAACCCTAAACCCTAAAACCTCTTAAACTCTAAAATCCTAAAACCCTAAGCCCTGAACCTAAAAACCTAAACCTATACCATACCTTGAACCCCTACAACACTTAACCCCAAAAATGAAACCCTAAATCCTAAACCTTAAACCCTAGACCTTGAAACCCTTGCCCTTAAACCTATAAACCCTAAACCCCTTTAATCCATGAAACCTAAACCAGGTCAAATCTCAAAATCCTAAACACTAAACCCCTCTCAACCCTAAAAACCTCTAGACCCTAAACACTAAACCCTAAAACCCTAAATACCTCAAAACCCCAAACCCTAGACCCCTAAACTATAAATCCTTAAACCATAGAGCCCTCTAAACCCTAAAACCCTCTAAACCCTAATCCCTAAAACTCCTCTAAATCCTAAAACCTTAAAATGCAAAATTCTAAACCACTCCAAACTGCTAAAACATTAAACCTTAAACTCCTTTAACCATAAACCCCACTAAACCCTTAATTCGAAACCTTAAACCACTCTTAACCATAACCCCTTTAAATCTTGAACCCTAATCCCCTAAACCCTAAACCCCTTTAAACCCTAAAACCTAAAACCTGAAGCCCTAAACCTTAAACCCTCTAAACCTAAAACCTTAAATCCCTAAATCCTAAAACCTAAACCCTGCTAAATTGAAAACTCCTTGAAACCCCAAAATCCTCTAAAACCTAAACCTTAGACCCCTAAATGGTGAACGATCGAAGCAAGCTTACAATTTTCTTTTTTTTTATCATATGAGATGAAAAAGTTATTTATACTGAAACTTCTATTTCTTGCTCTTGGTAGCAGTACTTTAGTGGTTGTGCTTCATCTAGTTATGTTTAGGATTTTGTGTTATTATGTTTAAGTATTAGGTAAGATAGTATGACTTGTTGAGACTTCTATTATTTGCTATTTGTGATTAGGGTAAGTATTATGGCTATTTTAGCACCTTTTGTCATGCACATTAGGCATTATGATTTGTTATTCCTTACTATAAAATGTTATGGCTATTTGATTAGACATTATGAACATTATTATTTGTTATATACTTGGGCATATTATGACTTGTCATGCTAGGATTTAATAATATAACTTTTTGTGATTGATTATAAAGTTTGAGAAGGTGATTATCATTATCATTATGGTCGAAGTATTTTTTTAATGTACTTTTCTTACTAGATGCTTTTGAAAAAAAATGATCAATTTCCATTTCTAAATATGTTTTGCGAACTGAACACAGGCAATTAGAATGGAAATAAGGGGTATTTTCATGAAAATATCTTGATTTCCATTCTCCTTGCTGCACAAACCAAGTACAAATAATGGTAATGGGAATGCCATTTCTATTTTGATATCTACATAAACCAAACATAAGTATGAGAATCAGAATAATGAAGTCGTTCATTCGAGAATGGAATCTAATTTTCATTCAACCAAACATGCAATGATGGAGTGAAAAAAAGAAAAAAAAAGTTACCCTATAGGGCTTATTCTTTTAGGATATCAAGGTTATCTGAAAATCTATATTTTTCTAAATAAGTGTTACCCATGCAATATTTAGATGAGAAAATAATTTGTTCATATTTTTTATGCATTAAAAAATAATTTCAATATTCATTGCTCATGTTCTTTTACATTATAATTTTCTGAATAAATTGCTTAGATTTATCCACTTTCTCATAATTTCTTTTATACTTATGGACCTATTTTGCATGCTGATTATATACTACTTTTTTATAATTGTTATCCAAATTTCTCATACCAAACTATATTTTTGATTATACTTTCGATATATCCATTGATAAATATAAATTTTAATTTTTTAAATAAAAATAAAATTTGATAGTCACATGACTAGAGTGTGCAATGAAAAAAAAAAGAGATTGAGAGTAGAAAAGAAAAAAGTTTAATGATATTAAAAAAATAATGAAGAAGACGAAGTTAGAAAAAAATTCACTAGACTTATTTTACAAGTGAGAGTCTTTAGAGGAAATAAATGATACTTTAAGAATAAAAAAAGAAATATATTATTACCTAGTTGATGGAAAGCCAACTTATCCATCTCCCTAGTAGGTAAGTCTTTTCTAGGATTGCAAATGGGTTGGGCTAAGTTAGGTCATGTTTGATTTCGATCCAATTCGATTTTATATTTACATCATGATTTTGGATCCAAACCCGACCTATTTGTTGAGGTTGGGTGTATCAAAAAAATTTTAGACCAAACGGATCATTCAGGTCTATTCAGATTTAACCCAAAATATTAAGATTTAAAATATGATTGAATTGGATAATGTTTGAATTGAAGTCAAGTATCTAGTTATTATTTTATAGTTAAAATCTAATAATTAATAATCAAATATAGATCCATTAAAAAATTTAAATACGGTTTAAAAAGAATCAACTTAAACTTTAATTTTTATTCAAAAATTCTTAATTCTATCTAAGTAAATGACTATTTTTTAAGTTTATAAAATATAATATTTAAAATATTTATTGATATACTTAAAGACATCATAAATAAGAATATATGAAAATAAATAATAAAATATAAATATTTAAATATAATTATAAAAAAAGATGGGGGAGATTTAGTTGTTAAGATAAAAAAAGAGTTAGTTTAAATAAGAGTTCATTCAATGAACTTATAAAGATAATTGGAGAAAAAGAAAACAAGATTTATATTTTATAAGTCGAAACAAATCATATTTGAATTGGGTTAGATCAAAAAATATAAGATAAAAACCTAACCTAAAATTTAGATTGGATAAAAAAAATTTAATTTTTAAATCTGTTTCAACCCACGTTTCTTTAGATATAGGAAGGCCGAATTTAATCATGTCGTAACTAGGTTGGATTGATTTGATTCATTTATAACCTGATTTTTTGTCATTTTGTACGTAAATGATAGCCATAAAAAATTGATGTACTTATTTTTTTATTAAAATAAAAAAAATCAAAGAAAAAACTGACTACTCTTAAGAAATTTAACCATGAAATGGGGCCCTAAAGTGGAATCAACTAACTATACGATTCTAAAGGTGAGAGAGAAGAAAGTACCTGAGCAGGACTCATAACACGTTCCCGAACCGGATGGGACTGGTGCGTCCGGATTGGCTGACCCCTACGCCAAAACCCAATGGGCCTATTTGAGGGGTTGCGTCACTGTTGCCCTGCCACGTCGGAGTCACCTCACGGTTTGATCCTTGTGTTTACAGAGGAATCCATCAATTCAGCTTTATAATCAGAGTTTGGATCACCGACCTGCCTGGCAGTGCCAAACAAACGGTCCTGATCATCAAAGTGTCCACGGTCGTCAAAGATTGATTGATGTTAGCACCCGAGCCCATCACTCCGTCGTCGATCCAACAAGGACTGTAGATTTGCCTCGAAAGGACGAAGGCGTCCCGCTTTCTCCGCTTCCTCGCTGGTTCGCTCACTTCCCTATCCCCTGTCCGAAACCCTAGAACCAAGGGCGAAAAGCCTGAAAGTTTGAGATCCTTGAATGCTCGGACTCTGCGACTCTGAGGCGATTTCACCATGGGAGCGAGCCGGAAACTCCAGGGCGAGATCGATCGGGTCTTGAAGAAGGTCCAAGAGGGCGTGGACGTCTTCGACAGCATTTGGAACAAGGTATTTCCTCCAAAAAAATTTCTGATTTTATGTGTTTTCTTTTTTTTTGGATTTTTTACATAATTCCTTTGGTTTTTTTGGTAGGTTTATGATACGGAGAACGCCAATCAGAAGGAGAAATTCGAAGCGGATTTGAAGAAGGAGATCAAGAAGCTGCAGCGGTATCGTGATCAGATCAAGACATGGATCCAGTCGAGCGAGATAAAGGACAAAAAGGTTAGGTTCTTGTCTTTATTCTAGCATATATTCATGGATTTTCATTGTTAGGGTTTTTATCATGCACGGGTTTAATGCTGGGAAATCTTTGTGAAACCTTTTTATTCGTGCCCATTTGTGATCTGCCCGACTTTTTTTTATTTTTTTAAATTTTGGTCTCTATGCAGTAGCTTTTTCTTAACGAGGGTTTGTAGTTGTTATACGTCGGTTTTATGGTATTAGGTACGATAATTTAGTCTCGTAAGAGTAAACAGATAGAGTTCTGTATTCTGGGAATGCGGGAGAGGGGCTTTTTGCTGAATTCATGGTATAAGAGCATTCAGTAACTGTTCGACACTAAAAGAACTAGAGCACTAGCTCATCAAGCTTGGCACCGCTATCTGTATGTCATTCTAGATGTATTATGCTCCATTATTGTCAATAGCACAATGCAGAAGGAGTTATTTGAACGTGAAACATAGTTTATCCGATTACCTGCATTTCTGGCTTTGTTGTTTGGGTAAGATGCTTATACTTATGGTAGTTTCTTCGAGCATCATCTCAATCCAGGTTCGAAATCTATCCAAATATTGGTTGGGTGGATGCGAATGGAGATATCATTAGGGTAAAGGTTTATTGAATGTTAATGCTTGGAGTTATCTTATTTTACCTATAATTTTCTATCTTTCTTTAGTATATTCTTGAAAATTTTTGGGATCTATCATTGGAATTAATGTTGTTTATATTAGTATAGGTTTTGGAAGTTTATCATTTTCATCCATGGCATCCTGAATAGTACATGGCAAACTATTTGCGGCTAAGACATTGTGTACCCAAGTACCTACTCTTTCATCTTCATTGTCTTGCTAAGTTGTTTCTTCCTTTAACTTGTTTCTTCTAGCAGCTTAGCAATATAAGTTCATTCTTTATCCACACATTCGTAACTTTGTCAGAAGGTCTCAGTGGATTGTTATTTTGATATCGTTTGGGTAAAATTTTGTTAACTTTTGTAAAATTTTTGTCTAACTCTGTAACCTTGTGACACGATGTCAATAGATGCTAATTAATTTGTCATTTGGGAAAGCTTTGTTGAACACTATAAAATTTGTGTGATGCTATGGGATCTTTCTGGAATATGCTTAGAATCATTGATGTACTACTCATGATTTACCTCCACCTTCTACACAATCTTTTGAATTTTTAATATTTATTTCAGAAATTGATGATGCTATGAGGGTATAGAATTTTAATTATCATGTTCATTTGCAGCATCCAAAACAGTACGTTGCAAAAGAAAATATTGTGTAAGTAAAACATTATGATCCAAGTAATGAAACCTCTAGCTACCTTGTCCTTCTAAGTTGCTTCTTCTTCCTTAAGCTAGTTTCTTCTAGGATTGTCTCAATCAAAGTTCAAACATTTTGCAAACATTTCTAATTCTGTTAGAACATATATGGCTGCCATTGAAAATTTGTCAAGGTGAAGAACCACGGTTGAAAGAATTGAAAGAAATCATTCATTCACAACTAGTGATGATGGATTCCTTCAAATGTTCAAGATCAATAACTTATTTTAGAGCAATGGATTTAGTCTTATACAAGGTTAGTTGACTTGGTACCATATTCCGTATCGATGATACACTAGTGCAGTGTTGGTATGCCCGGTACGTGGATTAGTACGCATCGATGTTGATACAGTATGGTATTCCTAATATGGGGCAATGCACAGCGGTATAGCATACCATCGTGGAAGATTAGGAGAAAGAAACAGGGATAAGAAAGAATGTAGGGGAGAGAGAGCAATAAAGAAAAAAACATCCCATGAAGAAATGGGGGTAAATTACACTCACACTCTGAAAAACAGTGGTTAATTCTATTGTTTCATTGAATTGAGTAGTCATCCTTAAGATGCTTGAAACTACATTTGGTTGCTTTTTCATGACCGAATTAATCAAATGAATGCAAAAAATGCAACACAAACACACACACACGTGTGTGTGTGTGTGTATCTATCTATCTATCTATCTATCTATCTATCTATCTATCTATATATATATATATATATATATATATATATATTGTATGTACATGCATGCATACATACATACATACATACATATAGCTATAAATCTTATTGAGACAAGACAAATGTGAGTATAAAGTATAACCTTTACGATAAAAACTGTAATACAATCTACAATTCTAAGACAAAATCTAATACAACTTTAGTATAAAATCCATTGTACAGAATAAAAACACTTTCTAGATCAAAATAAAACCAAACTATGTAATTTGCTGCAGAATTTGTATTGGTGCAAGGATCACCATATCCTGAAAAATGCACCTTCAAAGTGTTTTTTGTTGATCTTTATTCATGAACCAGCCCCACTCTCACCAATCACTCTGAAATGTTTAATGAGAAATATTGGAGTTAGCAACACGGCTCAGTAAGTGACTTCACCATAGTCCAAGGAGTTTAAGTCTAATTTGAAAAATAGTATTTAGCATATACTTCATAAATCAAATTCTAGAAAATGTTAGATAAAGATTCAATGAAACCATACCAAACGAAGTATTGAAAATAGAGTTTTCTAGTCAGAGATTCATGTATTAAAAGGAGATCAAGAGGCATTGAAAGAAGATCTTAACATGGTTCACATAAATCACAATTTCTTATAATGAAGGTTATGTGTTACTTTTTTAAACTTGTGGCCACATAAATCCTCCCTGGTTGCATAAATCCTCTCCAGTAAACTGGATCAGGACGCAAATCTTCACTGTTAAATCTGTGTTTTGGATGAGGTCACATTATCCTCAACTTGCACATATGCTATTTGGTCAAGAGTCCACATAAATCCTCATCCATAATCTAAATGAGGCTCTATTCACCACCTAATTGGGGGGCTGTATAAATCCCATTGATAGTTCAAATGATGCGGAATATACGATCCATTAGAGGTTCACATGTCTTTCATGTATGATTCTAGTATTTTGTTATGAAGGGGTTTCACCAATGCCGGTGCAACATGTATTAGAAAGTTCCAAATGAAGGCCTTAAATATAAGATATTTTCTTAAAAACATGTTCTCAATTTCATAAACAAAGTTCAAAACATCAAATAGGAGAGCCAAATCATAATTTCAGAGTGACAAGTATCAATTATCCAAAAAGCAGCATGTAAGAATCTTTGTATTAATCATAAATTTGAAATTTGTGAACATATTTAAAATCTGAAATAAATTATGGAGTTCAAAATCCAAGGAAAGCCCTAAACGCTAACTAGTGTTAGGCTTTGAAAATAACACTAAATTCGAAAACATACAAAGCACAAATCTTCTTGTAAGATTCATAAGCAAAAGAACACTTGGTCTCTGGGGTTTCTAAGAAGCTTTCAAAGGTCACTGAGTTTTATGGTTTCAAAGGAACATCCAGATTTGAAGAAGCTCAAATGTAAGGTTACAAATAAAACAATAATCTGACTTGACTTTGAGATGTTGCGGATAAATTACATAAAAGAAATCCTAGAATCTGAAATTTATCTCAAGGTTGGAACACACCTAAACTTGAAAATGAATTAGAAGCTTCCAAAGCATTACTCAAATTCAAAGAATGTGGAAAAGCTGGTTACCTTAAAATGCTAATAACACTCCTAAGCCTCTGTTCCATGTTTCTCCTCTTCCTCCTACTTAGCTTGCCCTCCGACCCTATTTATAGGCAAGGTTGGTCGGTTCCCAAGTTCACAATGTTAAGTTGGTTGGAGTAACAAGGTCAAGCAGGTGATGACTCGGTGAAGGTTCTCATTTTCATTTTATTTTAATTTCTATTTCCCCCATTAGAGTTCAAAATAAATGCTCAAAATCAAATTCCTTAGGAGTTAAAAGTTGGTTTCTTGGTTTTAGTTCAAACTACAGATTTTATCATTGGGTCAAATTCAACTTTAAAATGCTAGGCTGTTTGTTAAATCTTATAGTTTTATAACTTTTATTATACCCAAACATTATTAGAATCCAAAAGTCCAGCGGTAAAAATTTATAGATTAATCTCTAAGGTACGCCACTTATTTCAGTACAGTTCAACATTTAGCTTATTAAGAGAAGGTTCATATTCAGTCTTGTACACATCCATTCATATTTGTCATGCATAGGTATTACAGGTTTTCTTCTTTAAGAATAGCATCCTATTTTCTAGATTTTCCAACAGATAGCCAGTACTAGCTGATCCTGAGCTGATCCTTCTCTCTCTCTCTCTCTCTCTCTCTCTCTCTCTCTTTGATACTTTAGGTAAACAATAGCTTGAGTTTCTTGCAAATGTCTCTCATGGTGGGGCAATCATGAAGATGTGATCGATTGTTTCCACTTGGAAGTTGCAGAAAGAGCAACAAGAGCTAATGTTCAAACCCTTCTTATGTAGAAGTTAACCGCTCTGAAGTAGGCTTTTTTTTTTTTTTTGGCACTGACCACCTGAAGATTCTAGGGGCTGAATTTTTCTGTAATGCAAGGTAAACAGGGCAAATCACACTCTATTCAAAAATGAGAAAGAATGAACAGAGCAATTTTGAGTTGAATCAATTTTCCACTTAGGTATATAGGAAGGTCACATCAGGATAGAAAAGGGCCAGAATTCCCATCAGTTGATTTCTTTTGCTGTCTTCCTTATGATCTAGAGACTAGAGGTCTTTTCACACTCACATCCCAATCACCTCCATGTTGGAGCAACAGAAACCTCTTTCTGGGCACAAGATGGGAGATTTTGGAAAAGGAAGAAAAGAGGAATATCCCCAACATAAGCATCCTTCCAGTATCTGATAGAATGACCATCACCTAAAATGAAGGAAAAGCATCCTTCCAGTATCTGATAGAATTGATTCAGTTTTTGGCAAATGTCATACCAAACAGGACACTCCTACACCTCTCCTTTTGCTCCAGGGACCAAATCTTCTTGTGCTATAATAAGAGGATATAAAACATATTATTGTCTGCATTGTTTGAGAAGTACCTCTAGTAGCACTTAATCAATAAGGCTCTAACATGTCATCTGAATTTTTAATGCCCAAATCTGCTTTCTTCAGCAGTATTGGCATTTTCCAATCCACTAAGCAGGAGAGCCATTAAGCCAAGCTTGCAATTTCCCTGTTTGAGCAAAAACACATTATTTATCATGTGATTTGATAAACAAACTACAACATTTGGGAGTTGCATATCCTTCCCTTCTTAATGCGGAGGTATTTAATAAAGATGGGGTATAGTTTTAAAGGTGAGACTTCTTGCATGTGTGCTTGGTTGTCTTAGATTATCAAACATATGTCTTGATAATAGGTTTCATGTCATATATAGTGGTAGTGTTAGCCATGTGCAATTCGCATTCAAGGATATATAGAAGGTTTCATATTCATAGGCATGTGCAATGCACATGAGGGGTCGGTGGCTGCAACTCCCTATTTGATTAAACTTTTTTTCCCCTCTTCTTTAAGTATTTATGTTTATTTAGTTACCCAACATTTTTTGGATGCTTGTGAGAGCAAGCATCAGTGGTTCTGATGTCGATTGTCTAATATGATTCGATATAAAAATGGGTGTAGAGAAATGATTTTTCTTTTCATGGTTCCCATGCAAGAAGGAGATGTGGCACCATTTATTGTTAAGTAAAAGAAAAGAAAAGAAAGCCACTCCATTTCTCTCCCCTTTCCTAATTCATTGAGACTCTATAGAGGATGACCATTGTTGTGAAAAGTGGAGGAGTTCAGCTAAAAAGAGGGGAGTCCAGACCTAAGAGCCTTCTTATTTAAATGGTTGATATACTTTCAGAATTAATGATATTTACTTTAATTGGAGGGTTTGGAGGTCTGATTAACATACTTAACCACAATGTTTGCTGTGCTTATTGCAAAAGAAACCGTTTGTAAAAGAAACTTTATACATTTTAGTACTTGCATTTCTTTCTTCATTTCCTTCTAAGTTACTTGTACTTCCTTAAGCTAGTTCTTTCTAGTGCTGCTTTTATAGTGTGATTGTTTGTGAATATTAAGGTGTAAAACCAACTGAATAAGAACTTTCACTTCAGAGACATCAATAGGAAGAAGTTAAAAGCCATTGGGTTTAGGGTTGGATGGCTAACCTAGGGATTGACATATTCTTCTTCTCTTATTGTTGAGCAAGGAAGATAAGAAGATAACCATCTCACAAGGTGGACTGACAATTCCTCACAGCATGGCTTCTGATTTACAGCAAACAAAGGCTGGGGGAAGAAGATCTTGAAACAAGAGAGGAACAATTGTGGTCTCTTCATGCAAGCAGGAGTGATCTCTCTTTATCGCTTTATCCATGGAGTCAAGCCTGACTGCCTGAGTTGTGCAAGTTTGAATAGAAAGTGAAATGACTGAAGAACTGTTGAAAGAAGTTCTTTATCTCTTGAAGCATCATTAAGGGATTGAGTACATTAGCAAACTTGCCAAGAAACTCAATCCTAGAAACATGCAAGATCCCTAGGAGGTCAAGATCAGAATTGCTTTGGCATCTCAATCCAAGCTCAAACTTCACCCAGATTTTTGTAACTTTGTTGGAAGATCTCAGTTGCTAATTGAGATATTATTAGGAGAGAGGTTTATTGATGTTGTAAAATTTTTGTGTACTTTGATGGAATCTTCCAAAAAAAACATAGAATTGTTACAATTCTACCTATAAATTTTTCCTTGCCCTCCCAAACGATCTTTGAAAAATTTATGATTTGCTGCTTGGAATCTTTGCTGTTTACTTCAGGGCTTAAATCTTGATTAACATATCTTAAATGTACGTTGATTATATAATAATCTCTGAAATCCTGATCTCCTCCATTGCACTTAAATGTTTTTTGTCACAGAATTTGATGTTATTTTTGTTAATATTATGATTTGCAAAGGCTCATTACTATTGTTCTGTTGCAATTGAATGAAGAAAAACACTTCCGACAATGTATACTTAATATGCTAACTATCTTGGATTTCGGATGCTAGCGTCTTTGCTGCTGCTCTGATCAGGTTGTTCAGGAGTTGGAATGCATCCATGATGGTTGAATTAGTGGGTTTAAAAGCATTGGTCCAAGTAGTTCCATTTTTAAGATATTTGGTTGATACTTCTCTCACTTATGATCTGTCTGGGAGGTTTTCTATTCTGACAGTCATGATAAACTTGATAGTGTAATGGTGAGAGTTATTAATTCAGGGGAGGCAACATACAAGATGATTAGATAGAATCGATGGCTAAAGTCTTTTGAGATAGAGAAGGTCAAGCTATTGAGTGATGGCTTTTATATCTGATGACATTCTTAGTTGAAAAACAGATAATCATAGAACTGTGTAAAAAGTGATTTTTCTTTTTCTATTTTTTACACATGTTGGTATAGATTAGGTTTTTTTTAAGAAAAAGGGATATAATGCAACTTAAGAACTACATATTTTGGATTGCATTCATTATTAGATGCATAAAAGCTTCTTAGTTTTCTCTTTCAATCAAATGTTGTTTAAAAGGCTAATATCAAGATTGGAAAAGTATCACTTCTTAAATTGAACACTCAGTTCATGCTATTTGACTGCAAAATGCTATTGTTCTTGCTGGTAATGGATTTCTTTTGAACCTGACTGCTGACTCCATGTGCTTTTTGCTTCTTAGTAGTTTGCTTCTTCTAAGAAATATGTGCATACTTTTGACAGAAATACGTTCTTTTGAAGTTTTGTTCTTAAAGATGGTGACATTTCATTTTTCACTATGGCTGTTTATGATAGGTTTTTTAATATTTTGTGTTTATATTCGGAAATGTGCATAATCTCTGTTGCATTTCAATAATTTTACCTGTACGGTACCATACTATTGAACTCAAATGTTTTACATCCAACTGTATAAGTGTATTTAACTTCATTTGTTAACTATACATTAATTGATGCAGAGTAAATGATATTCTCTCATAATTGTAGGGCTCATGACTCTGGTGTTGACAATAAATTTTGTGACATATGTTGACATAGGTTAGTGCCTCTTATGAGCAGGCTCTCATGGATGCTCGCAAGCTTATTGAGCGTGAAATGGAAAGATTCAAGGTCTGTGAAAAAGAGACTAAAACAAAAGCCTTCTCCAAAGAAGGGTTAGGCCAACAACCAAAAACTGTAAGTAGTACTCTATATATTTTACTTCGATGCTTTGATTGTCATGAATAAAGGTCATTTGCTTTTTATTGAATAACAAAGTGATTTTGATATATTAGTTTTGCTACTCTCGGCTATCTAACCTCTAATGTTGCAAGTGCAATTGGTGTAGTTTTCATTTCTCGGATGCCCATTTTCAGAATTGTTTTTTGATAAAAGATTGTCAAACAAATATATGCTATATTTGCTGCTTTGCAGAAAGTAATAATATGCTCTTGTGATGCACATGGAAAAAGAGATGGTGAGAATTTGGTTGGATACTTTTGAGAGCATGAAGTGGGTTATGGGAGAGACGAGCATCTTGAGCTTAGTGTTATTTTCATATTATAAGCATGACATGTAGCGATTGAATTATGAGTTTGGATAGTTCCAAAGTGTAAATCTTAGGGAAAGCAAGATTCTAGGTGTTGTCCAAAACAATTTTGAATGCAGAATTTCCTAGATATTATTAAAAAAGCTGAAAGCTCCACAAGGGTCTATAGATGTGCAAAAACGTAGTAAACCTGATATGTGATAGGTGTGGATGATAGTCATGCATAAATTATGTCCTGCTAGCTGCAAATAATATAATTTATGGCATAGAAACAACCTGGGATCATCCAAAAAAAAAAAAAAAAAGACTAGAAATAAAAGAAGTTCAAACACTTAATTTCATCTTTTGTTTTGATTAAGCTAATTCTTTGATTTTGGCTATTTTGGTTTCATTTTGGAGTTTTAAGGGGAAAATATAAAGGGAGCCTATGAAAAATTACCTGATAAAATAAAGCAAGCCAAACTATGTCCATCACAAAATTTTAAAGTTATCTTATAATATTTGAAACCATTTGTCATAGGTTTTGATGTTTTCAGATTGGAAGTCTTAAGTGGTGAGACATGTCATGGTTGTATTGGAAAACAATTATTATTATTATTATTATTATTATTTTTTGTTGTTGAGCTTCACTGTTTACTAACCATCTAGTCATCTAGTATATAACCATATAGTTATGTATAAGAATAAAATATGCAAATACAAAGCTACCTAAAATTATGCCAAAGCTAATAATGCAGTTTATAACTGTACTTATATGAGATACATATAACTACTTATGATATTTGAGCTTAGGTCCTGTGAACCCACTCCCTTTATTTGTGTTTGAATGGGGGGTGTGGGTGGGGACTTAATTTACTTCGTATGGGCTTTTTTCTTTTCATTCCTTTTAAAACAAATCTCTTAAAAACTCAAAAAGCCTCTTCAATCTAGAAAAGGGACAACCATCTCTTGAACTCTTGATGTAAACTCCTCATTTTCCAAGTTCCGAAATTCTTAAAAAGTGCAAAATATTTATGCTTTATCTTTAGAAAATGCTTCTTAGAGCTCATGAGCAGGCAAGATAGCAGCTTTAGTTTTTTTTTTTTTTATGTCAACTTTATCAAATTGAAAATGTTTATTTTGGTCACATGCTTATTTTCTCATTAAAACCAAATATATCTCGAAATCAGGGTTTTTCACATATTTCCATTTTATCCCCAAGAGTTTATAATTAAATGGTTATTATAAATGTGTTTGATTATTAATTTTCTTAACTGTACCCTTCTGGGGATTTATTTATACTTATTGGCCATACCTAGTGCATTTTAGTCAGCATTGAATGATTAGACTAGAAATGCAATTGACCCCGTGAAAAATAGGTTGAAGCTGATGGTTTTTGTGAAAACCAGTGACCCGATTGGGTGGAAAAGGGGGTAAAACAGGCTCTTAGAAATTAAAGGGGAAAAATAATGGTTGAGTGGAGATTTCATCTCCTGATCTCCTTATGCTTATAAATCTGTCAGCCATTGAGACAATGTGTCATGCTATATCTCTCAGATTATTAATTATCATTGTCGTTATAAATTATATATATACATATATCATTTGATAAGGCATTAAGGCTTCTATAAATAGGATGCAATATTTCAATAATCAATTCTTGTCCATGAAAAAATAATCAATTCCTTTTTCTTTTGGTGGAAAATAATTTTAGTTTTGGATATTTTCAAAACTTTTCTATTTAGAATAATCAAAAATATCAATGAGCTCTACATAAGTTCCGAGATTTTTTTTACAAGTTTTTAAAGAATTAGCTGTTTCTTGATTATTTTCTATTTATTCTGCAATAAATAATAGTATAGAACTTTGATCCCTGTAATTTAAAGAATAATATTTAAAATAGAAATCTTGTCAATAATTATGCATATTTTCTTACTTACATCTAATTTTTCTATATTTTTGAAAATTTTTAATATATTCTAACACAATACTGGTCCAATCTATTGACCTAGCTGTTGGACCTGTGACCTATGTACTGGTGCCACGGCTGAGTTGGTCTTCGACCTGGCTTTAATAACTATGCTATCACCTATAGGAAACATAGAATTAACAATAGTTATCCAAATGTTGTTTAATAGATGAAATACTATATAAGTTTTTTATTTATCTAATCTTTTCTTTGGTTGAAACCCAGATTTTGAAATAAAAACTCATTTGGTTTGGCTGAATTTAGATTGAGACTACGTCTTCGAAACATCCTTTCATGCGTCAAATCAATTCAGTTTTAAGGCCTGTTTGGATGCATTTGTTTTCTTGACATTCCATGGAAATTGGAATATTCATAGGAATCTTAAACAATGAGGATCTTTGTTCCGAAAACCGATTTGGTTGAGATTTTGCCATTTCAAAATTGTTCCTAAAACCTATTTGGTTGAGATTTTGCCATTTCAAAATACCATGAAAAAGGGTCAACACCCTGAAAAAATAAAATCCACATTTTTTTTCTTCTCCTATTTTCCTACCCAAGGTGAGAAGCTCTTGGTCCCTTTCGTGTATTTCTTGATATAACTTATCCTTTTTGTTTGTCTCGTTCTTTCTTTACTGCTCCTTTGTCTGCCTTCCCTCCCCAATATCTCAAACCCAATCTCTATCTCCTCTTTCCCAGCAACCATCTTAACTTGACCAATGAAGATACCACACTTGCTTAGGATGAAGTTGGCAAAGCAGAGGAGGGTAGTGGCAAGGTCATCAAAGTTGAGGTGGGTGATGGCTGTAATGTTTGAAGAGAGTGTAGAAGATCAGGTTGGGACAGGAACAGAGGGAGAGAGGTGGATGGAGAGGAAGCACCGAGCAAGAAGATTGGGATTGTAGGGCTAGTTTCCACTTGTCATGTTGATCAAGAAAACCTGCAACAATTTTAGTTATGATTGAAGTTTTCAACAACACCCAAAGTTTTCAACTCCATCTCTATTCAGCACAATCAATTATCCCATCTACAATTGATATTCTGGAATCTACATCTACTTTAATGATTTCAGTTGTGGCTTTAATATTTGATTGTTGATGCTTTTAACATAACTAATGTCCTTGATGACTTTTTCAAGGATTATCTTCTTTGACGACCTCAGCAATGGTCAGGAACTTTGATATTTTCTTTTGCAACCGATATCTTCAAGTTCTCGTTTACAATCCAAGTATTCGACGAACAACTTCATCTATGATCATCATGACTCATGTCTGTACTACAATAACAGCAGTAGCAACAGCAAAGCCTTAATCCCAAATTACTTGGAGTCGACTATATGACTCATGTCTTTAATGAACTCTATTATCTTTGTCTATGACTACTTTGTCTATGACAAGCTTCTATGACAAAAAAACCTTGTAGCAATATTCATTTATAACATTAAGTGTCCACTTGTATTAAAGATATTTGCATCCCTAAAGCTACCTTGTCATATCCACCTCATTTGTTATCATTAGATAGCCTATGATGATTTTTTGATAAGACATTGATAGTTTATGATTACTTGTAATAACTATTTTTAAGATATCTTGATAGTGTATGGAAACTACCGGTATCCACCTCTTTGATAGCCTATGTCAACTATGACTAGTTACCTTTATGGAAATAACCATCACATATTGGACTATAAAAATAGGGAGCATGGTTTATGGGGCATCTCAAATAATCATAATAAGGAATCAACATCAAATCTGAGAGATTTGGACAGAATTTCCTAAATCTTGAAGATTAAGGGTTTTCAAAGACACTAAGGGCCTGTTTGTGAAAATCTTGCCGATTTGGTAGGATCCAGTGGGACACCTTGAAGATTAAAGGGTTTTCAAGACACTAAGGGCCTGTTTGGGAAAATTCTGCCCAAGCTGGCAGGACCCAGTAGAAGGGTGAGAGAGGGAAGGAAGAAGTGAAAAAAAAAAATCTAAAGAAATGACTTTAAAGAGTGTTTTCAGTTTTGATACTTCCATCACCATATGATTTTGTGCCCAAATCATGCAGATAACTGCTTAGCCATTGTCAGTCTGCTAGTAAACTAAATAGTGTTATGCCGTATTAGAATTTTAGAAAGGGGCATAAATAATACCTTTTAGTTTAGTTTTCCATCCCCAGGCATTCAGATTTAAATGAAGAAAAAATAGATGTTATTTCAGATGTGTTTTCTTCTGAACAAGGTTATCTATTACTCTGTGAAAAAAATTGTCCTCTTTATGTTAGTGCTTATTGCCAAGAGAGCAAAATTAGATGGTTTTCTTACAAATAAATGATGTCGAAATTATGTCTTTGGTATACTAAATTATTGTCAGTATTAAAGATCTGGAGACAGCTGATGCTTCTGCATTACTCCTGTAAATATTATTTATTGCCTTTTGTGAAGCATACTTTGAATGCTCAATATTGTTTTGTTTTCACCAAACCCTTTTGTGTGTAGGATCCCAAAGAAAAGGCTAAATCAGAGACAAGGGACTGGCTCAACAATGTGGTATGCGAACATTTTTTTCTCATCTTTTTTCCCTTTTGGACTCGTGCATGATTTTTCTCATTGCTTTGATAATATAGTAAGCTCAGTTACTTGAGTGTCATGTTCATCAATGTTTTCAAGAAAGATGAACTTCAGCCAAGGTTCTGATGACAACAGTCACTCAGGTGTACCAGTATTAGGAGCTTTATCTTTCGTCTTTTTTCCCCCCTTCTGTGAATGACTTTGTTCAATCTTGAACTCTAATAATTTATTGTTAGTGTCACAGAGAGAGAGAGAGAGAGAGATGCCTGCACCCTGAATTTTAAACCTTCATAAATTGCTGAGGAGTGTAGATACAGTTGCAGCAAGCAGCTGGTAACTACTTGTCTCAGACTTGCTGCATGTCATAAGTATCTTTATGACCTACTAGCAGGACGCTACGACATGGACAGAAACCTATATATAGAATATCTGTTTTAAATTAGGCATTGCTTTGTGTCTTGATGGTTTTTGGAGGATAGGAGATTGCTTAACAATTCATTTCCAATTTTAAGAAGATAGTAGCAGTTAAATTCAATATTCTAATTGGTACTTATGTCATTCAATAATTAGATGTAATCTGAATTTTAATGCTATTGGGAGATTAAAAGTTTGAATTAAATTAAAAATATGTAATTTATGCTTTTTTGCATTTTGTATGGAACTGATTAGCTCTAAGACCTGTTTGAAGACTGACTTGTTCATAGAAGCAATTTCTCAGAAGACAATTGTTCATAAAAGCACAGATGACCTGCTGGTTTTCCTTTGAGCTTGCTTGTGCGTAGGTTCATCATCTGAAAATAAGAAATCAATTTGAGGATCAGATTGGCTTTATGTAATATTTCTGGTGAAACATTATGGACTGGCAGCTGAAGGGGGCTCCTCTTACCCCTCAATTACAAGTCAAAAAAAAAATATGAACTGGCTAGTTTGCTTTGGTTAATGTATATTATTTCACAACTTTTTTCTTTAATGCTTGGGTGGCAATTTTACATTTCCTTTTGTTTAGTCTTTTTATATAGTTCTAGTGGAGTTGAAGACAGTTGTTTTTTATCATTCTAAATCTTTCCTGTAGGTTGGAGATTTGGAAAGTCAGATTGATAACTTTGAAGCCGAGGTTGAAGGACTTTCTGTAAAGAAAGGAAAGACAAGGCCACCTCGACTGGTATGTTCAGAAGGAAATTTCACATCTTATTTATTGTAATAGAACTTTGTTATCTAGTGTCATTTTATTTTGTTTCGTTCCTTAGTTTGTAGTTTGTTTTTATACATCATTTGGCAATTTATGATATTTATTTCAGACACATTTGGAGACGTCTATTGCAAGACATAAGGCTCACATAATGAAGCTGGAGTTGATCTTGAGACTATTGGATAATGATGAATTGAGTCCTGATCAAGTTAATGATGTCAAAGATTTTCTAGAAGACTATGTTGAACGCAATCAGGTGCATCTTTGACAACCCTGTTCAAGAATAAACTCTCATGCGTATACAATTTATTAATTCTTGTAAAGTGGAGTTGTGGGTTTTGACTTTGTGAATACCCAACTGCCTATGAAGGAGGATTTTGATGAATTTGGTGATGTTGACGAGCTTTACAGCACTTTACCTTTAGATAAAGTTGAAGCACTTGAAGATTTTGTGTCACTTGGTCCTTCCAGTCTTGTTAAGGTGATTTCTGTTTACTGATTGTTATCTTCTACTTACTGTTTACTTGATTTTAAATATTTCTTGTTCTGAAAATTGGACAGATAGAATTTGAGGGGTCCTATATTCATAAGATTGGTGGTCTTACCTGTATGATGTCACTTTCCATTACAAAGAACAGTTTTTAAGGAGTTTAATTTAGTTTAGTTATTTTTGAAGATGTCATTGTTATACCTAGAATGTAGCCTTCATCATCTTGTGATCATACCCCTTTTCTTTTACTTTGATGTATCAGTCATTGTTGCATTCTGTACCTATCATTTGTCATGTTTATTGTTCTGTTGGCAGCCTCTGGAACTTTCGTGTACTTGTTGATTGCTATGTTACCATATACATTTCTAGTTTTGAACCACCAAAACATTTGATGTATTTCTGTGACTGCTTTTACATGTCTTCTTCCAGATAAATGTTTCGTAAGCATAATGACTACCTACATTTGTTCATTATAATACTAATGTTAACATTGCTGGCATCTGAAGATGCTGAGTAGCTGGAGCAGAACCACCACAACTGCAGTTACAATTATTTGAGTCAAACAGGTAGATGCCCCTGGCTGGCTTTAGCTGCTTGAAGTCAACCTACTGGCCATAGTCTAAGTGGCAGTATTTCAGCTAATTTTTATAGTTGGAATTACATGCTGTATTACATTTACAGGGAACCATGCATCAGAAATTGAACAGTTGAAATACGTGGACCTGCAGGCACTCCATTCGTGTGCAACCAAACAGACCTTATCTTATATATTCCCATATCACTTTCAGGCCTGATTTTTAGGAACTCTTTTTTGGTCTGTATGACTGATTTGATTTGAATTAAGTTTGTATCTGCAAGAGACCAAAAAAGAAAAATGTGGAAGCCTAATATTTTGGATCCTTACTAGCCATATCTTTTGGATCCTCACCCAATTTTACTTGGCACTCTTCTGGGTCTTGTAATGACTGCCAGAATGATTTTTGAACAACTTTTGACTTTCTTCTCATACATTTCGTTCACTGTTATCATGCTGTTATTTTACGATCAGTATCGTATCTATGCTGAAATTTATGGACCATCTGCTGTGCGGATTTAATAAAGAATGGTTTATTGAGCAATTGCTATATATCTATTTTTAAATCTTTTATGCAATAGAAGTGATCTTCTAGCATCACTTAAAAGCTTTCCACTATTAACTAATACAAGCTCAGATTACCACATTGAATGTTTAGGTTGCTTTTGTGATGCGCTTTATTGATTGAAATCTGAAATTAGGAATTTAGAAAGCTGTTATTGTTTTAAATTTAATATGAAATTATCATTCCAGTGTCTTGCAGCAAAAATTACTCCAGAACAACAAGAGAAGAAAGAGAAACAGGAGGACTGGGTGATGAGAAGGAAAAAGGAGAGAAAATTGAAAACTCTAGATCTGAAAGGAAGAAGAAAAGCTACTCTTTCTTTCAGAACTTTCGTAATCTCCTAGCAATAAAGTAAGTCTTCCATATAAAACAATCTGTTAGGCAAAAATAGAGAGAAACCCTGAGATGCTCCTTGCTAAACCCAGCCACTTCAGAATCTATTGAGGCAAGATGGATGCCTGGAGGGGATGGTACATCTGTCTATCCCTTTCTCTCCTCATCTTGTTTATTCATGGATCAGCTTCATAAATGTCCCCACTATTTAATGCTGGTGTGGCACTCATTGATTACAACATCATATAATGATCTCAACCCAAAAATTGAGATAAAACTAGGTGATCTCCATCAGCCATCAAAAATCCACTACAATGGAAAATAATGACTAGAGACTAGGGAAAAAAAAAAACACAGAGATTAAAGCCTAGAAATCTGCATGCATCACATCATCGCCAAGTGATCTAGAATTTATCGTGTATTTACCTTCACTTTTAGTTTGAGTATGGCCGTAAACTGAGTAGAATGGAGGCATAGAATTCATGTAGCAGCTGACTCCCAACTTGTTTGGGATTAACGCTTAGCTGCTGCTGCTGCTGCTGCTTGATATTTCCTTTTTATTATTCCGCAAAACTCTGAATTTTTTGTACGCATTTTCCTCCTACTGATTTGCAAGCTACAATTATGGTTAACAGACTCATCTATAGTGCCTGTTGTTTCTCCAGGGGCATCACAAGAAAATAGTTGTCTGTAAATGTTTTCACGTGTTTCTTGTTAGTCTTGCTATTCTAGTTCTTTTCATTCTTGACAAATGAAACAAAATTTTAATTGATGTGGGAAATGGTAGATGTTAGACATGCCACCAAAATTCATCTTTCTACCAAGTCCTGGTTAGTTATCATGTCTTCCATAGGTCTATTCTGTACTTTAATATGTTCTTATATAAATTACTAACGTTATCTGAGCTTTGTGCCTCTATTGCAGTTCTCTTTCTGAGCCATGATTATCTTATCATACCCCCTAGAGCAGAGTGTTTCCAATTTTTCTGAAGTTACCTATTCTTCTTTTTCACTTTCGTTTTTTTTGCAGGGTGTTGGTTCTGTTTCTGCTGCTAGTGCGGTTTTAGGTTCGAAGAATACTGTTGCAAGTTCCTCTCCTCAGGTACCTTCAAATTTCACTTGTTCACTAAAATTGTATTAATCTTTGCATCTGTGGCCGATAAATTGAAGTTGTTGAATCTGTTTGCATGGTGTTTGTTGAATGATTATTACCACTTGGGAAAATTAATCAAGCCTCCAATGTATTATAATGGATACTCCTTATGGATAATTTGTTGCAACTCGCAACATCTGATGTACCTGCCAATGCAGTCTTTATGTTGACATAATAATTGACTCTCTAATGCGTTATAATGGATATTTCTTAACAGGTAATTTGTTGCAGTTTGCAACATCGTACCTTTTAATGTAGTCTATATATTGACATAATTTGTTGGGAAAACATTTTTCATTCACAGCCAAGGTTCCCTTTCTGAAGGAGTGTCTCAATGGACTGGAATTTTAATTATAAATTTTTGTTGCAACTTCGTATCAATCTTCATTCATTTTAATTACGCAACTTTTTTATGCAACTTAGTATCAATTTTAATTATGCAACTTTTTTGATGAGATGGGCAACTTAGTATCAATCTTCATTCATTTGGCATACAATTTTGCTCTCTGTTCATTCTAGGAACACCTTTTATATTGATTATACATGTGCACATTTATCATATGCATATATATGCAACTTTTTCTGTATGCATGCATGTCTGTGTGTATGGATTTATATAAATTGTTTGAATTTTATATTTATAAATCATCTTTCTGGCTTTACTGTTATAGTCATTTTGCAAACTTGTAAATGATGTCTAGCATTTAAAATTATCCATGGCCCTTACTAAAATGCTGAAAAATCCCCCTATATCTTGCTAGCTTGCTGATTGATATCTGAATCCCTCTATGAGGCTTGATGGCTAATGCTTATCTGGTTACATAATATGTCTCTTTGATGGCTATACCATTTCTTTGATGTTGTATGATTTCATATGCTATATTTTCACCAGGCTGCTTTGTCATCTTCTGCCTCACAAAATACTGCTCAGGACCAAGGTGAAGAAACAGCTTCTCAGGACAGTAATTCTGACATGGCTCCTAGAACACCACCTTCCAAAAGTGGTGCCATGGGATCTTTGGTGTCATCAGCTTCCCCCAGTATCAGTTCCGGGACACCTGCAGGTCCTACTGCCGCTGCTTCCAATGTTTCTGGACGCCCCTTGGCTGGTGGGCCAACTGTTGCAGCAATACTCTCTGCTCCTTCAAGTGTTCGCGGTGCTACGGATAACTCATCTGCAGCTATGTCTTCGTCTATTGCCAATTCATCAAGTTCGGTGAAGGAGGATGATAACACTATCTTCCCTGGTCATAGATCATCTCCAGCCATACCAGAAATTGGAATGGGGAGAGGTATTAGCCGAGGGGTATCCAATCAAACATCCATTACTGCTCCCGTGAGTTTAAATTCAGCTAGTGCGGTTTCAGGCAGTGGAGCACTTGGTTCTGTTCCTGCAGTTTCTGATTTGGCTAAGAGAAACATTCTGAATGTTGATGAGAGAATTGGAAGTGGCAATCTTTCGCAGCCATTAGTTTCTCCTCTAAGTAACAGAATCCTATTACAGCAGACTTCAAAAACTAATGATGGAACTAATTCAAATGATTCTAATAGTGTTAGCGAGGGTGCAGTTATTGGTGGAAGAGTCTTTTCACCTTCAGTGAGTGGAGTTCAATGGAGACCTCAAAGTGCTGCTTTTCAGAGTCAGAATGAAACAGTATGTGTGCTTTTTTCTCTTATAAATAGTTTTGCTGCTCCCTTCTAAGAACTTTTTTTTCCTCTAGCTTTTCTATCTATTGCTTCACATAATGTCATTTACAAGTTATTGATTTCTTGTAGATGCCAGTGGCTTATTTGAAAAGTATTCTTCATTCATACCTGTGATTAAACTTTAGAGTAGAAGCAAAGGACAAATACATGGATGCTAAGACAATGATTATTTCCATCAAGATACTAGAAAAACTGAAGATAAGATATGATAGGAATGAAGAACAGAATCACAGGTTTAGATGGTAGAGTTGTTTGTTCATCTGCCTCTGTGTTAATACAGAAATAAAGTTTGGTTGAAGGTGCATCTTGTATGTCCTCAGATGCATATTCAGGCATTATTGATGGATTATACTTGTGATTCTTATATTGCTGGGCATACTTTTTTAATTGCATGTCCAGCTTTGAACTAAGAGACTGAGACATGGTTGTCATGGAATCTGAAGGTTGCTGCTAGATCATAGAGAGAACTCACAAAAAAAAAAAAAAAAAAAAAAAAAAACCCTGCATGCTTGTGGTTGCTTGTAGACTTGTGTGTCGGATTATGATGTCTGAATCTCACTTATTCTTTATTGTGATGGTATACAGTTTTCTTAACATTTAAATCTCATAATATTGTTGCTGAAACTGGCCGTCCACTTTGCAGCAGTTCGTTGAATTAATATTTCTTACCCTCTTGAGTGATGATTCAAGTACTGGTGCAGATGGCCTTATCATACTGTATAGTAAAATACTGACAAATATTGTGAACCTCACATTTACCATTGACAACTACAGGCACAATGTGTTTCTGTATGGTAGTGTAATGCTGCATCAGTCCAGATCCTACTGGTAAGCACTAGTGGCAACACTTTTAATCATGGTATGCCATACTGCCTCATATTGGTGTGCACGGGGCATGCCATACCATATAGGTGCCAAACCATTATGTGGTACAGGAAACATACCGAGGATCAGTACGCCCAACCAATTTCCGTACCAGGCTTCCCAGTAATGTACCAAGATGGTACTGGTTATGGAGTTCAGTATTGAGATTGCGAACCTTGCTTTCAACTTTCAAGTCTTCAATCTTTGTCCTTGATCTTGGTGTTGAGGAAATTTAAGAGAGTCTCACATTAATGGTTTGACACACTTGTTTATTCTGGCTAGTACAATGTTTAAACAGTATAAAATTTCAATCTTGTTTTGAATTTTCTGATTCAAACTTGTGTTAGATTTTTATCAATGTAGTTTTCTGTTGCCATTCTTTTATCTAGGGCCTAGATTTATTTCTAGGTTTCTTAAGATGGAACCATGGTTTGGAAGCTTGGCTAAAACTTTTCGATGTTTTCTATTGATTTAACCAAAAACCCAACCTCAAAACATCTATGGGAGCTAGAAGAGATGCATGTAGTTTGAAGCCTTCTATTGCTGAATTTTTTCTTTACTCTCAATCTATACAGTTTTTTTTTTTTTTTTTTTTTTAAGTTTCAGTGCTTAATTGATGGAGACTAGTTATTCTAATCATAGGTTTGGATGATCTATGTCAGTTTTGATGCAGCTTAAGTTATAACTATCTCCGCACCTTATTTAAATTGTGGTGCCTTTTATAAGAGCTAGCTAAATAGAGAGGAGGAAAAGAGAGGGGGGACGGACAAATGGCTCCTCTCACTAAGGTGGGTGTTCATGTGCCCCCTTACGTTGCCTCTTCTCTCGCTATTATGTTAGGCTCTACCTTATGGGATAGTAAAATCTGGAATTAACATTCCTATTCAATATTGATTGTTTGCTTTCATATAGATTATAGAATATGTTGGTATTCTCAAAATGAAGGAATAACGGATACTAACCCTATCACGCCCCAGATCCGGAATTGATATAAAGCTTAACAATCCACCGCACACTTGGAAATAAATCTCCAGCATGCAAGGCGTTATATGTAGAGCAATTTCACATAATTATTAAGATAAAGAGCCAGCTTCTATCCAACTCTTGCTTATGTCTCGATCTTTGAAACAGAAAAAACAATAACAGAGTTTTTATGAGCCTTCACTCAGTAACATTAAGCATAAATTAGTGGATCAAGCAAGTGAAGATTTATAAAACTTTTTATGAAACAATGCATATCATTAATGAAAAACCAAAAACTTCAGTTCACAACTTCACATATCATTGATATACTAATACTTATAAATTTCAAGATATCTTTAACTAATACTCAAAACTTTTCATACAATATCTTTCATGTCATTGTATTCAAAATTTTTAAATCATCAATCAATAATTTTCATGTCATCTTATTACTAATACTCTACAGTCATAAACTACGGTCACATTTATCCTTATGACAAGGTTAGAGACTACATTTAATCCTGTGGATGGGGGTGCATCCTCCACATATATCCCCTATGGAGGTAGGTTCGGGTATTAGTCATCAGCCATTACATAGCGGACTGCGAGCTATATATTTTAAATCATATTTTATTATCAATAATTCTCGAATAGATATTTATAATCAAGTAATTTACACAAATATTCTAATTTATTATCAAAAGACCTCGATTGAGCCTATTTATAAAGAAATTTCCTAAGCTTCCACTCTTCATAAGATTCTAATTTCCTAAAACCAATAAACTTCTCAATTCTTGTAGGATATGATTTCTTCAAGAAAACAAAAGAGATAAATATCCATTAAATATTTAAAAATAGATTCTTGATTCAAAACTAACTTCTAAGTCATTTAATATAATTTTGAAATATAAAAATTCGGATAACAACACTAAAAATCATCCTTATCTCAATCAATGGCATTTTCATAATTTATCAAAAATTTGTCAACTATGATATACGTTCATAAAATTACTTCTAACTTCCTCAATTGACCTTCGATTCGAGTGATTCAAGATGTGTTAGAAAACTAACTCAATACCGAACATCATGAATATAGATTCAATTTAAAATTCTTATTATATTATTTTTTATATATTTTTTAAACTCAATCCAGTCAAATTATATCTTAATTTAAAGTAAGCTAGCCAAAAGGTTTGAGTCTTACAAACCCCTTTGAAAACCCAAAAGAATTACTTACAAGAATGCATGCAGACTTTCATAAAATGAAGCCCCTTGGATGAGAATATTCTGGATTTATGAAACTAGCAAACTTACTGTGCAATGCATGCTAAACTTGGGACTTACAAAAAGATATTTTTAAAATAGAAAATAGCTTTTTTTTTAAAGATGAAAAAGTAAAATAGAACTACAAAAAATGCATTGAAACATACTGTGATATAAAATAAAGATATAAACATGATACAAGAAAAATAACCAGTAAATACAGATAATCAGAAATGAAACAAAAAATATATTTTTTCACTGCCATTGACATTATAGTGCTTGTAGTGGATTCTATGTCAGATTCCATGATCCCTAATTTTGCACTTTCTGTTAGAGGCCTTTAACAATGAGGCACTCTTATAGATATCCTTAATAAATTTTTTGTAACAAATTAGAATATCATATTATGTCCATTATTTCCTTGTTGTCTCTCTTAGTTGTCAGATATTAATAGTAGAAGGCTGCTTTGCTCAGAAAGAACTCAAGAATATAAAAACTGGTGCTGTGGACCATGTTTCGGATGTAAAGATGGGGATGAATCTGTTTCCAAATGGGAATATCTTTTAGAGATTGTAAAGGTATTTTAAAAATTAATTGAAGGACATTTGGTTACAAAAGTGGATAGATGGAACTCCCACAAGAATTGTTTTACAATATAAGACTCCCTTTTTATAAAAGAGTATTGATAAGGCCACTTTGACTAGTATAGTCAATATTAGAATGACTTGAGATTGGAAAATAATTTTAGCCAGGGATGGGCTGTTCACCGTTGTTCCCCAACCAAATCCAGCATTTTAGAGGGTCAGCCACAGTAAAGTAGTTTGAGAATATTTTGATTTCTTTTTTGTTAGGATTGCTATTTGTTAATCCCGCTGTGTTATATGGAAGTAATGTTATGAAGTTTCAAAGAAATAATGATTTTGTTTTGTCCTGTTTAGTGTCTGTTACTATTCTCCACATCTCTTCCCCAAGCATTTATTTCTTTCTCTAGTCCAGCTGCTTTCTTTTGACACCTGTGTTATCATTTTTATCAAGCCAGAACTGAAATTATATCAGCACAATACAATTTAATTTCCTGCCTTCATATTAAAGTGCTGCATCTATCAGAGCATCCAAGATTCTTTGGCAGAGGGCTAGACCATGTTATGTCATGGCGATGAGCACTGGTCATGTTAATGATTTCAAAGCCATGAGAGCATCTTGAGAACAAAGATCTTGACATAATGTGTTTAGGGAAATATGATAGACCTTAAAAACGAATACCCTGTAGAAGGACGGCATGGACTAGAAGATTAATGATGTCATATAAATAGTAAGGTCCTTTATGCAAAATAAATCAGATGCTCTGTTCATCATAGACAGTTATGGTTAAACAAAAACACATGATGCTAGGTGAAGGCCCCATGTCTCAGAGTATAAACTGTTGAATTTTAAAGATGGGGCAACAATTTAACGATTTCATTAGAAGTTCATTGTATACATTGGTTTTGGAACTTGTGGGCAGCAGTTAAAATATATTATTATTTTCGGAACAAGTATGGGTCTTATGGCAGCATAGGACAAGCCACAGGCTTTGATGTGTGGGAGAGGGAATTATGCCTATTAAGTGCTGGACAATGGACTGTTGCTTTCATTTTCCATGGATGGCAGATTGATATTTTTCCAATTGGAGGAAATATGGCGCTTGTTCAAATCAGGTGGCAGGAGCTGATTGTAAAGTTAATCATCCACCTCCTTGATGGGTTGGCTAGCTAAGCAGGATTCTTTTAGTGGCATCAACTTTCAGAAGCATGAAAAGTTCAACTTGTTTCTGCAAAGTTGAGAGAAGCTGCGCTATTGTGGTGGATGAGACAAGACAAACTCACAGATGGGATCATATATTTCTAGGTGATGGTAGATGGGTGGTATGTTGAAACAACTATACCTTAGATTCCAAATTTGCCACAAGGATGGGTTAGTTTTCTTCTGTTCTTTTGGGTCTCTGACGCATGTTCTGCATATCTCTTCATATATTCTTTTTCACCTTGTTTCTTCTCCTTCAGAACTTCTGTTAGCGCAGGCCTTTTCTCTCTGTAAAGAATGTTAACATGGTGTAATTTAATTTGAAGCCTTAGTGCTGAAGAGTTGCATCAGATGCCAACCTTCAAAATTTAAATGGGTCAATGTTAGTTCTGTTACTCTCATTTCAGCCTTTGCATGGTTGTTTTTCAGTGAACGGTGACTTGTGCAAGATATTTCCTTGACTTTGCTAGTTATTTTTGTGCATGATTCAATTTCTCCCCCAATTGGGCTCTAGACTGCTTCCTTCTCGCACCTTCTTTGTTTCTCTATTTCCACCATTATTTTTTGTTCATTACTTATTGTTATATATTTAGTAATGATCACAAAGTTTAGTTTCCTGCCAATCATGACCACATTTAGACATTTCCATAAAGCAATGTTGTTTTGATTGATGAAAGGATGAAAGTCTTGTGAATTTTATTCATTATTTTCTTAATAGGACAGTCTCATCGGAGAAATGAGGAGTAGATAATTCATTGCTTTCTCCTTCATATTTAAGCAAATGATCTTGAGGTTTCTGTCCTGAAGTTCATCTCAATGCCCATTAGTTACTGACTCCCTCATCTCATTGGTTGAATATCTGATATTGGGTGTTTAAGATTCTTGGCTGAGTGAGAAGTCACACAAGCTGGCCAAATTTGGGGCTTTGGAGATTTGTATGTTCATAGATATACATTCCTTATGTGTTATTTGAAACAGTAATGACTAGATTCTTCTTCAGATCATGTTGAGTTCATTACTAAATCAGGTGTCATGTCTTATGTGGCATACATGCTTGTCCAACACATCAGATAATCCCTTTCACTAGAAGAAAATTGTAGGATGATTAGCATTTGATATTTTCACATGATTCTTCCTTGTGTGTGGAGTGTATATGCCATGCTTCAAAGTACTCTACAGGATGTGCTTCCTCCAGTATGCATAGAAATTTTGAGGTTACCGATTCTGACGCAAATCCATCAGTATCAAAATTTGCTCACGTAAAAGCTCTCAAATGCATTTTGTAAAACTAATTTCTGGTGTTCTTTCATTTCTTTATTTCTTAAAGTAATATATTATCTAATTTATTTAGGGATTGATTTTATGTTAAGAAAACTCTATGATAGTTTGATTTTAATCAGGAATACATGGTTTCTTTTATTATGTGTGTTAGTTTAATATTTCTTGGCTTAATACAAGATTCTTTCTCTAGAAAAGAGATGGGTTGCTTAGTTCTCTGACTTGGTGGATTCAAGATTTCTCTGCCTCAGCGGATCCTAGAATCTCTTTCTTCTTCCTTAGGGACTTTCTTCCTCCTTTTTTTCCTGTATTTTTGCCTTATCTATTTGTTGCCTTCTTTATATGATTTCATAAATATACTATTATCTAATTCACTATTTTTTACTAACTCCAGTGTACTGGTTCTTGTTGGAAGTTTCCTGTGATTCATGGTTGTGTCTTAGTTCCCAAAGTATTTTCTCTTCACAGTTGCCAATCGCATCAGTTTTGAGATCAAGCGTGTTTAGATATTATTTCAAGTGATATGACTTGCAAAATATTGAGTAAAACTTCATCGACCAAAGCTGTCATAACTTTTTAACAAATTGGGTGGAAATAAAGTGCTCCTAGATTTGAATGTTTGATGTGCTTGTTTTTAGCAAACTCTGAGTTTAGTCTGTATGGTTCACATTGCTATGATAAGTTTTTTCTTGCTATGGATTTACCTTGTTTTTTGAAACGAAAGAAAGAAAAAATAGAGAAGAAACAAAAACGGACAGGAATCTGTCTTTGTATTTTGTAGAATTTTCTTTTTTCCTTTTTCAAAATAATATATGTTCCCGTATCACATTTTAGTTTTAGTTTTAACCTTAACTGGATTGACAGTTCTAATTCAAGATACTTCTGAAGAAGCTTTGAGAAAGAATAAAAGCAATTGGGCTGGTTTTTTGATTTTTGCTGTTGACATGTTGATTTACTTTATTATTCTTTTTTGTTTTCCATTTCCTTAGCTGAATTTAATATTTAAGGTAATTTTACCTTGGGTAAACATTTATTTTATGATGTCAACCAAGACTGAGCTGCCATGTTTTGCCTTTGGACTACAGCTTCCTGATTATCATATATAATTTAGCGACTCCGATTTCCTCTTTGAGGCATAGCATAAGAGTTTGATGCAAGATCGGTAACAATATCTGCTTAAGAATATTCACTTGCTGGATTCCTTTTTCCAGGGTCAGTTTCGTGGACGACCTGAGATTGCTCCTGACCAGAGGGAGAAATTTCTGCAAAAATTGCAACAAGTGCAGCAACAAGGCCATAGCAACCTTCTTGGTGTTCCACACATTCCTGGGGCAAATCACAAGCAATTATCTACACAACAGCAAAATGCACTTCTCCCACAGGTCCTTCTCTTCTTTAACACAAAACTTGTCAAATCTTTTGTTTTCATGAAAATCATATCTTTGTTCTTATTATTTACATAATAAGAGGAGGCTATGAGACTGGCTTTAGAATTTTTTTTAAGAATTAGTTATTTACTGAAATACCTTTTCTGTTTTTGAGAAGGTTTTCATGGTTTTAAATGATAGCAGTCTCAGAATGCATAAATTTGGTCTTGGAAAGTTAATATAGTACTGTCACCATTTTTTGACTCTGTATCTTCCTTTGTGTAATTTTTCTCATAAGGTAAACTAGCCCTGAATAAATGGGTCAAACTATTCCTAATCAACTTTAGTTCAAAGTAAATTAGTTCACTTGTTGGGTGGAATAGTTTGCTACAGGTTAACAGGAAAAAATGCATTGCCACCAGGAAAATGTGGATTGATAGAAGGATTTTTGGCAATGGCTAGAATAAGCAATTTAAAAGGGCCCTATTTCATCTAAAACTTTATTCCTAATACAGAAGAAGTATGCAGTGGGAATGCAGTAGGAATACTTTCCAGAAATTCTTGAATTTATGCTTGATTCTTTCCTTTGCAGAGTGATACTCTGCATTATGTTCTGATAAATAATTTGGCTAATGGCCTATTAGTAGATAGTGAGAAAGTAAGCAAGGGTTCTCACATCTTCATGGATAGGTATGGATAAAGAAGCTAGTCCAAAAAAATAAAAATAAAAATAAATATGAATATAAAATAAAAAAATAAAATTTATTTAGCAACGTGAAATATAGGGTCATTAACAGAAAAATTAATGGAACCAACAAATACAATGACTAGAAGAAGAATTGACATAGTTTGCTTGCAGGAGACTAAGTGGATAGGAGAAAAGGTAAAAGAAGTTCATTGTTTTAAACTTTGATACACAAGTAAATATAGAAATAAAAATGGTGTATAAATTATTATACATAAGAGTTTAAAAGATGATATTGTAGATATTAAGAGGATAGAAAATAGAATAATTTGGATTAAATTGGTATTAGATGAAGAGTCAATTAATATTATTAGTGTTTATGCTTAGGTTTAGATAATGCTACAAGCAAAATTTTTGGAAAGATATGGATGAACTAATTCAAGATTTCTAGCGGGAAAAAAATATTTATAATAGGAGAATTGAATAGACATTGGAAAATCTAATATAGATTTTGAAAGAGTATATGGAGATTATGGATTTGGAAATAGAAATGAAGAAGAAAATGCCATTTTAGAGTTTGCAGTGACTTATGATTTAATATTAGCCAATACATATTTTTAAAAGGACTTTCATCTAATAACTTTTAAAAGTAAATATAATGCTAGCCAAATAGATTTCTTTCTTACTATAAAGATTGTTTGGGTTTTGTTGTAAAGATTGTAAGATTATGCTGGAAGAGAGTTTAACCATGTAATGTAGATTGATGGTTATGGATGTATGTATTTGAAAATAGAAGAGAAGAGAGAAAAAGTATAAGAATCTGAGGATTAGATGGTGGAATTTGAAGGAGAAAAAATTAATAGCTTTTAAGGATATAATGATGAAGAAAAATAGTGTAGATAGAGAAATTAATACCGTATGGGAAGAGATGACTAATAGTATTAGAAAAATAGCTATTAGAGGTATTAGGAGAGTCAAAAAGGAAAAGGACCATGTGATAAGAAAACTTGATGATGGAATGAGAAAGTTTAATTAATTGTTAAGGCTAAAAGAAAGTACTATAAACTACCTAAATGTAATAAAGAAGCATATGACAACCATGAGATAGCTAAGAAAGAAGTTAAAAAGGTAGTAAGGGAGGCTAGATGTAAGAATTATGAAGAATTATATTGGAAGTTAGAAACTAAAGTTGGAGAGCGATATATATAGAAATGTAAGACTAGGAGAAAGAAAAACTAGAGATATGATTTAGATCAAATGCATTAAAGATAACGATCAAAAAGTTTTGGTTAAGGCGGACGAGATTAAAGAACGATAGAGAAGTTATTTTAGTAAATTATTAAATAAAAATTATGTAGATAATTTAGGATGCCCTATTAGTTCTATTGAAGATAGAATTATGATGTATACTCATAGAATTAGAATATTTGAATTAAAAGATGCTGTGAGAAAGATGAAAATAGGAGCAATAGGATTTAATAAGATTCCTATCGAAGTTTAGAAATGTTTAGGTAATGTTGGTGTAACTTGGATAATAAATTTATTTAATAATATTTTAGAGACTAAGAAAATGTCTGATAAACGAATGAAGAGTATTATAATACTAATTTATAAGAATCAAGGAGATATTTAAAATTGCTTTAATTATTATAGTATCAAGCTCACGAGTCATGCTATGAAACTTTGGGAGAGGATAATTGAGCATAAATTAAGATGTATTACAAAAAGATCAAAAAATCAATTTGGTTTTATGCCAAGAAGGTCGACCATAGAGGCTATAATCCTCTTCACACTTTGTTTGGGAATTAGAGGAGAAAGGAAAGGAAGGGTTTTTAAAGTAAAGAAAGTAAAGGAAAGAAAGGTAAAGGTGGGGTTGAAACCCTTCGATTGTTTGGAAGTCTCATAAAATATAGCAGGGAAAGGAGGGTTTTGTACGTTACCTTTGTTTAGTTAAATGAAGAAAAATAAACCTTTGCAAACATTTCGATTGGGGGGGGTGGGGTTAAAAATTATTACTGGAGTTTGGAAGGATATTGGGAACCCTCCTAATTCCTTTTTTTCCTTATAAAACTCCTAAACAGGAGAATCCCAATATCTGTCATTTACTTTCCTCATCGAAACTCCTCTTCCAAACAAGCCTTTAGAAGGTTAATGGAGAAGTATAGAGAAGAAGGCAAGATCTTCATAGATTTTTATTAATTTAGAGAAAGCATATGTTAGAGTTTCTAAAAAAATTATTATGGTGGATATTAGAAAAGTACTCGTTAGATATATTAATATAATAAAAGACGTGTATAATGAAGTAATTACCAACGTAAGAATTACAAGCGATAATACTAGTGAATTTCCTGCTATAGTAGGTTTACATTAGGGATCTGCTCTTAATCTTTTATCTTTTTATTTTAATTATGGATAAGCTTATAGTCATATTTAGGATGATATTTTATGGTGCATGTTATTTGTATATGATAGAGTACTAATGGATTAAATTAAGGTTAAGATAAATCATAAGTTAGAATTATGGAGAAATGCATTAGAATCTAAAGGTTTTAGGTTAAGTAGAACAAAGATAAAATATATGAAATATAATTTTGGTATAATTAGATGTAAAGATGAATGTAGAATAAAAATTGAGGATCATGAAGTTTTTAAAAGTGATTATTTTCGATATTTAAGATCAGTTCTTAAAAAAGGAGAGACTTAGAATGATGTTGTCCATAGGATTAAAGCAGATTGAATGAAATGGAGAAACGCAACTAAAATATTTTGTGAATATAGAGTACCTATCAAGTTGAAGGCGAAATTTTATAAGATGACCATAAGATCACTATGCTTTATGGTACAGAATGTTGGACAGTTTAAAATTATATGTACACAAGGTGAATGTAGCTGAAATAAAAATGTTGAGATGGATGTGTAGTAACATAAGAAAAGATAGATTAAGAAATGAAGTTATTCATAAAAAGATGGAGATAGCACCAATTAAGAATAAATTAAAGGAAAGATGACTTAGATGGTTGGGACATGTACAACGTAAACCTAGAGATGTAGCTATGCAGAGGAGTTATTTGATAAATATAGAAGGAAAAAGAGGTAGAGATGGATAAAAAATTATATGGAAGGAAATGATAAAGAAAGATTTAAATGTTTTACATTTTATAGAAAATAAGAATCAAAACTGAGCAGAATGAAGGAAAAGGATTCATATAGATGGATAAAAAATTATATGGAAGGAAATGATAAAGAAAGATTTAAAAGTTTTACATTTTATAGAAAATAAGAATCAAAACTGAGCAGAATGAAGGAAAAGGATTCATATAGCTGATCCTAACTAGTTTGTGATTGAGGCTTTGCTGTGGTAGTAGCAGCAGCAGCATTTCATGATTACATGATATAGTCACATAAGACTCTTATTCTGGAAATGAGCTAAATTCTATCTGCGCTGCTAGTGGTGGTGTTCTGGCTATAGTTTGATGTTCTTTCCTCCATTTTTCCTTTTACCTAAGCAATTTACAAATCTATAAGAAGTTTTTACATCCTTTATGCTATCGCTTTTCTGTTACTGTTTAATTATTTGAATTCTTTTTGAGCTATAGTGAATTTTCTGAATTTTTCTTTATTCTAAATTTATGCCCCTAGTGGACTTGTTCTGAAATGCTAAACTTGTGGATTTGGTTGGCAGGGGTAGTGCCATGACTATTGTCATCGTAAGGGCCAATTTTATAACTCAATTTATGTAAATGATGTTAGGCCAATTCTAGTTATGCAGTTCATGAATTATTTAATGGCATCAAGATCCCTTTATACTATGAAGTAGGCCTTAGGGCTTATTTGATGTGGTTATGGATATGAAAGATGAGCATCATACTTAGTGCTTATGCCTTATGTTTTGGCATATTCATGTGGATAGGCACTTTGGAGTAACACCATCTTGTTATTTGCTCTTTCATTGGAACCTAAATTATTATATATCATGTTTATAAGCAAGGTTTTAAATCTTGTAGGACAGGGCCATCCTGTTTTTTTCATGAAACGGAACGTGCCGCTGTCCCGTCTTATTCCAACACTTAAGACAGGGGGTATCCCAAGTCGCCCCGATTGTAATACGAGGACGATGGTGGGATGGTCTCGTCTTGACACTTGGGGTAGTAACCTGTCTCGATGTCCCACAGGATGTTCTACTGGGTCCTAAAACCTTATTTATAAGGTCAAAGAAAATGGTTCTAACTGGAGCTTAATATAATGTCTATACTTGGGGCGGTAACCTGTCCCATGTCCCACAGGATGTCCCACTGGGTCCTAAGACCCTGTTTATAAGGCTAAAGAAAGTGGCTCTAACTGAAGCCTAATATAATGTCTCTCTTCTCAACACTTCAGCAGATCAACTCCACTGTTTGATGAAGGAAACTATCAAACCTTACAAAAGATGAAAACCTAGAAGTCTGAAGAAATTAGAATCTGAAGAAATTAGAATTGTATCTTATACACTAAATTGTTAACAGATATTTATTGTTGAATAGTTTAGCTGAAAATATTTGATGCATTATTTTATTTCCATCAATTGATGATTTTTTTCTCTTTTTCATGAGTTTCTGTTTATAAATGTAAGTTGATGCATAAATAGGTAGACTAGGTTAAGATGGACCAGTTCTGAGGGCAAATTTGATTGGCTGAGATTTGATGATTTTTAAGTTATCAAACAAGAAAATTAAAATCATTAGATGTGATTTACAAAATCTAAACTACTGAATGAACAACCATTTTCGAGATCATATGCCTATGCATCATGCAAAGTTTGAAATATCAAGTTATGTGAGTGTATTGATTGGAGGTGGGTGCAGTATGTGTTCTATTGAGGTTTGTGCTGACAAAAGGAGCATCACTATGTGCATATATATGGCTACCATTCCTTGCTACTGGTTTTTTTGGCCTTTAGAACCTGATTTCTCTCGTTTTATTATTTTACTTGAGTAATGTTGCAAGAAATAACATAGGGAGTATTGATTTAAGTGCCTGAATTATGTTTTTCTTTATGTGCTGATGTCAATGACATTCATGTTTATCCTATAAAATCACATAGCTTGGAATCAAAAATACATTTTAAAACCTGTACATGTTAAAATTAGCAATTGAAATGCTGTTAGTTAGTAAATATAATCGAATTTAGATGAGGCAAAACTGAATAAAAAAAATTTCAGGTGACGTAATTACATATAGAATTTCATGTACTTGATGTTCAATTTTGGAATTCTTTGTTTTAAGTTCTAAAGTTCTGAATCTGGTTAAAAGTCCAATATAAATTTAGCCAAAATGAACTACAGAGTCTATTTTACTTTGGCAGGAAGTATAGTATAATAAATTTACAAGGTTTCATATTAGGGTTCGTGCTTATTTAAGCAGCAGGAGTAATAGAGGGTTGCCATAGGTATATTACAATACAGTTGTGTTCCATTATTGACTAGTTCTAGAGACCTCAAAAAGGAAATCAAGTAGGTAACAAAAAGAGGAGGAAAATTGTCCACCAAGTACATGGTCCTCTTTATGACAAGCAGACCGTATGTAGGGTTCTAGCTTGCTATCAAAATATTTTAAAGGTTGCTATCATGTGTATTAAATTGGGTAGGAACAATAGAACTTACTATGTAGACAAATACTTTTGCATGGAGTTCATGAAAAGCAAATTTAAAGTTGTCCAAGTAAACCAACACCCGTCATAGATTTCTTTTGGGTTCCGAATAATAATCACAGAATAACTTAGGGTTTGACTATCTTGGATCACACACGTTTGACTTGGTAATCACCTTAAGTGATGAGAGGCTGATTTATTTATCTTTTTTTTCTAGCATTTTCTAATCATGTTTACTTAGGAGAAATGCCTCCTTTTAGATTAGGAATCGATCTTTCGAGTACAAATAGCATAAGTTCTTTTAAGGAGACACTTCATGTAAGATAAAACTAAATTTTGTCCTATTGTATAAATGATCGATGAAAATTCTTATGTTAACAAGATCTCTTTCCTGTAAGCATGGTTCCAAATCCCAAACATCCTATGGAATGTCGGAATGAGATGCTATCTCAAGTGTCAGGCGGGACTCTCTCGCCATCGTATTAGTGTTCCAATCGGCACGTCTTAGGACATCTCTTGTTTCAAGTGTCACATGAGGCGGGACAGTGAAGCATTTTGTTCCATGGAAAAATCAGGACTGCTTGGTCCTGTGGGAATTAAAACCTTGGTTGTAAGGACTTTGATATCTATTAAGAAGATAATTTCTACCTAACTTAGATTAGATTCTTCAATATTATCTCCCTTTCAACTTGATTTGTTGTTTCTTTGCTTTGAATGAAATTTAAACAAAAGAAAGGCTGTTCTAGCCCCAAACTTGAAATTTTAAGGTCAAATTCTGCAAAGCTTGACATAAGATTCTCACAGGGCCAACCTTTTCTTGTTTGCACCTTCAAATGCTAGAGAACATGCCTTTTTCCCCTTTGAAAACCACTCTCAGGTGTTACTAGGTGGTACTGTTTAGTTTGGCATTGGTTTGACCTTGATACATGGAAATCGACCTTTGTCTACTTGATTTAGTCTATTCAAGTGGTTCTGCCACTATTTGCTGGAAACAACCCACTCAGCCACCCCCATGTGCCTTGTACTGTTTTAGGGTCAGGTTGGTACGATATGTAGCAAGCAATACATACTATATTGGCTAGTTATTCAAACCTAGACATCATTCCAAAATGGATAATATTAATATTGTTAATGTGCTACATTGTATTTTGCTGAAGTTAATGTAGGTCTGGACAACCTCCAACTATTGCGAGGAACAATCTCTTCGCAAATGGATGGTAAAACTCTTTCCTGATCATTACTTGACCGTCACCCACCTTTTGACACTCTAATTTGTCCAAGTTTTTCCTAAAACCTTTTAGGACGAATTTCCTCTATTTCCACATTGTTAAGATTCTAGAGTCCTTATTTGAGTTCCAATTCACCCTTGACCTTGCCTAGAAGCTCCTCAACCATGTCTGAGGCTACCCCCTATCTTCCCTCAATCCAATTTGGCCTAATTACACCAAAAAGTCATGGTATCAATTTTTACTGTATTTAATAAAGATTTTCCTTATTTTTCCAAATTAGGCCACAACCTTGTTCTTCTCTCCCCAATTTTTTCCCCTAACCTTGTCCTATCGTTCGCTAGCCTAAACCCTTGGCCATGCATAAAATTCTCCTAAATACAATTAAGAGATCTACCCTTCTGAGGTCGCACTTAACCCATGCCATCAAAAGAATTTTACTGAACATTCTTTATTTCATCATGTTCTTTATTCCCTTCAATCAATTCTATCAAATCCTAGCCTAAATTCCATCAATCACTCTCCATTTAGTCATATCCATAACTATCTTAGGTGATATCAGGATCACAAATTCTATAAATATCAAAGTGTGCCAATGCTATTCACCAGCCCTAAGCACCCGTAATTGCACTCCCTTATTGTCACATGCTCTCTCCTTGTTACCACACCTAGAATAATGCCACTTGTCAGACTCTCCTACCACCTTTGTTCTTTTAGAATCACTTTATAACTAACTAGAAACCTTTCTTCTTTCCTTGTGCCAAGTGTCCTCAAATATATACTACATTTTAAGTTGGTTCCCTTGCAGCCTATTTCATTCCCTAGTAAGACAAAAAGAAATATTTCTGCATAACAACCTAGCCATCTTTCCTAGTCTAGATTCATGGCATCCATTGGTTCAATTGAATATTTGGTGTTTAGCCTTGACATCTCTTTAATTCCTAAAAACCCTTCACTAGAACCCGTAGATAGGGATCCGCATCGAGCAGGTTAGGCTAGGTTAGGTTAGGCTTAGCTCAAGTTATTGGACATGTGGCCCAGGTTCCATCCATCCCATACCGAACTCAACATGTGTAGATCCAATTTTGGCTGAAGAAGTTAGCAAGTGAGATTGGGTTGAAATCATGATGGTCCAAATTAATAACAAGTCAAAATTTTAAAAAAAAAATCACCTTTATTCCCCATCTACAGTTGTGTTTGTAATCCCAGATCTTAGTTAGAAATAATAATTCCTTCAATGATTAGTAACTTATATGATGGATCATTTTTGTATTACTTTGTTTTGCTCCGACAGAATCTATTGGCAAGTGTGATCTTTGACATGTTTTGTGTTGAAGGCAAACTAGTTCACTTCTTCCAAGGGACCAGTGAGCCAATTCAAGATTGAGCAGTGACATGAGACCTCTTCTCCTTGTTGATAGTGGATGCAATTTTACTATATAGTTTAATATATGTCAAATATATATGTGCATGCTAAATATATGTGCATGCCATATAAGGATCAGGTTGGGTTGGGCTGGGTTTGGCAATCATTCATGAGTCATTGGCCTTAGCTCAACCTGATTTTAATTAGGCCAAAAAGTTTATGACCTGAGCTTTGCCCAGCCCTAAGAAATCATTCCTATAGTGTGGGCTATGTCAAGCGGGCCATGGCTGGCTTGGCCAAATGTGCATCCGTACCCTTAGATCTGTGATATATTTTATGAAATGCCCCTTTCTCGACCCTCAAATCTACTTCGAATTCCCCTTTTCTCATCACTCATTCTAGCCATCCGCTAAAGCAAAGCACACCTCTCCCCTCTATTTAGCCATCCATTTCATCAATTCTAGTGACCTAGCCTTTAACCCTTCACAAATCACAGAATTATAGCCCCCTTTAAGTTCTTAGATCCATGGAAGACTCTAGAATCCCTCATCCTAGCCATCTATCCTACCATATCCTATTCTCTCTATAAGTAGGCACTAATCCTAAAAGAGAAAAAGGTGAGGAAATTAATTTCATAACGAAACTATGCCAAAATTTAGAGTAAGGGTAGCAACGAGTTTGGTTGGGTTGGGTCAAGTAATAACAACATATGAAATTTTGACCCATACTCGACCTGACCTGACTTGACATTGGGTCAAGACCTCTTGCCTCATGCCTCTGCATGGGTCATTTTGGGTCACTTTGACCTTAACCTAATCTATTTTGTAAGACAATCCCTAATAAATATAAACCAACATCCAATTTATATAATTTGTACTAATTAATTTTCAAAATGATTTAAGTAACTAGTATCAAGAAACAAAAAGACTAAGCATATAAAAAAAATTTATCTAAGATCATGACTCCACCAAACCTAAACTATTTCGACTCAAGTAAAACTCTATCCTCATGATCCAAGTCAAGTCAAAGCTTTGACCCATACTTGATCCATTTAAAGTTTGGGTTAGAATATTTATCCCATAACGGACCCTTACTTTTAAGAACTCTTGACCCTAACCTGACCAAAATAGGGTTGTGTGTCAATTTTTGACACTCCTAATTTGGAGTGGACCCTAGGATCCCTTCTCCCATCCAATTTCAATTTTTACTCAAGCCATCAAAAGAAACTGTAATCCGATACTTCAAGAGCTCATCAAACCATCAAGCTAGGAGAAGGCCTACCCTTAACCCCTTAGTTGGGGTTCGCTATAAGTAGAGGCATGGAACTTTGGAGAAGAGTAGAGGAAATGGCTAAGAAGAACATTGGAGAACTACAGATCACACTTAGTATGTATACGTATGTATAGATGTATGTAATGTGGTATGATGTAGTGTGGTGTGGTGGGGTGAGGTGCAAGTTTTGATGCATGTGTGGATGTGGGTGGCTGGCATAGAAGTAGGTTATGGGTGGCAAATGATGGTAAAAATGCTTGTTCTCAGCTCTAAAAAATGCTCGATTCAAAACTAAAATGAACCAAGCTTGAGCCAGCAATATAGGCTTGAAATTAATTTCAAGCTGAGCTAATTTCAATCCGAGCCAAAAATAGACCTGGCTTGATTAGGCTCAATTCTAAGTAGGCTCAAAATATTTGTTCTATTGGATCTTAGAGCCAATGGTCTTATGTTTGTTTCAAGCAATGAGCGTTTGTTTATTTTTCAAAACCATTTAGTGTTAATTAAGATGTGAACCAAGCTTGAAATCAAGCTTCAGTTCAAGCTTGAACTGAGCTCGGCTCAAGCTTGAGTCGATTTTTAGCTTGATTGAGGATTTTCAATCTGATCAATTAAGCTTATGCTTGGTTTGGTTCAAAATTAAGCTTGAATAGAGCTCAGAATAGCTGTAAACAAATTTTGCTTGATTTCAAACTCAGAATTTGTTTCATCCCAAGCTTGATCAGACCCAGCTCGACCAATCTTGGCTTGATTACACCTGTAAGTAGGGCTTGTGCCATGCAGACATGTCGATTTGATTGCGTGGCTGCTGGTGTTGCTAAATCCATCTTTGATATGTGCCTCAGGGCCAGATGACCAACTGCACACATCTTCTCACATTTATGGACACCCTTATATTTGATAAGTACTCCCCTTGGTTCACCTTTTAACCCTCATTTGGGTATGCCTTTATTTATTTGTGCAGTGGGTTTTTATATTTTCTGCCATCCATCAAGCTTGTTAAATGGGAAATCATACTACTGTTTTTGATTTTCTAATTATCACATATTCATTAAGGTTGAGTGAGTTTTATGAGTTAGACACCATGCCAAGGTGAGCCAACAGTGATATACAATAAATCTAGAAAGCACAACCAGGTTTTCTTGACAACATTGAGTGAGACTACTTTAATTGAATTTAGTTTTGACTTAATATTTGAAATCAAGAAAGTGGAATGCATGCTTCTTGTTGAAAGCATTCCATTAAAAATTGTGGGATAGGGGATTATGTACAAATCGGCTTCAACTTCTGAGTTCCATAAATATGGTTCATACTTAGTGATTTTGGACATGTCTAATGACAGAAAATGTTATCTTGGCTGGGGCTGAGGTTTGGTGTCAACAAAAATTTTAGACAGGAACTGTTGGACTCATAATTAAATGGGTTCAAATGATGTTTTATTTGTCAATGTTACATCCTCAATGTGGTGTAGACTGCTGATCATACATGTAATGTCCATTGTGTTCTATTTTATTCTTCTACTTGGACTTTCCACATTGTTTTTTTGGTGATATTGCAATTTTATTCAAGCAATAGTAAATGAATGTTGTTTCATGTGACTTTGGGATAAGTTATCTAATGAGATTTTCTAGTTCAGTGGGTCTCCAATCCCATTTATTGGGTTAGAAGGGGCTAAGCTTCTATGCTAATTTTTTTTTGTTATGGTATTGCGGACTTTTCTTCAGTTTTTCTCTTTCATAGGCAATGATTTCAGTATTGCTTCAGATTGCCTTCTAAATACTAATATTTTGATGAAAACTATATCATTCTTAAGCATATTTTTCCCCCTAATGCAATCAGTTTCTTACTGTCTGAGCTCTTTTGGTACCTGTATTTGAGAAAGAATTAGTTTAACCGAAATGCCCTTTCCATATGTTGAGACCTTAGGAGTAGTTTTACATGCAAAAAAATATGCCTGCTTCAGTATCTTCCTGGAAACTCTTTATGCATCCAATTCCTAAGCACTACTATCTATCTTTTTAAAAGGTCCACTTTTAAAGCCCCCAACCTGTTTCCACTCTTGATTCAGGTAACCAAGGCCGACTGTTTATTGTATGAAGAGTTCACACACGCATGCATGCGTGCACGCACCCACACGTACCACTCAAGTCTCTGGATGATGGTTTCATAAGACTTTCCATGATCTTGTTTTTCATAGTTAAGTTGAAATCTTGTTTACTTAACAAAAGGATTAGGCTGTGACTGTGCTACTCATTGCTTTGACTATTGCAATGATATTGTCATTTGACTGCCACTGAACATGTTTAGGTTGCTCAGAAATATTTCTTTGAGGTCATTCTGTCAAGTGTCAACTTTTGCTGGTTGGTTGTGAATTTAAGCCATAGGTTGCTTGACAACATCTATGGTGATGTCATCCTCAACATTTGAAGATCCATGGCCACCTTAATATTTTCTCTTTGATTACGCTGAAAGCAGGAAAATTCTCTATGGACATCCTAATATTGTGGTTACATGACACCAACAAACAGAGAAAAATCTTAGGTTGGATATTGCTACATTGTCTTTTAAAACCTTTTCACAGAAACTTATATCCTGGTTGTAGGGTATATTTTTGGTAACTCTGCCAATTTACTTACTAAAAAGGTTGTATTTAGGGAGAGACTAGAATTGCGTTTTGTTAGTATGGTTCAAGAAGTTGATTTCTGAAAGAACATGGTGCTTAAGTCTTCATTCATAAAATGCATTTACCGCTCTAAACTCTTATGTTGATTGAATAACATTTTTAAATCAGTTACCTTAATGATGTATTGTGGAACGCTGACTGAGAAATTTTCTTTGCAGCTTAATTCTCAAAGCTCTTCAATTTCACCTCAGGTAGGTGTAGGACTTGGAATTCAGGGGCCAGGCCTTGCTTCTGTTGCATCAGCCTCACAACAGCAGGCAACTCCAATTCTGCAACAATCCTCCCCACATCCCCTGATTTCGACTGGACCAAAAGATGGAGGTATGTTTATTATTCTTTTTATGAATTTGTTGATTACCACAATTAATTACCAACCATTTTTCATTTTGTAATGCAGATGCTGGACTCGTGAAAGTAGAAGACCAGAGCCAGCAGAATTTGTCTGATGATCTGAATGTTGAAACTGCTACAAGTTCTGGTTTCAGCAAGACTGTTAATGATGAGGAGTTGAAGACACCATACATGGTAGATACTCGCCAATTTAATATATAGTCTTTGTTCCGTCCCAGTCAAGCCCAATCTAAAAATCCCAATTCCTCATAAAAGTGTCTGTTTGAGATGGAAATTTGCTCTATTTGATTTCAATGCAATTGATAATGAAATAGGATTCCTGGCATTGCCCGTTCTATATTGCTATTTGTTGGAATGGCAAGTACAAACTCCTTTCATATCCGTCTAACTTCATGTGTCAATTAAATCAGTTTCTTTTGGTATGAACTGGTTTATCTGCCATCAGTCTCTGCATCACATGAACTAATCAGAATTTTTATCTTCTTTAAAGATGTTATTCATCCTCCAATTATCTGTCATTTGCATTTGCTATTATTAATTCATCTAGACATAATTTTCTTTGTGAGCAAAGCTTTCACTACTTTTCTTTTAGAATCTTGAGGCAATTAATTTGTTCCCTGAATTATAAGGTTGGATGTAAGTTCCTAACCCTTTAATAAGTAACTGGTGCAGTAGGAAACCCTTGGTAAGTGTTGAAATTGGAATATGTGGACTTAAAGTGGGGATATTTTATATGCTGTCATTATGTATCCATTTACTCTCTTATCTTAAAAAATGAGTAAAGAAATCATAGCATATAAAATTGTCAGAAATGCTGTAATCATAGCATATCAATTGTCAGAAATGCTTCTTAATAGATAATGCTTTTTATAATAATAAATTCCTTTTTAGGAAAAGACTTTATGTAGAAATTTTCAATTCATGGGCATTTCTAAAAACTGGGAAGCGTTTTTTTTTTTTTTTTTTTTTCTGATTTTCTCAGGGCACAGGTTCATCCTCTATGACAGAAGGTAATCAGTTACCTAGAGATACTGATCTCTCACCTGGGCAACCATTGCAAACCAGTCAGTCTTCAGCTAGCCTTGGTGTAATTGGTCGAAGAAGCGTATCAGACCTTGGTGCCATTGGAGATAACCTTGGTGGATCAGCTGGGAATTCTGGTGGAATGCATGATCAGATCTATAATATGCAGATGCTAGAAGCTGCATTTTACAAACTTCCACAGCCGAGGGACTCGGAACGTGTAAAGAGCTATGTTCCGGTAGGGAAATTCTGTTATGTATCACTGTACGATCACCATGTGTGTGCGCGCGCGCGTCCCTACATATTATTTCATTTTTGTTCAAGGATGTTCTTTTTCTACATTTCCAGAGGCACCCTGCAGTGACTCCTGCTAGCTATCCTCAAACTCAGGCCCCAATCGTAGACAATCCTGCCTTCTGGGAACGACTGGGTCTTGATCCAATTGGCGCAGATACCTTGTTCTTTGCATTTTATTATCAACAGGTATCTTGTTTCTCTTTTTTTTCTTTTTAATAGGTGGTTATATGTTCCTTTCAAGATTGGCGGAATCAAGGACTAGTACTAAACTGAACAAAACCGAATTGGCATTATATTGATGGTTCTGGCATTACACTATTTTTATTTATTTATTTATTTATTTTCATAGTTTTTTATTATTATTTTTTTTTAATGTACTATTTGAGCTTGAAAGCTTCCTATGAGCTTCTATTAAAAAAAAAACTTCAACCTTCGGTCTAGTAGTACGATATAGTTTGGATTCTAAGACATATTCTGACCTTATGATTTTATGATAAATTTAATTTAAGTATTTTGATGAGCTGTGAATTAAGTCAGCATAGTTATTATGTGAGGTTTCACTGTTTAAGTTTGGAACCCTATAAATTTGATCAAGTGTTGATTAAAGCCTTATAAATTATATTTAAAGATATTTTTTTTCGATATCATGTTTAAGTTAAATTATTTTTTTAAAATTTTTATGTGAAGTGAATATACGCTAACTTGTTTTTTTTTAAATTGATATTTTCTAAAATTATCTGAATTTATTCTTGAGAGGGAGAGTTAAATTTTTATTCTTAAGAAATTTAATTTTTTAAGTATTTTTGTTAAATTCAAATGAAGGTATTCTTATTTTCATGAGAAATCTTAAGTAAATGGATATTTATTTAAATGATTTTGAATGTAAATAAGTGAGATGACAGAGGATGAGAGCTAATGGGAGGTTTTTAGTCTTCCTTTTTTTGTTTAAGTGAGCTCATAAGAGCCTATATCCCACCTAACCCATCTGGTTCAGTATGGTTCGAATTGGTTCACAGGCAGGACTGAATTAAATGCTGTTTTTGAACTGGTTTTCATTCGGTTCGGTTTGGTTCAAGGCGGTGGGTTCAGTTTGGTTCTGCTAACCTTGGTTCCTTTGAAGGCCAAATTCTCAGTTCCCTCTAATGTTGAATATATTATTGCAGAACGCTTACCAGCAATACTTAGCTGCAAGGGAATTGAAAAGGCAATCATGGAGATACCATAAGAAATATAACACATGGTTTCAACGGCATGAGGAGCCAAAAGTTACAAATGATGAATATGAGAAGGGAACATATGTATACTTTGATTTCCATATTGCAGATGATGGTTCCCAGCACGGATGGTATGCTCAGCTCGTTAATTTTTTCTCCTATTTCAAGAATCTGGTTTTTTCAATACAAAATATGATATTATTACTTTTGATTTTGTACAATTTTTCTGAGTAAATTAAACTTGTATTTGTCGTTTCGGCCTAATTATTTTTACAACTGTTCTGGCCTCCTGAGCACTCTTTATTTGGTGGTAGCCATTAACGCACCCACTAGTCATTGACCCTAGGCCCATGAAACTGATTTGGTTGTCACTCTGAAAGAAACATTTGGAAGCATGATTACTTGATGGCCTTGATGATTTGTTGGTAAGACCAACTTTGTCATTTGCTGGTTTTAGTTGAACGCCAAAATAAAATTTGTCAACTTCTTTTCTAAATATCGTTAATCTTTGATGAAACTTCCTCAAATCTTTTGTTGGTTTCAGAATGTACTGACATCTTGCTTCTGGTTGCAGGTGCCAAAGGATCAAGACGGAGTTCACGTTTGAATATAATTATCTTGAGGATGAGCTTGTTGCATAGGTATATGCTGATTTGCATTTTATCAACAAATTAATTTCGTGTCTTTCAGTTTGTCATGATTAAAAGTTTGTAATTTTCTTTAATGATCAAATGTAGGAACTAATTTCGAGGCACTCAATTATAGGCCTCTTTTACTAATTCTACAAGCTAGACCCTTGATTGCACGGTTATGAGTTGCACCATTAGAACAAACAAAATTTATTTAAAACTGAAAAAATAAAATTATTTGATTAAACACAATGAGTTTGCTAGTGGAGTGGGTGATCAAAAGTAAGCAAAATTAATCTCAAATTGAGCTTTGATAGGCGTTTTTGTTTTTTTTGTTATCCTTCCTCTAAAAGCCAACCAGATTAGGCACTCTTTTTTGAAGTCTGAGCTTTGAATTCTAATCGGCTTGCAGCGTGGACATAGCATGGTTAAATACAATCCTTTAATCTTACATTACTCAGAATGTTATATTTTGAGTGTCATTATTGAAAAAAATTTTTGGGGATTGATCATTCAAAATGGTGACAAACCTAATAACTTGAACTTGGACCAAAGTTGTATATGGTCCGCCAGGGGACTAACCTGATCCTAACGCGATGCTCACCTAATTTTGGAAGGCAAGGTTTAGATATGTGCAGAGACTCAAAATCCCACCCCACCTCATCTCAATCTTAGTCTCTGTCTTTTTTTCTCTTTTTCTTTTTTTTTTTTTGAATATCAAGTTAGCATTCTTCAATGAAAAATTAGATAAAAAAATTTATATCGATCAATATATCAACTTTGAAGTCAAAGGACAGGAGGACAAAGTGTGATATCTTAAACAATTTATATATGGTCTCAAGCATAGGTAATGATATCTTAGGTTTTATGTAGTCATTATGTCAGTTGGCTCAAATATGATCGAGAAAGATCATGGCATGTGCATTAAGAAATTAGAAGATATAATTCTAACTTTGTCATTGTATGGATGATATCCTTTTAGCTAAAAATAATATTAGCTTAATCAATGCTATTGAAGAGTGGCTATCCTCTTTCTTTGGGATAAAGGATATGGTGAAGAAAACTATATGCTCGGAGTAAAGATCCTAAAGGATCATTTCATATTTCTTGATTTGTCTCAAGAAACTTATATAGAAAAAAATCCTGGAATGAATTAGGATGCACTTATGTTAAGAAGGGTTATACTTTGAGCCTCGATTAGTAGCTTAAGATAAATGATGTAAAAGAAAGAATGAGAAGTATTCCCTATACTAGTACAGTGAGAAGCTTGTTATACATTATGTTATGTACTCATCTTCACATTTGCTTTACAGTCGACTTAATTAGTCGGTGATAAAATAATCTAAAATTCTCTCATTGAGGAAAAAATTAAAAGAATCTTTTGTTATCTTTTTGATACCGCCAATCTTGTCCTATACTATTAAATCAGGAACTTGAGATTGAAACATTTTTGTAATGCATATTTTGCTAGAGAAAGAGAAAAGTGCAAATCTACCTCCAAGTATGTGTTTGTTCTCGAAGGAGAGCTATCATTTGGTGTAATAAAAAGTAAAGTTACGTCACCCTATTTACAATGGAAGCTGAATATGTTGTTTGTTTGACAGTTGTTTAAGAGACAGTCTGGCTGAAAAGATTCTTGAGATAACTTGAGGCTTCAACCAATGCTCGTGAGACTATTCAGATTTATTTTAATAGTATGGCAACATTGTAGTATGCTAAAGATTCAAAATGCCATGGTAGAATAAAGCATATTAACATTAGATGTCACTACATTTAAGATATGATCTAGCAAGGAGAAGTCACCCTTAAGCATATCTCTATTAGTTTCGATAGTTAATCTATTGACTAAGCCTATTGCTAGAAATATATACTATACCCATACGAGGAGTTTAGGTCTTCATAGAATTTGACTTGCAAGGATTGCACCTTCGATATTATTGACGTAAAGCATTTGTTGCATTGGCTTTTATAATATATTTTATAAATATGATGACACAAGGTAGATGAATGCATGAATGTCAAATACTTAAATTAACCTATTTACATGAGTGATCATCCTGGTGCTTTGATAATGAGCAAGATGAGACAAGAGTAGCTATAATTGATGCTTGGGTAGTGACATCATGGAAAGATGTATAAGTTGGATGAAACAAGAAAAGATGTGTGAGTTGCATAAAACATGAAAAGGTACATAAGTTGTATGAATTATGAAAAGTTGTGTGAATTGCAAGGCAAAAGAGTTGGATATAGAATAGTCCACAAATTGCCTATGGAAGCTAAATATGAACATATGTTTGAGATTGATATAATCCTAAGTGGGACCTCCGTAGAATGCACTATGTATTGTATATGTTAAAATCGACCACTTAAGAAGTGATATGATAAATTTCTTCTTGGTCATTGTGTAAGCCTTAAAACTATGATGTGTCCTTAAACTTAAAACTATATCATAAAACTAGAGTTAAAAATAACTTTCTTAGCCTTATCATTTAGGGCCATGAAACTAGATAAAGATATGTTGTTATAAGTGTTCAGATAAAATCATTTGATAACACACCCTGAGTTTATAGTCCATAATCCAAATGATTATTATGTAAAAGTTATATAAAATTATGGACATTGACATTTAACTTAGTGATTTTAAGCACTGCTTAGAGAAAAGTCTCTTAAGAGGCTGAGAATACTTGATTTGATGTGATCCAATTATTTAGGGTATAAATGAAATTGAATTGATGATGTGCTGCATTAATTAGATAATAACTTAATGTAGTGCTCTCATATTATGTGTATTGTCAGGTCGTGCACTCCACTAATTGCATGGGATGAGAGGTATAAGTATTATTAAGAGTTCTACGCCCTCATGGATGAGTGGGAGATGTTGACTGATAACTTGGTTAAACAGGTTAAACATCCACATAGGCTCCCTGACCTCATGATTGAATTGGTTTTTAGAACCGGCTCTCATCACGATTGTCTTACTGCTTCCAATACATTCTGAGGTAGAGATATGAAAAGTTCTTACAAAGAGGATTTGTTCTTTTGAAGGACAGAAAGATTCTCTCATGACCTTTGAATTCATCATCTATAAGAAGATGGTACTATAAAATGTGGAACACGAAGGAAACTCCAGTAGCCTTCCGCTACCTGATAATTCAGTGACTAGAGAAATAAAGCCCACCGATTTGTGGTCTCTCACATTAAGATAATCTTATTCTTCAATCCTTCAAAATGATCAACACTGGATGAGGGCAAGTCAGCAAGGGGCGGAGACAAATGTGAGGAGATCTGCTAATATTCCTACATTAATGATATTTCATTGATTTGATCAGGATCGGAAGAATAAAAAGGAGAATGGCTCAGTTTTGTTGCTTGTCTCTCAATCCAACTCAAGTCAGCTGTCTTTTTCTAAATAGATTAAATAAGTTACGTTTGATAATTTGTTTAGAAACTGGTTCAAGTTTGGCTTCAAATTATTTATTTATTTATTTATGAAACTGGTGCTCTTCAACTGAACAAATTTTTAAAAATATTTTTATCTCAATCTAACAAGATCCAACCTAGCCTGACGCAGTGCCACCTGTGCTTAGTTTTGCGGAACTTGGTAGGGCTAAGCTCAACGAGACGCGACGAACTGGCAATGTCATAGACGAGAGGGGCTGACGTCGTGGAGAGTGGAGAGAGATCAATGGGAGCTTTAAAGAGCAAAGGGCAACCAAGAGTAAGGAGGTTGGGACGGGTTAGAAGCTGATTCATGACAGTGACAAAAAGAAACAGTTTCTAAAGGGTTACTTTGGTCTTAGAAAAGTTTTTTTTTTTTAAAAAAAAAAGCTTAGCCTGGTAAAAGTTTTAAAATTTGTAATTAAAGCGAAAAAATAATCTGGACTGATTGTTGGAGCTGCGGCCATCAAAGATTTAACACCATAGTTTGGTTCAAGGACGGGCTAATAATTTTCCTATTAAAATATTATTTTAATTTTTTTTAAAAAATAGATACTTTAAAATGAGCGAATATAAAAATAAGAGAATTGTTGGAATAAAATGTAAAATTTTGAAAAATTAAGACATTCATGTGGTGCCAAATGGGCTGTTCTGCATGGCCTAACCCACTGTTGCAGTTGATCCATAGGCCATGGGCTCGCATGCCATGCTAACTTAGCATGGCTGCTATAACGGGCCATGCTGGTACGATCCATCAAATTAGGGATGCGGTCCGGTCCAGCCCATAAGCACAGCGGCCCATAAAGTGTAAAATTTTGAAAAATTAAGAGATTCATGTGGTGTCAAATGGACTGTGCTGCACGGTCTAACCCACTATTGCAGTTGGCCCATGGGCCATAGGCTGGCATGCCATGCTAACTTAGCATGGCTCCTATAACGAGCCATGCTGGTACGATTTATCAAATTAGGGATGCGGTCCGATCCAGCCCAAAAGCACAGCCTAAGGGCTCATGTTAGGCTGGACCAGCCCGCTATGCTGACCCATGTTCTTGCTGGCTCATGTATTTTTTAAAATATTATTTAAATAAAATAAATTACTTACATACATTTATTCGTGGGTGAGCAAGTGGTTTACTATCACAATCGCATCATCTCATCACCATATTACTTGGTCTTTATCTTCTAACTTTTTAGAGGAAAGCATACAATCTTCATTTTCACATTTCATTAGACATGATTCGGACCCCAAGTTGTCGAGCCTAACGAGCCAACCTGTTAAGTAATTTTTAATTTAGTATTATTTTTTAATTTTAAAACTAATTTTAATAAAACTAAATAAAATAAATTAGATATACTTATCCTTTTTAAAGGCTTGCTATTGATGCGACCTAGCAAGGTCATTCATCTTGTCTAGCATCCAGGACCATGATGGGTCATGCCGTCTTCTATCTTTAGTCTTCTACTCCTTTATTTGTTTGGAGGGAACCCTTCATCTTCATGATTCTTCTAGCCTTGTGTTCTGTCTTCTGTATCATACTAGTCCTTGAGGTAGACCGGCATCTCCATCATCTCAGACCTTAATCGGCTCCTTCTATTGTCGAGTACCCATTCTTCTGCATTAAAAGAATATTCCAATGTTATTGTGGACATTAGAGGGGTTAGCAGATCATGGGCCATTATGGTAAACATAGGATAACTATTTTTATGTGCTCATCACTAGGCCAAAGTATCAAAATTATTTATTTCTTTCTAAGTTAAGATATTTATAAAATCATTATTTAAATAAAAATTTAATTCATTAGATGATGTTGTATGTTTTGATTTTTTCACTAGAATATTTCATAATTGATAGGTACTACTGCCACCACCATCACTATTAGAGGTTGGCCCTAACCAGAGGACCTTCGACCTCTATTATATTTTTATCATATATTATAAATATTTTATTTAATAAACCATTAATTTCATCTTTAAACCTATCTCCATTAAATTTATTTATTATATTTTTATAAACTTCATCTAATATTATAATTAAACAATCTAATTTTATTATAGGATCTATAACAAAAGTTGAACAATGAAAATATGAAATTTGTTTCCAATATTTACTAAATTTTAATTTCATGGATAAAATTATTTCTTCAAAACATTCATCATTCCTATATTTTAAAAAATTATTAGTAACAATAAAGATTTGTTACAAAACTAAAGGAGAGTTGCGTTAGTATGTATCAGATAAAATATTAGTAACTTTATAAAAATATTCCAAAAATTGCATAATTACACAATAATTATTGTAGTGAAATTCTAATATTGGTTTACCGAGGAAGTGAATATTATAAAAACTAATAATAATATTTTTGTATATAAAGCATAATTATAATATTAAATATGTAGAATTCCTTGTTTTATATCTAATAAATGTTTTATATTTTGTACTATGGGCAATATACAAAGCTTTAAATTCTTGTTTTCTCACTCTTGAAGATTGTATATATTTAATGGCATCTCTTACTTTACCTACGTATAATTTAATAACTTTTAAATCATCTTATATAATTAATTTATAATGTGGTATGCACATCTTATGAAATAATTTTCTATCTAAGATACGATGCAAGTCCTATTTGAATAACTCAATAGTAACATTATTATTAGAAGCATTATCTAAACTAATTAAAAAAAAAATATCATATATATAGTATTCATGTACCATATGGATGATATAAGAGATCTTTGCAGCATTGTGTAAATATTCAATTAATTTGAAACTAAGAATTCTTTTTTGCATTATCTAGTTGCAATCAAAAAAACTATGTCGTAACACAAATATAGGATAACTCAAAAGTGCTAATCCAATTATTAAACATAAGTGTTATTCTACCATTAAAATTTTTAAAATATAAAATCATATTTTCTTTGTATTCAAAAAATTGTTTAAAATAATTAGATTAGCATTATTTTGAGAAATTTTTTAAATGCAAGATTTATGTTAGTTTTTATATATTTTTTAAAACATGGATTTTCAACAAAAGAAAAAGGTATTTCATTACTTACAATTAATTTTAATAATTCTTTTCTAATTATGAAGAATTAGAAAATTTTGATAATTTACCTCCTTGTCTAAGTTTAATTTGAACCTGGATTGAGTTATAAGTTGCACTTTCATACTTCTTTCAGTGCCAAAATAGGTAATTAGTTCCCTTCCAAGTATTGCAAATGCAGTCTTAGCAGGCTTTATAGATAACTTAGACTTCCTTGTTGGTAATCTCCTCGATGTTAAAGTGCTATTAGATTTCAAAGGTTTTATGTCTTGCCTTAGGCTTAATGGTCGAGATGGAACCGATGGCACCATTGGGATTGGAGATACTGGTTCCATAATCCTTCATATTGGTGTTGAGCTCAAAAATCTCATGGGGTGAACGAGAGCTACAACACCCCACATTGTAGAGGAATAAAGATTAGATAGAGAGATTAGGATAGCTAGCTAACTTAGAGGAATAGAAATTAGGAGAGTTTAGGAGAACTAGGAGGGTTTATAAGAAGACAAGAATGGCTAAGAAGGACTTAGGAGAGTTGAGAAGAGCTTTGAGAGAGTTTAGAAGAGCCTCTGCTTTGGTGTAAGATGAGAAAAAAAGGTTGGAGGTTATTTATAAAGGTTAGAGAACTTCCAAATGTCTTAAATAGCCTTAAAAACTAGCTATTTATGATTGTTGAGAAAGATAAATAAATCTTTTGGAGCAAAAGATGAGAATAACCTTGAAAACTAAACCTTTTTGGTTGTTAAAAGGGGGAAAAATGACTTTTACTTGAGAAATGGATAAAAAAAAGTCCCTTAACTAGCCATATATGGTAGTTAGAGGGGCAATTTTGTCATTGGATGGCTAGTTAGGGGGGCAATTTTGTCATTGGCTAGGTGGCCCCGAGCAGATTGGGTACATGCTTAGGTGAGCCATCTTAGTGGCCATGCTAGAAGGCTACCTCAGCATACTATGCCACTAGTTGGCTCATTCGTGCCTAGCAGGTCATAGGTCACACTATGCCAGCTCGCCATGGGCCATCATGCCAGCATGGCCCACAGGCCATAAGGGGGCTGCCTAAGAAAGCTCAATGGATGAGTTGTGTCAGGCCTAGTACAGGTACTATAGCTCGTGGGCTATGCTGGGTTGGGATCGATTCGGTCCGTTTGACACTTTTACTCTTATATTGTTTTTGAACCATGAGATCAAAAAAATAATATTGGACAAGCTAAACTCCATAACTTAATTCGAATTTCAGCAATCTATTTATTTATATATAGAGAACTTGATTTGATTATACTTGAGAGAATCTACCCTTAAATATAGTTGAGCTTAAATTTAGATGATGAGAATCCTATGTTGATGATATAAACTGTTGGATATGATTTAGCGATCCTTAGCTAATGAATTAAAAAATTAATATATATTATTTTATATTATTAATACTATATAACTTTTTTGATCACTTGATATATGGCTTAGAGTTTTTATATTACATGAATTTTAGCCACAATATAGATCATAAAAAATGTGAAACTTCTGTTTTAAATCCAATTTGATTTAATTGAAAATGCTCTCAATTGCAGTCAAATAATATTTTGTCTCTCTGTATGTGAGTCGAACATGTTAAAATCACAAGCAACTCACAAAAATCTTGTTTAATTTAACTGTGGTATTCGGTACACACTCAAAGACCACGCCATCATAACTGCATTAGATATTGACGAGGACTGAAGAGACGTGGACCTCTTAGTCCATCAGCCGTTTAACCTTCTCACTGAGAAATTGTTATAATTTTCCGCATTCTGGCGCTCCGAACCTTGAGAGAAGGAATTTTAGTAGAATCTTCGGCCAATTCCCGGATATTCGACACTAGCCTGCCAGGAGGAGGACCCCTCTCCCCTAATTTTCTCCCACGCTAGCCCCACACGCTAGCCTTGAGGACTCCTCCTCCCGTTTCTTAGTGGACTGTTCCACCAAAAAAAGAGTATACCTGGTAGGACGGGTATCTGAACAATTCGTGGAGAGAGCCAGCCAACAGCATGGCAGTCGTTGCTAACGAGGTAACAGGCACCCAACTAGAATGCAGAAGGGATCCACTTCATGTTGAGCCGCCATGTGACGCCCGCCCTGAGTTATGCGGTCACGATCGGATACACCGCACTTCTCCTAATTTTGTGCCATCATTTTATCTTGGAGGTGCCTTCTGCTAAGTGGGGCCTCCTTATCTCCTGGAGCAGTCGGACATGACTTGCAACCTAATACAACTTTATAAGGTTGCGTGTTGTTTGGGCCCTTAGACATGCGGGTTAGCCAAGTTGCCTTCGATGGGTAAGACTTTCCATCATCATATGCGGGCACAGGCATGAAAATTTCTCCATGGTCTCTTTGGTTTACTTGCCCCTTGAATCAGGTGCAAGCGACGAGGCAAAATAATTGTACTACATGTTGCCATAATAGAGGAGGAAGGAATTCCAATATGTTTGATTCTAGCAATTATGCTTGTTATATGGGCTAAGGGGTCCACAAGTTTCTCTCAAACTATTCGATTTATGGTCTCTAACTTGCAATTTGATGACGCCGCGAGTGGAAAACGCTTTCGCGGTTGAAGTTCACATTTGATGGAAGGGGGCTGCGGCGATTCACATGACCGGTGCAAGTCCAGGATGGATCCAGGTGTAAAGCATCCACTTTCATCTGATAATTTTTTCTTGGTACCAGGATTGGGCCCCAAGGCATTATTGTTACGTGACACCGACAATCCTTGCCCAAGTCGGCACGAGTCGTGTTTGATCCGGCAGCCGACCATGTCCTCTCTGGACCATCCTGCCTAGGGGACTACGTGTGAGGCCTCACGGAACAAGATATCCGCTCTCCCGCCCCTTCGAGCAGCCACCGGCTGCCACAAGACAACTTGGGCGATATATATATATATATATATACACATATATTATAAAAGAAAGATAGATGGCGTGTGGAGGGGGAGAAAAAAAAGTGGGCGCTGGGTATCAACAAAACCATCCAATGTAGACGTGGGATGACATTTCGGCACAAGAGGACGTTCTCCATTATTCTCACACGAGTCTAAGGATAAGAAGATAAAGACCGATACACTTCGCATCTTATAAAAACGAAAGGAAAAGAAGAAAAAATTAAAAAAAAAATTGAGAACAACGGGAAAGGAAGATGTGATTGGGGAGACGCGGATCTCCACCCGCGGAAATGGAGAGAGACTTAAGCAGTTTGTCGTATACTTGGGGAGATAATTTTGAGCGCTCAGCGGAGGGAAGGAAGCTACGAGATTGGTTATCTTTATTATGGTGACGCCAAAACATGCCTCAGACGGCCATCTCCGTCTTTGAATAAGCGAGGTCGGAAACACCGGGTTAGCCCTCGGAGGTTTCTCGATCGATCAAGGAACGGCTTTCTTTTAATCATTCCTTGGAGACTTGGAATATTGTTTTAGGACAGGGTATCAAACACACAGACATGTAATTGGACTTGGCCGCCAAAGCAGGCCATGTCATTGTAGTGCTTTGATGGAATATTATGATATTGGGAACTGCGAGGTGGGCTGGCAGGCACGTCATGATATTATTTTAAGACATTATTTGATACAAATCCTAAATAGCTAGGGGTACAAATCCTAAACAGCCAACTTCCTGCTGCCTTATTTCAACCGTTGCTGCTTTGGATTTGCTGGCCGTAACAGCTATACATCGGTGAACCAATCTATGAAAGTTTGTTCCACAAAGTTAACTAGCAAGCATTAATTTGACTTATTATATATCATATTATAATAATTGATATAAATCAAGACCAAGGAATTTCTAAGCTAATGATAATTTAGGTCAAATAAAAATAATGATAATTCCAACATTCTCCCACTAGACATGTAATCATCATTAGATTTTTTTTCAGGATTTTAAATAAAAAAATTATTTGATAATATATCTCCAACACCGCAATATTTTGAAACTGAGCAAACAGGCGTGCACTCGTTTCAAAACGCCCAAACAATCTATTCCATGTTGAACGTTTATTTTTGAGCTAAATGAAAATTAGTGATGCAGATCATGGTGTTTATACATCACTATGATATTGTTGCTTCCAGTGCATCATGATACTAAGAATTTTCGCTTAACGAAGGCATGCGAAGAATATAGATAACAAGTACCCTACTGCCTACAAAATGATCCCACTGAGATATCACATCAATACCTCTTTTATTCATAAATTAAATGTTTATTATAATATTAATTATAATATAAATATTTATTATAATATATATTTATGCATTAAAAAATCTACTTTAACACAAATAGAGAATTAATATAAATAATCTACTATTCAAAATTAAAAAAAAAAATCTGATATTGACCATATATAATAGAGATGTCAAAAAAATAACTTAATTAATTAATCTGACTCCAACTTGATATGCAATAAACATGTTCAGGTTTAGTCTAAACAAGTTAGGCTCATAAATAGGTTGACTTAACTTGATCCATTTATTAAACAATTGGGTTTGGGATAAGAATTATGATCCGCTCAACTAGCTTAGACTCATTTAATAGTTTAGGTTAGTTGAGCATTTACCTGCTGCACATTTGAACCTATTCATGTTAGTTTAGTTCGGTTGAACCTTTAATTTAATGGGCTACAAAAGATCATTTAGCCAATCAATTTAGCAATTAGCAATTATAGATTAGAGCAATCTATGCATAGAACAAAATGGGTCGGGTTAGGAGTGTTAGTCCAAATCTTCAATCATCTTTCCTCCCTTCTTTCCCTTCTCTCATTCTTCCTTCTCTCCATTTTTTTTCTTGTCAATACTTTTTTCTTGTTTGGAAACCCAAGACGCCATGAAACCCTAGGCCTAGGTGTGGCCTTTTCTCTCCCTTTAGTCCAACATCTAGGTCATTCAAGTAATCTTCTAATTCTCTCTTTCTCTCTCCCTCCTCTTTTCTTTCTTTCATTTGGTCTTGGAGATTTCATGAAACCCTTGTTTAAGGGATAACCTCTCCATTTATTTTCCTCTCTTTGTTAGGTGAGGGCTTCCTTTCCTACCCAATAATCTCATTAGGAGACATCTTTATTTTGATTACAAGGACTAGCACTCCAATGATGACTTCTAACTTCAAAAATATGATCCATCACTCAAGTTATCAAGCACTCTTCCAAGCCTAAGGTCTTTACATTTCTTTTTCCTCCTATTTTATTTATTGATCTAATTTCTAACTTGCACACGGGGGTGGATGGGGAGGGAGGGAGAGAGAGATATGATGTTTTTCTCTCTTATTTAAAAAGGTCCGAGAGATGTCTTTTGTATATATTTCCTAGAACTTTTCTAATATTTCATTTATTACATGGATAAATTATGGTACTTATTGAATGCACGTACCTCATAAATTAGAAGTTACTTTATTATTTACATGCATAGACTAAAGTAAGAATTTACTAGTAAGTCTATAACAATCCAAGACTACATCTAAAAACACTAGCTAAAAAGATGTTCTTTTGATTTTTTTTGGCCTCAGCATGGGCTCTTATATACTATTTCTATTTAAGTCCCAGCATTCTTAATAGGCTATTGGTCTAAATTTAATCAAATTGAATCACAAACACTAGGATTAGACCATGATCAACCTCAAAAGAATCTATCCATAGTGTATCCTAATCCATATGAGTCCCGCTTTTGTATCATTTCTAACAAAATATGAGGCCTCACCCAAAAAGACAATCCAGGATGATATTATTCAGGTTTTTAGGCATTAACAAAAGTTCTCACATTAAAACTTTATTTGTCATGCACTAACCCATTGGTATCAGCAAGACACATAGCAAATGTTGCACATCTCATAGGGCAAGTGTGGCTTGTCTAAATTTCACAGTGTCTAAAATAGATATCTAATTCATGAAACAAACAATGACAAATATATAGAGCAACAACCAAATTCTATTAAAATAATCCTATGATCAAAGTCATAAATATTTTTTTATTATCTTAACAAATTTGTAAAATAAATAATATTGTGAGTTTCAAGAAAGAAATTCATGATTGACATGTAGAAATATAAAAATTTTAAATCACTAGTATGAAACTAGATTTTGTATAAATCATAAGAAAAACATCCTTTCCTCAAAATTTTCAAAATGTATACAGCTATAGCCTTAAGTCTTTGTGTCTATGGTGGCGATTAACCCCATGATAAAGTCAAAAAGAGCCTAGCTCTTGAATATATAAAATATTAGAGATCAGTCCTGATTGGCTAAGTCCAAAAGAAACTAACTATAAACATAATTGCCAGTGATCAACCTTGACTAGTTAGGTTTGAAAGAAATTACCTTTTCAATTAGATGATTGTCAATGATCAACACCACTGACTAGGCCCAAATCTAAACTAAAGAGTAACAGACGTACATTCCAAAACCACCATATATACAATAAGATTCTAAATACTCATGAGTTCACAAACATATTTTCACAATTTATTTCACATATTTTAACCATATAAAATTAAACTAATATGCTTTTCGATACAACAAAACTCATTATCATGCTGAAGTAAAATATTGCATGCTTGATTCATATGTTTCAAAAATTATTTCTCATGCAATTTAATTCAAATAACAAAATATCTAATTTTTCATCATAAAATTCATCAAAATTTTATAAATTTAATTTTTCAAAAAATAATATCTTTTTTACTTGCAAAATGTATATTTAAAACTAGGCATGAGATGTAAATTCTTCACTAAGTCAAGTTGCAAGTTTAAAATAAATTTCTTTAATAATAATAAAAGAAATGCAGAACCAAAATCTAGGATGGTAGATGTACTTAAAAATTAGTTTGAGGTCAACTAAATTGAGGTCGGTCTTTTCAAGTTAGCTAGATTTGAGTTGACCTTTTGAGGTTGGTTGAATTGAGGTTGGCTTTTCTTAAGATCAGCCAGGTTGAGGTTAGTTTTGCGAGGTCGACTAAATTAAAATTGACTTCTTGAGGTCAACTAAAATAAGATACACTCTTTGACGTTGGATAAATTTGGGTGTAGTTGAATAAGATCAGCATATTCGCAATACTATAGCTAAATAAAATGAGCAAATTAGCAGCAAGTTGAATATATCATATCCTTCTACCTCGGATTTTCATGTAGATTTGAAGAAGTCATCGTTGGTCATACTGGGATTTTTCATCTTCTTCGGGTGTACTAAGGTCTTCATATCCTTAATTGTACAAAGATTTTTATTATCCTTAGGCATATTGAGGTCCTCTCATCTTCAAATGATGTGACCTAGAAATACAAGAATAAAAGAAATTTTGGCTTTGAAGGAAACTTTATTATGAGTCTTCTTATTTTCATCCTGATCTCTTTAGAAGACCTATTTTATTCTTTTTAGGAGTCCTATTTTATTTTTTTTAGAAATCTTATTTTGTTTATGTCCAATTAATTTGTAATTCTAGTATTTTGATTATAATCGGATTCATATTGGGCTAGTTTTACTCTATCAATAAGCTCCTATTTTACCCCATTGAATACAATGAATGAATAATGAATTGAGTCATTAGAGTTGTTCTCTTTTCTTAACTTAGAGTAATTCTTTAATTGAGTAGTGTGAGGCCATAAATCTTTTAGGATGGTCGAAAATGCTGAATTGAAGACCTTCAAAGAGCTAGTACGAGATCAGCAGTTTTTCCCTTCCACTTGCCTACAACAGATTTGGTATCAGAGCCCAATATACTTGCATCAGATTTATTATTAGAGCCTGATCTATTTTCATCAATTTGGTATCATAGCCAAACCTAGTAATCATCTTCTTGTTCTCCCCATCTTATATTCTTTTCTATTCTCTTTCATCTTTAAAACCCCTTAAAAAAATATTATTTATGCCTGTTATTTTTTTCCTACCACCTATTTTTTATTTTCTTTCCAAATTTCTTATCAAAAAAAAAGAAAATTTGAAAAAAAAAAGAAAGAGAAAAAAAGGGTTCAAAAAAAAAAAGTTGAAAAAAAGAGAGTGCTAAAAAAAGAAGTTAAAAAATAGAGAAAAAAATAGAAAGAGACTTGAAAAAAAAAAGCTAAAAATAAGAAAAGGGAGTTTGAAAAAGAGAGAGAGAGAGAGAGAGATAGAGAGAGAGAGAGTTTAAAAAAGAAAAAGAAAAATGAAAAAAGGAAGAAAAAGAGAGAATTGAAGAAGAAGCCAACCTTGCTCTTCTTTGCCAAATCTAGCGACAAAGTTTCCTCTTCAAGGGCTTAGCCGCTGATTTCAGGTGACTACCTGCTTACCCCCTCATCGTACATTGCGTGAGGACGATCGAAGAGACGATCCCTCTGTCCCCTTGGATAATGGTTGAGGCCCTATCACCATCTCCATGACCTCCAGCACTGCTAACCTCCAACACCATTGTTGAGCCAACTAAGATTGCCTCCAGCCCGCCATCATTGAACCAATAGAGACCACCACTGCCAGCCCTCATAGATTCAACCATTGCGACAGCACCCCATTGTCATTATTGTCATTGCCACACTTCGCAACCAACGATGGTTCACCATAAGCAAAAGAGCCAGTCTCCTCCGCTGGTTTCCTCGCTTGAGCCCTCTGTTTCATGCATCCAAGAATAAGGGCCGAATGCAACACTATTGATCTCATTTTTTTCCTCACCATTGTTGATTTTGTTGAAGAAGGCGACTAGAATAAACCCAGGATAAGCTGAAATAAATCCAAAATGAGTCCGAAATAAGTCCAAAACAAGGCTAGAATAAGGGAATAACTGTCCTATCTCTATTCTAATTTGAAAATTTTCAAATCAGGAGGCTTCTCCTCGTATGCAACCTCATAATGGATGTGTATTGCCATCTATAGTACACACAAGCAATAGCACTGCTGGCACCATCAACTTGGAAGATCAAGTTATCCAACTAGAGCAACAATTTGCTCAACTGGAACAGCAAATGAATAAAGTACAAAAACCTAAAGTAGTTCTTTTCAAAAAGGATTTAGAACAAGTTTGTTACTTCAAATGCCACAAGAAAAGACACTTTGCAAGCTGATGCTTTAGTTATTTTATTCTCTTTAAGAGTCTTATTATATTCTCTTTAGGTGTCTTATTTTGTTTATGTTGAATTAGTTTGTGATTCTAGAATTTGGATTATAGTCGGATTTTTATGGGACCAATTTTGCTATATAAATGGGCTTCTAGTATACTCCATTGAATACAATGAATGAATAATAAATTGAGTTATAAGAGTTTTTTTTTTTTTTCTAGCTTGGAGTAGTTGATTTCTTGAGTGGTGTAAGGCCACAAATCCCCTAGAATGGTCAGAGATACTGAATTGAAGACCCTCAAGGAGCTAGTGCGAGACCAATTATTATCCACCTTTCACTTACCTATATTAGATTTGGTATTAGAGCTCAATCTGCCTACATCATCAGACATATCAGAGTTTCTATTATTTTTGGACAAACCAAGGTCTTTTTACCCTCCAATGTACCAAGATTTCTCATTGAGATTGGTTTTATGGAATCGATTTTTGTAGAGTTTTCAAGATCGAGCTACAAAGGAAGAGTGTCGATGAGGATTAACACACCTTTGCTCTTTTTCATTAGTATCATAGAGGAGAAATTATAATGAACAAATTGATAATAAAAGTAACAAGAGTTATTGATGGTACATTCTCAAATTGTTTGAATTTCATGTGTAGGAGAGTAGTTAGCCATCAAGTTTCTCTAGCTTATATGCTCCAGATCGAACTACTTCAATAATTTGATAAGGATCTTCCTAATTGGGAGTTAATTTTTCATCTTCATTAGCTCATCTTATAGCTATAGTACTTCTGAGTACCAGATTTCTAGAGCTGAATTAACATCCTTTGACTCTTGAAATTTACTATCTTTTGTTGATATGTAGCCATTCTCAATTGTGATTATTCTCTGACTTCTTTAATCAAGTTAGTTTCCTCTGAGATTATCTATATCTTAATGCTCATAAAAATCACTAGCATAGTAGCTTGGCATTCCAATTTCTATAAGGATTACTATTTCAATTCTATAAACTAAATTATATGATGTTTCCTAGTAGGAATTTAATGCTCATAAAAATCACTAGCATAGTAGCTTGGCATTCCAATTTCTATAAGGATTACTGTTTCAATTCCATAAACTAAATTATATGATGTTTCCTAGTAGGAACTCCACTAGTAGTGCAGTATGCCCAAAAGACACTAGGTAGTTCATCTGCTCATAACCCCTTAGCTTAGTCAAGGTGAGTTATCAAAGTGTGGAGTATAGTTTGGTTCATCACTCGAGCTTGACTATTAGTTTGAGAGTATACAATAGAGGAAAATCTATGCTCTATGTGCAATTCTTGACAAAATTCTCTAAATTAGGTATTGTCAATTATTACTGATAAGTATCTTTGGAATCCCAAATCGATAAATGATAGATTTGTAGATGAAGTCTTGAACATTTTTCTTAGTTATCTATGTAAGGGTTCAGCCTCTACCCATTCAGTAAAATATTCAATTACTACAAGAAAAAGCTTCCTTTCACTTGGAGCCAATGAAAAAGGTTTTAAGATGTCCAATTCTCCTTGAAAAAATGGCCAAGGACTATTAATTGGTGAGAGTTCGATGGTTGGCTAATGGATCATCGAAGAATGTATTTGGCATCGTATGCATCTCCTTACATACTCTGTTGCATCTTGATTCATTGTTGAACAATAACTTATCTTAACAACTTATGAGATAAGGCTCTACCCCCAAGTGATTGCCACATACACCCACCCCCCCTCCCACCCCCCATGAACTTCTCTAAGTATATAATCTGCCTTAGATGGTCTGAAAAACCTTAGATAAGATGAAGTAAAAGATCTCTTAAAGAACACTCCATCTATCAAAATATAATTAGCTACTCTTCTAATAATACTTCTTGTCTTAGTCTTGTCCTAAGAAAAAGAACCATTTTTTAGATAAGAAATAATAGGATCCATCCAACTCGACTCAAAACAAGTTGGTTGAACATCCTTCTCTTCCATACTTGAAGCATTCAACTTTTCAAGGTATACAGTTCGGCCAATTATATGTCTTGATGAAGCTAACTTGGACAGTGCATCAACTCGTACATTTTCTATCTGAGGAATAGTATAAATTTCAATGTATTAAAAGAAAGATATTAAATTCTTCACCTTTTCCAAATACTTCTGTAGATGAACTTCCTTAATTTCAAATTCTTCTCAAACTTGATTGACCACTAACTAAGAATTATTGTATACTTTTAATTGAGTTACTCTGAGCTCTCTTGATAATCTAATTCTAGTAATTAAAGCTTCATATTTTGTTTCATTATTTGAAACTTTTAATTCAAATATAAGGGCATACGATATTTTTACACCATCAGGATCAATAACGACTATTCTAACTTCACTTCCCTAGTTATTTGATAATCCATCCATATATAATTCCTAATTCCGCATGTTATTTTGCCCTTGCTCTTGCTTATCTAACTTTTTACAAATGATCATCTCTAATATGTAGTTAGCCAAAACTTGAGCTTTCATTGCTTGTCTTGATCGATATTGAATATTAAATTTACTAAGTTCAATGGACCATTTAACCAATCGATCAGAAGTATCAGGTTTGCGAAGAATCTGTTCAGGGGTTGAATGGTCAAGACCAATATAGTGTCAGCCTTGAAAAAAGGTCCTAACCACCTTGCAAAGATGACTAAAGCATAAGCAAACTTCTTGGTTATCTGATATCCTACTTCAGTATCTCTAAGTATCCAGCTTATGTAGTAAATAGGTTTTTGCCAACCTTGCTCCATAACAAGTACTAAGCTAATAGCTTGCTCAAAAACTGTTGGATATAGAATCAATTCCTCCCTTTCCTGAGGATTGGTTAAGAGATGAGGTAGGCTATAGTACTTTTTCAATTCTTCAAAGGATTTCTAACATTCCTCAATCCACTAAAAATTTTTAACATTTCAAAGTACTTTGAAAAAAGGTAGACACCTTTCTATAGACTTGGAGATAAATCGACTCAGAGTAGCTACTCAGCCAGTAAGACGTTCGATGTCTTTCACTAACTTAGGAGGAGTCATGTCAAGAATTACATGTATCTTTAAATTAGCTTCTATTCTTGGTGACTAACCATAAAGCTGAAGAAATTTTTTAAGGTAACTCCCAATACATACTTGACTGCATTAAGCTTTATTTGGTATTGTCTCAATACATTAAAAACTTTTTTCAAGTTTGTTATATGATTTTCAGCTTTTTTGCACTTCACCTACATGTCATCCATATATGCCTTCAAATTCTTACCAAGCAAGTCTCTAAAAATTTTATTTAGCAATTTTTGATAAGTTTTTCAAACATTCTTCAATCCAAAAGGTATGACTTTATAATAGTATAGTCTTTTCTCAATAATGAAGGCTAACTTCTCTTCATCTGGTTGATACATCTAATCTGATTATATCTAAAAAAGCATCCATAAAAAAGAGAAACATGTAGCCTATAGTTGCATTTAGTTTATCTATTTTGGATAACAAAAAGCTATTCTTAGGACAGACCTTTTTGAGATTAGTAAAATCTACAAACATCCACCACATCTCATTAGATTTCTTCACTATTACCACATTGACAAAACAATTCAGTAATTAACAATTTATTGATATCTTCCTCAATAGCTTGGTTTTGTTTAGGACCAAAATTTCTCTTCTTTTGTCAAACGGGCTTGTGGTTCATATTTACTCTCAATTAATAAATAATAACCTTAAGGTCAATTCCCAACATATCTGTTGTTGTCCATGCAAATATGTTTGAGTTGTTCTAGAGAAAATTAACAAACTTAACTTAGACTTGTAAAGGAAGGAGTGATCCAACGTGAGCTGATTTGTTGCTCTCATCACCAAGTGGTACAGTTTTTAGCTCTTCAACTGGCTTAGTGTGTTGCTCCTTTTGGTCATGTCGCAAGTCTAAGTTGTCAATAGTCATTGCTTCCATAGTCTTCTTCTTTAAAAAATCCTTAGAGGTCTTCATATTTTTTTCCAATGTGACTACACAGCATTATCATGCTGCTGCTTGATCTCCTTTTACTTCATTTACTTTCTAATCTACAAGAAACTTCATGAGGAGATGGTAAGTAAAATCAATGGCTCTTAGAGCATTAAGACTTAGTCGGCTAAGTATGGCTTTGTTGGTAATAGGTACTTTAACAACTATAAAATCCACCATTGCTGATCGACTCTTCTTCAATAGTAAGTGGTAGGATTATTATTCCTTCAAGTCGAGTAGGAATTCTAATGAAACCTACCAAAGGTGCATCAATTAGTTTTAATCTATTTGAACTGATCCCCATTTTCTAGAATGCTTTATAAAAAAAATATCAGCTAAACTTTCATTGTCAACCAATATTCTTAATTGAAAATTAGTAATTATAGCTGTAATTATAAGGCATCATCATGTGGCACTCCCACTCCTCAGAGAACTTCATCAGAAAACATAATGGTTAGCTCATTGGTCCTCAACTTTTTCATAAAAGGCTCTTCGGCTTACATTCATCTAGCATAGGCTTTTCTAGCTGAGAAATATTCTCTTACAATAACTCCTCCATGTCTTGCATTTGTTATCCCAAAGTTGGTTGGTTATTAGGCTTCACCTTGCTCTAATTTTTCATATATAAGAGGAGGTCGATTTTGGATAAATTTTCAATTTCGTTCTTCAAATGCAAACAGTCCTCTATATCATGGCCATGATCTTGGTGAAAGTGACAACACTTGCTCGGATCTCTTTTTCTGGTCTAACTTTCATCTTCTTTGGTCTTTTAAGATTGCATCTTTCTTTGTTGATCTGCATCAATATTAGAGCACAAGAAGTATTAAGAGGTGTATATCAAACATACCTTTGAGGAGGTGTCCAAGGTTGATGTGAAACTTCTTATGATCTTCGAGGTCTCTTATGAGGTTCTCCCAACCTCTGAACTTCTCTCTCTAAGTGTTGCTTTGATGTGCATATTCCTTCTCTCTATGGATGGCCAAAGTTTCTTTAGCATTGATATATTTCTTAGCTTGGCTAAAAAGTTCATCAAGGTCTTTTGATAGTCTTTTTGCTAAGGAGAAGCTGAAGTAGAAATTTCTTGGTCCACTCATCAAGGCTGCAATAGCAATTGAGGTATCTAGATCTTTGACTTTTATTGCTTCAAAATCTCTTAAGGTCTCATCTTTCTTTTGCTTTATTGCCACTAAAGAGGCTGAGATTTTCTTATGCCTTTTACTACTAAAATAGTGGCTGACAAATAGTGTGCTAATTTGATTGAAAGAACTGATTGAGGTTGGTCGAAGGTTGGTATACTAGATCCAAGCAGCCTTTTTGAGAGCTGCAGGGAATGCTCTGCATATAATGGCATCTAGTGTATGACGTAATAACATAAGAGCCTTAAAGCTTTCCAAATAATCTACAAGGTTGGTTATTCCATCATAAGGCTCCAATTATGACATTTTAAATTTTGAAGGAAGAGGATCAGTCATCACTTCTTTAATAAAAGAAGGTTTAGTGCAAAGATTTGGGTCGTTAGATGTTCCTGGTCCCTTGTTTTGGACATGAAACATTATTTCTCCAATTTTTTGGTTAATTTCCTCAAATGCTCGATCAATATGCTTATGGGTATTGGTTAGAATTTTTAGACTGGCATACTCATCCATGATAGAATAATGATCATCAAAATCTTCTTTAGAGGAATGATCAGCTTCAAGTTTTGGCAAATCTTTAAGCTTCTCCTAAGGTTGGCTAAGGTCAACTTCCACTCTTTGTTGCTTCGAAGGACAACTAGATTTAGCTCTGAATTCTTGCTCAATTTATTGGCTTCTTGATTCTTTAGTAGGTTAGCTGCATTCCACCTTTTCTTGATTTTTTGGATTTATTCCTAACTGGCTACCATTCTGAATTTTTTGAGTGAATATATTATGAACAAGACTTGTTAGGGCATCAAATTTTTAATTTAAATTCTTGTTTTCTTCTATAGTAGAGTGTAAAGTTGACCTGGAGAGTGCTATAATGCAGGACTAGTTAGTGTTTCATTTGATTCTTGAGATCTTCTTGCCATCTGGCAAACTCCTCCTTGAATAAGACTTGGTCTTGTCTCCTTCTTGGGTGGCATGGATAACGATTATTGCTTCCTACTCAAAATTTCTACAAATGATACCGATCTATTGATGCTTTTTTCTAACTTTTCCATCAATGGATGAGATTTATTTGATGAGAACCCAATAGAGCATGAACTCACCCGAAGAATTCGCCTCCTACTCCTCTTCCTGATTACCTACGCTCAACAAGATCCTTTGATGCTCAGGTCAGCAACAAAGACCAAGAAAAATACGAGCAGAAAGAAAAAGAGAGAAAATAGAAAGAGAGAGAGAAAAATGGGTCTTTCATCCCTCTCAATTGAGAAGCCTTAGTTCTCTATTTATAAGCTTCTGGAGTTAGTTAATCATAGGTTGGGCTTCTTTATGATGAGTGGCTAAGAATTATATCTTGATCTTAATTGGGTTAACTAGTTTTTATTTTGGTTTATATAGTTATGAGGTGATCTAAATTATTTTATTTCAGCCAATCATATTTTATCCCATAGATTTGAATTTTTTCTATTTGATCATTCCTACCATATGTCATCATCAGGTAGACTTATCAAATCAATCCTTATTACTATGAAGGTATAAACACATAGACATGTTCTAACATATTATTATATATATATATTGTCCCTCCAAGTCATAAAAGAAAGTTTGATATGCTAGAAGTTTATAAATTAAAGATATCTAGATAAAATTGATGTTGTGTTTGTGTATATATATGGACGTATGAATGCATATAATAAATTGATTAATTATGCAGGTTTAAGCCGAGTTTGAGTCTAATCTGATCTAAAAATTGCAAACCTATTACTTAATTGGGAGTTTTGATTGGTTGGTCTGATTGTGGATCCACGCTAATCCATTCATTGCTTGGCACAGTCAAAAATAGCTTGGGCTTGATTTAGGTTCAAATTGGATATCAAACTTTTTGATTGATGACCTTTTATATGGAAGATATAATATATATTATATTTGAATCTTTTCATAATTTTTGATAGATTTTTAAGATTGTTTGTCACGTTAGCGTTAATCATTCACATTTCAAATAAATGAAAAAATAAAGAAAAAATTAGAGACCATGTAACGGTCGCAGGATTAGGTAGGTTGCATTGGAGGCATACCAACTCATTTTTTGCTGCCAAGTGAAACGGACCGAATAGACGGGTGATTGGTACCAATACTCAAGCTAAAAAAATGATTTTAAAAATTTTGAATTATATTTTTATTTTTATAAAAAAAATATTTTTGTGATGAAATTTAATTTGTCAAGGGAAAAAAAATTAACTTGATTCCACCTCCCAAGGAATCCGAGGGATGCAGTAAGCATGATAGCGAGCGGGAATCGTGGGAGCACGGCTGCCTTAGGAACTGGTGATGGTCAAGGGACGATTTCTCGGACCAATAGCAAGTGGGATAACACCCTTCCCAAGTCGCACGCCACAGCTGTTTCCAAAATTCCCAATTTCAACGTTACTTTCCCACCTGATATTAAAATTAGAAAACAAAAATTCACGACCAAAATAAAAAACTAAGAAGCTATTTGCGCGGAGCCGTTCTCGTCATTTTAATCCCAGGTCCCCTTCCCGGTTGCCTTCACGATTGCGAGAGCCCTTCTCCCTCTCCTCGAGCTGTGGGTCCCACTTCTTAACTATTTCTCGTCGTCTCCTTGGCGTCTTGATTTCGATGACTTTGTGTTCTTCTACGGTTTTTTCCGCAGGTATCCTTCTGTTCTTTTACTTTTTACTGTGGTAAATTAGAATTAAGGAATTACGTGGAATTGGGCTAGAAGAAGGGTCCAAATCCTCCCCTCAGAAGATTTCCGTTCGTTCTTTTAAGTTAAAAATTATTTTAATTTTGACTACTCCTACGCCTATCATGACCCTAATCTTCTTCACCGTAACGGTGGATCGTCTAATTTTTATTTTATTTTAACCACTGCTTGCGGCCCCGTTCGTAATATCTCAGTCCTACTTCTATAAATAGAGGGTAAGGGTAGCCAGAAGCTTCGAAGCCGCCCAAGAGCAGATCGTCATCCTTTGTCCTCCCTCCGAGCTTCTACCTTCGAACTTTTTTACCTTTACCTTTCTACGAACTAAAGCGAACTGAGCTGAATCTAGAAGAAGAGAAGCGAAACATGGTGGGCACCTCCTCTTCTTCTTCGTCGTCGTGCGCTTCTTTTGGTTCCTTTGACGACCTTTCCGTCAAGCCCGCCGCCGGTGGCGCCACCCTCAAGTTCCTCTGCAGCTACGGCGGCAAGATCCTCCCCCGTTACCCCGACGGCAAGCTCCGTTACGTCGGTGGCCACACTCGTGTCCTCGCCGTCGATCGCTCCCTCCCCTTCTCCGGTCTGTCCCCCTCACCCCTGTTTAAATTTTCGTCAAAATCGAATCTTTGGGTTCTTTTATTTGTTAATCGACGATTCGAAGCATAAAAGTTCAGAAGATTGTTTCTATTCACCCTCAAAATCGAATTTTTTGATTTCCTATAATTATCAGTCGATGTTTATTTTTGACGAGCTTAAAAAATAATTAATAATAATAATAACACGATTGAGGGGTTTGTGGGCTGTGGAACAGAGCTAAAGGGGAAGCTGGGGGAGATGTGTGGGTGGGGAGCGGTGAATCTTCGGTGCCAGCTGCCGACGGAGGACCTCGACGCCCTCGTCTCCGTCACCTCCGACGAGGACCTCGCCAACCTCATCGAGGAGTACGACCTCGCTAGCCGTGACCGCGTTGATCCCTTAAAGATCCGAGCTTTCCTCCTCCCTCCTCCGACCAAAACTCCCTCCCCTCCGTCCACTCCGGCCAAGGACAAATCCTCCTCCGCCGCCGTCGCCCGGCCGCCGATCCACCAGATCTCCGCGCCGGCCCGGCTCTCCGACCGGTATGCCGCCGCCGCCGCCGATGGAGATCCCCGCTTCCACGCCCACTACCACCACCACCACCACCACTACCATCACGGGAATCCGAGGCCGCACCAGTTCCTCGTTCACCACGGGAACTACTGGCAATAATTAGCCACCATTTCCGGTCTCAGACACCACATCAATTGAAGAAAGATGGAAGATGAGACCGAAGAGGTACAAGAAAACAACAAAAGAACGTAGGAGTTGGAACAGAATATTTTGTTCTATGGGAGCAGGGGACTGTAATTATCCATCCTTTTAAATTTTAATACCAGAATCGAACGAAAATGGAAAAAAACCTTAAATGAACTTTATTTCGTTCTATTATTCTTTGTTGCGGCCTCTTTCTTCCATTTTTTTCACCTCTCACGCTGGGTTGTGGTTTTCCTTTCACATCTCTAGTCCCTTTTTTTCCCTTCTCTTCGTTTGCCTTTGTGTCCCGTTAGGGATCCGTCTACACCGTCACCATCGTTCATTACCGTTGCTTTTTTTTTTTTCTTTCCTGACACGTGTTCTGTGGAAAGATTTGTTTAAAAAAAAAAAGAAATTGCTTTTGCTCCACTGATTCGTTTTCCTTTTCTCTTAAAAAAGAAATTGCTTTTGCTCCACTGATTCGTTTTCCTTCTCTCTTCGCAGGTTATAATAAATGGCTGGAACATTCTGCACAACATCAATATTAGGGATTAAGCTTGCCTCGCTTTGGAGTATAAATACAGGATTGAAGTTTTGCCATACATACATACATACGTAGGACAAAAATACATATCAGATAAATATTTTTTTTTTTATGTATGGTTTTTAACTCTTGGGTTTGGCTTATGGTTGCTCTCCGCCCCTTGGATCAGTTTTATTGAATATCCTTGGGCGGTTGTTGCGGAGGGAAAACAAAAAGAACCAAAAAAAAAAAAAAAAAAGAAGGGAGAATCAAATAGCTTTTTTTTTTAATTTAATATGTAGATATTAAACAAAATTTTGTATGGTTTGTCACCTCCTGATTCTTTTATATATATATAATGAAAGATAATAAAGAAAATTAAATTTATTTTGAGTCTGTGTGGGCATAAGCCTGCCTGTTTTATGTTTTAATAATAGAATTTAGATTTTTTTTTATTAAAGATTTTGTATGTTTTTAATATGAAAAATAAAGAGAGAAAAAGGAGAGGAGATCTGTCGTGCAGGTCCATGGTATCATTGATTGCTGGACGTGGGGCAGAGGCATAAGTCCAAGAAAGAGAAAGGCTCGTGATTCCTACACCGCTTTCCTGTGGCGGTGACGAGGTGGGTGGTTATTTTCGGACCCATCTGGGTCAAAGAAGAGAAGTGGAATCCGTCAGGATTTGTTGTGACTTATGCTTATAAAATTTAAAACGGATTCCACTTCGAATGGCTCCTACACCGCCTTATTTTGAGTAGTTGCCTAGTCTGCCGCAATTTTGGCTAAAACCAACCATACCAAATATAAGCCAAATCGATGCAAAGTACGATAAAAATATATGAACTAGAATATCTTATTATTTTATTAAAAAAATAAATATAATATATAATTAATTGAATTTAAGTTTAATAAAAATAATTTATCAAAATATTTTTTTGATAAAAACAGTTAATACTGGTTGATATATTGTAAACCATGTTCTCCCATTAGATCTATTATAAAGAAAACACCATACGAGCTATAAAAGTAAAAATCGTAGTATAAATTATTTTTATATTTTTTAATTACAAATATTTTATATTAAAAAATAATAATAAAGATAATTTAGAAAAATTTAATTTTTAAATCAGATGAAGATTTTTTTTTTTTTTTTTGATACTCTTTCATTAATAGAGCTTATAAAGTATTTAACAAAAGAATCCTAATAGTTGAAGAGTCCATTCATATCGCTTTTGATGAGACTAACCCTTCGTCAAAGAGATCCCAATCAAATGATGATATTGATGACATTAACAAGAGTTTAGAAGAATTCTCGCTCCATAGAGATCCTCAAGAACTTGAAGAACCTCAAGAGGAACATCCAGTTGAGAAAAATCTTAAAGTTACTTAAGGACTTCCTAAGGAATAGCCTATAGCCATCTAAAAGATCTAATCATAGGAGATCCCTCTCATGGTATTAAAATTAAGGCATTTATTAAAAAAATATGTAATTATCTAGCCTTCCTCTTCCAAGTTGAGCCAAAAGCTTGCGAAGAGACCTTGCATGATAAACACTAGGTTTTAGCAATGCAGAAGGAACTTGTTCAATTTGAAAGGAACAAAGTTTGGATATTAGTTCTTAGGCTTAGTGATCATTTCATGATTGGAACTAAATAGATTTTTGGAGCAAACTTGATGAATCCAAGATAGTCAATAGGAACAAATTTAGATTGATGGCAAAAGGTTATAATCAAAAAGAAAGAATTGATTTTATTAAAACCTTTGCACTAGTAGCTAGACTAGAAGTCATCAAAATTCTATTAGCATTCGCATCATATATAGACTTTAAACTTTTTCAAATAGACATTAAAAGTGCTTTTCTAAATGGCTTTATTTCTAAAGAAGTATATGTAGAATAACCTCTCAATTTTCAAAATGATCTTTATCCATACCATGCTTTCAAATTGTCAAAAGTTTTATATGGTTTGAAATAAGCATGCAAGGCATGGTATGAAAGGCTTACTAATTCTTATTTGAAAAAGGTTTTTATATAGGAAAAGTTGACACTACACTATTTACAAGAGCATTAGAAAAAGACATTATTTTAGTACAAATTTATGTTGATGATATAATATTTGGTTTTATTAATGAATCCTTGTACCAAAAATTTGCTAAGCAAGTAAGAGGAGTTCAAAATGAGCATGACAAGAGAGCTAAACTTCTTACTTAGACTCTAAATCAAGCAAATTGGTGAAGGCATTTTTATCAATCAAGCCAAGTATATCAAGGAGTTACTCAAAGGGTTTAAGATGGAGAGCGCTAAACTAGTCAACACATGCATAAGGATGGCCACTCATTTAGAGATGGATGAACATAGGATAAGCATCAATGAAAAGCAATATGGAGGTATGATTGGTAATCTACTTTATCTTACCACTAGTACACCAGATATTAAGTTTAGTGTTTGCATATATGTCAGATTATAAGCTAATCCTAACAAATTACACCTGCAAGCTGTTAAAAGGATTTTTGGATATTTAAAATATACCATAGATATAGTCTTGTTTTATCCAAAGCATACTAGTTTTGACCTATTACGATATACTAATGCGGACTTTGCCAAGTGTAAAGTTGGCTACAAGAGCACTAGTGGCTCATATTATTTTCTTGATCAATCACTAGTATCATGGTTTAGTAAGAAGCAAAACTCAATTGTCTTGTTTATAACTGAAGGCCAAATACATTGCAATATAGAGGATTAAAGGACTATAACTTACATCTAAATCATATACCAATAAGATGTGATAACACCAGTGCTATCAATTTAACTAAGAATCCTATTCAACACTCTATGACTAACTATATTGAAATGAGATATTATTTCATGAGAGATCATATCAATGAGGGAGATGTAGTCTTTAAGTTCATTGACACCGAACATCATTGGGTTGACATCTTCACAAAATCCCTTAGTGAAGATCACTTTTGTCTTAGTAGGGGTAAACTAGGCATGGTTGAAATGAAATTTGATGTTTAAACAAATTATCATATACAATGAATTTATATACTATATTCCAACTTGATGTTGTCACTCAAATTACACGATTTGATGATTAACCAGTTGATTTCTTAATAAGAAATTTGTGAATATTTTTTGATGATTTATGATGTGATATACTTAATGCATGTGATAAGCTTCATATTAGTATCATTTGGTTCATATCTTGTCTCATGAAGCAAAATTTTATGTGATTGATCATTGGTTGAATGCATAAACCTTAAGAATTAAGAGATGAGTGTAAAAGATCTTTGAGACATCATAAAATTCCCTGAAACATGCTTGAAATTTATTAAGACACAAAAATTCTTAACTAATCCTTTATTAATAGTTAGAAACTTTTTGAACTTAAGTCAATTTTTAAAATCCCTAAATTCCTCATCTAATTGATCACATGTTAATAACCAGTCAACTAGAGACCTCAATCTGAAAACCAAGTTTCACTCTTGACCTATAGTCGAACGCTACAGGCTACAATGGTTGATCTCTAGTTATGAATCTTGGTTTTTTAAAGGACACAGAATAGATATTCGGCCTCTTATTTCATTGCTCTAGGGAGCTTTGGCTAAAGGGGAACTCAGGCATCTTCCTTCTGTTCTCTCCTCTAAAGCTCCATTCAAGATAAACCCTCAAATCTTCCTTTGATTTGCTTCAAATTCCTTACTCCATAGCTACAGCTTCTTCCTTCTTAGCCGGTTCTCAACAAAGCCTTTCCTTAAGGTCAATAAAGTTAAATATATTTTCTTAGTCCCATAAGTAAATGATATTTTACTTGCTAGCAGTGATTTGGTCCTCCTGACAAATCAATTTCTTTCAAAACATTAAAATGAATGATTAAGGAGAAGTCTCTTATGTCTTAGGCATAAAGATTCGCCAAGACAATTTTCAAAGTATATTAAGACCGTCTCAATGAGCTTATATTGAAAAGGATTTAGAAAAACCGAATGAAAGATTGTGCACTCACATTAGCATCCATTATTAAAGGTTATAAGTTTCATCAAAGCTAATCCCAGCAAAATGCATTAGAGAAAGAAACGGTGCCAAATATTTCATATGCATCTGTTGTTGGTTGTTTAATGTATATACAAGCCTGCACACAAGACCCAACATTAGATTTGTAGTTGGGATGATAGGTAGCAAAGTAATCTTTGCTTGAAACATTAAAAAGCTATTAAGAAAGTTATGAGGTACTTGTAAGAAACCAATGACTACAAACTCACATATAGACATATAGACCAATTGGAAGTTGTTAGTTACTCAGATACAGAATTTGATGGATGTATAGACACATCAAACTTCAAGTTATATTTTTCTTATTGTTGGAAGAGCTATATCTTGGGGAAGTACTAAGTAAACAATTATTATTTCGTCTACTTTGGAGGAAAAATTCATTACATATTATGTGTAACGTCTTAAGCCCACCTACTGGCTCAATTAACTTGCTAGCGAACCGAAACCACATGGCCTTAAAAACTTGAGTGCAAGTTAATTGGTAGCAGAGAAACCATGTGGCCTAATTAACTTGCTAACGAATAGAAATCATGTGGCCTTAAAAACTCGAGTTCAAGTTAATTGGTAGCAGAAAAACCAAGTGGCCCAATTAACTTGCTAACAGACTAAAACCACGCAGTCTCAAAAACTCGAGTGTAAATTAATTGGTAGCAGGAAAACTTAAGTTATAAACACTTCAACTTTTTTTTTCCATCCATTATGGGACTATTTTTGGGTTGTTACAATCTTCCCTCCTTATGAAGCAATTTTTGAAGTATTACAATCTTTGCTCCTTATAAAGCAACGTCTTTATCGCACACTACAAGCTTCCAAAATCTACATCTTAAGTCAGGTTATTGGTGCTATAAGGATAGCTCTACACCATAACGGGACTCAACTATGATCTCATGGTAGCTCTTTTCTTTTGCTTACCAACTTTCGCATACTTGAATCGGCTCTGATACCATTTTGTAATGCCCCAAGCTCACCTACTGGCCCAATTAACTTGCTAACGTGTCGAAATCATGTAGTCCAAAAAATTTGAGTGTAAGTTAATTGATAGCAGGGACTTGAGTTATAAGCACTTCAACTTTTCTTTTCCATCTAATATGAAACTATTTTTGGGTATTACATTATGAAACTATGACATGATAATTATGGTTAAGAAATTTCGTCAATGTCTCAAGGTTATTAATTCTATGGAGAAGCTTTTAAAGATTTTGTGTGATGACTATTATTTTTATCTCTATAAATAATAAAAGTAGAAGTTAAAGTAAGAATACTAACATAAAGTATCTCTTTATTGGAGATAATATTTAAAAACATGAAGCAATCATGAAATATGTTAGTAATGGGTGAATGATTAGTAATGCAATGACTATAAAATTTTTAACAAAGCAATATGATGACCATGTGAGCATTTGGGACTCATTAGCTCATTCTATAATTAGTTGTTTCTGCAATATTTCCATTCTCGAGCATGTCTATTTGGTCATTTTTGGAGAATAAAATTTAGTTGTTTACTTAAGTGCATATGTAGAGTAATTTATTAATATTTGTTGGAATGGATGAAGTCAGACCTCAATGGCTTATTGGAAGTCCCATTCATAAAGAAATCGAAGCTCATATAAGCATTCAGTTAGAGAATTCTGTGCATTGTAATACCTAAAAGAGGTAGTTGCTATTACATATATAACCACCATGTTTTGTGCAATAGAATTCTTTATTCGAGTGAGAGAAATTTCATAACTATTTGACATGGTTAAAGGTTGCTATAATGACATATTTTTGGTGCAAGTGAGAGGATGTGAGTCAAGGAGACTCACTATGGCTCACATGTTAATTGATGTTGAGACATTATCTTATGAGATGGGGAGACTCAATGTGACTAATATATCAATTGATGTTAGAAAGGTCTTCCTATTCCATGATGAAAGGAATGTAGATAAGCTTATTGATATTCAAGGATAATATGTAGAGCCTTTATAAAAGGAGGGGCCTGTGATTTTCCATCATTTTGAGGCAAATTCAGTTGGGTACAAAGTAGAAGAATCCTCTCAAATATAGTGAATGCTATAGTATTTGATTTCTTTTAATTACTTGAACAACTATAGCTGAAGGTATGTTTCTTTCTAACTGTGTATTTGGGTATATTTTTCTTACTTCTCTCTCCAATTAAACCTTTTATAACTTCTATTTTTAATTTATTTACATAAAAAATCATAGTTTTAATTGATACAAAGAGTTAAACTACTTTTCAAGATTTTTCAATGTTGTCTACCTATAGATTCTAAAACCTTTCTAAAGAGGAGACCAAAAAGATTATTTAGACCCCTGATGAGGAGAGATTGTTACCATACTAATTTGCAGGGCTAGTTTTGAACTAGTCTTCTGTTGCGAACCCCGATCGCAACGATAGATATAATACGGGACTTGGGATAACTATAATCACTTCGAGGGGATCACACCTCCAGATGACCGCTTTGAGGGGATCATGCCTTTTGATAACCACTTCAAGTGGGTTGAGCCTCCAAAGAAAATAAACCAATAATATTATTTCATCATGCTAAGTCAAAAGGGCTATTACATATTTATAGGATGAAATTCTAATTATTTAAGGAAAGCTAAATACAAATTGTAAAAGAAACCTCCTAATGGAGCTAATGCATAATTGAGAAAATAAATCATTGTGTATGATCAGGAGTTTTCCTTAATAGCTAGATCCTTTAAATCAAAAGAATCTTATGGATTTGAAAAGATCTTCAAAAATTAGGGAATCCTATCATTCCACCCCCTTAAAATCAACCTTGTCCTCAAGGTTATAGAGCAAATAAAAGGCTATTAGTAGAATAAAATTCAGCTTCAAAACTGTTAAAAATTAACTGCTTGCGTTTAGTCTCTGGAACTTGAAGGTATTGAGGTATGATCACATATTTGTCTGGCTTTGAGCTTGTTTTTGGCTTTAATGAAGAGATCTGAGTAAAGCATCCAGATAATGTAGCAGAAGAACTATTCGACTGATTCTAATAGCTTAATTCATAAAGAGCTAGCTCACTTTCCTGTATTGAATACAAGTATATAGCAGAATCTCTTTTAGCCTCCATCTTTTTCATGATGTGGCTACTGAAAACCTCTCTAGGTGGATCTTTAAGCCCTTTCAGTGTATATTTTTGCCTTTGAATTTTAAATTGCATGAGAAGCTTAGAGAAATCCCATGAAATTGATCCTAAGGTACGAAGCTAATGTGCCCCAAGAACCATAACACACCCTTTAAGAGGTAACATATAGAAATCCGATGTGAATTTGAGATCTTGTATAGATATAAGGAGATTTTTACATGTACCTTGGACTTAGATGTGAGCACCATTTGCCACTATAACTTGCGTAAATTTGTTGTTTGACCACCAAATATTAAGATACTTGACTAGCTCTGGATGAACAAAATTGTGAGTACTGCTTGAGTCAATCAGAATAATAATGGGTTGCTTCTTTAATTCTGTCTTGACTCTCATTGTCTGAGGAAATAGGTTACTTATAATTGCATACATGCACATTTCTAATGGTAAATTGTTCAACTGCTCCTCATAGTCTTTGTTTGACTCTATTTCTTGTATATCATGGGACCAGTCATCGTCAATAAAAAATAGTTGCTTGGTTTTGCATCGGTGGCCTAGTTTAAACTTTTCATCACAGTAGTAGCATAAGCCTTTTTTCTTTCTTTCCTTTGCTTCTGCTGATGTCAATCTTTTGACTGGAGCAGAAAGAGATGTGGAGTCTTCAGTAGGAACTAGAGTGGTTACTATAGGTTGGCTCACGTTAGGCTTGCATAAATCAAGCAACTGCTCTTCCTTGAGTCTTACCAATCCAATAACCTCGGTCATATTGGTTGGTCAAAACATTTAAACATCATGCTTGATTTCTTCTTTTAACCCGCTCACGAAGTAGCTTACAAAAAACTTTTCAGTTAATCCTGTAGTACGATTAGCAAATTGCTCAAAACAGGATTGATACTCACGTACTGTAGTTGTCTGTCGCAACTTGGTAAGCTTCCCGGTAAAATCTTCATAAACACTTGGGCCAAAACGAGTGCAAATCCCTACTACAAATTCCTTCCATGAAACGTTGCCTCGAGCTTTCTCCATCTATTGGTACCACTGTAGTGCTTCCTTTTCAAGGTGAAAAGAAGCTATTGCAACCTTTTGATCTTCAGGGGTAAAATTATATCTAAAGAACTATTCTGCCCGATAGATCCATCCATTGAGTTCATCTCCATCGAAATGAGGAAACTCCAAGCGAGTGGTTCGTAACTTGATTGCTCCTCCTATTTCGGTGTAAGAATCTATCTCATGTTGTAAAAATTGATACTCTGGATGCACATTACTTAAAAATTATCCAAACTTCTCCTTTGCTATGCCTACCATCATCTTTTTTAAATCAGCTACAGCATCAATTAGCTACTTATTAGATTCTCATAGCTCGAATACTGATACTTCTATTATCTCTCTCAAGCTTTTCATATCATTTTTCATGCGCTTCTCCCACTGTTGTTGACGAGTCCCTTCTGTCATATCTCAGATTTTGCCAATAAACTTTCTTGAAAATAAAAAAGAACTTTTCTCTTTCCTTTTTTTTCTTTTCTTTTTTTTTTTCCAACTTTCTCTTCTTTTTTTCTTCTTTATTTTTCTCTCTTCTTTTCTCTCTCTCTTTTTTTTTATAACTAAATTTTCTTTTACAGGTGGGTTATGGGCCCACCACGCTTTCGATGTGGTCGAATGCAGAACAAAGCGGCTCCGGTTACTTAACGGAGGCACGATCAGAGAATCGATGGGAAAGACCGATGATGATAGAGAGGCGAGCCAGTGAAAAGAAGAAGATCGGTTTTTTTTTTTTTTTATGGATGGGAAAAGTAGAAAATAAGGTTGAGTTTTTTTTTTTTTTATGATAGGATCTGAATTGGTTTTGAGAGTAGCAATAAGATTTTTTTTACCAAGAGCTAGACGATTTTGAGATGGTAACAAGAAGAAGGATTTTTTTTTTTTTAATACTAGGATTTTGTATATAAAAGAAAATTAAAAAAATAAGATGAAGGATATAAGAGTACCAAGTTATCGATACCAGGCTCTATTACCAACTGTTGCAAACCCCGATCACAATGATAGATCTAATATGGAAATTGGGATAACTGTGATCGCTTCGAGGGAATCATACTTCACTACTTTGAGGGGGTCAAGCCTTCAAAGAAAACAAACCAATAATATTATTTCATCATGCTAAATTAGAAGGGCTATTACATATTTATAAAGTGAAACCCTAATTATTTAAGAAAAGTTAAATATAAATTGTATAAGAAACCTTCTAATGGAACTAATGCATAATTGAGAAAATATCCTTTAAATCAAAAGAATCTTATGAATTTGAAAAGATCTTCAAAAATTAAGGAATCTTATTATCTTCATGGAGGAGGAATGATTAAAAATTTATTCCCTTCAAAGCTTCTAACTCTTTTCTAATGCAATTGCACCTTATAATAGTGAATTGTTGCTTCAATTATGTTAAACAATCTGGCAAGAAACATATCATACCCGAACTCGTTACCTAGGTTACACTCGTGACATGACGACCATGTCATAAGCCTAGGTTACACTCGTGACATGACGACCATGTCATAAGCCTAGCAACAATGTCAGGTTGAAACATGATAATATATTGAAAAATTACTAATTACTCAAAAGATTAAATGTGAAAATCCAATGTTCAATGCTTAATTATTCAAATAATAAAAGTGAAAGCACACGGTTAGCCTAAAATGCACACGATTAGCCTAAAAATTCAGTGGTACAAATTACGTATTACCATAAATGATAAAAAAATCTCTGATGATTTGCTTACTATATTAAAAAAAAAAAAAAATCTCGAACATTTCTTCCTTCCATGGTCATCAATCAACAATATCTTCTCCCAAGAGAATCATCGCGAAAAGAGTCTTAACCAAATCTGGTAGCTTCGCGCAAAATAGGAAAAAATCTTAAATAATTTTTAATACCAACTATTCTAACCATCTAATAAATCCTGAAAACCAACGTTAAGATCCAATGGTCAATATCTTAATTATTGAAATAACAAAAATGAAGACACTCTTTTAACTAATTGTACAAATTACCAGACCACCGTATATGCTAAAAAATTCCTAGTAAATTTCTTATCATAAAGAGAAATATCGAACATTTCGTCCAGCCAGATTGCTATCCCCTCATAAAGTATAAATGGTTGATTGGTGGATATCACCACTTAAAAATATTTCATAAAGAAACAAGAAGAAATAAGTCAACAAAAAAAAAATGCCTCCATGTCAGGAAAGAGTGGAATCAATATCATCCATAAGACCTTAACAGAGAAAATTAATATGGAAGGCTCAGATGTCCTCTCTTCGCTCATTTTCACACCGTCCGCCTCTCTTTGCTCACTTCCAAGAGCTCTAGCTTGATCCTGATGGAAGAATCTTGATTGAATTTCAGTGGAAAATATTTTGATCTCCTACGCCAATCAAAATCTTTTTAGTGTTCAAGACTTTTCAGTATTATCTCCCCTCCCTGCTAATCTCTCGTGTCTGTTCCTCTCTGAATTATACCATATAGGAGTGGAGAAAGTTTTAAGAAATTATATGATTTGTTAGTCAATAATTTAAACGTTTTCGATTATTAGATTTGGTATAGTTAAAAATTTTAGTAAATAGATGGGTAACGAGATATGATCTGGAGTCATATAGAGAAATACTAGGAGAAAATTGATTTAGGTTTTTTCCAAAAGCATTGGAATTTCTGAAATCTTTTCCAAGTGAAGATGTATTTAAAATATTGAAAGGTATTGGAATCGGAGATACCTAAAGAGGGATGTATATATATATATATATATATAGTTTAAAATGGAAAGTATGAGTATTTTGGAAGATAAAATGGAAAGAGTGAGGAAGAGGAAACCATGAGAGAGCGACAGAGAAGGTGGGGACCGTGTGCCCTGAAGAGATACGTGGAGAGTGAGAGCATCCATGATACAGGATTTTTTTTTGAATCCAGTCGCTTTTTCTCTCCTCCTTTCCGCCCAGTGTATATATAGATGGGCTCCAGGGCTTGATTCTAATCGATATGCTGATTTCCAAGTCTTAAATTTTAAATGCCTTAAATTCTAAATCGCAGCCTGCTCGAGAGTCTTAAATTCAAATCCCGTTCAATTAAAACTTTCTTTCCTTCCGTCTCCTGCTCTCTTCCGTGTTCACCCCCCCTCGGATCTTCCCTCACCGTCCATGATACAGTAGGAGACTCGCCATCCCGGCAAATCCACTGCTCCCCGCGCGCTGTTTTGCCGTGAGGACGGCTGGGCCCTCCGAAAGCCCGATCTCTCTTCTTTTGTTCAATATCTCTGAGGAATGGATGCAAGGCCATCAACTTGTGGGCCTTTTAATGAAGACATTCAAATCTGAGAACATTCTCTTCTCTCTATCTATCATAAATAAATACGCTCATTAACACGACGATACTGGCCAGAACGACAAGGTAGAAGAAGGAACTCATTCTGGAGTTCACTTCTTGTCTCCTCCGCTACACACAATTTTTTTACACGCAGCAAGAAATATGAAGGCATCCAAGGTTATCATCATTCACTATGGCTGGATCATCCTCCCTCTGGTAATCCCTCTTCTCTCTCATCCATCTCTCTTTTTTTTTTTTTTTTTTTTTTTAACTTCTCTATGCGCCTCCTTCATCCTTGCATTGACAAGCAAGTAGGTTGCTATGATCCCGTTAAAATCCACTCATCCATCTGTCATGATGGGTGCAGGTGACGGTGGTTCTGTGTAGCAGTGTCATGTACATATTGGTGACGACGACCCAGCGCATCGAGGATGATTCTAATGACATCCTGAGGGCGTTGCGCGCCAATGTCCGTCAACGCTTACGCCTCTTAGTCGAGGCAAATGGCTACGCATTCAATGTTGCAAGCGTCTTCAGCTCGATCGAGAGCTTGTCACAATTCTCTGACATCAGGAGGGAGGTAAAAATTTGTAGTGCATTTACTTCCTACAGAAATTGGGTCATCTGATGATGCTCTTGGTTTGCAGGTGGCACCGCGGTTGTTTTTGGCGTTCATGACGCTCCCCCCATGGGTCTCAGAAATCTCTTATGTATCACCACTGGATGGTGGGCTCCTATTCTCATGCTACCAGGACAAGGGCGGGGCCATCGCCGCGTTCTCCAAGGGGTCCCTTTATTCCAATGATTCTACTGCCTATCAATTATATAGTCAGTCACTAAATCAGAGTACTGGTGAGGCGTTCGGAGATGTGATTCCTTTCACTCAACCGCGTTCCGAACGTCAGTGGTTACAAGATGCACTAAATGGCAAGGGTGGGAATGCTTCTTGGGGCGTTGAATGGGGAAAGTCCAAAGATCCGATGCTCTTTTTCACGGCTCCAGTGGCCAAAACAGGAGTTGTTTCAGTTGGAATCACTGTGAAACATTTTTTTAACGACATTTTCCCCATCGACCTTCAAGGTGGGCACATGTACGTTGGTACAAATGATGGGCACATCATGACACAATCTGGACCTCCACATACTCGCTATCGGTTTCATGAGAATAAAATCACCGTCCATGTGGATAATAAATCACAAGCGGAAGACCATGCCACTATTTCCTGCAAAACTGGAAACTATGCAGGTTATGGTGCTGGTCCATCCGATGCTAATTATTTGAGCATTTCAGGCACAGAATACAAGCTCGGTTGTGAGCAATTCGACATTTCTGGAACCCAACTGGTATGGTTGGATATTTGAGAGATGATTTGATGCACCAATTTTTACTTCAATTCTTTTTATTTACTGTTCATTATCTGAATTCGTTTTTATTTTGTCCATCTAACAGGTATCTGTTGTGGCCTTTGCCAGCAAGACAAGTGTAGCCACCATTCGGAGCATGAGGCTCGTAATTCTTCAGCTAGAGTCATTCATGGTTCTTGGTATGATCATTGGAAGTTATATAATATTACAATTATTCAGAAGGTCCCAAGTACGAGAGACATTGCTACGTGCAAGCCTCATCAAGGAAAAAGAGATGATTCAACTGGCAGAGAGGATTTCTATGAAAAAGAATTTGGCATTTGCTAGCGCTAACCACGACGTTCGTAATTCTCTAGGTGGCATCATTGGTTTAGTAGAATTATGCCATGCTGATGCGCCCCAGAACTCTGCATTGGAGAAACACTTGAAGCAAATCAATATTTGTGCATCAAACCTTTTAGGTATGTTGATTAGAAACCATGGTTTACTGTAGCATGATACCGCATTTTTAACTAAATCTACTACCATCTTATTTTAGGAATCACACAAACTACCATAAAATCCTTTTCAGCTTGAAATGGTTGTTATTCTTCATCTTCAATCAAAATTCAACATTCAACTTATTTTTTACTTTAAGAGTGTCGCTATTGGGCTAGAATTCATGTTCCTAATGATTCTTCATGACGCTTTAGATCATTATGTAATAAAGTAATGCTACTGACAAATAAGTGTTTGATTCCCAGATATACTAAATACAATTCTTGATATGAGTAAAGTGGAAGCAGGAAAGATGCAATTAGAAGAGGTTGAATTTGACATGGCACAACTTATTGAAGAGTCGGCCGATATATTTCATGTTGTGGCTCTTAAGAAAGGTCTAGAGGTGATTTGGGATCCCTGCGATTGCTCTGTTCTTAGACTATCAAAAGTCAAAGGAGATAGCATGCGACTTAAACAGATTCTATATAATTTGCTGGGAAATGCAGTGAAATTTACATATGAGGGACATGTGGTTGTGCGTGCTTGGGCTAAGGAGCCTAGTTTTGAAAATTTGAAACCTCCCCATAGACATGGATACCACTTTGCTAACATATTAGCTTGTCTATCAAGGAGGCTTTGGAATGATCGAGATGCTGAAAAGGATTTAGAGACTCTTAATTCTATTAAGCATGATCGAGATTCTGTTGAATTTATTTTTGAGATAGACGATACTGGTATAGGAATCCCCAGGGACAAGAGGGCTTCTGTCTTCGAAAGTTATGTTCAAGTCAATGAATCAGCTGTTGGAGGACATGAAGGTACCGGTTTGGGACTCGGAATTGTTCAATCCTATGTAAGTAAATTTTACAGTTAAGACTGTTGAGTATTAAATTTACACTTGCTTTCTTTATACGAAACAAGGTTTGCAATTATTTGAACTTTTGTAATGCACGTTTGCAAGTTTCTTTCTTAATTTTATCCTGACTGCATCTGTTCTTTCAACTGATATTCCCCATTATTTTTATTTCTAGGTTCGTTTGATGGGCGGGGAGATCAACATTCAAGATAAAGAACGTGGTGAAAGAGGAACATGCTTTAGATTCAACATATTTCTAAAATCAAATGAGAGAGTTTTTGATGGTGAAGGAGAGGACAGAAATATTGGCAACAGTGGTATATTTGCTGCTGGTATTCAACGTACTGAGAAAAATATCACCGTCCAATCAAATATTCGAGCCATGACATTCAGAAGAGGTCTGAAGATTGAAAGCATTCACTCTTTGCTTTTGGTTCAAGGTGATGAAACAAGAAGAATTTTGCAAAGATGGATGGAGGGTCTTGGAATTAAAGTATGGACAATTCTGCAGCGGGAGCTTCTACATCCTACGCTTGAAAAAATTAAGCACAACCTCAGTTCTTCAAAAAGGCTTGATTCCATATCACTAGGTATTTCCTTGGACAAAACAACATCGCCTACCTACAATACAGAAAAAGAAGTGCATCTTAGTGTCAAAGAAGAGGCTGATCAAATTTTGCCCATCGCTACCAAGAAAGATGGCAAACAGCCAAGTGTTAGAGGCTCATCCACTTATGTCATAGCCATTATTGATTCGAGTTACGGAAATATCCCAGAGATGTGCTCAATCTTGAAGAATTTTACCAGCAGCATTGGTAACATTCAATGCAAGATTGTTTGGTTAGCCGGTTCCAAAACTCCTAGCACAGAATTAGGAATATCTAAGGAGACACAGACAATTTGTGATCTTCTGTTAGAAAAGCCAATACATGGTTCTCGTCTATATGCACTTCTGAAACTTCTACAAGAGTTTGGAGGAACCAATGAAGGTTCTCCATCTGAAATGCATGATGTGAATATGAATATACAAGAATCTACCAAGTCAGTTTCTTTTATAGACAGAGACAAAGTTCCATTCAAATCTTTAGATCCCCAATCGAGCGAAAATTTCAACCAAAGGTCTGAAATGAGATATAATGGAGATGATACGAAGAAACCTCTAACTGGCATGAATATCTTGCTTGCCGAAGATACATCTGTTTTGCGTCATTTTACCACGGTCATGCTTTCACGCCTTGGTGCAACTATTGAATCATCTGAAAATGGGTTGCATGCTTTGCATTTAATCAGAAAGGCTCTACAAGCTTATTCAGCAAATCCAAAGCATTTCCATTATGATGTTGTTCTCATGGACTGTGAGGTAAGTCTTTATAGCTATTATCAAATTTATATTTTTAGTATGCATAGCTGTTAATAATGAAGGTAAAGATAACAAAGCTATATTGTAGAATTAACCTTATAAAATGTTAAGAAAAGGGAAAAGAGCTAAGTAAATGACTTTGGCTGACAAATAATCATTTGGTTAAATTAAATAGTATATTGATCATTGCTTAAATATGCAAATATCAACTCACAAATAATTTATAATATTGTCTGTAAGTTTCGATATCATTATGTGAAACCATGGTAATTACAAATTCATATCACATACATATCTTTCAATTAAAGATATTCAATAAAGTACATATAACTAAGGCTCAACATCAAGATCCAGATCATAAGAATAAGTATTATATAAAGTGGATCTATAAGATGATCTTAAGAAACAAAAACAAGAAAGAACTAATTAACTAATCAATGATTAATTTTTGAGGGAATTGAATGATCATGAAACAAAAGATCCATGGTGAAAACAGTCAATATGGAGTTCTCCATAATTACAAAAGATGATTTAGTAGATCTAGAAAAACAAGATGGCATATTACACCTTTGATTTTTTTTTCCCTCTTCAATACATATATTTTGAAAAAAATAGTTCTTTGTAACAGATAAATTGATAAGGAAAAGGTATTAAAGATCACTTGCAATCCAGTTATTTCTACAGCAGAATTTATGCTGAGAGTTTTCTATGTGGAAATTAAACTAAAAACTCCTTGTGACATTAAAAAAAATCCTTTGGTATTGTCAAGTTTCTTTCCCTAGTCCATTACAAGAATTTGACATATGAGATGCATGGGTCTGGGGATTTTTGATATTTTGATCGCTGTGTCATGCATCGTGTGGGAGTTTGCTATAATGGCAATTATTTTAGAATAGAGCTAATCAAGTTTTGTATTCAATATAGAAAAGGAACATACAATAGCATTTTCATGATTTGTATATTATATACTACAAAAAATCATAGTTTCATTGTTCTATTTTAGTTTCTCATATTTATAAATCTCATATATATGTGTTATTGGAAAATTTTGCTAATTTGGCATGTAATTTTGCTGTAGCATAGTTTGTTATTTAATTTCCAATCTAGATGACTTAAAAAATTAAATATTTTTTTATTATTTAGATTTACAATTAGTGTTTGAATTTGTCATTAAGCTTTTAAGCTATTCAAAATGTATATGTTTGCACCTACTTGTGTCTACATTAATACATATGATCCTACATCCCACTTTCTTATTTCAGAATTGATAAATTCAGTGGTTGTGTTATGTTTTTCATTGTTATCATAGTTGATTGCTTTATCTTTCAGATGCCAATAATGAATGGTTATGAAGCAACAAAACATATACGTGAAGAGGAAAAAAATTATGGCCTCCACATTCCAATTATTGCTCTAACAGCACATACGACTCCTGAGGAAGAAAAGAAGACAACTCTTTCTGGAATGGATTTTCACTTGACAAAACCACTACAAATCGATAAGTTGTTGAATGCTATTAAAACTGTTCAACAAAACTAGTCTAATGAAATATTATGTCCATCCTATCCATAATTGTCAATTTTGAGCAATGATTTTGTAGTGTATATAATGTAGTAATCAGCACCATGTTACATACATATGTTCATTAGGTTGAGAAAACATAAAGATTTCTTGATGTGGTATGTGTTAAGATTAGTTCTGTAAAATTTAGTTTTTCTTGTCCCAATGTTATCTTGAAATTTCACATACTAAATATCTCATAAGAAAAAATGGTGATTAATCAATTTGAAAATATTTTTCTTTGTCTTCTAATGCAGCTTTTGTTATAATGACATTTTAAACTGCTTTGTTCTAGTAGATGAAGATCATGAAATATGGAACGAAATGCAACTTATAGATATAACTAAGATGTAATTCAAGTGGATAAGATCATAATAAGATAATATTTAACACATCTTTCTTAAATAAAAAATTATAATCATTCTTGAATAAAATGGACCTAGGATCCCTTTTAATTAAAATATTAACAAATATTTAATAGTTGCCTTGTTAAGCCATCATTGTGCCTACAAGTTTACATGGCATGTGTTGGTAAGGCTGGAATTGGATTGGTTCAAGACATGTCCCACCTAAGCCTAGCTCAAACTTTTTTTAAGACTTCAGGTTAGGTATAGGTCCAAAGATTTTTCTAAAATGTTTGTATACTATGAACATTTGCCAACATGTCCACTAAAAGCATTACTTTTATCACCCTAAAGAAACAATACTCATGGGATTAAAATAATTGTTTTCATATCGAAACCAAAAGGTATTTGTATTCCATCCCAAAGAAAAAATTTGGATAGCAACAAATGACCATATAGACACAAAGGAAGAATCTATTTTTAGGCCTATTTGCAAATGCGTCTCCCCATCATTTTATTTGTCTTTAGGAGATTTGCAAATACTTGCGTTACTATTTTTGAATGACGCAATTATTTGTGCATTGTCATCTTTTAGTTTTATATGAAGACTATGGTGAAACGTTTTTGACCATGTCAATGATTAAATCTAGTAGGATTCTTCTCGCTATAACTATGATTATAACATTTGGTAGATTAATGTCAAGACAATATTTTTTAACATGAATTTGCAAGAGGATATATATATATGTATAGTTAAGCTGAAGCAACTTATCTCTTCAAGATAGGGATACATGGTATGTAAGCTGGCTAGGTCAATTTGTGAACTTAAAAAAGCCTCTAAGAGTTGGAAAAAGAGATTTGATCAATTGATCAAGGAATATAGATTTGAACAAAATCTAAAGGAGTCCTATATCTATATCTATAAAAGGTTGGGGGACCTAATATTGTTTTACTTATACTATATTTGGATGACATTCTCTTCATTAGGAACTATACAACCATGACGTTTGTAGTCAAGTTATGGTTATCTCACCAATTCTCCATAAAAGATTTAGGACAGGCTTACTATATTCTGAGTATTAAGTTGCTCTGGGATAGGTAAAATAGGTTATTTCGGCTCAACCAAGTCTCTTACATGGATAAAATTCTAGTAAGATTTAACATGGATCTAGTTAAGCCTATGATGTCATATTTTGGAGATGACATTCATCTTTTAGAGGATACAAGGCCTAAGAGATCCAACTAATAGTTAAAACTCTTAATGCTTCAACTATAGGAAGTCTAATATATTGAATATTGAGTACTGGTTGAAATATACTGTCAATGGAAGAAAACTTGGGAAGACGTGGAACATATAATGAAGTATTTTAAAGATACTATAGATTATGTGCTTGAGTATGGTGGTGACAACCCAGAGATATGCGATACATGGATCTTGATTCAGCTAAACCTAGATTATTGGTTCATTGAATGAATCATGATATAACATTAAGTTCTCCTTACTATATTCATATCGTACAAGATAATTGTTTGGCAATAGAGTTTGCCACGTTGGCTTTATGCTATAAAAAGATATTCATGACTTGAGAAGTCGTAAGAATGTAAGAATGTAATAATGCATTTTATATTTTCTCTAAAGGGTTAAACTCACAAATTGCTTTAAATCCATGTGAGAGATTATCAGAAGTAGGGTATGTCCTAAAACCCATTTTCATGCAATTGTAAACATTTACTAATTAATGCATGAGGTTTTTCCTTTTTCATCATCACAAACAATGTAGGGTATTTATTACACACCGATCATAAAGCTAGAAAGGAGTCAGTCTAAGGGCTTTATCCAGGTGGATAACTTGAATATTAATCTATTCAACATATCTTTATAGTCTATTCAATCGAGACCCACAACGCTGGAGACCTATATATTTCATGGAATGTAGTCCGTGATGAGCTTGTGTTTCTATTTAAGGGTAGTGACTACACTCTAGATTAGGGCCACAAGTAGGCTAAGTCAAGTCATGATTAGGGCATGCTTGATCTTTGACCTAATTTCGTATTCAAATCATGATTTTGAACCTGAGCTCATCCTATTAGTTGATCGACTTAAGTTGAGTCTAAGTCTATAAAAAGAATTTTAGATCCAATAGGTTATTTAACTCAGGTTAGGGACAAGTATGACCCAGACAAAACCCAAAATGCTAGGGTTCAAGTCAAGAGTAGGTGAAGTTGGGTTTGTAATTCAAGTCCAATATCTAACTATTCCTTCATAATAAAATATAGTAATTTATAAATAAATATGAAATCATTAAAACACATAAAGAAAATAAAAAAAGGCCAATTTAAACTAGAAATTTTATTTAAAACATTTTATTTCATTCATATAATTGATCATTTATAAATTTGCAAATTATGATTTTTGAAATATATATATTCATATACTATTCTTCAGGGAACCATAAATAAGAATCTACTAAAACAAATAATGAGATATAAATGTTTAAATATGAGGTTAAATTTTTGCACCTACCAAAAATAGCAGAACTACTGTAGATCTAAAAGCCTAAAGCAAAAGAATAGCTAGCAAGTATCAAGATCTGCAGTGGCTTCGAGCTTGAATTTATACCAAAAAAAAATGTTATATGTAATAAGCATCACATATATACTTGCATTCAAATCCAAAATATGGCTGTAAAAATGCTGTAGGTAACAAGCATCACAGACAAACTCGCTTTCAAAACCAGAATGAAACCTATTCCAATAAAATGTGAGACACCACGGACTGGTTCCCAATTAACCAACTAGAAATGGTAAAACGTTTCTTAACTCAAAACAATAAAGAAATAATAGAATTATCTGCTATATGTCGTCCGTAACCAGAAGGAATTTCCAATCTTATCGAGTAAAGAAAAATCACCGAAGGCATCGAAGTGAGAAAAAGAAAAAAAAAAAAAAAAAAAAAAAGGAAAAAATGAATGAAAGAAATGCCCCTAAACTTCTGAATTCTGATAAGAAAACAGAATAACTAAAGCAATAAAAAAAAAAAACTAACGATCAGAATCCACTTGAATGTGAATCTGAGGACCAAGAAATAAAGCACACATGTGAGCTAGTATTTTTTTTTTTTTTTTTTATCACATAAGAGAAAAGTCTTCGACTATCACCGTCCATCAAGTTAGCATCAGATTCTTAAGTAACTGGGAAAAAATGAAGATGAAATCCATCAAAACCAATCGAGAGAGAAAGAGAGATCACAAACCCTAGTTTAGAACTTTCGGCACGCGAATTAAAACGAAAAATAGAGGGGAAGGGAATGAGGACGAGGAAAAGTGGGTACCTTGTCTTCGAGCTTGGATTCCTCCATGGCGAGGAGCAGCTCGTCGTTCTGGGCGAGGACCCACACAGGGAACAGAGTAGAGGAAGGAATGAGGGTGGGCGACGGGAATTGAAGCATGAACGCCGCGAACTGAAGCATGACGGCGAGATTTGGGCTGCAGCTGGCGGTGGGGGGCTGGCGGAGGAGGTCGGTGGAGAGAGCGGGCGACTGTGGGGGGTTGACGTTGGCGAGGGAACGAAACAGTGGAAGGACAACCTCGGAGGAACGAGAACGGACCGCCGTCCGCCGGGTTTCGTTTTACTGAGTTCGAAATTTTAGACACCCATGGCATTTGCAAGCACGTGTACGGACTGGCACATTGCATGCGCGTGAGGTCCTGTTGACCGTTCAAAATTGAAGTGGCAATAAAGAAAAGAGTGCCAGCAAAAATCTTTTATAGTTGGGATGCTTTTAGCCGGAGAGGAAGCTAGCCGTTGCACCTAAGGCCGCGTTTAAATCGTACCCAAGACCCCGGTCTAATAATCCAAACCGTGTGCGACTTTTTTTTTTTTTTTAATAAAAATAAGCAAAAGTGATGCAGGTCCAATTGCAATATCTGTAGTCCTTGTAAAAGTTTCCCTCTGACTCTCGTCACCCTCTAAACTGTAAAAATTGCGTGCAAGTCACGGTAGATTAAAAAAAAAAAAAAAAAATCATCAATGACTCAATCAAAACAGAGAAAGAGAAAAAGAATGATACCTCTTCAAATTTAAAAGTCTGGTTAATGATATCGGAGCAATAAAGTTCCCTGTAAGTGGAAACAATAATCACCACAGCAGAAAGGAAATGGTCAAAGATGCTACAGAAAATTTTAAAAATTCAAATAAAGTTATAACATATGGGGATGGAGGTGGATCGGGTTTGCTTATTGGTAAATCCAAATTTGAATGCTTTGAAGGACCGATCCAATAAGAATAAAAATACAGAATTGGAGAACGCCCAACAAAGAATTTAGAAGAGGATAGCCAGATCGGGTGGAGGGATCGTGTCTAATGACAAAAAAACAAAGTTCAAGCGGGGAAAAGGTATCTGCTAAAAAAAAATTGATGTGCAAAAGGTGAAAAATAAGAAAAGATCGGTGTAAACCTTCAAGCTCACCTATTAATTTAATTAATTTGCTAACGAACCTAAATCATATGGTTCTAAAAATTCGAATAGTAATTAATTAGTAGCAAATAAATTTGAATTATAAGTTCTTCAAACCTTTTTTTTCATTGAATATGAAACTATTTTTGAGATATTACAATCTCTCTTCTTGCCAAGGAGCATGCCATAAGTTAATCAGAATTTACGAGTTAGATTATTAGCGTTACAAAGATGGTTTTAAACTATAAAACTCTACCATCGATTTGATGATAGTTCTTTTCTTCTATTCATCAACTTTCGACATTCAGATCGGCTTTAATATCATTTGTAACACCGTAAAGCATCTATCTGTTGATCTAATTAACTTATTAGCAGGCTAAAATCATATGGTCCTAAAAATTTGAGTGGAAGTTAATTAATAGTATGCAAACTTCAGTTATAAGCATTTTAAATTTTTTCTTTTTATTCGATGTAAAATTTTTTTTTTTTTCATTCGATGCGAATAAAATCAACTTGGATCGGGCTTCATAAAGAGGTGGCACGGGGCATAAAAAGGAGATAGGTATGGCCATGTTGCTTACGATCACTGGGATTGTGTCAGCTGCCCAGTTCAGTTCCTGTACAATCGACATCGGTTCCAAAATGATCAAGCTTGAGGCTGTATGGGAGGGTGTTTACATGGCTCTTAGAACCTTTCCCCAGAGAGACCTTGGGTCAGTTGTGATTCGCATAGGGTGATCGGTTGGATCAATTGACGGAATGATCTTGCTCGTGGATACTAACGAAGCTCAGGCAGCTTGACAGATGGACTACAAGGCCTCTCATATTTTTAAGGGAAATCAGGTCACTGAGAGATTGTATGTGATTTGAGTTCTCAAAACTTCCCAGCTGAAGAAAAAATCATTTATAAACCTATCCTGAATATTAACATTTATATCTCGCAGATTTGGCCCTGCTATATACAACGCTAACACACAAGTTACGAGGAACTTCATGTTAATAAATATGAAGTCCAGAACTACATTAAATCTCGCTTTCGAACAAAAGAATTACATCAGCTTCCTTTTGCTTTGATTTGCATGTATTCCGAAGAGAATCTCTCTTTGTCGGAGAGAGAATCATCACAAGATAAGCGGGAAACCATCACTCATAAAGTAAGAGAATTTTAATTAAACCGTGCATACACCATAGCTGTTAACCACAATTCGTCTATTTTGCAATGTTCGCGCACCTCTACACCCACAAAATTAAATTAAAAAAATAAAAATAATAAAACAAAAAACAGCGTTTCCTTCGTCATTATTAAGATGGTGAAGCGGTCAAAAGCTGCGTCGCAGGAGCATTGCTTGCAGGCCTCTCAGGTACCTCCAGAGCGAATAATAATTCCTCCCAACAACTCGATTTCAATTCGCAGCGGAGTTTGTCGCGGCTTTCCGGAGACCCTCGTCACCCAGCAGCAGGGCCACGACCTCGCCCATCGTAGGCCGCTTCTCTGGCTCGGGATGGCAGCAGGTCAAGCCTAACTTGAGCAACAGCTCCATCTCCTCCTCTCGGAACTCCATCTCCTTCTCCGCCACCTCCAGCAGCCGGCCCTTGGCATACATCTCCCTCACCCATTCCACCATCACCCAATCCTCATCCTCCAACCTCGCTGCCCTCTCGATTGGCCGCCGCCCGCACGCTGCTTCCAGCACCACCACCCCGAAGCTATACACGTCACTCGCCGCCGTGGGCTTCGCCTCCACCGCCAGCTCTGGCGCCAAGTACCCCAGCGTCCCCACCACTCTTGTGCTGCTGGGTGCCGCCCCTCGCTCGTAGAGCTTGGCCAGCCCGAAGTCTCCGAGCCGTCCCCGCATCTGGCCATCCAGCAATATGTTGCTGCTCTTAACATCCCGGTGGAGCACCACCTGCTCCCACCCCTGGTGCAGGTATTGCAGCCCCTCCGCCACATCCGCCAGTACTCGCCGCCGCGCCGCCCACCCCATCGTCTCCCTCTTCCCGTCGCCAAAAATCCACTGGCTGAGGTTGCCATTGGGCATGTATGCATACACCAGCATCAATTCGTTTCCTTTCCGGCACCACCCTCGGAGTGGGACTAAGCTCCGGTGCTGCAGCCTCCCTATGCTCGATATCTCTGCCATGAACTCCCGCAACCCCTGCTTCGAGTCGTGGGACACGCACTTCACCGCCACTTCCTCCTCCTCCTCCTCCTCCTCCTCTTCTCCTCCTCCCCCTTCAGTTCCTCTAGAAACCGAAGCCGGGAGAGTCCCCTTGTAGACCTTCCCAAATCCACCGGAGCCGAGAAGTCTCTCCTTCGAGAACCCATCAGTGGCGTGAGAGAGATCTTCATAGGAGAATCGCCGCGGCCGGTACTTCAATTCCCACTCTTCGTCCTCCTCATCCTCTTCCTTTCCTTCTTCTTCCCGGATCTTAGCCCTCTTATTTCTGTAGTAATAGTACAAACCAGAGGAGAGAAAGATAACGGCGAGAGCAACAGATGCACAAGAAACCCCGGCTATAAGTCCTGGAGATGGAGATGACGATGACGATGAGGACGAAGGCAAGAAGATGGGGAGATTGGACGTTTTGAGCTCCCGCGCGGCACCGGTGTCGCTGAGGCTCCAGGCGAGAATCCTCTGAGCCTCCACCCATTTGACCTTCGACGCCGAGAAGCCGACAAACATCTCCGACGAGACGTAGTCAGCGATCTTCGGGTCGGAATAGGAGATCAGTGGCCGCGGCGGTCTCGGATCTTCGGCGGCAGCAATTGTGACATTGATTTGGAATCGAGGCCCGTCGAATTCTATCCAAGCTCGGATATTCTTCCCTGACCGCATGTCAAGAGAAACGAATTCTTCAAGTCCCGACGAGCTTTTCCGGTAGTAGCCGGCGGTATGATTCGTGACTGACTGAATGAAGTTTAGGTCGATGCCGACATGATTGCCGTCAGGATCGTTTAATTCAGGGTTCTCGCCGGTGTCGAACTCAACAGCGAGAAGCGGCGCCGGAGACTGGTGGTTGGAGTTGGAGAAGATGCCGAAGTACTGGCCGGAGATGGCGCCGGGTGGCGAAGTGGAGTTGGAGAGGAAGAAGACGAGGCCGAACCCGGGGCTGCTTGGGATCTCGGATAGGATGGAGAAGATGAAGGATGTGGAGAAGGAGGAGAGAGTGCGGTTGGGGCCGGCGGTCAGGTTGAGGTAGGAGGGGAAGAAGGCGCGGCCGATGGAGTAGTAGTTGGAGTCGTTGGTGAGGCGGACGACGGTTGAGTCGACGCGGGCATCGCAGACGAGGAGGAGGTCTGACGCGTTGAAGGAGTTGAAGAGGAAATCCACGGCGGCGGTGATGGTGGAGAGGGAGAGGAGGTGGATGACGGCGGTCAAGATCCGCTGGTTCATCCCGCTGGTTCTCATCTCGCCGTTCTGGTGATGGATGGAATGGAATGGATTGGCACGGGTATGATTTGGCATTCTGGTGGATGGGGCTTTTGAAGTCAGGGGCAGGACCTGTTTTTCTCGGGCTTTTGAAGTCAGGGGCAGGACCTGTTTTTCTCTCTCAAAAATTAATAAAAACGCTTCTTCCACGAACGTGCCATACGAGTAGCATAAGATGTTGGCAGTTGACTAGGTATTTTTGTCGCTGGACGAGGCTAATGCTGGCTTTCTTGAACGTCTAGCTTCCAGCGTGCTTGGGATAAGCATCCGGAAAGCAGCCGCTGAGAAAGCAGCCGCTGAGAATAGGGCTGGAAGTGTGGCTGGATCAGATCAGGCCTCATTCATATTTCATCTGATAGTTTTTTTTATTATTATTATTTAATTTAATTTCGAATCAAACCAGAGCCTAAAAATCTTTCAAAATTTAGACTTGAGCTCCGTCCAAATTTAGGGTTGAGCTTAGCCCAAAATCCAGGCCCTATCTTATATTCCTCGATAGCATTAAGGGGGCAAACCAGCAGAATATTCTTCTCCACCAACTCGATCTTCAGAGACCTCTTCTTCTTAATCACCTTCAACTCATCTTACTTAGCCCCATCCACCACCCTTTTTCTCTTCCCTACCTCCATGAATGGTGCCGAAGGGATGGTATCCAATGGGCAAAGTTGCTGATCTCGCTGGAAAAGTTGAGGATCGTTTTACAACCACACATTTGGAAAGCGGTGCGGTCGTAGACCCTCGCAGCTTTCATGGTGAAGTTGATCTTCTTATACCAAACCCTAAATATCTACTGGTTGGGATCTCGAATCTTCGCCATAAATTTTCTCATAGTCGTTGTCACTCTCCTCAGTATCACCGCCCATCATAGGATTCCGCTAGCCCTATGGAACTCAAACTCCAATTTTCAAACTGAGGGCAAGGACATGGTGAGAGGCGAGCCATGGATGTTGGCAACTTACCATTAAACTGAATCATGGGGGTGACCAGCTCAGCAGAGAAGTAAGATTCTTGTCCACCGTAGAAATCAGAGCAACCATAGCTAGCACTGGTGCGAAGGTAGTCAAAGACGGCAATGTCATGGGGGGCAGAGGGCTAGGGAGGTACTCAAGGTAGAGAAGAGAGAGGGAGGTCGCCAAGGAGGGGGAAGTCATCGAGGAGATGCTCAAGCATGAGGTAGAGGAGAGAGAGGAGAAGAGGGCAACATGGAAGGTAATGCCATCCATGTATGCCTCTATCTGAAATTACTTAGACGGGGGGGTGGCATTGCAATCCATGATCATCCTGGCATAGTTTTGCTTGAAGGAAAAGTGGGAAGCTTGAGGAAAGTCCATGGCTACATAAAGGAGGCTAAGGTAGGGCACGAGGTCACCACGGTGGCTTTCAGTGATGACCTCCCCATGCTTGTTCTCATAGAATTTATGCATAGTGATATGGTCAAGGAAGGTGATCTGGCGAGTGGAGTGCATCCATAAGGAGTTGAAGATGATCTCATAGATGGAGGCGGCACGGTAGAAGAGGAGGGCATCGAAGAGACTCAACAGATAGGCCTTCACCACCTCCTAGGGCACCACTAATATCAACCTCTAAAATCAGAGGTCTATCAGCCACCATCTCCATTCATCGGCTTTGTGCCATCATTGAAGGGATCGTCACTCGTTGGTTGAAGAAAAGGACACCAATTAAGCCTAGAAATCTAGTATAATATAGTAAACTTCAAAAAAAATTACTCTATCATTGCTACATGTTTGATTTTTTTTTTATTTTATAACAAAAGTTTGATTTTTTTATTTTTTATTTTTTTTGCTTCCATTTTATTTTTATCATTTTTTGCTTCCATTTTATTTTTTTTATTTTCAGTTTCATTTTAATTTTTTTCATTTTTTACTTCTATTTTATAATTTTTCTTCTTTCCCTTTTTTTTCACTTTCATAATATTTGGTTCTTTTTTTTTCTTTTTTTATATTTTTTGCTTCTATGTTATAACATTTCATTTTTTTTCCTTTCATTTTATAACAAAAGTTTAGCTTCCTTTTTCCTTTTTTTAATCATTTTTTGCTTTCATTTCATAATGAATGTTTGGCTCTTTTTTTTTCATTTTTTCTTTCATTTTTTCTTTCATTTTATAACTTTTATTTTATAATGAGTTATAATTTTTTTTTTAATTTCAACTCATGTTTGGCTCAATTTTTTTTTTACTTTTATTTTATAAGTTTTTCATTTTTTTTTCTTTCACTTGATAGTAAGTTATAATTTTTTTTATTTCAACTCATGTTTGGATTTTTTTTTTCTTTTTTTTTCAATTTTCTTTCTCATTTTATAATGAATGTTTGGCTTTTTATTCTTTTCTTCTTTTTATTTTTTTACTTGCATTTTATAACAAGTTATAGTTTATCTTTTTTTTTCTTGATATCTCAACACATATATGACTCTTTACTTTTTCTTTTTTCTTTTTTTCTTTCATTTTATAAAAAGTAATCTTTGAAATTAAGATTTTTCTCCCACTTGCTAACAAGAAAGCTGAGCTAATGCATAAGCCCGACTCGATCCAACAGGAGAATTTATATTATATATATTTTTTTATATTTATAAATATATATTTATATATTTATATATTGTTAAATATATATTTAATATTTAAAAATATTTAAATATTGAATCATATTTAGTTATATAAAAATAAAAATAATAGTATAAAAATATAATAAATAATTGATAGATAATAAAATACTTCAAAAATTAACTCCTCTTCTATACCATGTGAAATCAAAATGTTAGTTAATGAGAATAATTTAGTGAGAAGCTTTCTTATAACTATGTTGCAATTTTCATAATAATCACACCTCTATTATAAAGAATTTTATTTCATTTTAATTATATTTTTATTCTTTTTAAAGACTTAAAAATATTTTATCTATTTTTTAATATATTATTTCAAATCAATTAATTTTTTAAAATTTATAAAAAATTTATTCTAATGCATATATTTTATTTATCTTATCTTTAACTTTTAATTTTAAAAATTTATAATTAAATTTAATAATATAAATTTTTAAAAATATAAATTTATATTCTTTTATTTTACTAATCATACCGGTACTCATAAATATTTTAAATATGAAATCAAAACATTATCCAAGAAGAACATTACAATTATGGTAATAAGTTTCATTAGGATTATAGTAGTAATTTTTATATCACTGCAAATTTTATTTCATTTAGATTATGTTTTTTTTATTTTTTAAAAAAAATCTAAAAATTCATTTATTTTTTAATTTATAGTTTCAAATCAATTTTTTCTAAAATTAAAAAAAAAATCTAATCTAATACATATATTCTATTTATCTTATTTTTAATTTTTATTTAAAAAATTAAGTTTTATAATTTAAATTTAATGATATAAAATAAAATATATATATATATTTATTTTTTATTTTTTATTAATCTTTGCTGATCGCACGGGCATATACATGATAATTACATTTCTTTGGTGACCTAATAAATGATCAAGCTGACAAGTTAATATCTTGTTGCTTTTCGACTGGTCATTGTGTAAAATGCCAGTCCCAAGACGGCATGCGAAAGAGGTTTCACGTCAATGATGTGATCTGAGATTTTTTTTTTTTTTAAGCGGCACAGCAATCCATGTGCAGAAATGACGCATGGCAAGCATCATAGTTGGCTGCCCTTCGTTTTTCCGATGAATCTGACGTTTAGTCGGAATTTGTGGCTTGGGTTCATCGCATCTGAAGGTAGGGTATATATGGCTGATGTCATGTTGATAATCAAGTAGTTCAACGCATGGACAACTTATTTTAGATTCAAGGATTTTTTAAAAGTTTAATTGCCAATTTCCTACAAGGCATTTCTAGGGTGTAGCGCCACCCCGTGCTTTCTTATAAATTGGCAATGTACAAAATGTAGATTATAGGATAGCACGTCAATCATTGGATTTGAGTCTTGCTTATCTCCCTTGCTTTTTACTTTGTCATCAACATCCTTTGAATATGAAATTCGAAAAGCTTTCATCCTTGTGAAACTTTTTTATTCAAAATTATACTTACATGCCTTCGTATTTTAAATTCTTTGCTTCCTTATTATCTCTTTGCTTGACTTCTTGATCAGGTGTTTGTTTATTAAGGAAAAGCAACTCTTTTTGGGATATAATTTGAAGTTTATCCTATTTATCTTAAAAGTATATGTGCTTTCTTTTTTATAATTAATAACATCCTCATTATAAATCTAAGGATGATCGGTGCTTATTGAAAAGACATTACACTATACTTCATCAAAATAATTCTTGCCCTATTTAAATGTGATAAAACACTTCTACGTTACTGTGTAGAATTTTTGAAGCAGAAAACTTTATAGGGCTATGGATGTGGTATGATCTTCAAATTAAGTTTCTCTACAAGCTTTGTAGATGCGATATTTGTATTTCTTTCTTCATCAATAATTAATAAAACTTTTCTTTCATGAAAGACTTAATTTTTATGATAGTCTTTTTCTTTTTTGATGTAGTAAAGAGAACTAAGATAGGTATTTTATTTTCATCATTCTTTAATTGATCAAAGAAAACTGCAAGCTTACTAGCTTCTTCATTAAACATACCATCCATCCAATACTCCAAGTGTGTTTGTATAGTCTTCTAGGTTGATGGTGCCAGCCGTACGATTGCTTGCATGCACCATGGATCGATATGCGTCCACTACGTAGTTTCATATGAGAAGAGAGCCTTTTGAATTTGACAAGAAGCCTCTTTGGTTAGAAAATTTCAAAATATGATAGGTATTTCCCTATTCCAGTGTTATTGTGGCCCTGTTCTGGATTTATTCCAGACTTATTCCGCTTATTCCTGAGATATTCCAGCCCTATTCCAGTTGCTCAGATTAAGAAGAGGGATTGTAGAAAGGTGGACAGCTTCGGTCCGTGACGTAGCGTCAGGCCGCAACACACGATGGAGCCATGCCGGACTAGGGCTGGATCGGTCTGGAGTAGGGCCGGTCTAGCACTGACCGAGCTGCGGGTGGCGGCCGACGGCCGGACTGGATGGGATTTCAATTGTGGGAGCCCCTATTTCGCCTGGAGAATGGGGCATCTGTCTCTTTTTGCAGCCCAAATCACCAACGGGTTGAGCGATATCTGGCAAGGTAGATTGACGTTAAGGATGACTGAGGCGGCGACATCGGCGACGAAGGCTGGAGATTGGGTGGCGGAACTGCTGGTAGCCAGGCCCTCACCTATAATAAGTCCACCTCAAAGTAGAAGCTCCCAACCCACCATCAAAACACCTATGCTGGTAAGAAATTGAGATCATGCACAAACTCAAGGGGCACCCCAACATCATGTGGCTTTGAGTGGCATTAAAATATAGTGAAGATGTCCACTTCATCATAGAGGTTTGTGAGGGAGGGGAGAGTTTCGATCCGATCATGGCCAAGGGCCATTACACCATGTGCGCTAAGAGAGATTTTGATTTCATTTAATAGAATTAAGGTAGTTATTTCTCTACCATCAGATCTTTCCGCCTCAGATCTTTCCACCATTCAATCTTTTTTCTTTAAATTAAAAAAAAAAAAAAAAAACCTATTTTCTTTAGAAAGCTCTTTCATTTGTCATCAGTCACCATGCTCATGGAAAAGATCTTACCTAGTTGATGTATATTATTAGATTAAGCCACTTGTAGCATCATTGATGCCAACGAGGGCGATGATGATAACACGGATGGAGACTAGGGAAGGTGAGGAGGTGGAGGAAGAGGCATGAATGATGGGAAAGTGTGCTAATTAGTAGAAAAATGTTTTTCCATATTCGAATGGTACAAACCTATTTTACTAATAAATATGAAGCCTTTATCAACAAAGAGGAGTATATGTCTCATTGTTTCTTGAGGCTTCTAAATTTGTTAATCCAATTATGATCTCCAAGATAAAACAAATATGTGTAATTAGGCCATTGCATAAAAACAACCCAAATAAGATTTGCTAATATTATTGTCTAAGCAGTTGATCTTTATAATCTATTAATTCAACAATTCCTAATTTGGCTAAGTAAAACTACAGACCTCCATGAGTTAGATCATCCAAGGAATTTTCTTGCCACTACAAAAGATGTGGATGAGGCCAAGCCAATCACATTCTATATTTAAATGCAACCAGCTACTTTCCAAAGCTTTGATCAGGGATTTTTGAACATTCTCGACTTTCAAGGAGAGCAAATTAACAAATGGATGGCATGAATAGTTCCAAAGATATTTGGTTTAAATATGACCTGAAATTACTAGGCCTAGTAATTGTAGTGTTTAAGTTATGGATTAATTCCCTACCATATCTTATTATAATTAATTGAAGTATTTAAGATACAGATGAGTTCTCTACCTATCTTATTATAACTAATCGAAGATAACACCCATCTTGATGTTCTGTAACTACCTATGAAGGATGAAGCATGTCATCCTACACTCATCTAAGAGAACACTTGTGAGTTTTCAAGCAATGTAATAAGCTTGGTTCCAAGGCATGTTATAAAGGGATATGATCATCTAAGAGTGCTTGTGAGGTTCCTCCCATCGAGATTGCTCGAGTAGAAGTTTGGAAAATCAATGTGTCATTCCTCCCATCAAGATCAATTGAATAAGAGCGGAAAAATCTAGGTGTTGTAAGGTTCCTCCTATCATGAGATTCCTCCCATTGGGATTGCTTTAGAGTTCAAAAAATCAAGTACTTCTTGTGGTTACGAGAAGCATATCCCATAAAAAGTTTGAAAAATTAAGGTGCTCCTTATGGATAATGAGAAGCACATTTAATTCATCTTTATTCAAAATTATTTGAATATGGATAGTAGAGATTATGGCAAGTTTTAACTCCTCTAATTATGGGATCTGTTAGGAACTACTATCTATTTGTTTTTCTATTTGTTTATCTAATTTCTTTAATTGTTAATTTATACATAGCCCAAAACTTAGGAAAGATACTTCTATTATTCAATATATATATATTGAGATGATCATATTAATGAAAGACATCAAATTTACAGCCAAACTTCTTATATGGTATTAAAGCCAAAGGCATATAGCCATTTCGATCCTTTTCTTTACCTACCACCAACAATTTCAATGATGTCTCTAGTTTCTTCTTCTTTTTTTCTAACCTCTTCTTTCTTCTCCTTTGGCCTTGTGGTGGGAGCATGAGACGGCTCATTATCATCAAATCAAACCTTAACATCATCCTTTTCATCATCTTCGAACCCATCTATTGGCTAGTCATCCTCTATCCCCACACCAAAGAGGTATAGATTGTTATTATATACTGCTAGACTACTCAGTTGATGAGCTAGCTCCCTTACTGGACTCAAGTCAAACCTGACATGGGGCGTCGAACTGCTTAGTATATTAACTTCAAAATCTGAACCTTGCTCAAAATGAGACATGAAGGCAGCTTGCACTGTAAAGGTCTCAAATGATGTTGAGGTCGGTGTCTAATGCCCACTCAATTGAAGTCATGTCGATGGCTTACTGTCCATCAACAGTTGAGTATATATATCAAGATTGCCATGCTGCGTATTGAATTATGTGTAAGAATCGAGCATAATATCTTTCGGTAGACATTGCCACAGTGAAAACGTAGTAGTAGCACTTTCCACTTCTACATTTACCTCCATCGCAATCAATGCTGGTTAAGACTGATATGTCTCTAGCATCATCTTGATATTCTTATTATTTTTTATTTCACAAGACACATGCCACCTGATCCACTTGGATAATTGCAGGAAATCTGCAGACAACCCTGCTCACCTTCTGATGCGGCTCCAACTCAAGCACATGACGAAGCTTAGCCACTATATCATCATACAACATGTCGTGCCTCATCCGAACCGCTCTTATAATCGACCCTTTGAATGTGAGGCCATATGTAGTTATTCCATTTAAATAAGCAAAACAAATGAGTAATCTACTTATTTTGATGGAATTTCCTAAAAGGAGGAAATATGTCGTTAGACACATGTAGGTCGGGAGACTAATGCAATTAAAAACGACAAATGTTTAACTATAACTAATGAAGCCTTCTCAACCTTATACCCACCTAAGACATTTGAATCATTTGGTATTTACTTTGTGAGGGCAAAAGGACTCTAATAACACTGATTATGCACATGGAGACTATCCACATCATTCATTATAAGCTTATCTTGCGTTTTAGATCATTCATTATCCGCTATCGAACAAACCATTTTGAGCTTTTTTTTTATATATTTTTTTAACATTTTACTAAAAGATCCTTGGAGGTCAAAAATAAAGCCATTCAACAAATAATTTTATGTAACTATTCGAAAAAAAAATAATGAGATGTTACGATGGAACCAACATGGCATCCCAAACATTATTCTAAAAATATATTCCATGCAGACATTATTCTCAAAATATGTTATTAAAAAGATATTAAAAATAGCAAAGATCCTCATTTTGTGCCCACACGACTAATAAGAATCATCAATTTGCCTGATACTCTTATGTTCTCCAATAGGAGACGTTCAATGATAGATAGAGGTAATGAAAATTGATCACCTGAAAACTAACCATTAGCCTGCTGATTTATTTGAGGATGGGTTTTGACACGGCAATAATATTGCTCCATAACAACCTGCTTGTCACAAATTCAAGGCACAAATAGCCTCACCGCGTTTTAAACCGAAATAAGGCTGTGCATATCGGATACTGCGACCCTTTTAAAGGTTCAAGTTGGCAGAAAACAAAAGCAAGTCCTTTCAAGAACTCTCAAACATATAAAACCAGCAGAAAACAAAAGCAATTCCTTTCAAATGCAGAAGTGCACATAGAAATTTGAGCTTGATGCCACGTAACAAACATATCTAATATATCCAAAGACTCATTGTTTTTTTTAAAAAAACTCGGGGACTCATCAACCAGTCTCCTGCTCAAACTCATCACCCTCAGATTCCTCTACATTATCCGCATCATCTTCTTCTGCATCAGCATCGAAGTCTTCTTTGTAATCAAGCATTGTTTTCCCAATAACAACTAGGTTGTTATTTGCCTTTCTGATTTCACTCCACTGCAGATGAGACAATCGTAAGTGATTAATTAAAAAATTAAAGCAGGTTAGAATTTAATGGCTACAGAAGTAGAAAAAAGAATGTTAAGGAATGACAAAGAAACACCCTAAGATACTGTCCAAATCACAATTAACCATAAAAACATGTGGATTTACAGAATTATGAAGATTTTAGATGATTGCAAAAAATTGATGTTAAAGATAGAAAGTAGGATGCTTTCACCAAACGGTAACTAGAGACATGGTGACTAGATGAAATAAACCCATATAATAATTTAAAAAGTTAAACATTATTTTCATATAATGGCAATTTCATCTTGTCTTATGACTGTTTACTTAAAATATAAAGATGGATGGTCCAAAAACAGATACTTGTATACCAAAAGGCAACAAAATAAATCTAGCATGCTAGCATTAAGTTATAAAGGAAATGTGGAAAGATTGGACAGGCTGAAGAAGTGAGAGATATCGCAGGGAAAACAAGATAATCACTTAAGTTATAGTTTTTTCCCCACTATCTCTACTATTATATTGCGAACACCCTGGGATGTGGCTCATGCATCACCAGCCCATCATCTCCATTCGGTACATATTTGACTCCATGGTGCCTCTAGAAAAGATTCCCCTCTTGGCTTTTAAATGTCCACACCTTTTTTTAACAAATACACCACTTTATATCCACTCTAAGACTAAATATGAGTGGGATAGCAAACATCCATCAAATCCTACATTTTCTATAATAAAGAACATGCAATGCAGATGTCAAATACTAGCTATTGATAAAGACATAATGACTTGAATACAAGAGGCTTGTTCAAGATGTATACCAACTAATTATCAAACATGAAAAAATTGTGACAGCTTTCACAGGCAAAAAGTAAGCAACAGGCTGGCTTTTTACGAGAAGACATTCCTGTCGTCTATCAAGTGTAATATTTCATCCACAACATCAATGTCTTTAACCATTTCACATAATCTGAGTAATTTACTCACGTCACTTTGAGATAGAAAACCAAGCTATTACAAAATCTTCCACGACCACAAAAAACATGATTCCACTGTTGACGCTGCCAAAAATAAATATGATGGTTTCAAAAGCCCACAAGTACAGCTTCCAGCAGGCCAGCACTAACTATATTGGCGCTGCATATCTTGCGAGCTGCTCAGTAAGTAAGGAGTGGTGCCAGCACGTAACCATCTGTTCTGGTTTGACTTGGGTTTGATACTACTTGGTACCACTCAGTACCAAAGCAAAAGGTCACTTGAGTCCTTTTCTTATTTATCTATTTGGTTTCAGCATGGTGAAACATGTGTGCCGGCTTCGCATGGCATAGCAGGGCACGTATCGTAGGCCACTTATCAGATAGTTCCTAGCCAGCCGCACTTCAATCCTAAACATGCACACAGACATTAGCTAACAGTTTATGCACTAAGCACTTAAAGTTTAGCCAAAATTAAGGTGTCCCAAGGTTTTGGCCAGTGAGTTCCTTGTCTAGTTAGTAATTTGAAATATTTTTTGGTAATTCAGATTTCAATCCTATTTTTTTCTCCAAACATAAGTCTTTTAAATGCCTCGCTTAGTTCTTTGGCAAGACTTTAAACTTCTGTGTTTGATACCACCTTAACAATTCTATTAGTCGCAGGTTAAAGGAATCATTACAACCATCAAAATTTATTTTGAGAGTGATTCAAATGTCATTAATGTAGGGTTTCATCATGAATTAAACTCTGTCAATCTGGTAGTGAGGCCTAGTAAGTTTGAAGAACACGTTTGTGGACTCAGATCACTTAATATTGTAAGGTGTCTAGCAAGGAAGGGACCTTTTCCAGTAGGAAATAATCTATAAGCTGGATCTACCAAACTTCTACCAGCAAGCTACATTCTAGCGGCCTTTTCTTTTACCGTAATTCTATTCCATCAGGTTCTCTCCCTACTTAGCTAACACCATATTTTAAGCAAATTGTAGATCCAATGTTAAACTTTTGAGAACAAGAAAAATGAACCATCAATTGCTATTTCAGCAGCAAAATTCAAGCAAGTCCACGATCCTCCATCCAACAAATACTATGACATGTAAGTAGTTGGAACTGGCCCACACATTCTTGCTGCACTTAACAACTTTTGACCTTGCCATTCCCCAACAAAAATTTTCAAAAATATATTTAAAAAAAAACAAAGATTGCACAATCAACTCGGTAACTTTATTGTCAACTTGATACCAATATCATCATAGCTAGTGACAATAGTGTCATCATATAATCATTTCAAATATTAACACCTGAAAAACTCTCAAATGAACAGTCTGATTTTCTTAAAAGGTTACCTATTTCCTAATTTACGAATCAAACCAAGCAGAAAAAATGTCTCCATTTTTCATGTCTTGCACCAAAACCATCATTCCTATTAGAAAGAGCCCAGGTGGTTGCTCTAAAATAATATTAAATATAAAATTGAACTAAAATGCTGACACTATCATTAAGGCACCAATAGTTAATTGTTTTGGATCAAGGGCATGGTTGCCCTTTTGCACCACCAATGAACAAAGCCAAAAAATAATCGTGCTCTCTTCCCTTTTACAAATGAACTAGGTTATAGTTAGCTCTTCCTTCCCGCTCTCTCCCTCCATTCTCACTCTCACATTCCCCCAATCTCTTTCCAACATTGTTGCTCTCTAGAACCATCTTCCCAGTAGCAAGGCAAAGATAAGGACTGTGAACAGCAGCGGCCTCAAGGAGAAGCTCCATGCCGCTCCATGCCACCTTGTATTGCAGCAAGCCTCTCCCCATTCACCTCCATGCACACCTTATCTCCTCCTTGCTCCCCTTCCTTCATTATTAGATGGTTGGAAGCAGTGATTAAGGTCTTGATGAGACAAGGGTCATTTCAGCCATCCCATCCTGTCCCAGAGAGATTTCGGGATCTGTCTCGACCGTTCCGTCCCATTCTATCTCAGCCATAATATATTGACACTATAATTTTAAATAAATTTAATTTATCATAAAAATATAACTTTTAAAATTTAAATATATTTAAAAAATAAATAAAATACTAAAGTTTCATAAATAATTGTTTTAAAGAAAAAAACATCTCAAGCAAGTATTAGGATGCTTAACTGGATCAAGGATCGGAACAAGATAGCACGCGAGGCTTGTTCCATGGAAAAGCTGAGATACCTCTATCTCATGAGATTTAAAACCTTGATTAGAAGAAAAACCCTTCCTTCTCTTACTCTCTAGTGCTGTCTTAGGAGTCACTAAAGGTGATGTACAAGAGAAGCTTCGTATGGATTGTGATAAAGATGCAAGTCTTTGCACATTGCTAATAATCTTAAACTACATTGATGCTTTAAGAGTTGCCCTTGCTTTATTGTTTTGTGATCTGTCTTATCGATGGATCTCTGGTCCATCTTTAGGTAATCAAGAGTTGCATGACTATTTTTTTTCAGATGGAAGAGAAATACATATTGCATTCATGGTTACATTAGCAAGACATTGATCCACATTTATTAAAACAGAATACTACAGTCATCATGATTGTGCAAAGCTCTTGATGAGAGATGATTAGAACAGTCCATCAATCTTTCATCTCCTAACCATGATGGATGTTAATCTTTCATCATACACCCTTCAGAGTAAACAATCTATGGCTGCATGTTATTAAAAGTAACCACCTATCTTCCTTGGGATTGAACAGCCGGAACTAAGAATCAGTTTCCTTAGCTTTCATTTCTTAGCTTTAGTATTCTTTTTTTAACTATCAGAAAAATAAAACCTCCAATACACATCCTTAAGGGACTAAATCTTCTATCTTGGGTCAATATACATACCTCAACCTTTTCTCAAAATCGTAGATATTCCCCATGCATTTGCATGTTTGCTTTTGCTAAAATCAGCTGCTGTTTATAGCAGTCTAGTTGGTGCCAAACCTTAAAACTTGAGGATGTGAGCTTCTAAAGCGGACAAAAGATAATGGAACTGCTCGTATCTACAGAAGATAAGATTTAGAAGTAATTGCACTACCAAACTTTAAAAGTAGTGCTATGGATTACTTGAAAATTCATTCTAAACTTTCTTGATCAAGATAATAATATTCTGCAAAAAAAAAGAGAAACTAAGGACAATTCAGACATAGTTAAGCAGTCAAGGAATCCATGGTGTCATGGGGTAAAAAAGAATACACAAACCAACATAAACAAGTCACATCCCATCTATTGTCAGAAAATTTGTCGGTCCAGCTTCACATGTTTATATGCAGGCAGTAAAAGAATCCATATGGTACATTAACAGAACAATCAAATGAAGAAAAGAATCATGCTCATATTTGAACCCAAAAATCTATCATTTGCAACATGATACCTCCTCTAAGCTAGCCATCCACACACATGAAATGCCTCTCATTGTGCCAAATCCTCCATTGCTTGTCCTGAACCACCAATGTAATTTTTGGTGATTTTGGGCTAAGTTCTTGGTATGTGAATGAGGCTTAGCTAGGGAAAAAGGAGACTGGATGGTAGCTTAGTATTTCAGGTCTGGAGGTAAATATTTCAGGACTATACAGAGGTTGGATAAGAAGGACTTTGATACAGATTCGGCCAGTAGTGTGCTGGGAGAATGCCTGTAGCAATTCAAGGATTAGGAAGAAGGCTTTCAGGTGGCTGTGGGTTGTAGTGAAAATATAGTAGAAGAGAAATAAATGGGATGCATAAAGAGGGTTCTGTCTCATGTAGAACTCAAAAAGGCATCACGATACATTATTCTCACACCAAAATGGAAACCAAAGAAATTTCTTCATTCATTATCATGCCTAAAGAAGCGAGGTACTAGTCTCTGAAGAATAAAAGAGATACAGATAACACATACTTGATAAGCATGACTAGTTCTCATCCTTAGTCATCCTTATATGTTTGTTGCAGAAGATAATGGTAACACAATTAATTAGATCATCTTAATCATAATGGTTTAGCCTTTTTCCAACAATTTGAAAATCACAATTAACTAGACAAAGATTAAAATTTCAAATTAAAAAAATCAAATCCAAAAAATTTAAAACCTATCATCAATCCAGTGACCCCACATGCCCCCCTGCCCCCTCCGCCCGCAAAAAAAAAAAAAAAAAGATCTGCAATATGGATGATCAAATGACAGGACGATGTGGATCCATCCTGGCTGCATTACATGCAATCAAACCAGAAGACTGAGGTCGAATTGTTGAGCAGGATTTCCTTAAATCCCCCATCTGGATCTCCATCATAATGGCTTGAGACATATCATTCTAGCCAATCTTGATCATAGTGAGATGAACAAAAAAGGAAACATATTTTGGCCCATCAAAGCATGGTTCGGGGTGGATGCTATTGATTGCCCATCAACAGGTAAGAGATACTGCAGATGTGTTCCCTGTTCTATAAATAATAACTCATCATGGTTTACATGGTCATTAACTGCCGTACCCTGATTCATGATACTAGTTAGCACTCACTGAGTCATCAGCAAATCTAAACAAAGCTGTTATAGGTCTAGTTACATGTAAGCATTATTTGAATAGAAATTTATTAAAAATTGAAATATCCTTCTTCATTATTAATAACTTAGTGCTTTTCATGTGCATCAAAAAGAGGCAGGTATATTGAGCAGATGAATCAAGCAATATATTTTAAGGGACAAGAAAGAGGTAAGTAATCGAGTTAGTGAAGTATGACAATGGATATTAGGTCATCATATGTCTATGAATAAGCACACCTCATTCTTTCAAGAACGTACTTAAAAATGCTCTTGTCTAATTTGTTGTAATGGTGTAGTTTCTAATCTTGTCATTTGAAGTACACAATGTTGTAAAAGTTGAGCTTATAAATAAGAACTGTATGGCAATCCTATTTTGTGCATATTAGAATGAAAATAACTAGGATAGGTTACTCTCCCGCATCTGGTTATTTATGATGACTCAGAATTTAGGATTGGTCTGTGACATTTCTGTCCTTGTTCCATAGTAAACAATCCTGAGGGACTGCCCATGTTAGACAATCCTTTGATCCTTTGTCATTGCAATTTGATGGCATGTTCTTGAAAAGCATATAAGAACCAATTGGTGAATTTGACACGATCTAGATCGATTAGGTTCCAATTGATACTAAGGGTGCTGTAGACTAAACCAAGTAGCCAAGTCAGGTGCTGATCTCCACCCAATGTGCACCAAAATTGTTGAAAATTAGGCCAAATGGCTGAACTAGGATGTTGGATCCTAATTTGAACCATGGAAATTGAACTCAATGTCTAGACCATGTCCTTAATTGTCCCTTCTGTATTGGCCCATATATGGAAATTGGGCCCCTACTTGATCTCAGGTCATGATTTAGCTTGCCCATAAGGATTTGATCCATCTTATTGGGTCCCTAACTTTTGAATCAGTGCCCAAGTCAATTGAGCCAACCCATTCAGAAGCTACCTTGAAGGAATTTCCATCATAGGTGATGTGTCTCTCATCACCATTGCTTGCTTACACTTTGGGATGGATATTGATGACTAAAATCACCTCAAACATATGCTTTATGCATTGTAACAAGCACTACTTTGGTTTTTTAAACAGCCTTCTATGGTAAATATATTATCCTTTCTCTTGCATAATCAATCACTAAAGGCTGGATACAAAAGCCAATTGACCAACTTGGACAGAAGGCCTACAATCCTTGGAATTAAACCCAACATGAATTAGCTCCATGTGTATGCAAACTAAATATATCACATGACAAACACCTCCAATACTGTCATACAAGTGGGGGAGAAAAAATCAAACACTTAACTAGGATTCAAACACATTAGTTTCTCCAAAGAGAGGAGGGTGTGAATTGCTCGAACTAAATCATCATGGGTGGACAATAATATTTCAAAAGCAAACAAACTTGAATTTCAAGATCAATTTCCACATGGATTTCATCACATTAATATCTTAATATTGCAATCAAGGTGAATCAAGATAGCAATTATGAATCTGCTCCCAATAAAAACAGATAGCAAGTTAGTGATATGCTTCCAAACACTTCCATTTAATTTGTAAATCAATTTATTAATCATGTAAGAATAGCATAGTTTTTCAAGAGATTGCAAGTCTGTTACTTTAAATTATGTAATAGAGATGAAGTTTTCTGAAGAGGTTGATATGCACACCACTAACCAAGCCTAAGAAGAGCATGACATCGCCAACAAAATTCCATTTCCATGCGCTGATGAAAACTCAGGTTTTATCATATATCACAAAAAAAAAAAAGAAAAATTGAAAAAAAAAGGCTGCATTACTAGCGGTTTGTCTCGTTTCTTTGTGTCTGTCAAGCTTAAATACATAAAAGTAGCATTGGCAATAATTTCTTTCCTCTTTTTTTTTTTTTGTGCAAAAGAATAGCTAATAAGTATCAAGATATGCAATTTTGTTGTAACAAGCATCACTGATATACTTGCATTCATATCCAAAATATGGCTGTAAATATGTTGTAGGCAAGAAGCATCACAGACATACTCTCATTCAGAACCAGAACATGGCGATAAAACCTATTCCAATGAAATGCAAGACACCACAGAAACAGTGATTACACCAGTCTCTGGCATACATGACCATGGAAGTATTGGAATGGACTGACAAAATTTACAGAGAAAGAATCCTCAACAACAAAAGAATTTCCAATGTTATCGAGTAAACAAAAACCACTAAAGGCATCGAGGCGAGAAAAAAGAAAGAACGAATGAAAAAAATGTCCCAAATAAGTTTCTGATAAGAAAACCGAATAACTGAAGCCATAAAAGAATTAACGATCAGAATCCACTTGAATTTGAACCGACGACTCAGAAACAAAGAGCGCTTATGAGCTAGTAGTTTTTTTAATCACATAAGGAAAGGCTTCGACGATCACCACCCATCAAGTAGTATCAGATTCTTAAGTAACTGGGGAAAAAATGAAGATTAAACCCATCAAAACCAATCGCGAGAGAGAGGGATCAAAAACCCTAGTTTAGAAAATTTCGGCAGGCGAATTAAGATGAAGAGTGGAGGAAGAGGGAACCCAGGGGAAGAAGAAGGAGAGGGTACGGGGAGGAAGAAGGGGGGGTACCTTGTCTTCGAGCTCGGATTCCTCCATGGCGAGAAGCAGCTCGTCGTTCTGGGTGAGGGCCCACACGGGGAACAGAGTGGAGGAAGGGATGAGGGTGGGCGACGGAAATTGCTGCATGAACGCCGGGAACTGGAGCATGACGGCGAGATTCGGTCTGCCGCTGGCGGCGGAGGTCGTCGGAGAGAGCAGGCGCCGGTGGGGGTTGAAGTAGGTGAGGGAACGGAAACGCTGGAAGCCTGAAGGACGAGAGACCACGGGGGCACGCGAATGGACGCTCGCCACCGCGTTCTGAGTTTGAAATTTTAGATCATCACGAAAAAAAGAAATTTTAGATCATTATGATGGCCCGAGGCTCCCGTACCCTCGTTGCTTTCTTTAGGTCACGTTATTCTTCCGTTTCCCTCTTCCAACAGGCGCTCCCGCACGGCACGTGCAGGGACTCAGCGCATGTCATACACGTGTGGTCCAGAAATCTTGGACGTTCAAAATTTGAAAGTGGCAGTAAATAGAGGAAAGATGCAACTACCAAAAATCTTTCATGCTTGGCACGCTATTTTGCTTGTCAAGTTATAATACAAATGCTAAAATCGGTTATAAAGATTCAAAAAAAAATAATATTTGAATGTTAGCAATTCTAAGTAGGACTGCATTTAAATGGTAAAAGATCCATCTTGTAATTGAAATTGCATGCAAAATTTTTTTGATAAACAGGTGCAAAATAAAATGCAGTTCAATTACAAGATTTAGATCTTAGAATATCTTGAATGTGGGATAATTGTTGGTCAACACAAGAAAATAAAAGCAATCCTCAAAAAAAATCTTCTCACCGCTATGGCCATTATAATATATTAAATATATTAATGTACCTAATTATTCTAATATTGAATAGTTACTATAATTTTATATGATTGTAATATTAATTATATAGCCATTGTTATTTTGATTCTAAACATTAATTAATTTATTATCATATCATAATGATTTTTGCTATAATCTATGTAATATAATAAAAGTATAATTATAGTAATTTTATTATAAAACAAACATTAGTTATTATATCAATATATATTGTAAATATATATTTATAATTATAATTATTATAATGTATCTAATTTTTGAATTTTAAATCTTGATCTTTTGGAGCAACTCATTATCTTAATTTGATGTCATAACTATCTATTTATTTTCTTTCGATCAAATGTCACAACATTTTATTGGGTTCAAACCTATTTATATCGAATTGGGCCTGGTTTAAAAAATTAGGCTAAATGTTTTAATATGAATCTAACTAATTGAAAGATCGAAAATTGAGCCGAATGATTGAATTAAGATGTCGTATTTGATCCAATCACTAATAATTAAACTTGCTGACTGAGTCTAAAGATTAAATTTGACCTAATTATTGATAATCGAGCTCAAAACTTGAAATTGAGCTAATTGGTATCAATTGGGGATAATGATGGAGCCTGAATGTTAGATTTGATCCAATTACGAATATTACCCAATGAGCAGCTAAGTAAGCCAAATGTCCAAATAAGAGTGCTGAATTAAACTCGATATCCAGACTACATATCCTAATTGATACTTATATCATGATCCAAATATCAAAATTTTTAGATTAGTGCCTAAGTCAACCTATTTTATAAGTGATGCATCCTTTATCACTATGACTTCTTGATGATTTAGGATGGTAACTAAAATCATCTCAAACACTATTATTATAAGCAAATTCAATTAAGGGAAGATATCTATCTCAATTACCATCAAGATTCATGATGCATGCCCAAAGCATATTTTCTAATATTTGGATTTGTCCTCTTTGACTACTCATCAGTTTGAGGATGAAATACAATACTAAAATCCAAATGAGCACCCCAGCTTTCCTAAAGTTTTCTCCAGAATCGAGAAGTAGATTGGGGGCCTCGATCTAAAACAATGGAAACTAACTAAGACTCCATGAAGACAAACAATCTTGTCTAAGTGGAGCTAAGCTAACCTTGCAAAATCATAAGTAGTATGTATTGGTAGAAAGTGAGCAAACTTGGTCAATCGATTTATCGCCACCCATATGGAATCACGCTTGTCACGAGTAAGAGTTAAACCTATCATAAATCCATAGTAATACCTTCCCACTTTTACTCAGAAATGGGAAGAGGTTGAAGGGCCCGAGGGTTTATGTTGTTTTGCCTTTATTTGCTGATAATTAAGACATCTATAAACAAATTCAGCAATATTTTTTTTCATATTGTCCCATCAATATAGATTCTTCAGGTTTTGATATATCTTATAGAATCTCGATGAAGGGAGGTAAGGCGAATGATGTGCCTCCTCCCTGAACAATATATAAATAAGAGGACATATGAATGGAAGATCAGAAGTGAGAAACATTATTATTTCAAACTAATAGCAGTAAGAAACATTGTAGTTCAAAAGCTCAATTTATAATTCCTCTCCCTTTCCTGTTGAAAGGTATGATGTGAGTGCCTAAAATGAATATATTCATGCCAATATAATTTTTTTATAAAGACTTTTTCTTCATTTTTTTCAAGTCATAGTCTATAAAGCAAAGGTTTAAAACTTACTGATTTAAAGTTCTTGATAACTCAATTTGGAAACTTTCCCTCTCGGCCTGTGATTCTTTCTCCAATTGGTGACTTCCTCCTTTTCCTTGGCTCCAGCGGTAAGATGATCTCTAACAAAGCAGCAAAAGAGCAAGACAGGGAGGGGATCAATTGAGAGCAAGTGACCAAATCTCTCCCTAGAGAAACAAGGGCCTAAAACGGTGAGGAGAAAACTATTCGTTGAGCCACTGAATTAATTAGTAGTGAATTGGCAAAAGCCTAGGAAATGATGGACTTTGTTTGTAATGGAGGAGAACATTATTATTATTTTTTTAATTTATTTGACTCACAAACAATTTATTTATTTTTTGAATAATAATATTTTGTAAACAAAATTATGCACATAACTAATTGACTATCCCTCTCTCCTTGATTTCGTTTTGTTATTCTCTCAAATTCCTCTCTTTATCCTATTTAATCGTCGAACCCTCTATGTTCTGTTTTTTTTTTTTTTTTTTTTTTCTCTCTGCCTGGGGTGAGTGGGGCAAGAGCTTCGTTTTTCAAACATATAATATTTGACCGCTCCTCAAACCGCCTCCGAGGAATTCAGTTCGTCTCGCACCTCCCCGCGGTTATCCTCTGCCGAGCAACGTGTCACGCCCCCTCCGCCTCCACGTTTTACCCGGATGCATTCATCCTCCCCCACCGCCCCCTCGTTCCACCATCACCCCCTCCCCCGCTATCCCATCGCTCTCTCCCCGCATATCTCCCTGTCGCCGTCGGCCCAACCATGAGGCTCTACGTCTACGTGCTGGAAGCCCGCGGCTTGCCCGCCGCCAAGCCCTCCAGTGGAGGCGGCGCCGCTGCCGGCGTCTACGCGAAGCTCAGGGTGGGGAAACACAAGTCGAGGACGAGGGTCTTGAGGGGAACCCTCGATCCCGTGTGGAACCGGGAGTTCGTATTCCGGGTGGGGGACGACGAGGAAGGGGAGGAGCTCGAGGTTGGTGTCTTCCGAGAGGCGGACGGCGGCGCAGGGGAGCTCCTTGGCCGCGTCTGCCTTCCCATCCGGGTGTCTCCCGGCGAGGAGGTGCAGACCCTGCCGCCGACCTGGCTTTCGCTGCAGCCTCGGCACCATGGTGCCAAATCCAAGGCCAAAGACTGCGGTGAGCGTGCTTCCGTTTCGCGGACCTTTATTTGGATCAGTTTTCTGTGGACTTGTGGTGAATAAACGATATAATGGTATGATGACATTCTGCTGTTATTGTGATAGATTGTTATGCTAATTTGTGGGGAAGACGGTTTGCATAGTTTAGAATAACGACATTAATCAATTGGAGGGTGGAGGAAATGCTGGATGAGATGATGTAGTTATTTGGTATTGTGTGGTAAGTAAAAGAGCTGATGTTGATAGTGGTACTAGTGGTTATGGGCGGAAGAGGTGAATGAGGATTGAGTATCGCAGTGAGGATGTTTTTGTGTACAAATTTGATTGGATAGATAATGAAGGCAAACAAGGTGTCAGCATAAGTGTGTCTATAGGGATGTGAATTATTTGAAGGGGAGGGAGGAGGTGTTCGTGGTAGTGTTCTTCTGAGCGCTCATTTTACAATTAAAATGGGAACTAATATGATAGTTGGGACGAAGGATTGGATTTGACAGTATTCTTCAGATTTGTTTAGTGAGACATCTCAAATTAAGGTGGTTATATCTATTGAATTAACAGATGATAGTCCAAACTTTAATTGATTTGGATTGAGTATTGCAAGATGCAAATTTTGATTGGGATGTTGAAAAGAAGGGAAAGTAGATACTGACCAGACTAGGAAGGAGACAAAAATTTGTACTCTCTATGTGCTAATGAAAAAATTTTGCATTAAGACTAAAAAAAAATTGTACTTTCTATGTGATAATGAAAAAATTTTGCATTTAGACTTTCTTGGCCACAGAAGGTAGGAGAATATGACCATGGAAGGCAGGTGAATAAGGAGCATTCTTCCTTTAACCAACGTTCTTTGAATTAAATGATACCTTAATTAAGAAAGCATATGAAGCTTGGAATATGGTTATTGAACCACAACGCTGAATGTTTAGTTGACTTTTTAACCTTGATAAGAAGATGGCTTACTGAAAATTCATTCAGAAACTAAGGAACCATGGATGAGCTAAAGCAAATGGGTGCAAGTCTTGTCCTAGCTGATTATGAAACCCTTCACTATGGATTGGCATGGTGATGCTTTGTTCAAGTGATCTTGAGAAAGCCACCAAAGAGGTAAATTAATGTGAATAATGATCAACAGAAGGTATCTTCTCACTTCCTCGCGAAATGTTGAGGCAAGTGATAGCATGCAAGTTTGAAATCTCCACGCTATTCATATAGAATCATACATTCAAACAACTTCCTCATTCCCCCTGGCTGCCCTATCAAACATTATTTAAGGCCTCAACCAAAGTTCCATGGAGCTTTCTTGTTAATATTTGGTTCTTCAAAAGGTGGATGCTGGACTTCAGCTTGGAAATTGAGTGTCGTCTAAGGTTCTGTTTTGGGACGATCTTTCTTGGGCTTAGTTTAACATGATCATTTGAACCTATTTATCTAAATGTGTTATTGTTGATCTATCCGGTTGAACATGTGCAAATCTTTCTCCCTATCACAGTGACCCAACTGGGTTCTTTGACTCGTGTGCTACACTCTTTTATTCCTATTGAGGGCCTGTTTGGTTCGAAATTGAAATTAGAATCAGATTTCATTGAAATCGGAATCGGAATCAGAATCGGAATAGCTTATTTCCTCCATCTGTGTGGTTCATATGAGAATTGAAATAGGAATCAAATTGATTCCAATTATTGTTGTTTAGTTCATCCAAACCTCGAAATCCAAATCAAGCTAGATTTTCAATTTTGTTCCTCGGAATCCATAGAATAAAATAGTTGGTGATTATAATTGTTTATCTAGAATAAAAGTTCAATTAATATTGATAAGTGTAGCGGGTTTGTTTTCTTGGCTCTTTCTTTATCTAAAATCAGAAAAAGTAGAGACACCAGATTTGCATTTCGGGGTTTGACCATGATTTTATTTTAGGATGTTTATTTGGGGTTTTGACTATGATTTTATTTTATTTTTTAATATGCCATTACAGGGTATATTTCTTATGTTTACTGTTGTGGATGTTGTGATAAGAGGGTTTGTACATGGTGTTGGGTGAGAAGAAGAGAGTGAAGGGGTGAGCGAGAAGGATGAGATCAGTTACAGCTCGAATGGGAATCGCAATCTTACATAAGAGTTCAAATTTCTAATCTTTCTTAAAAAATAATTCTCATTGCAAATGACATGAGAATTGGATTCCAATTCCACGCAAACAAATAGTTGGAATTGGAATTGGAGATTTCCATTCCCATTCCAGAGTCCTATTTTTGCAAACTAAATGGGCCTGAATAGAGAACTGATGGAACCACTGCCCATTAATTAGTATCAATTGTTGTCCTTTTTGGGAAAGAATACCGGCTCTTAATTGGTCAGTTCACATTTTGTTGGGGATACCAAACTACATTGTGTAGGTGTTTTAGTCAAACGGTTTTCTGATATTTTGAAAAATATGGTTTCATTGAGCGCCTAGACGGTCCACTTAGGCTCCCCTTTTTCACTTCACGTTTGAGTACAAAGGATGGCGTTGATTTATTACTTGGTATTGAATGTTGTTTGGAAGAGAGTTTGCATTAACATCTTATTTGATATGATTTGTTTTATTTGTTGGATCATATCTTTTTTAGTTGCTACCTTATATTAGTTCTTAAATTTATTAATTTCTGTCTTCATTGACCTCTAAGAGCCCATTGAGGCACCTTCCTAGTGCCTAGACACTACAACATGTCTGTGCTGTCCATCTGCTTTCTACCATCTTCAAGAATATTAAACTATTGATAACATAAACAACAACAGAGTGGTTCCTTAGAAGGTGATGTTTTAGTAAATAACACTCTATTTGGATATATTTTGCTATTCATGGAAGTCATCATGTGTGCAACTTGGATGTCTTTGTCATTATGGCAATATAGGAGGTTACGTGATGACGGAAACTCAAATCTTGCAGTAGGAAATGAAACCAAGTAAGTTAAGAGGTAGTGCCAGCAAAGGCTCTCTGGTTATCGAACCAGAAACTACTTGTTGATTTTTTACTTGTCCAAGAAATACAATTACCCAGAAAATGCTGAATTCTCTAGTAATTCTACAATCATCAGCTTCATATGTCTGCATTTGAGCACCATGTTCATAGTCTTGGAGTCAAGAGGAAAGGAGCAATCCTTGAGAATTGGTTCTCCATATATGTTTCAAAATATGGAGTACAATAACAAGATGTGTGGTGGCTGCTGTCAATTGATTAACATCATGTATTTCGCTATTGATATTGGACCTTATAATGGTATGATGGTCGAGATGCCCCACAAGTAGATGATGTAATGTTGTATCAAAGAGTGGAACAACATCAGATGCTTGGAATTTGACATTTAACTCTATTGTAGTGTTGAGAACCCTGTTGTTTGTTAAGTGGGATATTTTTAAGGATGCCAGTTGCTGGGACAAATCTTGTTCATTTAGTTGATGGTAATATTTTCATCTGATAATATTTAATTGATGGTAATATCTTCATCTGACATGCGTTGGTTTTAGGCAAAGTTGGGTAACTTCAAAGTTCAATCCACTTTATATGCTGTCTCTTCTTGAAATATTTTGATTATATTTTTTTGTGAAATGAAAAATTTTGATTAGGACTTAACAAATGAATCATTTACTCATAAATTAAATTGTTTTATTAATGTTGCATAAATCATTTTGGTCTGGGTATCTCTATATGGGATTGTTGGTTAAAATATTTTATATGTTGCATGATAACCAAAGCATATTGATTTGAAGATTAAACCTTCTGGACACTCATCCGAACAAGACTAAACCTTCTCGATACTCATCCAAACAAGCTTTAGTTGACTCTTGTAGATTAATCAGAGTTTTTGACATCTTACTTGTGATTCAGGACATGTTTATAGCATGCATGGCTGAGTTAGCTATACTTAGCAGGGTATAGTGCATCCCCACTTTCTTTCCTTACATGTTATTGAGGAAAAGGATTTTTTTTTTAGTATTTATTTCTTTTTTTATCTTGTGTATATTTAAGGATTTTAGAATTGGGTTAGGATTTGACAGTTAGGTAGAATGAGATAGCTTCATTTTTGGGTGCATAATCAAAGTTCATATCCAAATTTGCACTTCTATATTTCGAATTATATCTGGTTTGGTTGCTATGATTCTCCATAAACTAAGTTAAAAGATGAGATTAGGGTATGAGTTGAGGCTATATGGGGGGATGTTTTGTTTTGTAGTTCATTGGTAGAATACTATGTTCTAGTTGGATTGCCTGTAATAGAAATATTTGGTAGATTAGTTCAACATAAATCTTAATGGATTTTTTTGTAGGAGAAGCTATGCTCATAAATTTCGAGCTTATTTTTATGGGAAATCATGATTTATGTTATTATACTTTCTCATTTTCTTTTAGTGCTCGTTTGGTATTTTCTTAGGAAAAGTTTTGTAGGGGAAAATAAATTTTACCTAACATACTAGTTTGGTTGAGGCTAATTTTGCTTGAAAAAATATCAATTTGACTATAACACCCCTAGAATAAAGATTGCATGGAATTAAATGGATCATTTGAGAAATTTGTTTTTTTGATTGTTTGGTTGATAAATATTATATGAAAGAAAATAATGTATTGATTTAGTAATCATGTTATTGCTTGTTAGGATTATGAAATGATAATTACAAATATTAAAAAATTATAACGTAATAATAATAATTAAATAATAATATTAATAATTTATTGCTTTTAGGATGAAAGTCTACACACACGACGGTTTTGCATGAGAGAAGGCAAATGGGTTATTAGATGGACATCGGAGGGAAATAAAAAAAATATTGTGGGGTAGTTTTGGGGTGCCAAAATATTTTTTGATGGGAGAGGAAAAGAGCATAAGAAAGTAAATACCACCTCTCTTGTGGTATTTATTTGTTGGTGAGAGGAGAGAGAAAGTGTGTGGGCCCACTATAATTTTCTCTTTCTCTTTCAATCAAACATGGAAAAATGAAAGCAGAAAATTCTGCCCTTATTTTCGCCTAACCAAATGGCCCCTTAGAGAATATAATCGACGATTTGCCCTTTTGGTGGCATTTCCTGAAATTTGAGATTGATTTTCTTTTAGTCTTCTTTGTTATCAAAATCTTAGTGTGAATTTGATGAAATCTCATATATATGATATGATATGATATTGTATGATATGATGTAATATCTGGTCCATAAGGTTAGGTTACATTAAAGGCCCATTTGGAAATGTTCTAGTTCAATGAGATCTTACTGAATTTTCAATCTGAAGGCAAAAAATATGTCCCTTGAAGGGAAATTCTTCAATCTCATGATTTTTTGGGTTGATGTTGCATCACACTTTCTTGCCTCCTCCATATCTTCTTCGATCTCTATGAGAGATCATGCTTTCTTGAGCCTTGAGATCTTGTGCTTCATCCTCATGCCACTATCCGATCGCAGCTAGTGATTGCCTCCTTCAAAAACGCCGTCTTTGTCCTCTCAATTATACCATTGATACTGCCATTGCTATCATCAGCCTCATTGTTGACAGCTGCTTAACTCCACATAGAATATGGGTGTCTAAGTGCCAAACATCCACAAAAATACGGCATTACAAGCTTAAAAATTTTGGATACATAGATATAATTGTACAATTTAATTTTATATATTGATTTATTTGAAATCATTTTGATTTTTGATTGTTAAGTTATTTATATGGGCTTCAATGCTTGAACCATACGTAAGAAATAGTTTTGGGTGTAATTTGAGACCAAGTTAGATCTGGTGGCAAGCCCAATACAATCAGAAGATTTCAAGTAGGCCTTTTTTAAGCCTTGTTCTTTTGGTCATGGTAATAACACCCCCCCCCCCCCCCCTCTCTCTCTCTCTCTCTCTCTCTCTCTCTCTCTCTTGTGAGTCTTCATTCAACCTAAAACCCTATAGCACTGGAGAGGAGGGTAGGCTGTACCCATTCACTTGATTACATGTTTTCTCCATCTTTAAGAGGTGATACAGAGTTTCATGGCCATTGCTATGGCTTTAGGAGAATGCAGAGGCAAAGAAGCAACGAGTATGCCCTTGCTTTTCTTCTCTTTGTGTCTCTCTCCTCTCTTCTTTCATTATTTTTTCTCATGCCTTGTTGATAAGCATAAGGTTGAGGGATTCTGTGGACCCCACACCATACAAACTTAAGAAAATAGCCATGTCTATGGCATAAGACATCTATGACATGCATGTTGTATCATGTCTACATGGGGATACGACAAAATTTTCAATTATTTTCATGTTGAGGTAACATTTGTTGATGGCGATATCTCTACAATATGGTTGATGGTCTAAAATATAACATTAATTCCATGAGGCTTTGGATGGTTTATTTGGGTTTTGAGTTTTAGATGTATGAGACTTGGGCTAAGGCTATGCTGGGCCCCCTGGTGCTTGAATTGCCATGCATTGTTCAGAATGAAAGCTTCTAAACTGGTGGTGATTTAGGGATCATATAAAGGCCCCATTCGGCTCGGGAGAACCAGGTTAGAACCAGGCGGTTCAGCCCAGTTTGGACTAGTTCTAACAGGTTCACCCTCTACCCCATTTCGGGTGCCAGAATGTTCTCAGTTATGTCCAATTTGTTTTGATATGCCTGAATTGCTTGGTTCGAGATAGTTTGAGAGAACTTTCCTATAGGTATATTTCAAACTATGCTCTAGGTAGTAATTAAATAGCAAAAGTTTACCTATAGATCTTTTGAGGAATAATTTTATCAATTGACTTAATATCAAATCCATTATGCTTCAAATTTAAATCCAATACTTTGAACTTCAAATAGTTTAGTAGGATAGGCAGCTTGTAAACATTTTAATAGACATTGAAGTGGCAAAGTGGACCTTCAAAATGCTAATAGGTGCCATACCATATAAATCATACCTATTTCAGCTATTTCAACTACTGGTTGAGCATTCCCTGAAGAGTTTGAAAAAAAGAATATAAGAAGAGAAGGAAGAAAGTGGGAAGAAAAGGCGTTGCATCTCTGCTATGATGGATTATTCAATTTGAAACCAAAATATCAAATCTGAGGCTCTGCCACCTTAGTAATCTCTTAATCTCAAGTGTATGAAAGAAAATAAAATCCTTAACAGAATAGACCCTTAAGTGAACATCAAGGTGACCTACTTGACTCAACTTCAAAACAAACATGACACCACCTTTTTAAACCCATTACCAATCTCAAAAAGGACCGCCATGATGATTAGGAGTTATTCCTTATCAACAAAGCATCTGAAGTTATTTTTGCGCCTCGTGTTGAGGAAAACCTCAGCTATTAGCTTTGGGCCTGGAGTTATGGAAAACCCCAGCTATCGTTGCAATTGTTAGTTGCATCAGTTCTCAGACTTTCCAGCTCTTCTAACATTTGTCTATTGGCCATAATTCATGTATAGTCTAAGTGAGGGGATTTAGATCAATAAAATGGAACTTAAAATGATCATTACTTCATCTACATTCCTCTCGTATGTAGATTGCAGGGCCCCTGATGCACCCAGCATCTTCCTTGCTTCGTTTCAATGTGTTGTGGCTTAAACTTAAGTAATGAATGCCAAGGGCTTGCAAAAGTTCTCCTAACACAGAATTCCAAGCCTTTATGCAAATAAAATAGAGCACAAAGACTCAAATTGGGGCCTCTTGCACCAAAATCTTCAACTTTTGCCACTACATGCAAATTTTGTCCGATATCACATAATATTTTTACTAATTGGCAAGTGATGTTTTGTGTTGTAGAATGGATGTTGCAGATCAACCATGATATGCATTCTTTAATTTGTAAAGTTACTCATATCTTTATGATGTTGTAAGCCGATGGCGGTGGCTGCTTAATAGGATCTTAGGGGTCATGGTGCATGGATCAGAAAGTATTAAATGGACAGTCAAAGATGAAGCTATCAGTCAAAGAATTTCTATATTTTTCCAGAAAATTGTTATGCGGTTATTGAGAATGGATTACTTTGACTGGTGTCATATGCATAAATTTGAGTTCTTTGGTGCGGCCATAAGTTTTGCCACTATGGCCATTCTTTGTTAGAGGCAAGAGTTTGCAATGATTGCTACAATGATGAGAAAGGCGGTTCCAACAAACTTGATGTGTTTTGGTGTACAAGAGTGGAGGTGGTGGTCACTCTTGTGCTGACAATATCCAGGTTGCATGGACTCTGGACTAGGACTTATCTGGTATTAGCAACATTCATGGTCTTGGTACTGTTTGCAGTATTGGTCTCAGTAGCATTTCTTAAGGCAGTGGCAGAAGAGGTGACACAAGCAGTGAGCATCTCAAAGTGTGAATCAGCATCAGCAGCAGGGGCGTGACTATATCTGTTCATGTCTAGATCTACTGGTGGGCCATCATCTAATCCGATCTTCTGAGCAGAGAAGAAAAGAGATGGAATTTGAGCCTGCAAAGGACAAAGGAAGGGAACAAGAAAGGTAAAACAGAAGAGGCTGTCATTGGTGTGTAAGGGGTCTTTCCTATGAATACCATTCTTGTTTGGTGTGCAAGCAAGGTTTAGTGGTTGAAGTATTGCATAGGCAAGAGAGTCATCAATAGGACTTGAATAGCCTGTGCGGAGGGTCTGTCTTCAAGCATCTGACTTAATGAGAAAAAACAAGATATAGAATATGTAGGAAAAAATATTAACTTTAATCAAATAGTCAGTAAAGAATACTGACTCTGGGTATATAGTGTAGGCTTTGAATTCCCAGCAATTTGAGGTAAATGTCATGCGAATTGTGAGGATGTTGACAGAGAGCTTGGATGAATATGTAATAGGAGGATAGCCTGCCTTACTAACTTAACAAAAGATTAGTCATCCTTTAGTCTCGAAAGGAGATGGCAGCTGTTATAATCTGTTGTATGTAATGTCAAATGATATTTATTTTTCATTTGCTGTTCTTGATCCGTGAAGTGTATGCATGACAGAGGAAAGGAAGGATGGCATACTTATGCACTATTGCCAGCCATCTCTTGTCCATTATGTGGTTGAAATAACTAATAAGGATTTGATTTCTCATCATAGATATTTCTTTTTAACATGATTGTATTTTGGAATATAATATATTTGAATTTCTATTCCAAAATATCTCACTACTGCATATTTATTTTTCCAGTTATTTTGAGAATTTAGCATTGTAAATTTCAAGCAGTCTGTTCTTTTTGAGGAGCTAAATACGAATCAATGCATAATCTGTTCTTGAAGATTATTCCTGCCAAATTTGACTTAAATGTATTCTCGGTATCGTATTGATGCTAATGAAACTTTCCTGTATTATCTTGTTTATCAGTCATGACTAATTTTTGGAAATTCAGGGAAAATTCTTCTCACCTTAACATTGTATGGAAGAAGCAGCAGCAACTCTGTGAACCGTACTTCTCCCCCTTGTTTAAGCCTCTATGGTAATGCCAATGTTAGACAGCTAAAAGAATCAGCTAGCACACCACTTAATGTTCTCAGAGGCACAGAATCTCCTCCCATGACAAATATGGGTAAATCAATTTCTGTATTAGAACAAACACCATCAGCACAAGCTCGTGCTGACCATATAACAGAGAGACATCCCAGTAAGAATGAAGCAAGCTTCGCAGTTGTTTCTAGAAATTGTGATCTGTTGGAGTCATCTGATATGCCTTCTGCAGATGAGAGCAACAAAGATGCAGATGTTTTGTTTGAAGATGCTATGGAGATCATGCAAACAAGGGAGGAAACTGATATGCCAGAAAATCTTGAAGGGGGCATTCTTCTTGAGCAAACATACATGATAGATCCCAAGGATCTGAACTCTTTCCTATTTAAACCTAATGCACAGTTCGTGAGAAAGCTTGCAGAACTGCAGGGAACGACGAACTATGAGGAAAAACCATGGAAATGGAAGTGCAAGGATCCACCATGTTTAGGAAGGTTTGTTACTTACACAAAAGCTGCAACGAAATTTGTAAAAGCAGTCAATGCCATCGAGGAACAGACCTATATAAAAGCAGATCGGAAAAATTTTGCAGTTTTGACTCATGTCAGCACACCAGAAGTCCCATATGGTAAGTGCTTTCAGGTTGTTTTGGTCTACAAGATAATGCCTGGTCCACAACTATCTTCAGGTGAAGAAAGCTCTCATTTAGTTATATCCTGGAATCTTGAGTTTAACCAAAGTACTGTAATGAAAAGCATAATTGAGCGAACTGCTCGGCAGGGACTGGAGGACAGTTATGAAAGCTTTGCTGATGTGCTATCTCGATATATTAAACCAGTTAGCTCATCAGAGCTGCTACTGGACAAAGAGCAGTTATTGGCGCCATTGCAGCTCAAACACCAATCAGACTGGGGATTGGCTATCGAGTACTTTTGTAATTTTACAGTAGTTTCTACCATAGTCATATGTCTGTATGTTCTCATACACATTCTTGTATTACAACATGGTGAACACTGGGGACTGGAATTTAATGGTCTGGATTTGCCTGACACATTTGGAGAGCTGATCACCTCTGGGATTTTGTTTCTTCAAGGAGAGCGTGTTTACAATATGATTTCACATTTTGTACAGGCTAGATTACGAAGAGGTATTGTTCCCACCCTTATTTTATGTATAGGTTCTTATCTGGTATCTTTTGTTGTGGCATAATATATGGCATTTCCTTTGTATTACTAAAGACATGCTTGACTTTCTGGAACCTTTGGTAAAATGACTGCTTCTCTCTGGCAGGTAGTGATCATGGGGTGAAAGCACATGGTGATGGGTGGCTTCTTACTGTAGCTTTAACTGAAGGATGTAATTTACCCTCAGCAGCTTCATATGGTTTTTCAGATCCTTATGTGGTGTTCAGCTGTAATGGTGAAACTAGAACTAGTTCTGTCCAGCTTCAAACACTGGATCCACAATGGAATGGTTACCTTTCTAATGCGCTCTCTTTTTCATGATTTTAATAGGGTTTGTTGGTTAATATAAAATAACTCACTGAGAAGTTTTGCAGAAATACTGGAGTTCGATGCCATGCAAGAGCCACCATCTGTGTTAGATGTTGAAGTTTTTGATTTTGATGGTCCCTTTGACCTAGCAGCCTCTCTTGGGCATGCAGAAATAAATTTTCTGAAACACGCATCTGCGGAGCTGGCGGACATGTGGATACCTCTTGAGGGTAAATTGGCTCAAACATCTCAGAGCAAGCTTCATTTAAGAATTTTCTTGGACAACACAAAGGGAATTAAAACTGTAAAGGAATATCTAACAAAGATGGAGAAGGAAGTTGGGAGGAAGGTAATTCAGTTTACACAACCTGTTCCTAGAGTTGCTACTTTATCAGCCTACTGACTGTAGTTTGTGCTTGGCAGTTAAACATTCGGTCACCTCACAGGAATTCAACATTCCAGAAGCTTTTTGGTTTACCGCCAGAAGAATTTCTCATCAATGATTTCTCATGCTACCTGAAGAGAAAGATGCCAATGCAGGTGCTGCTTTTTGCTGCTATGAAAATGTTTTTCTTAATTAATTATTTAGGATGGTTGCATTGGAATGAGAAAAGTCTTATGCTGCAGGGCAGGCTTTTTTTATCCACAAGAATTGTTGGATTCTATTCCAATCTATTTGGTCATAAAACTAAATTTTTCTTTCTGTGGGAAGACATTGAGGACATTCAAGTGACTCCTCCTTCTTTTTCAACACTTGGAAGCCCAGTTCTACAGATAATCTTGAGAAGTGGGCGAGGCCTTGATGCCAGGCATTGTGCAAAGTCTCAAGATGGAGAAGGAAGGTTGATATTCCATTTCCAGTCATTTGTGTCATTCAACATAGCAAGCAGGTCTAGTGCAGTGCTATTGTACTCTCATCTTTCTCTAATTACTTAAGGAGAGCTAAGATGTCATCATTTCGATCTGTCAAAGATAGTTACCGCTTATCTTGTGACTAGGACGATCATGGCTCTCTGGAGAACAAAGACCTTCAACATTGAACAGAGAACTAAGCTAGAAGAAGATCAACAGAATAAAAGTGTAAGATCTGTTCAAATTGAGGATACTGCATCTGTATTGAATTTTGGATCTGTCAACCTTTCAGAGGCTTGCTCTTCGGAAGTTACTCTCCATGTGAGTTGTCCACTCTTTGCTCTTGCAGACCTGCCATATATTATCAGTCTTATATCAGATGCTTTTCCCCAATCACTTGTGCTGTTCACAGGTAAATTTGCTTATGGAATTATTCGAAGGAGGGTATCTGGAGAAGCAAATTATGGAGAAAGTCGGCTGTCTTAATTATGCCGTGACTCAATGGGATACTGTGAGACCTGATGTTTATGAAAGACTGGTACGTTACAAGTTCAATCGCCACATGTCTATTTTTGGTGGTGAAGCAGCTAGTAGCCAGCGAAAAACTCCCACAGCAGCTGGGAATGGGTGGATTGTAGATGAAGTCATGACGATCCATGATGTCCCATTTGGCGATCACTTCAGGGTATGCTTTGTTCGGTAAGCTTCCCCCTATGTCCTACACTTTCTAAGCATGGTTTTCATACTCTTCCTGTTTCTGCTTCAGGTCCATTTGAGATACAAGATCGAGTCCTTACCACCTGTCTCTTCAAAAAGCCGATGTGATGTATTTGTTGGCATCGAATGGATAAGAAGCACCAAATTTCTGAAGCGGATAACAAGAAACGTATGCGATAAACTAGCTCATAGGTCGAAGGAGATATTTGAACTGGCAGAGAGAGAGATACTTTCTGCAAAAGGACAAGATTAGGTTAGCTAGATAATAGTGCTCTCTAGTTGAAATTTAATTGATATAAATTTGAAATATGGTGCCATTCAATTCAGAAGGCATTCGTAGAAATGTTGAATTGATTAAGCGAACTGGATGCTTGTAAAAGTTGTTCTTCTGGGTGTTTTCCAAGCAGGTCATCACTTTGGCTGGTAGTATTAAGTTGCTTTGGTTTTTGAAGGTGGGATGATGGTCGACAGAAAGGTATGCTGTACAAGAACTAATTTACAGTTAGCATGGTAATGAACATCTTTATGCTGCTTGAACTCAACTAACTGCTAAATTTGGGTTTAGTCTTGTAGACAGTTAATCAATCTGGTGTCGTGTTTCCATATAGCAGAATTCCAGGCTAATTTACCTATCCACTCCAACATCTAATGCTCAGTTGTTGGTCACACAACGCATTTTTAGGAAAACATGTAGAGGAACCATAGGCCAAGATGCAGCCAACAATTCAAGGCAATGCTCTGTCACAAGTGTTTGGTGTCTAGGGATCAGCATAGTTTGCTTATTGGATTTTTTGCCGTTAGATGCCAATCTAGAGGATTGTAATAAAAGCTTAGCATAAAATAACGTAGGAAGAACGCTTCACCTAAGATGGTTGTATTATTTAAGTTGGTTAGCCCTATATAAATATTCAAAATCTTTTTACGTTATAAATGATATGGGATTAAGTGCATACTAACATAAATCCTCACATGCTCTTTATATTTAAATCTTCACATTCTTATTAAGGGTTTAAATCTAGTTACAAATACTATGATCATTTGTTTGCACTCATTGTTTTCTTTTCCATGTCTTTCAGCACCACAGTAGGCTATGCTACAGTAAATCTAATACTAAATTTCAATTAAGGCTGCAAATAGGTTGATTCAACCCATGACCAAACTCAATTAAACTGAACCCAATTCATATTTAAAATTCCTTGGATTGGGTCGGGTCGGTTTTAAAAATTAAACCCAATCTAAATTTTTGGTTGGATCCGGATCTTGTATTTTTTGATCTAACCTAACTCAGACCCGGCCCGATATGCCCAACTCATAATTATTAATTATATAAATTTTATCTTTTTTCACTTCAATTATCTTTATCAATTCATTAAATAAACTTTCATTTAAACTAATTCTTCTTTTTCATTTTAGCAACTAGATCTCTTCTCATCTTTTTTCGACTTAATTATATTAAAAATATTTATATTTTTATTATTTATTTTGATATATTCTTCTTTACAACATCTTTAAGTATATCAACATCAATAATTTATAAACTTAAGGATAACCATAAACTTGGATAAAATTAAAAGTTTTTGAATAAAAAATTAATTGAAGTTGGTTTTTTAATCTTATTTAAATTTTTTAATGGATTTATATTTGATTATCAATTGCTAAATTGTAACTATAAAATAATAGTTAGATATTTGAGTCGAATGTAAATGCGACATAATCCAATTCCATCCCTAATCTCGATATTTTGGATTGAATCCAGATTATAATTGATCCTGAATAGAATTGAATAGCTTATTGAATCTAAACTTATTTTTATAAATCCAATCCAATTTAGTTCGATCAATGAATGGGTTAAGTTTAAGTACTAAATCATAATTAAACTATAAAATCGGATCGAATTAAAATCAAGCATGACTCGACCCGATTTGGCCTCTTTGTAGCCTTAATCCCAATGAAAAAAAACAGCAGAGAAAAGCATGTGAGTCACAAGAGGAAAGGGTTCAGAGGTGGAAAATACTCTAAATGATGAACCATGGAAGGTAACTAGTGGGAGAGAGAGGGCATCTTCAACGTCCTCATTGGTTATTTATTTTAGATATAATTTTTTTTCTTGCCATTTTGTTACCATTTTTACATATTTTGAGATATATTTGTTTCTTTTGTTGGTGTTGGGGTATACATATTCAAGTGGCTGAATAAATTAAGGATGAAGCTATGGCCAAGGAGGGAGTACAACCTTGTTCAATTAACCCGGGTGTCATAGAATGGTTCATTCATTAATTCATCCAGACGACATCATCCGATCCAATGGCAAGAACCCGGAGTGGCAGATATGGGCCTGGCTCCCTAGCATTGCTCTTTTTCTCTTCTTTAACAATGTATATGTAATAAATCGTAATGCAATGCGTTTGCCCAAGTAATAGGAATTCCTAACTATGTATAGTTTGAATTTTCCTTTCTATTAAGAAGTGTTTGCAGTCTCTTCATGAATATCCATATAAAATTAATCTCAGCTATCCCTTCATCTCTATTTCTTATGTACATTTTCTACTAGACATTTGTAGTTGGACTCTAATTATTTAAAAAAAAAAAAACTCCATCAATCTTTGATCTACATTCCTAACTAATCGGGCTCTCTCTTTATATTTATTTATTTTTTAACGCATGGCCCATGTGCATTGCTAGTGTAACATAAAAGATGACAATAAATGTCCTATAATGCGCTTACCATCTTCATAGCCACCGTCTTCATAAAATACTCTTCCTTAACAAGCGCTGATCACCCTAGGTGGTGTAAATCTCACCACAACCCAATTAGCAATCTGGATCCATGTCACAAAAACTTACCGGAAATTGTTAAGCCATGTCCTGGCACATATTAAGCACAAAGAGCACCTAGAATCACATTCTCGTCTTCTAATGCACTAAATATAATCAGCCTCAACATGTTTTATGTTTGCCTGTAATGTCGGACAAGCTAGCATGTAGGACTAATATTTGTCAATCAAAATGGCTGACAAGAGCATAGTACATGACTGCCATCATAAGATGTGACCCAGCATTACTTGAGGATACCGAACAATTTGTTTAACAGATTATAATGCGTGGTCGGAGCATGCTCAGAAAATGAGGATGGGTTTAGCGTCCAACATGTTTTCCTTCGTAATTCTCAGAACCTGATAAAATCCTGCTATAGGAAAGGTAAGCTTTTCAATCTCTCGACTTAAGATGAAAACCTTTTCAAATTAACTAGGGGACCAACAATGATCAGGCACTACCATCTTCCACTAAAAGTGACACTTACTGCCAAAAACATAAATGTAATTCGTGCAGAAAATTTTTACAGTAGTATTGACCGTAATAAAAAAATAGATGGAGTGGCATCCTTTAAGTTTTGATGTTATCGCTCCAAAAACGAATCTGCTTGGAGAACATAGGAACCCTCCGAATTCATTGAAGTAATCCAATACAAAATGTATCACAACGAATTAGAAAGGGGATTCAGAGTGGGTGGAATTGCTAAAATGATTGATTACAAAGGATTTCAGAACATTTTTCCTTGCACCCCTGATCAGATTCAGTGCAACGCAATGCAGAAGCACACAACGGGCAGCCACCGGCCAGCGCATAGGTGAAATCACCACCAACAGAAACCTTAATCTTATCATGTATACAAGAGCACTGCTAGGTGATAGCCAGAGCAAGAGAAACAACTACTTGGCTGCTTCAGAAGAGAGGGACGCACCGAAAGAAATCAGTGCGGTAACATGTCACCAATGCAGTAAGACTGCAAAAATGCTGTAAGTAGATGAATGACCATCCAACCAGCAAGAATAGTTGAAAATTTAAAACAATTTAATGAGAATACATAGAAATTTGAACTGCTTTCCAGGGTTAAAAATGGACATATGCACAAAGATTCTTAATGATATGAAAAAAGCAAACAACACTTCATATGCGATCTCTCAGTCAAAAAAAACACCGAAGATGCTTAGTGTCCAAAGATGACCAGATCCCAAGATACCTAGCAAGGAGCACTGCGTAGTCTTCTGTTTCACCGGAATGCAAGGGTTTTATGTGGTAAGCAATATCCTAATCTATTAAGCAGTTAACTTCTTCTTAACATGATCTTTTCTGCTTTAGTTGTTGGTTCATGAGAACATTATATGTAAATGAATCAATACTTTTGCATGGGAATATTATATGCAAATGTTGGATTATTTCTTTTAACAATGCACCATTTTCAAAGAAAAAAAAAAAAAATCAAATTAGAGAAGAAGAAGATTTTTGTAATAAAGAAATAAAACACAAATATAATCCCAGCTCAACTATTTGAACTCTTTCCATGTGCTTGTGACACGTACAGTGATGAAATATATGTGGTGAATTTTTCCATTAACTTTTTCCTTAATCCAGAAAAGGGAACTTGACTGGTACTTCATTCATAAGACTTGCTTCAGAATGTACACCAGAACATAATTCATAGACTTTAGAATGCATATTTGCTAGCTTTAAAGCTTAACAAATATTTCTATCCTTTCTCGGTGTATATAAAAATAGGCAAAAATATACTTTTGGTCCTCAAACTTTCACTCAAAATTCATTTTGGTTCTCCAACCTTTAGATGTTACAATTTAACTCCTCATGTTTTAAGAATATTGTATTTCTAACGTGAGGTTAGTTAAAATTGACGAAATAGATGAGTTGTCAATGTAACGTTCTGTTAGATACTAACTTGCTGTATAGGATAAGTGACAATCTATTTATTCGCATCGTGACACATCAGCGACCTACTTTCTTCAGAGTTGTTTCTATCATATGATGGTGCATTTGTAGGGTGGATCTCCCTCCCACCAACTAGTCTTCTACATTTTCTAATGTGTTCATCTTCAGCTAGAATTGCATTGGCCAAGATTTTGTCATTAATTCCTAAGAGTTGATATCAGATTTGTTGTCAATTCAAAATCTTGGTCAATTGATTAACAAGACCCCAACTTTATTCTCTACATAGAAACACTTTGATAAGAAAAGTGTTGGAAGAAGATGGTGAAGCATGTTGTAACAAATTTTGATTAAATGGATTAACCCATCACCAAAATTGTCATCGATATGACCTATTCACCTGGGTAAGCTCCTTGATAAATCCACCCTCCTTTTAAATGCTATACCCAATTTATAAGGTGGAGTCCAGTCCCTCAGTCAAGCTTTCTGCCCAAAATTCACCTGTGATGCTATAGATATGGTTAGGGGGGCATGACTAATAAAACTAATACAAAAAATTCATGCAATAGAAGACAAAACTTTAAAATTAATAAGGTCTTTCACTATATGTAGGAATATCATTGATTAATAACGGAACTAGAGAGGTGGTGATGAACATAGCAACAAGTTTGTTCCTTGCTCAAAGGCAGTAAAGAGGAATGGCAGGTTTAGGATTGAAAGGCATTTTTTAAGATTTCATAGCCGAAAGGTGGAAAATTCTTTTAAGAATTTCTGGAACTTTAGTGTACCTTTGCTTACACCCCATTTCTCTCCACAAGTGAACAAGCCAGGAGCTATCAGAGGCTGCTTTTATTCACGATGCAGTTTACAATTAGCCAACACAGAAAATACACAGCTACAAAATCTATTAAACAACCACAACAGGAAAAAGAGAAATAGTTAATAAGCTGTACAAGGCTAAAATAAGCAATCAGTCAAGCAGCAGCAACATGACAAAATTACTGATTGATGGTACTGATGATCAACACTTCAAAGTGTAGCAGTTAACATTGATTGGTCATGATAGTTACTCATCAGAAAGAGAGACAAATGTCCAAGGAAGATGATAACAATGGCTGATTGCAGTAGCAAAACTTAAAGCAGGAATTATAGAAGGTAACCGACCATGGTCAAGGTGGGGTCATGTAACCAGCCATGGAAAAATGGCAACAATTTCAGGTGATTTGAGAATATGTAGGAACATAGGCACTGAGCCAAGAAGGCATTTCATGATACGCTTGGAAGCTCAACCTACTATCTTTTTTCTTCATATGATGGACCCATAGATGGTGAGCCATACAACAAGGTAGCCCTCTTCCAATGCCCTTAACCTCCCAAACCTTGGTGAAGGTGGGATTCGAACCCAAGCCACTTGGTCCAACTACCAAGGACTTTATTAGATAATCTGACACCTTGGATCAACCAACTACTTTAACCTAGAGGAGGAACAGAGAGAGGGAGGGCTAAAAGAAAAGATCAGCAAGCCATCCCTAATGCAACTTAGCATCCCCTTAGCTACTGGTTTATTGAATTAGATATTCAAATACCTATTAAGAAGACTCATCAAAGTAACCCATATTGAAGGAAGATTGAAGCTTAAAAGGTTTGTATTTTAAAGTTCATTTTTAGCAGCATTAAAAAGGGCAATCCAATGCACATTGGTCCAAAAGAACGTTTTTCCAAAATCAGTATAATTAAAAATTCTATGTAAAGCTGGTTCTATAATGTCTAACATTTTCAATCACCCAAATTGAGGTTGAACGAGAAAGATAGAAACAATTTATCAAAGATGTGTCATCACTGATGAACTCTAAGAAAATTATGAAAATGTCATTCGACAACCTATAACTTAGGTTTCTTCTATTTTTGTTCAAATGTCTTTATTTCTTTGTTACTGAAGTTAGATAGAAGTCTAATAGAAGTTAGGAAACAATTTTTACTATTTGTTCAATATTTATCTCTTTATTTTCTTTAAAAAATTGAATCTTGTGAGAATTAGGAAAGCCGATTTATTTTAAAACATTATCTCCTATAAATAAGCCATAGTTGTACTCTTTTTAACATAAAGAAATTATCAATAAAGTTTCTAGAGTTTTTCTTTAATCCTAGAGTGATTCCTTCTTTGCTATGGTGTGAGATTGCGATCGTATAAGAACCGACTGATATAGACCAGAAGCATTTCCCAAAGAGGTTAGAGGTACTAGGTTCAAAACCCTCAAGGAGTTGGCATGAAGATGTTAGTTATCCTATAACTTATCCTATCTTAAAGTATACTCTGCAGACTCCATATGTGCAGTCTTGCCCACATTAAATTCGGTATCAAAGATTGTTCTTCTCTTTTCCTTTTCAAATTAGGTTATAAACAAACAAAAGAAAATTAATTTTCAAGTCTAACCCCAAATATGATTCCATTAGATTTGATATCAAAGCCAAACTTGTTATCTTGACTTTTTCATTCAATCAGTTTTGATAGTATTTGTTTAACTCCTAATAACATTAGAATTTCTTTTTTATGATCTAAAATTGATTTCAAATTTTTAGTTTCTTTCAAACTTCTAGCTGTTTTTGAATCTACAGTTTGTTTAGGATTTCTATTTCTAGTTGGTTAAAAAAACCATCAACCTATGCTTAGACCTAATCCGAGATTGGGTTTGGATGGCATACTCATTACTGTCTAATACTAATTCTTCAGATTTGAGGTCATCTACTCCAAGGTGGATCCAATTTTTCGAGTTGGTTTAACTTGGAATTTCTAGGTTGAGCCATGCCTGACTTCCAATACAGCACACCCATAACCGCCCAACAATCCAAAAATTAAAGCCTAGATTTTCCGCCACGCAAACTTATCAAGGATAGTCCTGGTATTGAAGTGAATAGGATCTTATGACCCCAAACAACGTAATGATTGGTTAATTAGTATACATGATACACTTGATGCAATAATAAAAATTCCATAAGCTTTTAATTCTCGATATGTAAGCCAAAATTGTGAACGGACTGAATATCCCAAAATTTCCAAGATAGGAGATTGACAGGACCGTATAAAGAGTAAAGTTTTACATCACTGATAGTCTGAGGACTTCAAGTACAGGAAGAAGACATGAAAGAGGAGACAATAATAACTCCATTATCTAATAAATTTTGTCCAGAGAAAACAATGAGAGCATTATAGTTAAGCAAAGAAGAGCTAAAGGAGGAGATGACCCTACTGCTCAAAGAAACTTGCATTGAATTTGCTGCAACCAAAACATACATAGAGAAAATCATCAAGATTCTCAAATCGTCTTAGAAGATCAAACAGCCTTAGTTGATACATCACCAGGCTCATTGAAGATCCATGGATTTCCACTCAAGAGCATATTTACAGAAGTTAAGAAGATGATAAGATTGCTTATGTTGCATCTAAAGAATTGTTTACTAGTACAACACTCAAAGATTTCCTACCCTTATCAAGGAGAGAGCTGAATAAATTGAGAAGAAGCCTCCAGTTAAGAAGCAGCCTCCAATTCCTACTATGGCATGACCTTCAGTCCTTACATAAACAATTTGAGAATATTACAACCTATAACCCACATCAATCCATCAAGAACCAAAGTTTTCAAGTAGAGCCGAATGGATGCAGTTAAACATCCCCAGTTAAGCAAAGGGAAGTCCTATTAAGAGGACTCATCAAACTAAGCCATATGAAAGATCACCAAAATTTAATAACTTAGTATTTTGAAGTTCATCTCTAGCCACATTAGAAAGGGCAATCCGATGCAAAACAGTCCAAAAAGAAGTTTCATCAACATCAATATAATAAAAAATTTTATATAAAGCCATTTTCATAATGTTCAGTATTTAGTTAGATTTTCAATGAATAATCAATAACCCAAAAGTGAGATAATATGAGAATGTTACAAACAATGTATATCTAAGTTATATCAATGCCGACAAACTTCTAGAAAATTACGAAATGTCATTCCATGACCTATATTTATAAGATAATTTTTCTTTTTTTTAATTTCTATATTTTTTTTCTTCTAGAAAATCAGGTAAGTTAAAAATCCTATAAAAGCTTACTTGCATCAATTCCCACCACAACAAAAATGGGAAAATTGTCCCTTGAACCCAAAGTGAAAAGAGTGCTTGACTGAATGGCTTTTTAATAAGGTTAAAGAAGTGATCCTACTCCAAAAGAAAGTAGCCGGTGGCTCTTGAAGGGACAGGATATGAATATTGCATACGTATGCAATCTTTTATGAGAATTATATATAGCAATCCTAATGGCAAATGACAAACAACAATACATTATGCTTTTTTGAACCCTCTTTAGGTTTAGATAACCCTGACTTATCTTTTTCTTTTTAATGATTGTTCTAAAATATTGATGCTTGTAAATCAACTTTAAATCGAAGTGATCAAAGACAAGGCTTTCAAACATCTTCCCAATCTTGTAAGAATGCATTGATCTTGCTCTGTCTCTCCTTTTTATGCTATCACTCACACCACATTAACACTCATCCAAGTATAAGTCTAACTATTCATTTCCTGAAGCATTTTGAATATCTAGAAACACAAGTGCTCTTGAAAGGTCCTTCAATAATCAAAGATCGAGAAATATATTTTAGGGGAACAACCAAAACCTCACCATTAGCTAATCATTCTAAAACATAGCTATGATTGGATGATGGGTCAAGGTCTCCCAAAGGCCTTGCACTTATTTTCAGAATAAAACCAATGCAATAAAATTCAATACAATCTTCTCCCATTGAAACAAACTAACCAATCCATGCAATACACAATCATGCACCACATATGTTCTAGACAGAGAGAAGAGAGTTTTGAACAGAAAAAAGCTAACAGATAGATCTTACAAAGATTGAAGGAGAGAGAGCTGAAGGCTTAATTACAGAGCTTCCTTAAAAATTTAACCTAAAAGCAAGACTGAAATACTGGGAACATAACTATGATTTGTCCTAAAGATAAGCACAAATTTAGGGCCCTCTACAGTTCTACCTACGATACATGATAAAAGACAAGGTACCACATTGGGCTGGTTAATTGTGTGGCAGCATCATTTCTTTTGTCATGATGTCATTTACAGGCATTTGATGCAATTTTTCCTTTAAGTAATCTTATATGTGCTTCAGTCCTTGGATGAGTATTAATGTGGTGTGAGTGACAGCATAAAAAGGAGAAACAGAGTAAGATCAATGCATTCATACAAGATTGGGAAGATGTCAGAAAGCCTTGTCTTTCATCACTTTGCTTTAAAGTTGATATACAAGAATCAATATTTTAGAACAATCATTAAAAAAAAAAAAAAAAAAGATAAGTCAGGGTTATCTAAACCTAAAGAGGGTTCAAAAAAGCATAATGTATTGTTGTTTGTCATTTGCCATTAGGATTGCCAAAAGAAATAAAATTATATGTGCTTCAGTCCTTGGACAAATTTAGTCTTATTATAAATTGGTTATCATAATGAATACTTTTGATTTTTGGCTTAGTGATTTCTCCAAGCCAAAATAGATACTCTTATATATCATCGGCTGAAAAAGATATTTATCAGGAGCTCTCTCCAGAACCTGAGACCTTACCTTATTTTGCAGGTGATGTTAATGCTAGCATCCATCCTTCTTGCACTTGCAAGATCCTTGGGAGGCAAACTCCTTTGAAGCAAGGGGGGTGGGGAACTGATATATTGGAGCTTACTACTAAGAAGCAAACATCTTGAAGAATTGATCTCACATTTAGGCATGTTTTCATTGTGAATTTGCTTCATGTAAAGGTGTTCTCACAATGACAAATATTGGTAAATAATGAAATTTGTGCGCTTTCTTGGTACAAAGAGGATTTGGACAACTTTATCAAGGAAATATTTTAGACCTTTCTAGCATGAATAGCATTTGTATAAAATCATCTCACCTACTTATAAGTGCAGTGCAATCTTCTTTGTTACAGAAAAATCGACCTTCATTGTTTCATGAGGCAAAGACAACAACGATTGTTCAAGGTTATAATTAAAGAATTTTAATAAAGTTAGTAATTAAAGAAAAAAATATTGTGAAGCCCACCGTGTTCTAAAAAGCGACTGCAGCATGTGACTGGTCAAAATGCAGCATAATATGTATATGGCATATGGGCACATAAACAATTACTATTTTTAACTATTTAAAAATAAATATAATACAATAAAGACAACAATATCAATATTGATAATGTCATTCTTACTTGGTATCTATATTTAGTAACAATAACTATAACACAATAAATATTTTAACTCTATTAAAATCCATACCAAGCCTGCCTAAAAACCATACCAAACTTAACCATCAACATGAAACTACTTCACCTACATGGTGCCAAGTGGGATCACTCATGTAGCCATACGATACTATGTAGGCCACATATGTTGCTGCATGATGCTATGTTGACCATCTTTTTGGTCCATATGTGGTACCGCATACATATAGTACTACATATAGGTAAGGGATCGATTGCATGCACATGTGCAGGTGCATATATCACAACATGCACCACATTTTAAAACACTAGATGCCCACATATTTCACCATGTTTAGAGGATTGCTGAAACCAAAAAGCAAAACCACATGATGATGCAAATTACAAAACAGAAAATCCAAGGGAGAAAGTCATGTTTCATTAATATTGAAGCTCACATATTCTAAAATGCCAAGTGAGATTTCTAAAATGCCAAGTGAGATTCATATGCAGCCATATGATATTAAGTAGGCCATATTTGTGGCTTCACAATGCTAAGTTCACCCTTTTTTCTTGGTCCGTATGTGGTATGACAGCATATAGCACTGTATATAGGTAAGGGACCACATACACATATGCAGGTGCATATGTGGCCACATGCACCCCATTTTGAAACACTGGAAGCTCATAATATATTGAGGATAACTGAAATCAAAGAGCAAAACCTGCATGATGATGCCAATGACAAAACAAAATTTCTAGGGGAGAAAACCATGTTTCATTAACATACTTATTCTTATTTTGGAAAGTTTCTAACATTTTGTTTATCAGCCAGCTACTTCTGGTTGCTTAGTCTTTTGCACAGCAGCAGTAAATTTAGGATGTGTTCAAAAATCTGTACTTTTTTTCCAATTTATCCTAAATTTACTGTTTACTGACATGCATTATAATATAATGAGGCTAGTGGCTTAGGCTAGGATATTTTGCAGTGCATATGAAAGTGATTCTAGAATAGCTTGGACTAATAAGCAGTGCCCACAACACAAGGTTTTGAGGCAACTGGGTGGCCTTATGAAAAATGTATACACCATAAACAGAGTACCATCTAGTAAGCACTAAACTGCGATGTCCCAATATGTGATAAAAAACATTTTGCATTATTTAAAAAAAAAATCATGTATTTTGTTACAAAACTAAGACTTTGACAATTTACAGAGACACATAACTATCACCATTAACTATCCAACTATAAGCATGATATGTGATTTACAGTGATATCATAGAAAGCATAGCATCATGTCTCTTGAACAACTCAATTACTCACAATCATATCATGTAACTTATGAGTGACATAAAGCATCCAATAACTTCGTATCAAATAATGCTCATATAAGTAGAACACCAAAATTTCAGAAGCTAGCCACGTGTAACACATAATGGAAATAAACCAACAGCAAATTAGAATTTTGCGAACCAACACAACTTTTAAAAAGATAGAAAGAGATATAACACCAAAAAGCTCATATATCTTATTTTTTATTATGATCAACAAAAGAAGAAACTTTACAAGAAAATGTGAGAACAACCATATTCATCTAGATTGATGCAAGGTAACAAGCCAAAGCAAATTACAGAAAAGCAAACCCAAAATGCCACTAAAAAGAAAAAGATTAAGAGCAATCATCATCACATCCTACAATCAATTAGCCCTGATGAGCATCCTCTCCGGATGAAGAGGGATCTAGAGGGTACCTCCGCAGTCGAAACATTTCAGTCAGTCATACTTCTCCCGCCAAGAGTAGACGAGGAACAGGACCCAGGAGAGGCTGAGCATGATATCGCCGACAACCTGGCGAGGCCAGTCGCCGGCAAGGTCATCGACGCGGCGCTCAAAGTAGGCGCGCCATAGGGCCATGGAAGCGTGGAGAAGGATGCAGCCTTTGGCGAAAAACGCCTGGAAATCCCGATCCTTCACGAATGCCACCATGAAAAGGAGAAAACCAATCGCCATGAGGAGAAGCCCAGCAAAGGAGTCCGACGTCTGGATCAGGAGCTGGTCATGGGGGGTCGACCCCTGAAGCTTCCGCGCCGTCTCGCTCCCGTGCCCGAACACGGCGATCTCGTTCCGATAGAACATCATCAGCGCGCCGCAGGTCACCGCCACCGCCGAGTGGAGGAGGCAGATTGCGAAGAACCCGGACGACGGCGACGACGAAGTCGATGGCGTTGCCATCACTAGCAGCTATTCAGATCAGCACAGTAAAACCCTAAGCCCCTGGTTTCTTCGGGGAGAGGACCAAGCCCCAAGGCCTTCTATAAAAGTGGAATTGGAATTGGGGGGCGGTGGGGGGAGATCTCGGCGACGCATTGGATTGGGAGGAGAAGAGAATTCACTCGATTATTATTGGCTTGGGATTATATTTATTTCATCAACCGCTTCGGTTTGGAATGGGAGACAGAAAGGGAGATGGGAGACGATGATAATAATTATGGTAATAATAATAATAATAATAATAATAATAATAGGACATGGGTGGGGATGGGGATGGGGATGGGGATGGGATGGAGAGATGCGCTCTCCGAGGGCGGGGAGATAAGGGGAGAGGGGTGATGATGGTATGGACTCTAGAGAGTAAAGGAGAAGTGGCTCCCCTGTCTCCTCTCTCGTCAGATCTAATGGTTTCCTCGTTTCCTTTGGGTGGTGTTATTACCGCGGATTTTACCGGCGAAAGAAGGCGAGGCGCGGTACATATGGGGCGAGGAAGGGGATGAGATTTGGGTCCCACTCGGCGTTGATGGGTCCCACGTTTGGGACCCATGGGGAGGAGACGCGTCAGCAAATGGGCTAACGAGCGGTGGTACAGGGGAGTTGGATAATTTGGAGTTACGTGGTGGGATTTGTGGTCCGTAGGATACTGTTGCTCGTGATATCGGAAAGCTGGATTGCATCGTTTCAGGCGTTCGGGTGCGATGGATCCGTCAAAAGCGTACAGCTGGAGTCATTGGGCCTTTTAGGGCTGGCCAAGGCAAATCATTACTCATTTAATTTGATTCAACCAATTATGCATCAAATAAAATTATTTATTTAATAAAATAAAAAAAATTATCTTTAAAATTATAATTCATTAAATAAATAAATAAATAAATAAAATTTAAACTATTGAATTTGTTTAGCTTAATTCAATTTATTATATATCAACTCGAATTATCTATTTAATTAAATGATTAGATTTAGATTTAAATTTTTAATCCATTAAATAAATTAATGAAATTGATAAAATTTTGATATAATATATATATATATATATATATGCAACCCGGTTCAATTGCCACTTTTATATTTATCAATGTTACGTTTTTTTTTTTTTCCCTCCCTCTATTGATAGCTATCTAAGAAGAATAATTATTCTTTATTATGTGGATAATTTATAATGTTTATTAGGCGCCAACTTGTTAGAGATTGGCATAATCAGTCATAATCCCTCCACCACATTATGATTTTTGACTATTCATTTATTTCTATGGTAAGTTTAAGGTGATACATGGTGCTTTGGTATTACCTCGAAAAAAAAAAAAAAAGAATTTTGGTCATAATATTTATACATCATTTTGAATTTTGGTCATATTAATCAAAAATTTTACAAATAATGAAAATTCAATAAATAGGGTTTGATCAAAAGGATTGAACTATTGAACTATATGCCTTGTTAGGCAATGATAGACATAATGTTTTAAAAAGAAAATTGTAAAAGAAAATCCCACTTTATAGCTAATGAAAACATAATTTATTTATAATTGAATATTGAAATAAATCAAGCTAAGGGCCATGCAACATCTATTATGAGAAATAGAATAAGCAAAAATCTTAAAGAAAACATATAAAAAGAAATTTTAACACATCGATCCCTATTATTAAGCTTAACTTAAATCTATTTTATATATTTAAAATGGAGACATGGTTTATATAGAGCTCTCCATTCACTATATAAATGTTGGGGTTAATACGTTCAAACATCATTAAAGTTCATTACTTAATATGCAACAAATATTAATGGAGCCTCTATATAAAAGAATTTTAGCCAATGAAGCTTTTTATTTATTATAATTTATTATATTATTGTATAACATTATAAGAATAAGTATAAAAAAGAAAAAAATCATATCTAGTACATTGATTATATGTTGATAATCTTTTATTTTCAAAACAAAGGCCATGCTACAATAAAAAGAGTTATTAGCTACTATTATAAGTGCTGCTAAGATTAAAATAATGCTGCAAAAATACTCTTATTGACATTTTTGAGGCATTTTTACGTACTGGTTAGGATGGTGTTGATTATAAATTGCAGGCCTTTTTTTTACTAATGCTAATAAATCCATAATTAATTATTGGTATTTTTATAAATATTATGTAAATAATAAAAAAATAAATACAATCGCTCTCATTTTAACTAACAACCACTCTACCACCAAAATAGCATCAAATTTTATTTATATTTTATGTACTTACATTGGAATCAAACCCACATCCTTTTAACCCCTCTACCATCCTAGTACCATCAAAATTTATTGAAATAATATTTATGATATTTATTCATAACTTATTCATTTTACAGAATGTACTCATTGCTATGATATTTTATATTTTAATAATTATTTTCCTTCTATTAAAAATGAATATGAATAACTTCATTTTATTCTTTATGATATTTTTAAAAATATTTTATTTAAAATATTTAAAATATAAATAACTTCAATATATTCTTATATTTGTATGTAACTTTTTCCTTACAAGTTCTTTAAAACATAGATCATTTTATTTATGTTGCAATTAAAGAGTTGCCATGATATTTAATATATAAATTTAAATAAATTTAATTTTTAATATATTTTTGATATAAACTCTAGTTGGAGTAGTAATCGGGAAGCTTAGTGAAATCAATAGGGAAAAAAGATGAGTTATAAAATGATAACCAACAATTCATTTTAAATGTAGGGAAAGCACTATATTTTGACATTTTAAAAAATACCACTAAATAATATCATAGTTTTTGTAATTTCTAGTAGTTTATTGTACATGTAGGGTAAAGTGTTATCTATCAATATTTTTTAAAAAAATATCACTAAAATAATGCTATGGATTTTTATCGTTGCTGGCAATTTATCATAAAAGTAGGAAAGTATTCTTTCTTTGCATTTTCTAAAATACTACTAAAATAATACTACAAAATATGAACATGGTAAAGCATTTAGAACAAAATACAGCTTATTTTCTAACACTTCTTAACAACCAAAAGCATTCAAGCCTAAATGCTATAAAAAAGAAAAATATAGTGATAAAAAATTAGGAAATGCCACTACAATTTATATTGCTAATATCTATTTTTTTTGTAGCAACAAAATACCTTTTGTTTCTCATATGAATCCAAATTAAAAGTTAGTATGTGCATTGTCTATGATATAATAAATAAATTAACAATATGAAAAGAATAAGGTGAATGATGTAGAGAATTAAATTATGTTTGACAAGTTGCAATTCAAGAAAGTGAAACAAGATTGGATGTTAATCTTAACTCAAATCGACCTCTAACTCCCATCACTAACCTAGCTTTGGGGTGGAATTTCTTTAACCCAAACCAACCTCATCTTAAATTAAACTTGGGTTAGATTAGGTTAGGTTAGGTTGGATTATTTTAGATCATATTAATCAAGTTAGATAGATATGTGAAAACTTTAAAAGGTTTGAGATGCTTTTGAATTTTTGTTGGATTGAGGCCTCAACCATCCTTTAATTTTGATGCTATAGTTAAACAATTTTATAACTTAATGGGATTAATAGCATGGTTGCTTAAAAAATAGGACTAAAGATATAGCTACATGAGTATATAAATAATTTGTATTTATTGATTATTTATCAAATAGGATTGGGTTTGAGTTGAGTTATCATCAAATTTGTGTTAGGTTAGGCTCTTTAATCTAGTATTACTTAAGGTTAGCTTAAGATATTTCACCCTAAGGTCCATCCCAAATTAAGAACTCAACCTTACTCAATGTGGTAAGTTTGTTTGGCATATTGATTTCGAATTAAGCTCAAATACTTGACAACATAATGAGGCAAGAGAGCTTTTAAATGGATTAATGAATAATTTATAAAAATACTCTAACTTATGATTAGGTTGCTTACCTCTTCAAATAAAATTATTAAAAACTAATTATCAATTTCTAATGCTTAAGAGCTCCATCAACCTTCTTGATCTTTTTAATCGTTCAACCTTTATCTTTTTCATTCTTCTGAATATTGATTCATTATCAAAAGATCTCAATTGAGTCTTATTTATAGAGAGATTTCTTAGGTTCTCACTTTTCATAGGATTTTAATCTTCTAAAACCGATAAACTTTTCAATGCTTGTAAGATATTGATTCCTTTAAAAATATAAAAAAATAAATATGTATTAAATATTTAAAAATAGATTTTTGATTCAAAACTAATTTCTAACTCATTCAATATAATTTTAAAATATAAAAATTTAAATAAAAATATCAAAAATGATTCTTATGTCTGTCAATGGTATTTTTGTAATTTATCTGAAGTTTATCAGTAATGATATATGTTCATAAAATTACTTCTAACTTTATCAATTGACCTTGCTTTAAAAAGTTAAGTCAATGTCAAATATTATGAATATAGATTCAATCAAAAATTTTAAGTATATTATTTTTTTATAATTTTTTAATTCAATCCAAATCAAATTGTATTTTAATTTAAAGTAAGCTACTCAAAAGGGGATAGCTTGGATGGGAAGAATGACTTGGATGGGCACTAATATGATTTCAAGGTCTCAAGGTATTGGGTTGATTTTTCGTTTTCTCTCTCCAGTTTTTTTATTTTTTTGGTCCTCTTACGTGGGGTTTAAATAGACTTCTGTGTGCTGGATTTGTTTTTTTGGTCTCTTATATGTGCTGGAATAGGGCGTTAAAAGGCCTCTAATTTGCAGCCCTCTCAACCTTTTTTTTTTTTAAAGCTAAAGAAGAACATTTTCCTCTCTTTCTTAATCAGCTAGGATTTTCGTCTTTTATGTTGGAGGTTGGGTGACATGCTAAAAACGCATCCGTATTATGAAGCGGCCGTTATCGGACTCCTCGCAATGCCTAGCGCTTTTTGGGGCGCACGAAGCCCGGCGTGCATTACGAGGCGTTCTTCATGGGACTTTTTTTTTTAATTTTTCGCTGAATGTTTATAGCATCCCCTTGGACGCTTTCAGCTGCTGCTATCCTGGCATCCTCAGGCGTTTTGGCTTTCAATCTGAATTTCCTTGAGAAAGGAGAGAAGAGAGGCTGTGATTTGTTGGGCGTGATGGATTTATGTAAGAAGAGGTGGCGTGATTTGTGTGATTTGTTGGGCGTGATGGGATTTATCTCAGAAGAGGTGGCGTGATTTGTGGGTTCAAGAAAAGAATTTTGAATGAAGGCGCTAAACGCGAATGCTGCATGTGATAGTGGCACTTTCCCAAAGGAGATGCCTCCTCGTTTGGGATTTATGCTAATTATGCGGCGCTCAATTTGAACCACAACCTTTTAAATCCAAATCTTAATCTAATAATACAAACCAACTCAACCATCTTATTTTGATGCCATAATTATGTTTTTGTTTTCTTTTGACCTTATGTCATGGCCTGAATTAAGTATTAAATATCTTAGCTTATATGTAGCTTGAACCCATCCCTATTAAATTTGACTTATTCGGTAATTGAGTTTGGTTTAAGAGAATCGAACTCGATACCTGAATCATACTGAAAGAAAATTTAGAATTGAGTCATGTGGCCGAGCTAGAATGTTACACTTGATAATCAAATTTGTTGACTGAGTCTGAACATTAAATTCAACCCAATTATTGATAATCGGGTCTACTTATTGAGCTCGAGACTTAAAATTGACTCAATTAGTGTCAATTAAGTATATTGATCGAGCTGGAGCATTGGATTTGACTTAATTGTCTTGATTTTGACCCAATAAATGATTGAGTGCTAATAATCAAATTAACTCGGCGATCTAAAATGTTGCATCTAGCTTTTATTTGAACCCAAATGGTGAATTTAACCCAATTGATGCTAAATATGTCATGAATTAGATCAGCTAGTTGAATTCATATGCTGATCTTGACCTAATTATGTAGTTAGATAACAAATGGTCGAATTAGGGTGTAGAATTAAACTCAATGTCCAGTTCACAAGCCCTAATTGACATTTTTGTCATGACCCAAATATGAAAACTTTTGGGTTGGTGCCCAAATCAACTAATTTCGTTGTTTCTTCAAAAGCTATGCCCTTGATGTCTAGATCATAAGCTCTACCTGCTTATTTTATCGTAGTCCATATATAAAAACTTTTTGGATTGATGCCCGAATCAACCCATTTGGTAATTTTCTCAAAAATAATGCATCCAAAGTCTCAACTATAAGCCATATGTGCTTTTTTTATCCAAGTCCAAGTATGAAAAATTTTGGGTTACCGCCCGAGTTAACCCATTTGAAAGTTTCTTCAGAGATAATATTTCTAGAGTCCCAATTATATGCCTTATTTGTCTTTATTATCCAAGTCCAAATATGGAAAGTTTTGGATACTGCTTGAGTTAATCCATTTGAAAGTTTCTTTAAAGATAATACATTTGAAGTCTCAACGGTAAGCCCTACCTGCTTTTGTTGTCCAAGTCCAAATATAGAAAGTTTTGGGTTACTGCCTGAGTTAATCTATTTGAAAGTTTTTTTAGAGAATGTATTCAGAGTCCCAACTATAGGCCCTGCCTACCTTAGTTGTTCAAGTCCAAATATGGAAAGTTTTGGATTACTGCTCGAGTTAACCTATTCTGCAAGTGATGCACCCTTTATCACTATAGCTTGTTGATGTTTTGAGATAATGACAAAAATGATCTCAAACAATGGACAGATTACTTATCAAGGTTTAAAATCCTTTTAGTAATGATGAACAATTTATAAAATATTCTAACTTATGATTAGGTTACTTACCTGCTGCAAATAAAATTGAATCTTTCAACCTTCCCCTTCTTTATTATTCTGAACTATGGATTTGATATCAAAAGATCTTAATTGAACCCTATTTATAAAAAAAAATTTTAAAGCAAATAAGTTTCCTACTCTTTATAAAATACTAATTTTTTAAATCCAATAAACTTCTCAGTTCTTGTGGAATATTAATTTCTTCAAGAAAATCAAAGAGATAAATATCCATTTAATATTTAAAAAATAGATTCTTGACTTAAAACTAACTTCTAATTCATCCAATATAATTTTAAAATATAAAAATTTAGATAAAAATATAAAAAATCATCGTTCATTATTAATGATATTCTCATAATTTATCTGAAGTTCGTTAGCACTGATAGATTTCATTAAATTGATCCTATCTTTCTCAATTAAACTCTAATTTGAGTGATTCAAAATGCTTTAAAAAGTTAACTCAATATCAAACATTATAAATATCGATTCAATCAAAAATTCTAACTATATTATTTTTGATATTTTTTAATTTAATTTAGTTAAATTACATTTTAATCTAAAGTGAGCCAGCCCAAAAGGCTGGATCTTATAAAGAGACTCTTAAACTTACAAGAACTAGAATACCAATCATAAACTTATTCAAAAACAATTAAAATAAGAGTGACTCAAGAAACATATATCAAAATTTTCTATTTTAACTATAATTCTTTTTATTCCTTCTTTTTGGGTTGCATCAACTCATCTCGATTTAAAAAATTTGGCTCCTAACGAATATTTTGTCATATATTCATTTTAAAGATCTAGTTTAAACTTTTGCAAATCATCTTTGGTAATCCATGTATAATCTTTAAAATGCCTATTCTTCTAGCAAACAAGAAACTTTTGGTGCCCACATTGCAAAAAGAAATAACGGCATCATCAAGGACTTCTTCAATCTTTAATGGTGAGGAGTTGAACAAAGATAGAAGTTTAAGATTAGTTTCCTTATCAATGTCTTCATTATCACCAAAATAAACAATTAATTCTAACATGTTAATTATAGGGCTCTTCTATACATTAGCTCATAACTTAAGAAAATAAGCATTGTTAACTAGCTTCTTCAAAATTTTGAATAGCTCCATCCTTTCTAGTTCCAACTTCTAAAATATTCCTGGTATTCATTTCTCAAGATGTAGCTGAATCATTAATTTGTCTTCTTTAAGTTGTATATCGTTCTACCTTTTGTTTGCTTGAAGCTTGTGCTTAACTGCTCATTCAACCAACTTCTTTTATACATCCATATGAATGTCTTGAATATTTTTGGCAAAATTCTTGGCTTCTTCACTAGATCTATAATAATAAGGAATAGGAAGAAGATCTACTGGCAAACACAGAGTTATACTAGTAATAATTTTGAAAGAAGATCAATCAATAGATCAATTGATAGAATTATTGTAAGCAAACTTGATAAAAGGAAGAAAAGAATCTCATGAGTTATGATTACTATCAATAAGGCATCTAAGAAAGTTGTCAAGACTTCGATTCACAACTTCAGTTTAGCCATCAATTTGAGGATGATGAGCACTAGAAAATATGACTTTTGTTTCCATCACAACTTATAGAATTTTTCAAAAGTAACTCATGAATTTAACATCTCTGTCTAATATATTAGTTTTTGGCACATCATGTAATCATACCACTTCTTCAAAGAACAAATTTACTGCATTTGAAGCATCAGATGTTTTGCAGTAAGGAATAAAATATATCATCTTAGAAAATCTATCTGCTACTACAAATATAGAGTTAATTCTTCTTCTTTTCTTTCGAAATCCAAGTATAAAATCTATGCCAAGGTCTTTAAAGAATAGTAAAATGAAGGTTTATCTGATACTATGCTTGTAGCCTTTGGTAGTTTGATACAGTCAGCATATCTTAATGAACTTTTCAACATCCTTTCTCTTAGAAGGCTAATAAAAATATATTGTCATGTAAAGCCTATGTTTTATCTCTACCAAAGTGCCCCACTAATTTCATAGTATGTAATCCAAGAATAAAAAGAATCTCGAAAAGATAAATTAGAGATACACAATCTGTTACCTTGGAAGAGATAATCATCCTGGATAAAATATTTAGATCCTATGCAAACTTCACCATTTTGAAGAGTAGCATAGATCTTCTCAAAGTCTTTATCTTCGACATACTAATTCTTGATTTCTTAAAATTTGGTTATCACCTTAGTCATGGGTACTAGCAAGTTAGCTTGATGGCTTAAGGCATTTATGATCTTATTTTCAATTCCTGCCTTGTGCTTAGATAAAAAGTTAATTTTTGTAGACAACTTATCTACTTATATATATTTGAAGGTTTTATGATTAGAATATAAAACAAACTATTTATAGATTAGGTAGTGTGGCCTATACTTGAGAGCTTAGACCACTGCATAAAGTTTCATATTATACATAAAGTATCAATAATACCCTAAGCTATTGTACATTAGTTGAAAGTGAAGCCTCACCAAAATTAATAGTTTTAAAGTTTTTGAGTAAGTCTATATTTATAATGTCCAACATCGAGTTAGCTTTGCAATGCATCTTGAATCACATAAAATAGAGGTTGGATGAGAATGTTATGAGCAATTTAATGAACCTATATCAATGTTAATGAACTTTCCAAAATTTACAAAAATCCATGGCTCATAAATTTGATATTTTTATCTGAATTTTTTAGATATAAATCTTAATTTTTAGGTTCTATTCTATTGAGTCATAAAGGAACAAATTCATTTCATGTACTTAATGTATTGCTATCCATGAAATTGTGCTAATAGGTTCTTAATGATATAATTTAGCATTTACATCTGGCATTTTCCACCTAATCCTATAGAAGCATCGATTACCAAACTGTAGAATTTTGTTTTTATGTTTTATTAATCAATTTGATTGAAACCTACTATAATTTTACTATAATTTGACATTTTCCATTTGATCATTAGCTTTTCAAATCAAATACTTCTTGTGTAGAAACTTACTATAATTTTTAAAGGATTTTGGGCATACACCCCTCCAATTATTCCTTAATACATGTTTACCCCTCTAAAGTTATTATTTGCATCTAATTTTTCAAAAATTCCCCTAACATGAATTTTCTACTTATTGACATTTAAAAACTTCAATTTACGTACCAAATGACCAAACTACCCTTACACCAAAAGAATGCGTCTAATAAATTCTAATAACTCAATTTTCTTTTCCCCCTTTTCTCTGTTGATACCACTCCTAAATGTTCCCCAGCAATCCAAAATAGTGAATCAAATGTCACTTGCAAGGTCTCCATTTGAAGGGCATTAAAGAAGTAATACATAGCAGCTTCATGGCAACAAGGAGGTAGAGTTCATCGGTTGAGCAACAATTCTAGCACGAACCAACAATGGCAGGGGCATATATCTAATCCTTCTGAATATATTATCAAATGCCTTGAGATAATCAGTAGGTGGTGGCAAGCATTAGAGTAGAGGTCAATGAGATAATTGCTAACCAAAAAGAGGTTAAGAGATAGAAGTTTGAAGCAATTTTGTAGAATAGAAGGCAACTAAGCATGAAGAGGGAGAGCATGTGAGCATGTACTGATGTGGCATGCAAGAATGAAATCTAACTTAGAAGATTAATTAATTGATTAAGCAATGATACCTATCTACATTAGCATTAATTCAAGCATAAGAATGCTAAAAGTATTTCAAAGAAGGGACTACTAATGAAATGAAACTTACCAGCTATGTAACTCAATCCTGATCCAAAGAAGAAGTGATCTAATGGTTGGGGACCCTTAAGACCAAGATGTACACCTTCATATGATCAGACTTAAGAGATTCGGATGGGTTTAATCACCAATGATGAGCATTCACTTTGTTGATGGAAGGTTAATTTCAGCACTCCATTGAATCGCTACTGGATTTAAAGATTATCACCACTAATATGAGAACTCCATTCATAATTGGTTCCAAGGCAATGCAACCTCCTCTTTAACTCCGAAGTGTAGGGGACCCTGCAAGAAAGACATTAGAGACATGCTAATGTGGAAGGTAATTGATAAAGGAATCAAGATGAAGGATGGAGTAATAGTTCTTTTATGTTGGATATAAGAGATCTTGGAGGGGAAGAAACTGGCGTCCTTGGAAGAGATTGACTCCTTGTCATGCTTGGAAGGTGGAGTGGTTGGCATTTTGAGGGGTTGATGTTGATGGCTTCATTGAAGATGGCATCCTTGAGGGCTTGAAGATGATGATGTTGAGAGCTAAAATGAAGAAGACGCCCCTTGGTAGACCAAAGCTTGAAAGATACCTAAGTTGAGCCTCACGCTCATTTCCTCATGGAATGCATTTGCATCACACAAACGGGAAGAAAAGTGGAACTAGAATAGTTTTTATTTTATTCATTCATATTCTGCATTACAAGGGGCTATGGAGAAGTATTTATAGACTTTCCAAGCTCATTTGAAAATTCAAAATTCATGGAGATTTACATGGAGAAGATAGTGGGGAGTTGGAGAAGATGGAGGGGAGTTACATGATTTATGGAGAAGATAGTGGGGAGTTGGAGAAGATAGTGGGGAGTTGGAGAATATGGAGAGGAGTTACATGATTTATGTAGAAATATATGGGCCAGCCAATTTGAATTTGAATTTAATTGTTGGCGCCCAAGTGGAAGCTGGTGTGAGGTGTCCTCCATGTTGGCATGGCTGCCATCTAAGCTGGGTGATGTGGCAATCCAACTTGGATTAGAAGTTGGGAAGTTACTCCAAGGTAGTTGCTTTGCTGATTTTTATCCCAAATGCTGAGTTATTCCAGAGAGCTGATGTTATTCCAAGTGGCAGAATAAGCAGGTAGTAGAATAAATACGGAATTGCTGAAATGTTGAAGTAGTAGAATCTCTTGAACTGCGTTGGTTCTAGTGCTCGAGTCGAATCTTTGGGTTGTGGTTGAGCTGACTCCTGTGGCTTCAAATGGCTTGCTTTATAATTCAATCTACAATGAATTTGATCGAAAGCATTTGTTGGTGTCCGCACCAAATTTTTTGGGGTGGCAAGAACTCGACCCTATCGAGTATGGGTCAACTTGGTTTTGGTAATGTTCTAATAAGTCTGGGTCAATTCGTTGCAGGTCCTCTTTAGTGATCCATGAGTTTTCAGATTCTGGTCGCCCTTGCCTACGAACCAAATATCGTTAGTAGTCCTTGTTTCTGGTAGTGACAGTCTTATCGCTCAGAATTTGTTCAATTTTGTCTCGCCTCTTTGAAAAAGTGGTTGGTGGACATTCAGGGGCAGGTTTACTCTCAAAAATAGGGTTAGGCCCAAAAGGCTCACTAGGTATCATCATTGGCTCCTTATACTCTATCAAGTCTAAAACATTGAAGGTCGAGCTGATACCTAGGTCAGAAGGTAACTCAAGTACATATGCATTAGGTCCGATCTTTTTTATGATTTTAAATGGGCCTACACCGCGAGCATATAATTTTTTAAAGGTTCCAGATGGGAACCTTTCAAGTCTGAGCCTAATCATTACGTGGTTTCCTTCATAGAATTTTTTGATTCTCTTACATGAATTAGCCATATGTTTATAGGCTTCATTGCTCAAGTTGAGTTTCTTATTGATTTCTTGATGCAAGTCCTTAATATACTGTGCATAGGATTCAGCAGACTTGAAAATTCGTGCATGTGTGGGTAAAGGGATAAGATCTAAGGGCTTCCTAGGTTTGTAACCATGGACCACCTCAAATGGACTCTTTCCAGTAAATCTATTGACTGAGCTATTGTAAGCAAACTCAACACGAGAGAGTAAGAGATCCCAATTTCCCACACTATCACCAACTAAACATCTTAGCAAATTTCCTAGACTCCGGTTAACTACTTCAGTTTGGCCATCTGTTTGAAGATGGTAGGCTGTGGAGAACTTCAGTTTGGTTCCTAGCATATGCCAAAGGGTCTTCCAAAAATAGCTAGTGAACCTAACATCTCTATCTGATACAATGGTTTTGGGCAAACCATGTAGTCTCACCACCTCGTCAAGAAAAAGTTTGGCTATTTTTGAAGCATCTAGGGTTTGAGAACATAGGATGAAGTGAGCCATCTTAGAAAATCGATCAACTATAATGTAGACGGAATCGTGTCTTCTTAAGGTCTTTGGAAGTCCTAGTACAAAGTCCATACTAAGATCCTGCCATGGATAATCAGGGACTGGTAAGGGAGTGTACAGACCAGTGTTTTGCTTTTATTATTTGGCAACAACACAAGTTCGACATTGAGCTACAACTTGGGCCACACTCCTTTTGAGACCTGGCCAAAAGAATCGGTCTTCTACCGCTAAGATGGTCTTGTTTCTACCAAAATGACCTGCTAGGCCTCCAGCATGAACTTCTCATATTAGAAACTCTCTAATAGAAGTTCGGAAAACACACAGTTGATTTCCTTTGAAAAGGAATCCATCTAGGAAAGTATAGTCACTATGTACACTAGATGGTACTTATTGGAGGGATTGATAGATTTCACTAAAGTCTGGACACTTAGGGTATTCCTCTTTCAGTCTATCAAACCCTACAACCTCGGTGCTAACTGAGGTCAAAAGCATGGATCGTCGGCTTAATGCATCTGCAAACCTATTTTCAATGCCAGCATGGTGTTTCAGAACAAAGGTGTATGCCTGAATGAATTCTACCCATTTCCCATGCCTAGGGTTCAATTTCTTTTGGGAATTAAGAAATCGTAAAGCTTCATGATCAGAATAAAGAACAAACTCTTATGGTAGTAAATAGTATCTCCAATATATCAAAGCCTGAACTACCGCATACAATTCTTTATCATACGTCGAGTATCTCATCCTTGCCTCATTCAGTTTCTCACTAAAGAATGCCACTGGATGACTCTTTTAACTCAAAACTCTTCCAATCTCTACTCTAGAGGCATCACAAGCAACCTTAAATACCTTTGAAAAATCGGGTAACCTCAAAATAGGTGCTTGTGTTATTTTCTTCTTTATTTTTAGGAAGACTCTATCAGCGGATTTTGTTCATTCAAAGGTTCTTTTCCTAATGCAGTCAGTAATGGGTGCCACTATCCTGCTGAATCCTCGAATGAATCTTCTATAGAAGGTGGCTAAACCATGAAAACTACGGGCATCATGGATGTTTTTAGGTATGGGCCACTCGACTATGTACTTGACCTTTTCGGGGTCGGCAGACACCCCTTCAGCGATGACAACAAATCCTAAAAAGATAACTCTATAGGTCATAAAGTCACATTTCTTGAGGTTGGCACAGAGTTTATCTTGTCTAAGGGCTTGGCAAACCTATTTCAGATGATTCAAGTGGTCTTCCTTTGTTCTACTGTAGATGAGAATGTCATCAAAGTAGACCACTACGAATTTCTCAATGAATGTCCTTAAAACCTAGGTCATGATCCTCATGAAGGTACTAGGTGCGTTGAACAGATCGAAAGGCATTACTACCCACTCATATAAGCCATCTTTAGTTTTGAAAGCAGTTTTTCATTCATCCTCGGGTATAATTCTTACTTGATGATAGCCACTCTTAAGGTCAATTTTGGAGAAAATTTTGGCTCTGGCCATCATATCCAACATGTCATCCAAACAGAGAATAGGAAAACAATACTTAATGGTGATCTTATTTATGGCTCTGCTATCTACACACATTCTCCATGTGCCATCTTTCTTAGGGGTCAGAAGGGCTGGTACTGCACATGGGCTTAGGCTTTCTCTAATGAATCTCTTTTGGAGAAGTTCTTTAACTTGACGTTGTAACTCAGAGTGTTCTGTAGGATTCATCCTATAATGGGGAAGGTTCGGTAACGTCAATCCTGGGATCAAATCTATGGCATGTTGAATGTCTCTCAATGGTGGAAGGTGATTAGGAAAGTCTTCGGAAAAGATGTCTTGAAACTCCTCTAAAAACCTTAACACTTCTTGGGGTTATTTCTTATGGGGTTGGTCCTGATTTTCCTTAGTTGTTAAAATCCAAACAGGTGAACCATTGCTAAGCTCTTGCTCTAATTCCTTAGCAGTGATCATGTTTATTCCTTGTCTCTTATCCCTCAAGTGACTTGATCCTCTCTTAACTTGATCCTTAGGTGGTGAGGAATTGATTACAATCTTCTTCCCATTGTGAGTGAAAGAACATGAATTAGAACGGCCATAGAGTATAGCATCATGATCATACAGCCATGGTCGGCCTAATATGATGCTACTAACTCCCATCAGAAGAACATCGCACCAAACCTTTTCTTGGTATGATTGGAACTAGATTGTGACTTGGTACCTAAAATTGATGGGAATTGAGGTTGAATCTATCCATGATACCTTATAGGGATTAGGATGGGGCACAGTAGGTAATCTTATGTTCTTGATTGTATTGGTTGATATGGCATTGACACAACTACCATTATCTAAGATGACATTGCATACCTTTTTTCCTATCTTGATGAAGGTTTGTAGGATACTAGTCCTACGCCAATCTTCTTGCTTCTTGGCTTGGGTCAAGATATATCTCACAACCCCTAGTAGTTCTGATGAGTCAATATCTCTTCATCCTCTTCATACTCATTAGCTGAACTCACACCTGCCTCATACACTTCCTCCTTCTCATTATTTTCTAGGGGTTCAGTTACTTCCTCTTCTACTTCCCCTATGTGTAATGCTTTAGTGGGACATTGGCTTGTGTAGTGTCCTATTTTGTGGCACCTAAAACAATGGATATTTCCTTCTCTTCGAACCTCAGGACTTTTTCCTTTATCTTCTCTTCGAACTAATGGAGTAGCAGGACTGGGTCTATTGGCTGTACTTGGGCTTGGACTTGGTCTATTTCCAAGAGGATTAATCTTAGTGGGCTCAGGTCGGCGAAATAAAGGTCTCCTCTAGAATCTCTCACAGTCCCTAGCAACTTGGTAAGCTTGGTCTAAGTCATAGACTTCTCTCAAAAATAATTCTCTCTGAATTTCCTCATGTAGACCTGCTCTAAACCTAGACAAGGTTGCTGCCTCAGACTCAACTACATTGCATCTCATAACGAACTCATCAAACTTGGCAATATATTCGAACATTGTCTTATTCCCTTGAGTTAATCGTTGCCATTGATCCAAGAGTCTCTGTTCATAGAACATTGGTAAATACTTCTCCCTAAGCTTCACCTTCATAGCTCTCCAAGTGGCTATAGGCATGTCACCCCTCTGTCGACTCATGCGTTCAACATTACCCCAATACAATCTAGCCTGACGGATCAATCTAAGTTTGTCAAACTTAAATTTCCTATCTTCTAACATTTCATACCAATCAAAATATTGGTCCATATCACCTTCCCAATCTACATACACCTTAGGATCCAAGTTTCCATCAAATGTGGGTGCATCTAGACGGATGTTTCTAAGGGCTTTCTCATCCTGGTCAATATAATCATGGAGAGGTCTTCTTGGTTGTGGGTCAGGAGTATATTCCTGGCGTCGGACTCTAGGATGGATAGGTGGCAATCTGGGTGATTGTGGCTCAGTAAGGGTCAAACGGGTCTCTTCAAGGGTTACTATTCTCTCTTTCATTTGATCAAATCTAGTGTTCAATTGATTGAATTGCTCAGTCATAGTTCTCATGAAAGCTTCTAGATTGGAGTCCATGGAAGAACTGGGTTGGTCTTGTGAGTGTTGGTAGGGAGTTCCTGATCTAATAGTCATTCAATATACAGATTCGCTCTAGGGTTTGCTAGACCTAGAGATCCAATGTAGAAGGAGTCAGCTAACTTTACAGCCAATTCACCAGCTAATCAATCCACTGGCCAGGTAAGAGGTGGGCTGTGGGAGGCTCCCTCTACTTTCGCAGGGTCCTAATTATGAACCACAAGTCCACTTAGGGCGTTTGCCTCTGGACCTCTTGCCTAGACACCAGTGTTAAGTAATAACCAATGAGTTGAGTGCACTAGCTTTCCCACTATACCTTGAATCAGACTCGTTGGTGTCCTTAGCTCACTAGAGCAATTAGGTTGCTACTCAATTTTATTAAAAGGCTTGGGTTCGATGCAAAATGTATTTGGTTTTTTTTTTTTTTTGTATTTTATGATGTGTCAGACTTAAATTTCAGCTGGTTAAGTGATCAAACAAAATAGGCTTGGGTTTGAGGGTTTGGATGTGATTTAGTTTCAGCCTAAACAAAACATGCAGAAATCACAATAAGCTGTTTTATATGCATTTTTTTTTAATTCAAAAAAATCAGACAAAAATGACAGAAATTAAGAAGACTAATCAGAGAGCAAACAGTACAAAAATTCAGATGAAAACAGCAGAGATTGGTTGGTGAATCAGAGTTAAGTTCAGAATATCAATGCAGATTTATTAAGCAGAAACTTAGTTAGGGTTGTTTTCTTAGACAAATATCACTCTGTTTTTTAATCAGTAAACAAAAATTAAACGTGCAAGGGAATTCAAATACCAAAACTTTAACCTAAGGATTCACGTCCGGCCGTGGATCTGATACCAAAAATTTGGTGTGGCATGGAAGAATGAAATCTAACTTAGAAGATTAATTAATTGATTAAGCAATGATACCTATCTACAATAGCATTAATTCAAGCATAAGAATGCTAAAAGTAATTCAAAGAAGGGACTACTAATGAAATGAAACGTACCAGCTATGTAACTCAATTCTGATCCAAAGAAGAAGGGATCTAATGGTTGGGGACCCTTAAGACCAAGATGTACACCTTCATATAATCATACTTAAGAGATTCGGATGGATTTAATCACCAATGATGAGCACTCACTTTGTTGATGGAAGGTTAATTTCAGCACTCCATTGAACCGCTACTGGATTTAAAGATTATCACCACTAATATGAGAACTCCATCCATAATTGGTTCCAAGGCAATGCAACCTCCTCTTTAACTCCGGAGTGTAGGGGATCCTGCAAGAAAGACATTAGAGATATGCTAATGTGGAAGGCAATTGATAAAGGAATCAAGATGAAGGATGGAGTAATGGTTCTTTTATGTTGGATAGAAGAGATCTTGGAGGGGAAGAAATTGGCGTCCTTGGAAGAGATTGACTCCTTGTCATGCTTGGAAGATGGAGTGGTTGGCATTTTGAGGGGTTGATATTGATGGCTTCATTGAAGATGGTGTCCTTGAGGGCTTGAAGATGATGACGTTGAGAGCTGAAATGAAGAAGACGCCCCTTGGTAGACCAAAGCTTGAAAGATAACTAAGTTGAGCATCACGCTCATTCCCTCACGGAAGGCATTTGCATTACATAAATAGAAAGAAAAGTAGAACTAGAATAGTTTTTATTTTATTCATTCATATTTTGCATTATAAGGGGCTATGGAGAGGTATTTATATACCTTCCAAGCTCATTTGAAAATTTGAAATTCATGAAGATTTACATGGAGAAGATAGTGGGGAGTTGGAGAAGATGGAGGGGAGTTACATGATTTATGGAGAAGATAGTGGGGAGTTGGAGAATATGGAGGAGAGTTACATGATTTATGAAGAAATATGTGGGCCGGCCAATTTGAATTTGAATTTAATTGTTGGCGCCCAAGTGGAAGCTGGTGTGAGGTGTCCTCCATGTTGGCATGACTGCTATCTAAGCTGGATGATGTGGCAACCCAACTTGGATTAGAAGTTGGGAAGTTACTCAAAGGTAGTTACTTTGCTGATTTTTATTCCAAATGCTGAGTTATTCCAGAGAGTTGATGTTATTCCAAGTGGCAGAATAAGCTGGTAGCAGAATAAATGTGGAATTGCTGAAATGTTGAAGTAGTAGAATCTCTTGAACTGAGTTGGTTCTAGTGCTCGAGTCGGATCTTTGGGTTGTGGTTGAGCTGACTCCTGTGGCTTCAAATGGCTTACTTTATAATTCAATTCACAATGAATTTGATTGAAAGTATTTGTTGGTGTCCACACTATGTACCTTTAATACTAGGGTGAAGCAAGAGAAAGAAGTCATAGGTAGACCCTTCAGGTCCTTGTAGTTAAAGAGTATGGGAGAGGGTTTTGACTTCGAGAGAGAGCACTCTCTCTCTATATGTGTGTTTGATATTTGAATGATAGTTAGAGAAGTCATGGTAAAGTTTAGTGTGCTTTGTTTTCTTCTTTGTAGCCTTCTTAGCATCACTCTTAACCTCTCACTACCATAATTCCCACCCTTGTTACCATTACTTGACCTCCCTCTTGCCTTTTCGTAGCACATCATTATTTGCTATGTCAACGCCTTTTCGTAGCACATCATTATTTGCTATGTCAACACCTACTACTATTGCCCTTGCCACCACTGCACGCTCCTATTTTCCTTTGCCATCAAGCTCTTGAATGCCATCCGGTAGCATATATGTGCTCTCATTGTCCTCCAACAACTCCTGTTTCAATTCCTTACGTATTTCAAACATGGTTCTATATCTTCATTGATTGGGTCTTCAAATGATTTCCTTTTGTATCACCATTGTGTTGATCCATGCCTCCATCGATACGTCCGCCATCATTACCTCTACCGAGTTCCTTGTTCACTCTAGCATCTTGCTCTTCATTCCTGTTTAAGAAAATATGGAACACACTTTTGCCGCTTATAAATCCATCCTTGAACACATTGTCTCATGGGTGAGAGAATTTTAGTTATTGTGATTCAAAATTATCGCTTAACAATAAAATAATGTTAGTAGGACAATGGTATATGATAGACTATGATGCATGATACGCATGTTTAGGAGACAAACATGTAGGAAAGAATATTTGAAAGGATATCATGTAAAATAACTTTTTTTATTGACACAAATTATAATAAGACATAGATACAATTAATATTTAATAAATGATCACAGACTAGACAGCTTGCTCAATCCGGCCAAAGCTTCAACATTAAAAATAAGTTTATGTTGTTCCATATGAAAATAGGATTGATCCTTAAAAAGATAATATGCAATCTAATTCAGCCTAATTTAAAAGTACATACATGCACATATTAGGATTGATTATATATTAACTTGATCTAAAATTTTTTCGGTTGAAAATTAAATAATTATTATTAAATTTTAAATGAGGAGGGGAGAAGAAAATTTGACCTTTGATAAGTTGGTTTGGGATCGGCCCTTCAAAACTAAGTCGGTTTATTACAAATATAGGTTTAATGGTCCGGTTGGCTATGGATTCGCTGGCCAATCTGGATCAAGAAATTAGTTTATCGGATACAGCTGCCAGCGTGCTCGATATCATTAACGTGTTTTCTTTTTTCCTTCTTTTCGATGGGTAGTAAATTTGTCGATTTCAGTGGGTGCTCGTTGACGCCTGTCATCCATATCGCCGGTTCTATCTCAATCATTTTGCCGCTCCCGAACCGGGTTTTCCTATTCTCAGATGCTTTTGTACGCATCCATCTACCAGTCTCGCTTCTTCGCCAATTCCATCAGCTTTCTCCTTCGTCTGCGTCCCTGTCTCCTCCGAGATGGATCCAAACCCTAAATCGTTCCCCATCCTCTCCTACGTGATGTCCCGCCTCCCCTCCATCGTTGGCCGCCGCTCCCAAACCGCCTTCGAGCCCGACATCGAGCAGCCCTCCGTCGATGACTCCGGCCACTACCGCGAGGCGGTGGAGCTCGTTGAGCGCATGCCCCGCCTTAGCAACCCCGAGCTCCTTGCCTCCATGGTCGCTGCTGTCTCCGACGTTGCCAAGACCCGCTCCGTCCTCCAGAACCTCGGCGAGCGCCCCGACCACGAGGCCGTCGACGATGCCCGCGCCCGGATCGCCGAGATCGAGGCCGCCCTCGCCCAGGAGCTCGCGGAGATCGTCCGCGCCCCGCGGCCGGACGAGGTGGACCGGCTTCAGTGGCGCGCGGAGCAGGCGGAGCGGGAGAAGGAGTGCCGGGCCCGCGCCGAGCGTAAGCGGCGCGTGTACAGGGCCGTGATCCAGCTCGACGAGATGCACGAGGCCTACGAGAATTTGCTCAAGGAGGCCGAGGAGCGGTTGGTGAAGATTTACCGATCGGCGGAGGCTGGCGGCGACGGTGGCGCTGAGGGCAGCAGGGCTCCCACTGGGGAGAAGGACGAGCCGGTGAACGAGGAGGTGATCAGGATCTTGCAAGAAGCGTTGGAGAAGTGCCCAGAGAGGGTGGACCTGTCGGACCGCCAGCTGAGGTACCTTCCGGAGGCATTTGGGAAGCTGCGTGGATTGGTCTCTCTTAATCTCTCCAGCAACCAGTTAGAGGTTTGTAGCGGTCTTCCCACTAGCTCACATCTTAATTTCTGGAGTATTTTTGATCAGTGGCTTATTGTGATGTCGCATTAATTCAATCATTAATCGCTTTCTATAAAATGTTCTGAGTTTGCTGTGCTAGCATCTTATGGAGGATTGGTGCATTGCAGTTATGATCCCTTTTGCTTTCAAAGAGTTGGCGGTTGTTTACTGTTTGACAACTAAAATTTCATAATTGATCCCTTCTCCCCTTTTTCTGGAGGGTTAATGATTGATGGTTTTTTTTTTTTTCTTTTTTTATTGTTAGTGTTATATTGAGTCTTCATTTGGTATTTCATAAAGGGATGTCATTGGAGAGTGGGTATTTGCTGTCATAACATCTTGCGAGCATCAGGGCATGGTGTTCCATGGTTATGATCCCTCCTGGTTTCATGAATTGATGATTGTTATCATCTTGTTGCTGTGTGCTTTTAGTAGCATGCGCTTATCAAGAATAATTTACCCTCCCTTGCTCAGAAGTAAATTACAAATTCCCCAACATGTACAAATCGATACTATATTATCTCATCTTTCATTGAGGCTCCTCTTCTTTTATATGCTTTATTCACATTGAGCATGTGTTTTTAAGTGTCTAATTTTATAATTCTGTACATAGTGGAGTTGATTATTCTTTCTCAGCATGAGAAATGTGATTCAAGAGTCGCCAGCAGTCTTGGTGTTTAATCATTTTAAAATTAATCTTTGGTTGTTATAGAGATCATGAGAGGGAAACAAAGACTTCTATCCAGTTGCTTAGAACTAGATTAAATTCTCTTCCCTCATATTCTGATGGTTTATGATTAATTTCTGCGCTATTGTTGTGCTTTTGTACTTGCTTGGTTTTCTAAAACATGTAGACAGCAGTTGATATAATATAGGCATCTATACAACTTCAGATTGATGAAATCTGAGACTTTTTTATTTGCATTGAAAATTGCAGTTATGTTTTGTACAACATCGAACACATATATATTGAAGCTATGAATTCATTTCTTTTTCTTATGATTTAAGAATATATTTACTTCTTCATACAATTTAAACTTAAACTAGCCCTCTTTGCTTCTATGTCTTTGAAGAATTTTACTTTCTGATTACTCTTCATGATTCTTGAGAACTTTCCTAGTATAGGGTACTATAGTTAAAATTAGCACTTAGACATATATAATCCAACTCTTAGGCCCTAGTTGGTTGTAGGATAGAAAACGGGGGGTAACAATTCCTCTTCCCATGTGTCCATCCAAAATTCCTTTATTCACAATATAAATTGGATTTCTATTTGGTTGCATCATACACTATTCCATGTAATGATTGTGGGATAAATCCAAACATCTCTTTGCTTGCATGAGCTAGGGTAAGGTAATTTAAGTCCAAGGTTTTGTACTATATATAATTATTGTGTGGACTTCCTCATCCACTGAGTTGATGACTTTGCATTGACACTTGAACATACCATCACATTGAATAGTCAACACTGGCAATCTACCTTAGAAATCACTATCAAGGGTTAACTTGTTAGTGTAGACCAGGTGCAAGCTTGCAAATAGTCCCTTGACCTAATAGGACACCTTGCTGTATTCTGTTGCTCAGTAACTTTGGGACCAAACTCACGTATCAGCCATGATACACTTGATTAAATCTTTGATAAGGAGCACACCGGTTTACTAGGGCCAAACATGAGTGAGGGTCAAGCTGTCCAACAAGAAATTTGTTATATGGCATTGTCCATATTAGGATAGAGGCATGTTGAGACACAAGAATCTTGGGGCTCAAGCATTTATTTATGTTTTTACTAAATAATTCATCTAGTTTGCCAAAATTATTATATTTAATAATTAACTATTCTGCAAAAGGTTTTGTGCGAAGAGTTTTACTTAAATGTGCCTTACATGGTACAAACTCTTAGTGGGCCATGACATCATATGACTAAGGTTTTGAAAGTGCATATGTTCTCAATGGTTATGTGAGGATACAAGGATGATGGGATAATAAATTGCAGCAAAAGAACTTGTGCAGGAATAATGAGGCCAATGATTTCATCCTAGCTTAGCAAAGGTTTGTTATTGTGATATGGACTCCATATCTCCATGTTGGGCTACATTGCTAGTGGACTCAAAAGGCACAGGTTATTGGTGATGCAAGGAAGCAGAGTACACCTTGCCCAGTAACATAAAGTTGACCCGTGTGTATGGCTACTTGAATTGACCTATGTATATGACTCTTGATGCTTTTCATAATCAACGAAAACCATGCTTAACTATCAATCTTAATATAAGGTTCCTAAATTGAAGCTGCTATTTTTTCACTTCTCTTTTGATTATTTGATATCATTACATGATTTATGTCTTGTCTTTCTTGTAGATGGCACCTTGTTTTCATATGTTTGATATTCAACATTATAATTCTCAAAAACACAAAGATGCTTGGTAGGCCTTTAAATTGCAAAATGTGATCAAAGTAAATCATGGTTAGAAATCTCACTACTCTTCCTTCTGGTGATAAATAGAAACTTTTCTGTTTCTTCCTAAATTTTCTTCATTTTCCTTTGCCTCTAATGTAGTCACCACTTGGAATATGCCACTTAGGGTGGCATATCCACTTTAGATTCTCCTCGGGAACTTGTACATGTTCTTGCTTTTTAAGCATTTTTGCTTTCCAAGCATTTCTTACGAACCTCTACCAGATTTTTGATCATTATGACCGTGTTCACCAACTTAGGTCACTGTTGGACCTTTATTATTTCCCATGTCATAGGCCTTCATCCTTTTATCGCTTGCTTTTTGCACTTATAAGCCTAAAAAACAACCACTCTGCCTCTATTTCCATGTTTCTCTGCTTGTCATTATCACCGCCACCTTGTTTGTCATCATCCTTAATTAAGACTTCCTTGCATCTTTTGCCATTAATGCTACATTCTATTATCACCCCATTTGCATTAACTGCTTCTACCCATAATGATCCAGCCTTTTCCCAACCATATGGTGTTGGCTTTAACTCTTTACATTTATATTGCAAGATAACAATATGCTTGCTGATGCGGCAAAGGTCACTATGATTTCCTTGTTCCTGAAAATATTCTATTTCCTAGACATCATAAGGAATTGAGAATTCTTGTTGTTTTAGTTCTCATAATTGGAATTTTATGGATATAAATCTAATAATTTGCAATTAAAATAATACAAGAAACTCAGGTGTATTTTGACGAGGACAAGTATTTTAAGACTAATACAGATGCAAATAAATCCATTAAATGCAGATTGCTTCTCTGGCCCTATAACCACTTGGACGTTTAGCTTGTAATACTGGTAGTTGTTTCAGTATGTCAAGGATATATGTATATATGTTTGTATGTATGTATATTTGTTTGTTTGATTGTTTGTTTGTTTCCTATCTATCTAGTGATATTTTTGCTACATGTGAGCCAAAAGATGTATGTGTGTGCTGTTAATATAACTGCTTCTACCAATAATAGCCATATTACTCTTTTCTTGCACTCCATAACTACTATCCAATCCTTTTCTGCCACACCATGCCTCCTTTCTTCACCACTTCCAACTTATTTGTTGTTTTCATCTTATTACTGTCACACTAGTTTTATTACCACTACATTAACCCCATAATTTACCTTGGCTCCCTATCGCTACCTTCGAGCTGCTGATCCTTGCATTACAGGTCCATGGCTACTGTGGATAACCATTACCACTCCCCACTATCACCTTTGCCACTCATCATGTGTTGCTGCTACCCCTCCATAAGCTTAACTTGACGTTCTGCCATCATCAACCATTCCTGATCTCATGATGCCACAGGTGAATAGAGAGGATATATAAGTTCTTTACAAGGAAAAATAAAATATTAAGGCAGTTTAAGAAAAAGAAGGCTGTTACAAGAGGATAAGAGGAAAATTGAAATTCATGTTGAGAAGTCCAACATTCCATAAATTTTAACTTTGAAAAATAATCTGCTTACAACACTCTTTAGATATTTGAATATATGTCCAACTTCACTTACCTTAATGGACTCGCAATCCAGACCTTGTATCAGATTAAAGGATTCCTTTGGATCTCTAGATCTGTACTGTGTCACATTGTTTGTTTACTAATTTGTTCCAATCTGTTTACTAATCTGTGACGTCATGAAACATCTTATTTCCTAGAATGTATAGGAGGAGAGGAAAAAGGAATACAGGATAAGAAGTAGCTACATGGTTTTTCTAAAGTAAAACTAGTGAGTAGTGATCCTCAAAAATAATGATGTTAGATTGATCCCTTTTTAGCGAATTGTACTACAGCTGACTCTGCAAATCCTTGTGAATGTATGGGTGTTTAACTTGAGACAATCTTTGTGTTATTCCCTGAAAACTATTGTGCTATTATGTAAAAAGTAATATTTGAGATGTAATTGAGATTGACAGAATCCTATATTATTATTGTGCTTCAATACTTGGACTTATTACTGCCATTCTGCATCTTGATGTCTAATGCACCTTTCACTACGTGCCATTGCTAGTGCGGGCTATCATCTTGAGCTAAACATTGTTTTTCTCATTCATCTTATTTAAATTAGATCATAGGTTTCTTCGTATGGTATTGTATGTTGAGTTATTGCATTCTTCATTAGACTTGATAAATTTCATTATATTTTGACACTGGAAAGCAGTCTCATTTCCTGCTTTTTGAATAGTGATGCTTCACTGTTCTAAATCCATTAGTGTGCCATCTTGTCCAACTTCATGCAATTATGCCTCAACTTTTTGCTGCCAAAGCTCATTCCTTGCTAGTATTTGATGGACATTACATTTGTTCCATTTGTGTAATGTAGTTAGACCCCATAATGACTTCTTATTAACAATAGTAATACATTAAAGTTGACAAAAGATAGAAAGAGAAGTTAGAGCTTATGAGAAATTTGCTAAGCTTTCCTAGCCACAACAACAACAACAATAAATCTTTAATCTCAAACTAATTGGGGTCTGTTACATGAATCCTTTTTCTTCATTCAGCTCGGTTTTGAGTCATATTTTTTATAAAATATAAAGATTCTAAGTCTTTCTTTATTAATTCTTTCTATATAATTTTCGGTTGACTTCTATAATCTTTTTTCTTCTACATGTATCAAGTCACTCTGCACAAGTGCATCTTCAGGTCAATATTGTACATATTCAAATCATCTAAGTCATCTTTCTCTTAATTTATCCTCGATTGAAGCTACTTCTACCTTTTTATTAATAGTTTTATTTTTTATCCTATTTTTTTTTATATTACTACACATTTGTCTCAATATTCTCATTTCCGTCACATTCATCTTATGTACGTATATTTTTCTAAGTGCCAAACATTCCGTGCATAAAGCATAGCTGATTTTATGGCTGTTTTATAAAATTTTTCTTTCAACTTGGCAGGTACTCTACGATTACATAATATTCTAGTTGTACTTTTCTATTTTATTCAACCTACTTTAATCGTATAGGCAATATTATTCTCAATCTCTCTCCTTCCTTATAAATAATTGATCCTAAATACCAAAAATGATCATTTTTTAATAACTTTATGGTCTTCAATTTTTACTCTACATTTATCTCTATTTTTAATTATACTAAAATTACATTGCATCTCTTCTATCTTTGTTTTACTGAACCTAAAACCTTTAGATTTTAATACATTTCACCATAGTTCTAACTTACGATTAACTCTAGCTTTAGTTTCATTTATTAGTACTATATCATTTGTAAATAACATGCATCATGGAATATTATCCTGAATATTTTTAGTAAGCTCATCTATAACTAAAGTAAAAAGATAGGGAATAAGAGCAGATCTCTGATATAAACCTAATGTAATATAAAATTTGCTAGTATTATTATTAGTAGTTTATATACCAGTAACTGCTCCATTATACATATCTTTTATTATGTTAATATACCTAATGGGTACTCCTTTCTTTTCTAGTCCCCTACTAAAAGATTTTTCTAGGGACCATATCATATGTTTTCTCTAAATCAATAAACACTAGATGAAGATCCTGTTTCTTTTCTTTATACTACTTCATTAACCTCCTAAGAAGGAATATAACTTCTATAGTCAACCTTTTTGACATAAAATTAAATTGATTCTCTGATAATTTTATTGTGCATCTCAATTTATGTTTAATTATTCTTTCTCAAAGTTTCATTGTATAACTCATGAACTTAATACCACAATATTTAGAGCAGTTTTGAATATATTCTTTATTCTTATAAATTGGTATTATAATCCTCTTCCTTCATTCATTAGGCATCTTTTTAGATTTTAAAATCTTATTAAATAAATTTGTTACTCAAGTTACTTCAGCATCACCTAGACATCAAACTTCTATAGAAATCTTATCAGGTCACACAACTTTTCCTACTTTCATATTTTTTATAGCCTCTTTTACTTCAGATATTCTAGTTATACGGTATATGCTATAACTTTATCCTTAATTAAGCTAGTAAGGCATCCTAAATTATTTAAATGATTTTCATTTAATAATTTATTAAAATATTTTTTTCATGTTTTTTTGTCTCTTTCTCTGTAATTAAAACTTTTTGATCATTATCTTTAATGTATTTAACCTAAAACATATCTCTAGTTTTTCTATCTTTTACTGTTGTAATTCTATATATATTTTTCTCTTCGTTTTTAATTTCTAACTTGTGATATAATTCCTTATATACTTTACATCTTGCCCCGTACTGCTTTTTTAATTTCTTTCTTAACCATTTTATAATTTTTATATATTTTTTATTTTTACATTTAGGTAGTTTTTTATAGCATTTTCTTTTTACTTTAACTACTAATTGAACTTTTTCATTCCACTATCAAGTTTTCTTATCATATGGCCTTTTTTCTTTTGACTCTTATAACACCTTTATAGCTACTTTTCTAATACTATTAATCATCTCTTTCTATATGGTTTTGATCTTTCCATATATACTCCATTTTTCTTTCTTATCACTCTATCTTTAAAAGTTATTAGTTTTTTTCTTTCAAATTCCACCACTTAATCCTTCGATTCTTATACTTTATAGTCCTCCTTCATTTTTGAATACAAACATCCATAACCATTAATTTATATTGCATAGTTAGACTCTCACACAGTATAACCTTATAATCTTTACAAAATACTTGATCAATCTTTCTAATAAGGAAAAAATCTATTTGACTAGTATTATATCCACTTTTAAAAGTTATTAAATAAGAATCTCTTTTTTTTTTTTAAATATATGTTGGCTTATACTAAATCATATGCCATTGTAAACTCTAGAATAGCATTTTTCTCTTCATTTCTATCTCCAAATTCATAACCTCCATGTACTCTTTCAAAACATATATTATATTTTCCTACATATCCATTCAAATTTTCTTCGATAAATATTTTTTTTCTAGTAGGAATCTCTTGAATTAGTCCATCGATATCGTTCCAAAACTTTGCTTTTAGAAGTATAAGCACTAATAATATTTATTGACTGCTCGTTTAGCACTAATTTGATTAAAATTATTCTATCTCTTATCCTCTTAATGTCTACAACTTCATCTTTTAGGCTTTTATCGACGATAATTCATACTCTATTTTTATTTTCATCTTTAGTTGTATACCAAAGTTTAAAACTATCACCACTTTTGCTTTTTCGTCTATTCACTTGGTTTCCTTCAAGCAAATTACATTAATTCTCCTTTTAATCATTGTATTTGTTAATTTCATTAATTTTTCTGTTAATAACTATATATTTCAAATTACTAAACGTATTTTATTTTTATTTTCTTGGACCAACTTTTTTACCCACACTTGTCGATGAAGATGTGGGAACCCTTGCTTAGTTTCATCATATTTGAGTGCCAATGTGACGTGTAACTTCCGAAGACTGCCCTAGTTACCCTTGCCATTTTAACTACACTCGAGGTCCAATGTAGTATGTCGTTTCCAAGGAATGCCCTAGCTTTATTGATTTTCGCTATTAGATTCATGTTCATAGGGTATGACTATAGTTTTATGTTGGCTGTCAACCTGCCGCAACTCTCCTTTGTCCGGACTTGGGACCAGCTATGTATAAAAACTTTATACATAGGTAGAGTTCCAAGCCCTCCTAGCCATGATTGTAAAATCATTTTTGGTTTTTCCTAGACCATATGAATTTCATTTTTAATGATTTCAATGTTTTTGACAGTCTTTTCCTCATTCTGTTTTCTTTCTTCACTTTCTTTTCTTCAATCTACATTTGTCTAAATTGTTGTGATAAAATTTATTCTCTACTACAGCAGATTCTTTTGAAATAAAAAAGAATTGCTTTCAAATATGAATTTCTTTGGCTGTATATCACATTAACAAAAGATGAAAGTCAGAATTTTGTTCAGATTAATCAATATCCAGATAAACTCACTACAGAATATCTCCAAGCATATTGACATGCATATTTTCTTACATATTAATGATACATCCTAGGTATTCTGCATGTCCTTGGCATCCAGGTGGTCCATGCTCCATACCCCTTAGGCATTTGACTAAATATGGTGGAGTCTCATGTGCATATTTATTAAACCTGTTAATCAACTTAATTCGCTTGGACAGGACGATTGGTAGTATTACAGCTTATGAACACTCTCCAAGCAATCCTATGCTGGTTGTATTACTGCTAATGAGCTCCAAGGCTTGCATTGGAAAGCCATTCTTTTTGTAATCTGCTACCTTCTTGATATTTGTTTTCAAATACTCAAAAAGAGAAAGATCTAGTGGAACATTTGTATACTCATCTTGTTCTACGTGAAAATGTGTTGCATTATCATTTATTTGCATCATGCTAATTTTGATTGTCAGTGCAAAGGTGGTCCATCCCTTCCTGCATGGTTTGACTAGTAAAATAAAATATTTAACCCCAAAAGTAAAGTTGATTGAGTTCCTGTGCAGAGGAATGACATCTGAGCTCAGCATTTCTGTATCAAACTTATTGCTATCTAAGTAATCTTGAGCTTAGGTTCTATGCTTTAAATAAGGACTTGTTTGGTATCATTTCCTTTATTGTTTTAATTTTAACAAAGTGGAATTCAAGGGATAAGAAAACATTTGGCGTGCTTATTTCTGCCTTTTGTTTTCGTAAATTACTTTTTAGATTTAGGAAATTTTTGGAATTGATTTTTCTTATTAATAACTTTTGAAAATAAACATAACATGATAGTTTCTTATTAGTCATTGCTATTGCAACCACCTTTGCATTGTCACTACGATCATCACAACCATTGTCACCATTGCCAGCATTAAGGTAACCAATAGGTTGCTACAATCACTAGCACCACCATCATCATAACTTAACATGAACATTGCTGCTAGTGCTACCATTACGACATTGCTGGTGCCACAACTACTATTGCTACGACATCGCAACTTCCACCTATGCCCACTTCTTCCCTCTGCTGCTGCCATTTCTACTGTGGCTGCCATTGTGTTTGCTAATTATTGCCACAACCACCATAACCACCACCATAGTTTTAGGTCCCGGCGAGATATTCCATGGGATGTAAGGATGTGTTGTCATCTCACCTATTAAGATTGGATTGTTTCGCCATCATTCCAGCATCCCGATTGATGTGTTTTGGAACATCCCATCTCAAATATCAAGATGGGGTGAGATGGCGGTGCATCTTGTTCTATTGAAAAATTGGGACAGCCGCGTCCCATAAGATTTAAAATCTTGGCCACAACAACTACCATTTGCCTCATTAAATGATAATATATTATGACTATCAAAAATGTTATTATCTTCATACTGTTCGGAAAAGGGAACAGAAAAAAGAAAAAAAAAAAAAGAAAAGTCAAAACATGCCAAACCCAACCTCTAAATAATTAATAATCAATCAGATTTTGAAGCTTATTTCACTGTTAAAAATAAATTTCTTCCATAATAGATTTAAGAATATTTAGATCAAATTTTAATTTTTTTTGCATGTTAAGGAACTTCTAAGTTGGATGAAATCATATCTAGGATGAAGGTGAAGAACAAATTTGGTTTCCAATGAGGAAGACATGAATTAGAACTGGACATATTATTAGTGTTAAATACAAGAATACAGGGCTGATGAAAATATTCACCAAGTATTCCTTGGAGAAAGCAGGAAGTTTGAAGCCTAATGCTTTTGCATTTGTTACTGATGCATTAATTGCTAATATTCTTAAGGGTCTTGGGTGCGAACTCTTTACTGATGTTGTAGTGAGATTGGTTGCATGTTAAATTGAAATTATATAAGGAGATTATACATAATTATGGTTTATGATTAGATTGACGAAGTAGTGCATATGGAGGGCAATTTAATAGAAATATTGTCAGAAACAAATTTTTCTGCTGAAGGGTTGAATATAGAGTGATAGATGACAATCTTTCATACAGGATCAAAGTAGAGTGTGTGAAGCTATGTGATTACAAGATATATCTAAGATTGTTGTGAAACCAACTACATCAAGCAAGTTGGAATGATGATGGGTAGCAAAGAGGACCCAAGGACAAGATGATCAAAACACAAATGAGAAGGGTTTTTATAGAAATTAGTGCAATGAAGGATAGTTAGGAGTAGTGTTGCTAAAGATTCAAGATAGGGTAATATTTTTGAAATGTTTTGGGTAATTTTGTTTTTTTGGTAGCCTATATAGAAATTGAATTAATCAATATTATTTAAACTGATGGATAAGGCCAGTCTTGCATGGGCACAGAGTTGAAAATCAGATTCAGACACATGCTCAGGTGTTTGACTCAATAAGAGAAGAAAACTAAGGCAAGTGGATATATGGAAAAAAAAAGGCCAAAATTATATAATATTGTATAAAATAAAAAAAATAAAAAATGGTACTTGTTAAGGTTTTCCAGTAGGGTTTTGGATTCGTGTCAACTAGACATGGGATGTGGGTGTCATGTATCCAAGTGTCGTGAAGTATCGAACATGTCAGCATCAAAAGATTAGAACACACAGACACAGCTTTAATATTTTATGGTATACTAGATAAAAGTTATATAAAAATACCAAATACTAGTAAGAGCACAATTTGATTAAGTGATGGCCAATAATAAACTATGAAAGATTGCTAAAAGAAGGGAAAAGTGGCTAGTAGAAAAAAAGAGGAAGTGGGAGAGAGTGAATAGTCTAGGGGAAGGAGGGACTAGGGAGTAGGGCTTTTAAAATAGGTGGGGACCATGAGTGCTTTGTGCTGTCTTTTCCTTTGGTTGAGGGATAAAAACTAAAGATCTCTCTGCCCTAGTTTAGACAAAAATGATGAAAAGAAGAATAAGAATTTAGATCACAAGAAGGGAGGAAAAGAACAAGAAGAAGAAGAAGAAAAGCAGAAAATGGAGAAGGGGAAAGAGAGGATGAGAAAGAAATGGCATACCTCCAAGAGAGTTGCTAAGAAGAGTTGCTTAGAGGTGACAACATAAAGGTCTGATTTCTTCCTTATCTGTTATCCAGCAATTTCTTCTTTCCTTTTTCTTTACTTTTTACTCTGTTCTTTTGGTCTTTCTATGATTAACTGGAAGCAAAGAGGGCTGTAGGCTAGTGCAATGGGAGAAAATGGAGCCACCACGTGTTTGCTAGGAGCAGTAAGTAAGACATGTGTGTCTTGTTGTGTTGCTGTGGCAACATGACAAATTTAATAAAAAATTGCTTTGTCTAGGTTTCAGTGGTTCAAATCCTCTCCATATTTAATTTTTGAACTAGATGTGAATGTCCATGTAACACAAGATAAGGCTCTTTTTTCGTATTCATAATTATGTTTAAAGTTTTGATTGCTTGATGACCACTACTATTGCTGCAGTTCACTGGTTAGTTTGTAAATCACTATTTGACTTTTCTTGCCATAAGTGACATAAACATACACATATCAACTTCTACTCTGGGAGTTTAAATTATAATTTTTCTAGGACAATGATTTGAATCGCTTCTTTTTACGTTACACTATTTTGGAAACCTAAGGACTCCATTGTATGGATGTGTAAAATACAGGATTTCTAATCCTAGCAGGAAAAGGAGGGAAATGGATACTCAATTTATTCCTTATTATCATGTTTTTCCAAGATGTCCAGAGTTCCTGTCTCTGCAATAGGAGCTGAACAGCAGGAGTTTTAGTTTAGAAAGTTGTCGGAAGGGAGGAGTGGAGAGAATGATGATGGTGGTCTGTTAATATCAAATCCCTATCTTTCGGGATAAGGAAAGTCACCTTAGGAATGGAATGTATAATTGCTGAGAAATTGGAATGGAGGAGAATAACCAACTATTTGATTCTCTCTTAGTTCTTTGTCTGTTTGTATGGGATCTCCTTGAGTCTTATGATCTGGATGGTACCTTCCAGTATCTGAGCAGAACCTTAGAGCTTTGGTTTGTGGTTTGCTATTTATGATACTTTTAGTTAAAATTGTAACCAAAAAGTTCCATTGGTGTTAACATTCGATGTTCTTCACCATTCCTACCAAGGTGCTTTCTAGAAATCGTGGTTCTTATGTATGTTACCACTGGTCTTCCCTTGCTCCTTTTCTATATCCTTTCACACAAGCATGAGTAGTGTCTCTTTACCACAGCCTTATATTTAATACAACAATTAGTGTTGGTTCCTTGATTACATAATGCTCAGTAGTTGCTTCTAATCTCTTTACTGTTCTTACAACCTTGTTGTCATTCGGACATCAACCTTGATATTGCATGTAATGCATACCTTGGTGATGCGCACCTTTTAGGCTGTCTGCCAATCTTTCCTAAGCAACAGCACCTTTATTTTGTGTCTTACAAAGCTTAGGTATCAAACACGAGTAAGATTACATGACATCCTAGGATGACCTGTTGCACATCATTGAACCTACTCTTAAGTCCACTGGTTCTTTCTTCTCTCCTTGTCATCTCTTTGTCAATTTCTATAAAAGGTTCAAGATCATGAAAATGATCATGTTGCAGTAATTGAGTCATCATCATAGTTTCTAGTCTAATTGAAATTACATTTTGTGCTCTCTATGCATTTGAGCTCTGAACCTCCACAACTCGTACATTAAATTTTGAATTTTGAATAAAGTCTTATTTTCTTCTGATTAATAAATTTTGTCAATATACGATAGCACCTCCAGAATATAAATGGCTGACCCTTGTTTTAGGACCATCACATTTGGATACTGGTGTTCTTTTAAACCAAGTATTTAACGATGCTACTTGGGCACGCTGGCCGGCGCCCAGGAAAGCAGCAACACTGGCATGACAAGTGCTGTGTCATAAAGCAGCATGGGCACCAAGTGTTGTGTCACCTTGCCAAAACAAAAGTATCAAAGAAAAAGGTCAACAGTTTTAAATATCCTTTTTATTTTATTTTTTTTAAAAAAAGTTTAAATTTGTGTTGTGTTAACCTAGTGCTAGTGTTGGTATTAGCCTTGCAGGATACTGTTGGCCAGCACATACTAGCATGGCTGGGACTTAAAATCTTGCTTTTAACAAGATTTTGTCATTCAATCTGAGTTTCATTGGTGAATTGATATATAGACCTTGTTGTCTGTCTTTTGTGGGATATGATTTCTGCAACATTGCGTGGCCAGATGCATCAGTATGGGATATAGATGTTTATTTTCACCAGGATGTGATTAATCCTTGCTATGGTTAATTTAATTTTCCTTTTAATGGCATTCTTTTATATAATATAATAAACTTGTAGGCATGTATATGGTGAAAAAGTTCTTTTGACTGACATACTGGTTGTTATAACAGTCATTGAAACACCATTATCATTTATTTGTAATGACTGACACTATGACTGTAAAAGGGTTGTCATGTCAAGGTCATGGAGGTCATCTTGAAATTCATTGAATTTTTGGGCTTGATTTTTTTTTTCTTTTTTGGTAATAGGTACTCTTGATTATATCATCATACCATCTCTGTTGTTGCTGTAATGATCATTTCTAAATGCCTAACACTTTTCAGTATAATGTATATATCCTTATAAATATCTAAAATTACATGCATATCCATGCAAACTTGTTGTTTACATATTTGCCTTTATAATTATTTCTTTTTACATATATGCCCTTATAAATATCAGAAAATTTGTATATATGTTCACATATTTACTACTTGCATGTCTATCCTTGTAAATTATTTCTTTCTGCACGTCTTCCCTTATTGAGTTAAAGGCATACATGCAAAAAGAAATAATAATAAAGACATACATGTAAATAAAAAAATTGCAAGGGTATACACATAATTTCGGATATTTATGAAGGTATACATGTAAAAGCCTCATTATTGTTATTACTGTAAGGAGTTATAAATGCCGCTACTGCAGCAGTTTAATTCTCAAAATTTAATTAAAAAAATGCTCTTAAAAAAATTCAAGCCTCAAAACGGACTTCTGACCAATTCGATGGTTGATGAGAGTTGCCTGTAGCATAATTTGCACATATGGAAGTTGTAAAACTCCTTAAGTGATAATGTTTAATTATCAGACCGATTAGTGGTAGGTCTGTAATCATACCATATGGCAAATTTACAATCAACTTATGAATGGATCTAAATGACTCCATCTTCTCTGCTATTTAAAACTCACAGGCTATTTAAATCTTTTTTTATTGCACCACAGTTCATTCCAGATGCCATAGCAGGGCTCGAATGTCTAGAGGAACTCTGCCTTTCTTCCAACCTTCTGGTCTCATTGCCTGATTCCGTTGGTCTGTTGTCTAATCTTAAGATTTTAGATGTATCAGGTAACAAGCTCAAGGCATTGCCTGATAGCATTTTAAAGTGCAGGTACTACCATCTCTAAACTCTCTGCCATGTAAAATGATACTATTTTGTGGGCAGATGTCTGACTGTAAATATATTACCCAGATCCCTGGTCGAGCTGAATGCAAGCTACAATGAACTCACATATCTGCCAACTAACATCGGTTATGAGCTAGTGAATCTGGAAAAACTTTGGATCCACCTAAATAAGATTCGCTCTATTCCCACATCTATTTGTGAGATGAGATCCTTGCGCCTTCTGGATGCCCACTTTAATGAGCTTCGGGGACTGCCTTATGCTATAGGGAAATTGACAAATCTTGAAACTCTAAACCTGAGCAGCAACTTCAGTGATCTACAAGAGTTGCCTCCCACATTTGGTGATCTGATCAACCTCATGGAACTTGATCTCAGCAACAATCAGATCCATGCACTGCCTGATACATTTGGTTGTCTATATAAATTGACTAAGCTTAACTTGGAACAGAACCCTATAGTTATTCCCCCAGTTGACATTGTGAACCAAGGGGTGGAAGCAGTCAAGGCATACATGACAAAAAGATTGGCTGACATTTTATTAGAGGAAGAGAAGAAGAGCATGTCCCAAGAAAACACACCTCAAGCTGGTTGGCTGACACGGAGCACTTCATGGTTGAGTAATGTGGCTTCTGGAGTTTCTGGAAGTGTTGCAGAATATCTGGGTGCTAGGGAGAGAAACAGAGATCCATGTCTTGATCAGCAGTTGTGATCTCATACTCATGCCTGCAGCTTTGGTATGGTTAGTTTCATTAGCATGTACAGTTTTTTGAGACTCTTTAAATATTTCAGAAACTGGCAGTCTGCATTTAGGTTTAATGTCCATATGTTATTTGAAGATAAATGCAACAAATAATGTGTGTGCAATCTATGTACTGTATTTTCTGGAATTCACCACCTATATGTTCCCATTGAGACTGATGAAAACGACCGTAGAACTGTAAGAAAGCCCAGCACACTGAAGGGATACTTGAAGTGGACTTCAGTGAATCTATTGTGCTTTTGTTGCCTCCTGTTGCTCTTTTGAATGGTAATGGATTTCTACCCATTTTTATCGGAGCTATCTTGCCACATGTGTCTCTTGCCAAACTTGTATATCAAAGGCTGAAAAAGGATGTGAAATGGTTGAATGAGTCCTGCTACACTGCTGAAAGTGTGAGCTCTTCAGCTAGGGCTATGTGAGGAACATGTTCCATTGAAGTCTGCAGTCAGTAGTTTCCTTTAATGTCTAAGAAAGGACTAATTGTTTGTAAACTACACCAAAAGCGGCAGCTCTTCATCCACCTGCGTATCTGTAAAAATCTTGGGTTTTTAGACTACGGATTTGCATCCGTTTATAGCGTGTTAATACTTTTTGTGGGGACCTTTGTGTTTGGTTTTAATGGTTTTACTGCGGTGATTCCAGACATAGCTTAAGATTGAAATCCTGAAGCTAAAGCATTACAGATGCTGGAGATAATCAGAATTTGCTGTAGGGTTGGGTCGTAATGTTTAATTGAGATTGGGCCGTAAAACTTCTAGCAGAACTTTGTAGCACTCAATCCCAGCTTTTAGAATGAAAGTTATAGGAACTATCAGCATATCACCTTGATGTTCTTCCAAGAACGAGGAATGTTAACAGAAGAGGCCCATTTTAGAATAAAGAGAGGATTGGCTATATGACCAAGGTTGAACTTCGTCAAGAGGGGGAAAAAGACAAGAAAAAGGGAAATCCATCATAACTTTTCGACAAGAAGATATGTTTTCTGGTAGAAAAAAAGCAAGCATATAATAGCATATACACTAGATATAGTAGTACTTCGGAGGGGTCCCTCACAGTCCAAGTCCCTCATCTGTAACCGTTGTACATGGAGCACAAACTAAATGACCTTTTCGGATATTGTACCCGCCGCTCGATGCTCGCTCTCCAAGCCAACCAACGTAGCCTCTCGCAAGTAGCCACGCTGAAGCTAATAAATACTTCATGTGACGGGGGGATGGTGGACAACTGATTGACGACTTTAAACTGAGAAACTGTCAATTTATTATTTTATTACCAAATATAAAGATTTTTTTTATTAAAAATGATTTTAATTTCAACATAATTTAAGACAGTGTTATAATCACGGGTTAGAATAATAGCCAACATAATATCCTGTTTTCCAAGGGGATCCTTCTTTTTTTTTTTTTTTTTTTTTTCAAAATTAAGCAAACAATGATTTGGATAATAAGCATGTTCTCCTACCATCATTGTCCATTGTTTTTTCCATTATAACACGTAATGAGGCAAGCAATGGCTATTATAACCATCTTAATGGATATTAATGGCATTAGAGGGATTTCATTACAAAGGGATAACGCCATAGCTAAAGATTTGGCTATAATGGTTGGCGCCTATCATGCCTTACGAATGAATATGCATAAAGGGCTACAAAGAATCTTTAAAATATAAAATAATTTTTTAAATAAAAATATTTATATTAACTAAAAAAATGTTTAATAGGTAACTATCTCGATCATTCTATTTCGTTTTGATCATAATACATTATAATATCAATTTTAATTAGATGTAATTTATCATAAAGAGATAACTCTTTAAAGTTCTAATATATTTAAAAATTAAATAAAATGCTTAATCTTTATAAATAAATTTTTTAAGAAAAAAAATATCTTAAGTAAGTATTGGAATGTCTAATCGGATCGGAGATTAAGACTAGACAAAGACACGGGGCATCTCATCCCATAGAAAAATCGGGATACTTTTGTCTCATAAGATTTAAAACCTTAGCCAAAGATTCTTCTTCCCTCTCTGTAAATGGTGATTCTGTAGCAACTGAATTCATTAAATGAAGAACAAAGATCCTTTATTGATGAAGGTCTTCTTATCTTATATATATATATATATATATCTTGACTTTATTATACTTGAGAGAATCTTTACTTAAATTCGGTCAACTTTAAACTTGGACTTTAAGGATCTATATTGATAATACAAGCCATTGGATATGATTTATTATATTTAAAATGCTTACATATCAAAAATTATGTGATTGGGAACTTATAGCAAAGGATCAAAAAAAATCTTATTTCATGTTATTTAAACTATTCATTTTTTTAACCACTTAAGCATAGATTAGGGCACTAAATCATGTGAATTTTAGTAAGGATTTTAGATGTAATAAATTATATACAATTGTTCAAATCATCGCAATCGCTAGTATCTAAATCTAAAATTGACTGAATTTGAGTAGATACCATCTTTGTATAGCCAAGTCAAGCCGCACGCATGCTCGACCATCCACTTAGATCTAGTTAGATCTACATTATACCATGAGGATCCCATATGGATAATCTGCAAAAGAGAGGCCAAAAAAAGGTGCATTATTTCATGCTAATTTTTGACCACTTGATATATAAATTAGGGATTTCCGAATCACATAATTTTAAATCTGAGTATTTCAAAGATAGTATATTATATCTAACCGCTTAGGTCATCAATATAGAATTTTCAATCATCCTATCTATCGTTGACTAGATCTAAGTAGATGATTTATTGTGTAGATGACTTGAGTATATAATCTGCTCAAGTGTTGGACTTGGCTACACTTAAGTATACTATCCACTTAGATTTAGTTGGGTCTACATTAAATCATGAAGATCCTATATCAATAATTCAAGTTGTTAGATGAGATCTACTACTTTTAAAATATTTATACATCCTAAAAACATATTATGATTTAAAGATCTTTAATCCATGCATTAAGTGGTCTTAAAACTCGACAATCTAAATGATAAGAAAAGATATGTTTATCAACCAATTGATGTATGATATAGGAGGTCTTCAAGTTACATGACTTTTGATGTTTAAGTATTTTAGAGATGACAAATCATATCTAACAACTCGAATAATTAATGTGAGATTTTTATCATCTAAATTTAGACCTTGTGTAGCTTTATAGAAAGTTATCGTCATTAACATTTACCAACTATGCCCTCTTCTTTGTAAATGAGCAAAATAAAGGCAAAAATTGACATGCCATAGAATTGCAATCAATCAAAGAAAAGAAAAGAAAAGAAAAGAAAATTCCGTCTGGTGACTTAAAGTGGGAAAGGAAAGCCTGTCGAAGGCGCTGCTCGCATCAGAAAGTTGAGCATATATCCAGCCATCCGTCACTAAACGGATCAAGTCAGGATTTCGAGCATCTCAGCCAGCAACATAGAAGTAGCCGCCATCCATAAGGTTAGATCTACAAGAACGCGATATTTAAAAGCCGAACCGGACCAATTAATTGGACTGGTTAGACTGGACCGTCAACGGCCTGGTACAGGCCGCTTTCTTAAAATAAAAACCATTTAAACCAGCGGTTAAACTGGCAGACCGTTTGAACCGTCATGTGTTTTGTGAACCGCCCGGTTCTAGAATTCGGTTCACGTGCGCGGGCTTCCGAGTTCGTTCGACGTCGTCCCTTCTCCTCCTTTCGCGCTTTATTTTTTCCCAACTCTTGGCGGCTCTTCCACCAGCTCTGCTCGGCGCGCGGCGGCCATTCTCTCTTCTCTGTCCATGTGCATGTCCGCTAGATCCCGAGCTCCGGCCCTCTCCCTTCACACTCTCAAATCCCTTTGCCCCATTTCAACAAACACCATCCACTCTCTCATCAAAGCGTGCGCCCACCCGGACCACCTCAAGCAAGTCCACGCCCGGCTCCTCACCCACGGCCTCCACCACCACCTTCCCTCCCTCCTCTCCACCACCACCCTCTCTTACCTCTCCCTTGGTCTCCTTGACTTCGCCTTGCTCCTCTTCCGATCCGTCCCTAACCCCTCCACCTATCTCTGGAACACCATCATCCGTTCGTGCGCCACCGATGCTCGTTTCCACCACTCCCTCCACCTCTACTCTCTTCTTCTCTCCTCCGGCATCCGCCCCGACAGGTTCACCTTCCCCTTCGCCCTCAAATCCTGCGCCGCCCTTTCCGACCTCCAGCTCGGAAAGAAGCTCCACCAACATGTTATATGCTTCGGGTGCGCTGATGACCTCTTTGTCGGTGCCGCTCTTGTTGACATGTATTCCAAGTGCGGCGACGTCGACAACGCCCGTCTCCTGTTCGATAAAATGAGTAAGAGAGACTTGGTCTCGTGGACTTCGATGATTTCGGGTTACGCCCACAACGGCTGCAGCAATGAGACGTTGGATTTCTTCCGTCTAATGCAGCAGTCGGACGTGAAGCCCAATCGTGTCAGCTTGTTGAGCGCCCTCTTGGCGTGCGGTCATCTGGGGGCCATCAGGATCGGAGAGTGCTTCCATGGTTATGCGATCAAGACCGGCTTCGAGCCTGACATTTTGGTTGCGACTGCGATTGTTGATATGTATGCAAAGTGTGGGAGTCTGGGTCTTGCGCGAATGATGTTTGAACTTGCGGACGAGAAGGATGTTGTCTGTTGGAGTGCGATGATAGCGAGCTATGGAGACCACGGGCTTGGGAAGGATGCGATTGCGGTATTTGATCAGATGGTGGAAGCTGGGGTGAAGCCGAACCATGCCACCTTTACTAGTCTCCTCTCGGCGTGTAGCCATTCAGGGCTGTTAGAAGAAGGCGAGAGGTATTTTCATTTGATGAGTGACACATTTGGAGTGGAGCCGAAGCTGAATCACTATTCATGCATGGTGGACATCCTTGGACGTGCAGGGAAGTTATATGAAGCTTTAGAGCTTATAGAACGCATGCCCATGGATCCTGATACCAGTTTATGGGGGTCTTTGCTTGGTGCTTGCCAGATTTATGGTGATTTAGATTTAGCAGAAAGAATTGCAGATACAATCTTTGAGTTAGACGCTACCCATTCTGGGTATTATGTTCTTCTCTCAAACATTTATGCTGCTATGTCGAGGTGGAGTGATGTTGAGAGAGTGAGGAAGTTGATGGTAGGAAGAAAAGTCGGTAAAGTTCAGGGATTTAGTCTGATTGAGTTCAATAACCAAGTTTATAAGTTTGGAGTAGGTGACAGGTCTCATCCACTGTCACCAGAGATATACTCTTGCCTAGAAGAAATTTTGCCAGAGATGAAACAGCTAGGTTATGTTCCTTTGGTGGAATTTGAACTTCATGGTGTTGAAGATGAGAATAAGGAAGCTGCACTGTCCTATCACAGCTAGAGACTTGATCGCAGTTGACCTGAGAAAAATGAGCCCTGGGACTCCGATATGATTCATTCTAGTCAAAGTTGAAGAGGTTTGTTGTTTCTGTCTTTTCCACCTATTGAAGATGAACCTTCAAGTTAGTTTGTTGAATTAATGATCTCTTATGTCCCACCCATTACCATACTTCATGACCTATGAAATCTAAGCATGTATAATGTTTGTTAATAGGGAATAAAAAAACATAATCGCAACATTTCAATGTTTCTATCCACTTAAGAGATAGCTGTATTAGGAGCTTGTTGTCATGTCTTTTAGGGTCTCTTTGGAGTGGAAGGGGTCAGATTCCTATGGTAATTCTTTATGCTTAGAAATTAAAGATTCATGGGAATCAAAGATTAACACTCCTTCCCCTATTAATCTTTTATTCCCAAAATTAAGGATAAATAAGATTTTCGAAAATAATTTGCTGAATTTCAGACATTGGAATTTCAAATGTCAACTAATTTTTCTAAAAATCTGCATAGCAATGTTCACTCCAAACAGCCCCTTAGTGATATGTTATAAAGTTGCAAAGCTGAAACTTTTAACTCATTAAGTAATAAAACCTATCATTTTGAGGATTAAGTTTTATTTAATCTACATATGTTTTTGTGTTTGATAGTTGATTCTTCACCATTTTGTGCCAGTTTTTACATGTTTTACTTGTTGGACTTTTCCAGTTCTTTTTGCAAACTATCCATTTAATTTATATGAATTTCTTTCCTCTTTACGGTCTAGAAAACCAATTTAAACATTCTTATTACTTTAGGGGGATTCCTTTTGGAGTCCCTTTTGTAGGCATATTACCATCCAATTGGATGCTCAATTTCTTTGTTTAGCATAAGTGCGAAATCAAAACCTCCTCTAATATTCTTATTTCTACATCTTTTGATTTCAGAATTAGGCCTTGCTGGTCTTCTTCTTCTTTTTATTTTTTTTCAAATTTAATTTTGAAGGTCATGGAATATAACGTACAAAACGTTAGAAGTACTGCTTTGAGTTTTCTTGCTGAGTTCTATTAGAGAGAAATAATATTGTTTGTCAGCTAGGCTCTGACAACTGCTAGTGCCAAATTCTTGATTTATGCTCAGAAAATTCTCTTTATTTTATTTGATAGCTAAATAGTATAATTATGAGTTAGTTTGTTAGTCTTAAGAATCTTTGTAGAAGTTGGTACACACACCTATCAAATGGTGAGGTATCTTGAGAGGGTATGAACTTTTCGTATCTGTGATATCTTAGAACAAGCTAATGCTGCCGCTAAGTTGTCAATTGTGCTAAATTTTCCTTTACTTTTTAGTAAATATATGTTAGTTTCTAAAGTTCTAAAAGTTCAAAGTTCAACCTTGCCTCATTATAAGTGAGAAAGCACTACCCATATCTAAGGTAAATAGTCTTACACTTTTCATGCTACCTTAATATATTGATGTTTTATGTTAGATGCACTAAGTTTGGTCTCTTGGTTGCGGGTTTAGCTGCAGATGTATTTCTAAGCGTTAGTTCTTTCAATGTCTGATGACGCTGGATCCAAGTGGCAAGTGAATTCCCATGATAAGAGTCGCATGCAGGTACTCCTGGCTAAACTGATGAATCTAGGTAACATAGGCAAGAGTTCTTTGCGGGGAATCTCACACAGCTGTCTTGCATCAATTTTAAAAGTAGGCTTTTGGCATCATGTCTTGACATAAAACCAAATTATGCATTGTACGTGTCGGCCTTAGGATTCTCAAGCTAATATTTTAACGCAATCTGAATTTTAATTTTTTTGATGCTACGTTGTCTTGACAATTGTTATCTTGACAATTGTTATCTTCTTAGGCTTGGCAAATTTTAAAAAAATAATATTATTTTTTAAAATTATTTTTGTAAACTTATAATGAAAGCGTATACGTTGATTCATCTTTTTACTGGTACTTTTTTGATTAGTCAGTTTGATTATGACTTTATTATTATAATGAATTGATATGACAGAAACTGGATATTAAAGGTAGTTCTGATATTAGATTCTTAATTCATTTTGCCTCATTGCAGTTGGAATTTAGAGCTATCAACTCGGGCTTCATGGTGCTTCTAAAGCTGATAGTTTGCCTAAATGATCCTCAAGTAACAGCAGCACCGTCAAAAGAAAAGAGATGTCCGATGATCAATTTAAGATCACAAGAATTGATGATCCAATTAACTGTAACCCTTAACTGGTATTTAGTGAATATCAAAGAGAGATTAAGTGTTTTATATATCGGAACATTCTTTCTAAGATTGTTCAATGAGATTAATCAGGATTTTGATTATATCTATTAAGTCTTTCTATAGATAATATTAGATTTTATCATATTTGGTACATATAAGAGGGATCCTATAATTTAAGAATATTTTAATTGATCACTTAAATATTTCTTTATGTGAAAGATAGGATCGCATGAAATAGATACTAATTTAAGATTAAAATAATTAAATTTTTTATTTTTTTTAATAAAGTGAGAAAGAGAGAAAGTTATATCATCCTTAGGATCTGGTAAACTTTTCATATTAAATCTGCATAAAAAAAATTTAATATTTTAAATAATTTAAAAAAAAATTTAAAAATTAAAATATCATCGATATATAAGTAAAAAATTATATAGTTATTAATTTTAAATAAAAAAATAGAATGGTTTGAATAAATTTTTCATATCATTATTTTGAAGCCTATTTAAAAGTATATTGGGACTTAGCACGGACTGCCCAAATTTAAGGCATGCTTATCCCAAACGCCTGGAGTCCAAACCCTTTTTCTATGACCAGTCCAAATAAAACCAAAAGCCAAGCGTCCAGTAGCAGAGAAGAGAATAGAACCTCCTCCTATCCATCCGCACCTGGTACAACTCCGCCACCGCCGACTGGAAGCCCCTCTACGCCTCCGTGCTCTACGGTGGCATCTTCGGCCTGCTTTCCATGGGGGCCGCGCTGGCGGTGGCGGTGGCTGTGCCGGCCACGGTGAACACCTGGATCACCATCCTCGTGCTGCCCGCCTTCTTCGGCAAGTCCCGCCAGGGACCGTTTGCGGAGAGCCACCGGATCATCGCCGACATCACCGAGTTCGTCTTCAGGATCCTCTTACGCGAGGGCATCGCCGCCGTCGGCGCCGTCATCGGCTTCCTCGCCCTTGTCCTCCGACTTAGTGGTCGGACCCATGGACGGGGCATGCCTTGGCAAAGGCACACCCACATACACGGCAAAGCACACAGAGGAGCGGCGCAAGAGGCGTCGGATGTGCGCCGATGTAGGCAAACATGCGCAGGATCGCGCAAGCGTGCGCGGGTGTGGCGCAGGAGGCGCAAAGAGCGGCGCAAGAGGCGTCGGATGTGCGCCGATGTAGGCAGCTTGCGCGGGTGTGACGCAGGAGGCGCCGGCACGTGAACAAGCACAGGATGGGTGCGCGGGTGTGGCGCAGGAGGCGCCGGCACGTGAACAAGCACAGGATGGGCAAAGACGACAGCACCTAGATTTGTAGTTTTTCTCTTTTCTTTTTGTTCTCCTGGCTATAAGTTTAGGTGATCAGGGGAATTTTTTTTGGTTGATAGAGAGTAAATGTCGGGGCAAACAACTCATGAAAAAAATTAAATTAAATTAAAACTGGCATAATGAGGCTCTAATGTTTGTTCTTACTGTTGAGTGCCGCTCCACTGCCGATTTCAGGCGTGGCAACGGATGGTCGCTGATACGGAAAGGGTGCGATTTCATGGAACCACAGGGCTGCGTAATTGATGGATATGTGGCATCATGGGATTGGTATAATTTGACAAATTTGGTGCCATATCCATGTCTATTTATCTTTGATGGATATCCATACAGATATGGAGGTTAATCCAACAATCAGATTTGTATCCATATTAGATAAATTTGGATATAAAAATGGATTAAAATCGATATTATGCAGTCACCTTCCGGAGTAAATCAAGGAATTGTGGACCATGTGCTCAGCTTGGGTCAAATTTGGGCTTGTCCCGATAAATCCCATGAGCTTTGTGGGCTAAGATTAAAAGCCCAGGCCTCTGGTCCAGTATAGCTACTAAAGCCCGGCCTCACGGACCTAGGTCCATTATTGCTCTTAGCAAATGTCATACGCCATGTATTATGTCTCAAAATTTTTAAAATCTTCTTAGTGGAAAAAAGACTTAAAGTTGGTTTAAAAAAAAAAAAGAGTTTAATTATTATATGATAGAAGTAGTTTTTATGTTTAATAAAAAATTATATATTATATAAATTTATTATTTAATTTAATATGATATTTATTTTTTGATTGAGTTTTTTTTTTTATTTATATATAATTTCTAAGTGAAGTAAATAAAGCTAGGAGGGTGAGAAAATTGTAGCGTAATCCGGTTCTCTCGAGAGTTTTCTGACCCCGCAACCCGAGGGAGAGATTTTACATGGAAAGAATTCTCTGGAGTGGCGGTGAGTCGCATCGTTGTTCAATGTGAAAAAAAAAAGGTGACGGCTACGCGTAAAGAAGTTCAATGTATGCTGCCTCGTGCAAATATCTTTTTTATTTTTCTTTTGTCGGCATTTAACCCCGTCGCTGCGGACGGTGGTCCCGCAACCGTGTCATTGCACACGGATCGATGATCACATGAAGCTAGAGCCCCCCTAGGGTAGCCCCAACGGGCGGATCAAACTGTGCGCGATCTGTCTGGCTGGAGGCGTCGCGACCAAAATCTCTTTAAAAGAAGGCCGGTATTGGCACCATCATTTCTCTTCAATCTTGTTGAGATATTATTGGAAGATAGTGGGGGGGGGGGGGGGGCTTGCTCGCATTATCAGACGACCGAAAGGCCATGACTAGGTCTGGCATCCGCTTAGCATCCAGATTCCCCCTCTTTGGAATAATGCCTCACTGCTAAAGCAGTGGTCCAGTGCTCCGAACTAATGACGACGTTTGACAGAGTTGTGTCCGCATAAGCACAAAAATATGTAGAAAATTAACCACAGCGAGTTGAAATTTGTCTAATTGAGCGCTGATTTAGATGTCGCCTGCTAGGTTTGGGATTCTCTCTTTTTGGGTTGCAGCTGCGTTGCTTGAGCCTTTGCACTTAATGCGCCAGCTCTATGGAGATGCCTGCAATGAGGAAGGCTATGATTAGTCAGGCTTTTCATATATGGTCTTCAGGGACAGGCCACCAACGCAATAGCCTAACTCAGCATAAAGCTAGGAAAGCCTCATTTTATAAAAACAAATTGTACGAATGCATTTTAAATTATGACCCGGTCAAATCTATATACACCATAAATTTAGCCACCTTAGCATGGTCTGCAACACAATTGCTGTTAGGTAATTCAAGAAATTGATGGGATTTCACTTCAAGAGATGGCAACCCCTGGTACTCTGATCACGTGACATGCACATGCCATATTACTAGCAAAGGTGGTAAAGTTCGTACAATCTTCTTTCTTATGGTCGGAAAGTGGAGATTTGTTAATGATTTTCTACAGTTGGAAAGAACCAAAACGCCCAATTATATTCATCAAAAGTGACCAGTTGCCAAGCAAACACGTTTTGGTTCTGTCGATGACCTTTTGACCCTCCTTTCCCTCTTCCAATCTTGGACCAAACAAATAAGCAGATGAAAGAATCGTACTCGCGGAAGGTCTCGTACCATGAAAACTCATATTATTATTATTATTGATGTCTCTAGGTTTTTCCCTTATTAGCAATTTGGCCCATCATTTGTGTTGAAAGTTATTCAAAATCATAAAATACTTATTTTTTTAAATCCAAATGCTAAAGTCCTAAGTTCCTTAAAATTTTAAGTGCCTAAGTTTATATCATTATGTTATAGATCTTTTCATTTTAGATGTATCACTTACAAAATATACTTGATAGTTAAAAGAGTAGGTCTATGAGCACTAATGTCTTGATAAAAGTGTGATAGTATGAAACAGATCATTAGATTAGATATGCACTCTCTAAATCTTATTGGCTTATCTTTATATAATATATATATATATATATATATATATATATATTGTTAGTCATTAGAGTTCATCCCTCTCATTTCATATATAAATCTCATTAGCTTCCATCAGATAGATATCTTTCTTACTTATAAAAGACCGCCTCACTTCTAAACCAACAAGCTCTAAAAACGGTTCCTCTACCGTCCCTGCCAAACGGTTCTTCCACTCTTACATCCATTGGATTGGTTAAAGTGAGGTGGCACTCTTGCTGTCCTCCTGACATCCTTCAAGGATTCTTAGTTGCTCAAATATGAGATCATAAGATTTTAAACACTTAAAATTGTATAAAATCCTCACAAATAACTTTCAACATGATTTTATTGGACACACGAGTTCTTTCTGTTACTAATGGTAAAGTGTGAGCAGCAGAGAACAAGTGGAATCTTTTACGTGTATCAAGCACGAAAAAATGGTAAATAAATGCCATCCACCCAACATTCTAAGCTTTCTTTCAGCACCTATAATCTATCATGACAACTTTTCCAAACCATTGAACAGCTCTTAGTGGAATGCGCGGGCTGGCTACCGAACCCACTTGTTCGCCAGCTAAAGCTTGTCCTAATTTTCGAATCGAAAGAAAGCACAAAGCACTCTGGCAGTATCCTGCTCTATAAGTTTTCCTCCTCAACCCTTCCTTCCAAGACCTAAGTTTTCCCTTTTGCGAAGAAAAAAAGGTCCAACAGTTTAGCGTCTCCATCCTGTTCGCAAACAGCGTCCTATGCCATGGACTGGAAATCCACCGGCTCGGCCTTTGCCACCCTGATGTTCCTCAGGAGCATTCCTACACTCATCCCGAATGAAGTCTACTATCCCATCCGGAACCTCCTCAGCCATCTCTCCCACTCTCTAAATCTCCACCGCTTCCTCCGCCCCCTCGACCCCATGATCACCATCTCCATCGACCAATTCGACCCCTCCGGCTACTCCAGCGATATCTTCGACTCCGTGCAGGCCTACCTCAGCTCCAAGTCCCTCGCCGCCGCCCGTGCCATCAAGATGCACCGCCACCGCCACTCCAACAGCATCGTCTACTCCTTAAACCCCAACGAGAGCATCGTCGACACCTTCGACGGCGTCACCGTCACATGGACCTTCCGGTCCATCCACCGATCGGAGAGCACTCCCCGCGAGAGCCGCTCCTTCGAACTCCGCTTCCACTACAGGCACCGCGCCAAAGTCCACGACGAGTACCTCCCCAGCGTGCTATCGCAGGCCGCAGCCATCCAGCTCAAGAACCGAGAGCGCAAGCTCTACACCAACCGAAATTTTGATGGCAGTGGAATGCTGTGGTCCTCGATACCTTTCACCCACCCATCCACCTTCGACACCCTCGCCATAGAACCCGATCTGAAGGAGGAGATCAAGGATGACCTTCTCAAGTTTGTGGGCCGGAAGGAGTTCTACGCCCGGGTTGGCCGAACTTGGAAGCGTGGGTACTTGCTCCACGGCCCTCCCGGCACCGGGAAGACCAGCCTGATCGCTGCCATTGCCAACTTCCTCGAGTTTGACATCTATGACTTGGAGCTGACCGCTGTGAGGAACAACTCCCACTTGAGGAAGCTCCTGGTCTCGACCTCCACCAAGTCGGTGATCGTTGTCGAGGATGTCGACTGTACCGTCAACCTCGCGAAGCGGGGGACGAAGAGGGCGAACAATGGGACGGAAGTCCCAAACTTCATCAGCCTCTCAGGAGTTCTCAACTTTGTTGATGGGCTCTGGTCATCATGTGGAGGAGAGAGGCTGATGATCTTCACTACCAATCACAAGGAGAATCTCGATCCTGCACTGCTCCGGCCTGGACGGATGGATAAGCACATCAACATGGGCTACTGCGGTTTTGCCGCGTTCAAGATGCTCGTCAAGAACTACCTTAGCATCGACGAGCATGCGCTCATGAAGGAGGTGGAGGAGGCTCTACCTTCAGCTCAGATGACTCCAGCTGATGTCGCGGAGGTTTTGATGGGTAGTGAGAATGACCCGGACCAAGGGATGAGGGATGCCCTCGAAGCCATAAGGAAACGGCGCCGACTAGAGAATGACGCACCTGAACAAGTGGAGAAGGAAACAGACGATAAGGTGAGTGTTTTAAAGCAATAATTTTAGATGTTATAATAAATCATTGTATGCATAAAGATATGGAGATCAAAACTAGAAGGTGGATGCTTAAAATCCTGATAAATGTTTCACAATGGGCTGCTCCAGAATGATGTTACTTAAAGTAGCAAATTTTATTTTAGGTCTTTTGCTTGCTTACTCTGTCCTCTATTTTTATCTCTCTGTTTGTCTACTTCTGTCCTCTTTTACCATCCTGCCGCTGCCCACCTTTCTGCATTCTCTTTATTTCTGCACATAAAAAAAAAAAAGTCTTGCTTTTCTTCCCAGAAGAATGTTTCTGTATTCCCTTCGATAGATTGCAAGGTACCTTGTTGACTTTCGCTTTGTTTCTTCCATTTCTAGATCTCTTGTGAAGGAGGAGAAAAGCAACAAAATGGATTTCTTCAAGGAAAACCGGTTGGATTCTAACTTAGTTTCTATCTTGTGGCTGCCATGAGTTGTACTTCCGTGATGCTAAAATTATTTTTCTGAATAGAGTTGGCTGGATGAAAATATGTTCGATGGTGACGATGATGAAGAATATGGAGAAGAATGTGACGATTTCGATCAATCATAATATTCTTAAGAGTAAAAGGTAATTGATCTCTACCATTGCCATCCATGGTATTATATTTCCCTGTAATACCCAGCAATTAAAAAAATAAAATAAAATAAAATGGAGGATCAGTTTACCCAAATAGGTGGAATGAGTCATACTTTACAGAAGGTCCTGGTGCCTTTTCTAAAGCTAGTCCAGTTGGCAGCACGTGACAAACATCACCCATTCCATAAGATTTGGCTCCATAGAATATAGTAGTCTTTCCTGTATTTCATAATTTTTATTTTTTTTTCGATATATAAAAATAGTTAGTGCCAAACATTTGAAGTAACGATAAAGTTGCATTAACAAATCCCACATTGAAGTCATACATGGACCTTCTATTATATAAGATTAAATTAAAAAACAATGAAAACGACTTTGCACCCTCAACTCTGCAATGCAAATTCGGAAAGCTCCGTTTATGCCACTCCTCGGCATCTAAAAAACAACAAAATGAAAAAAGTATGAGCTAATAACCTAGTAAACTAACTATATAGCTTTACTGGAACCAGCATATGCATTTTATATATATATATATATATATATATATATATATATATATATATATAGAGAGAGAGAGAGAGAGAGAGAGAGAGAGAGAGAGAGGTGGACCGATTATATTTGAATATAATCAAATTGAGGATTCAGTTACTTTTCTCATCCTTGAATCCACATGAATTCTGAAACCATCCCATCTTTTCTATCTTTTCTATTTTTGGAATACATGAACTATATGAATCTAAGGATGAAAAAGATGATCGGATCTAAACTTGGCTACATTCAAATGCAGTCAAGTCTACCTCTTTATGTATATATATAATGTAAAGATTCTTAAATAGATATAATTATCATAGTAGATTTGTAAGATAAATAATTTTGCAAGTCGTATAAAAGAAATTCATAATTCATATGTAGCCATATAAAGCATAGTATGACTCATGTGAAAAAAAAAATTTTATGACTTTTTTATGACATTTACAATTACACCCTCTCTAAGTCTTTGTAACTATGATCATGATCATCCCATAATAAGGCTTGAAAGAGTGGCTCTTGAATATATAAAATGCTAATGCTTAGCCTTAAATAGTTAGGTTTGAAAGGAGCTAGCTTTAAAAAGAATTGTCACTTGTCAGTGAACAATTCTGGCTAGCTAGACCCAAATTATATGATTGCCAATGATCAGTTTCATTAGCTAGCCTAAATCATAGCCAGATTAGATAATAATATACATGCATTTCAAATAAACTTTTCAACCATGTGTAAAGATCAAATTCTAAATATTCATGAGTTTCCAAACATCTTTCTAAATTTCATTTCAAATATTCTAGTCATGTTAAATCAATTAACATGTTTTTTCATAGAGCAAAATCGATATCATGCCCAAGTATAATATATTACCTTCTAGATTCATATATTTTTAAAATTATTTTTTCTTGTGGGATTACTATACAATTTGTAACAATTCTAAATCTAGGCATGAGATATAACATTTTCACTAAATCAGGATGCATGTTTCAAATAAATATCAATAATAATAATAATAATAGAATTAATACATCGAAAAAATCCTTATTGATCTAGCTTGATGAGAAAAAATCCTTTTGGCTGGGATACACCCATACAAACTTAAAACAAATATAACAAATGCCATTAGGCTTTTTTTTAAAATCCTAGGTTATATAATCCTTATAATCCCTTTGCCTTCAGTAGACAAAGATGCTCTTAGGGCTCGATAGCTAGGATCCTTCTATATCAGAGGTGATGATCCTAGATCTTCAAATTGATGGCTATTACTTTAAATGGTGTAGTTGAAATCTAGGCATACATCTTTGAACCTAAATCATTATCTAAAGATCCTATCTATTCACTATCCTACATGAATCCCTAATCAAGCATACATCAATAAGCCTATCCTAAAAGTAAATAATAAATATTTGAAATAAGTATGTAATGCTAAAAATTTAAAAAAAGAAATAGGTTCACCTAAATAAGAGAATTGAGTCCTACTCTATTTAAAGTAAAGGCTTAAATGAATTTAAATATGAAATATATATACTCTATTTAGCACTATGACTTTATAAGAATTGATATTATTCTCTAGCTTATTTTATAGGATATGAATGCATATTCTAGATAATACTACATAATATAAATGTAACATTTTTGCCCATCTTATAGGCTAGAAATATAAATCTTTGACTTTATTATAAGCTACTATTCTAATAAGCTATATAGTTAAAATATGAACTTTTAAATTTATTCTTATGAATATACTTGATATCTTTCCATCATAACATTTTTCTTGTTAAAATTTAATGATTTTGTCTTATATGTGGAATATTAACAAAGAAAAAAATAATTTTCTACATGATCAAACTAGTTGATATATTCACATTTATTGTGCTATTAAGCTCATTATTTAATCTTTTTCATTACAGATCCAAAAAATTAATGGCTAAGGTACCAACATGGGAGTATTATCATATGTAAGAGCAGAATTATCAATGTGGCCGAGAACTACTCATTATTTTCTCAATACAATCATTGGAACTATTTCATTAGTATTCCTTTGATTATATTGTATATTTGGAGAGTAGTTGAAGTTAGATTCATGCGAACAAATTTTTTGTAGTTTATTGTTGCTTTTTAGACTAATTGATTATTAAATTTAAAAATTTAATTGCTTTCAGACTATCACATTACTTATGTTGAATTTATTATGTCATTATGTTTATATTATTCTAATTAGAAATTGAATGTTTTGCATATTAGTATGGCATTATATCTTAGTTGCCATATCTCTAGTTTATGATTTTAAGTAAGGCATGTGACATATTCTCTCTCACAAGCAAAGTTATTCTTTAGTAGTTCATACATTATACCAAGTGTATTGAGGCAAAGAAACATCATTGTTGCAAAATTCTACATATCATATTTAAAAGGATCTAACATTGAATTGTTTAAATTTTAAAGAACTATGTAATATGAGAAGCAACGAAATGACTTCTTTGTCAAATGACAAAAAATATGACACTGACTTGTAAATTAGATAAAACACAACAAATAGATGTGAAAAATTCTATACTCATCAAAAGACCTTAAACCACTTTATCCAGTGAAGCCCTAAAAAATTTATTATAAGTGGAAAAGCTAGAGAATCAATCAAAGTCTCTCAAAAAGATATCAGCATTGATTAGATCAAGCCAATGAATTTTAAGAGTGTTTCTGATGCTTCAATCTACTAAAATGCATTGTTTTCCAAACTACCTGACTTCTCTAAGCTTCATTGGCCTTTGAGATAATGGAAATGCAAAATGTTATGATAATTAAATTCTAGCTTTCCAAGTTGATTTTGCATGGGGCTTAAAATACTAAATTTGACTTGTAGGTTCAAAGTTTTATTTATTTTCTTAACATACAACAACCTTCAACTATTAGGGCCACCAGTTACTAAAAATTTTACCAAATTTAGTGTGTGCATAAATATGGAATTAAATGTCTAAATTTGTAGATTGAAAATGTTTATAACTCATCAAAAAGTCAAATACATATATGATGTTTCTTAGACAAAACTGGAATAAAATTTTGGTCTACTTAAAGATGATGCATGAAGATGTCTATGAAATTCAATGTTATGCAAAAAGAATAAATCCAGTGGCATCAAATGCAAAGAGAGAGAAGAATATAGAAATTCATATGGTTCTTTCTATGATGTACATCCGCATGTAGAGATGATCGAAGAAAACTTCACTAATTACAAGGAAAGCATAGAGAAAAGAAAACCCTAATGCAAAAGTCCTCAATCCTGTTAGCATTTAAAAAGTCCCAAAAATAAAAGTCCTCAATCCCATTAGCATTTAAAAGGTCCCAAAATTACAAAGGTGTAATCTTAAGAGCCATAAGATGGGCAAAACCTACATATGTAAAGATACCTCAAAATTTTCATTAGGGGTCTCCACCTTGAACCCTAAATAGGCCAATTATGAGACATCAAGCATAGTGTATATGGGGCCTTCACTTGGGCTTTGGCCCAAGGGGAGATGCTCTTTTAGTGATCTATCTAGAAATACAAGATATCACAACAGATCTCTACCATGAATTGTATTTCATAGAGCTCTACTAAAGCTTTGTGATCACCACCTTTACCCCCCCAAAAGGTATAAATTAGCCACTACAAAGGCCAATCAAATCCAAACAATACTTAAACTTGGTAATAGAAACAAACTTAGTAATATATATTTACCAGTTAGTCTATTGCAAAGATCTTCTCAACTATCATACATCCATATTCTACAACACTTGATGAAGTGGAATATGATATCAATATTAGTTCTCTTATGATAGTTCTAATTTTTAGTTAGATTTGTAGCACTCTAGTTATCATAATAGATAATTTTTCTTATTTTGTTATAGATTAAAGTCCTCAATTAAGGCAATCAACCAAATAACCTTTTTCACTACCTCTATCACTACCATTCACTTTGTCCTTATAACACACAAAATAGTATATGACCACCAATACTTTCTATCATACAACAAACTAGTATTTGTATTGCCTTCTGAATAGTAAAGAATCTATTTCACTGCATACCAATAAACTTTCCTTTGATACTCTATGTATCTACTAATTATACTAACTACATGTGAAATATGTGGATGAGTGCTTGCTATAGTGCATATGATACTCCTATCATGACCCTCTATTGGGAGCCCAATCCAAAGACAATCACGACACAGACACATATTCTTAAAGCAAACCTTATGAATATGCAAGGCCTACTAAACCTCAAAGTGCATACTATAGTATATATAATATTCCTATCATGATTCTCGTTCTGGAGTTCGGTCTAGGGACAATCATGACATGGATGCATACTCTTAAAGTGAACCCTAAGAGCATGCAAGACCTACTAAACCTCAACATATACAACATGTAACAACAATCTTGATAATATCAACAGAACCTAATTTTCATAAATCTCAAAATATTGTCACAAAGTCATCATACTAGAGTCTAAATATCATCCTCTAAATACATATAAAATATCTACATTAATATCAGATGATATAGAAAACTAAATACTAAATCTCACTCATGGTACCCCGTGCCCAAGTCTGGATTCAACAGGTAGGCATCATCATTATCCTCTACAGTAGCATCATCGTCATTCTCTATGGTAAAGAGAGAGGAGTGTAATGTACTAAAAGCCCAATAGAAATTCTATGCATGCCATCATGAATATGCCAAGAAAACCAAAACAAATTATATATGAAAATAATTTTTTTACAGAAGGTAACATAACATATGCATAAAACCAGCCGCAAAATCATAAACTAACCATAATCAAATATCAACATAAACCATACCAAATACTATCATAATCAAATACCAACATAATCCATATGTCCACATCTCAATCATCTGCATACTAATAATACATACTGACAAACTTCATGCTAGTAGTCTGTGTCTAATAATTTAACTTGGCATATACGCACGCATAGATCGGTTCCCATATTAGTATCCAGTACGTTAAACTCAGCCACGTCATATTCATAAACCATGACTAGTTCTACATCAGCCTCTCTCGGTCCTCAGCCCTTCTCCAATGCCATCGATTTAGACCAGTAAGGAATCACATCAATACTGCTAGAACTAATACTATGTATCAATAGTAAACATCAAATCCACAATCTCAACCATCCATGGCATTGGATTAAGTTATTCTCATCATCATCATACACATTAGCATATTGAAAATACATATTGACAAACCTCATAGTAACAATCTGTGTCTAACAACCTAGCTTGTTGATATACATATGCATATGTTGGTTCTCATACTAGTACCTAACATTTAAACTCAATCACATCATATCCACAGACCATGGTTGGTTCTACACTAGCTTTTCTTGGCCCTATCCCTTTTTCAGTATTATCGGTTTAGGCTAGTAAGGAATTACATCAAGATTGCCAGAATTAGTACCACGTATCAATAGTAAACATTAATATCTGGTATCAGAAACCTAGCCATATCATATTTATAAACCATGACTAGTTAGTTCCACATCAGCCTCTCTAGCAAACTATCCTTCCCCGATGCTACCACTACCATATCTCAGTGACCAGTCTACATGCCAACATTATATCATCTCATATCCAATAAAGCTATAATCATACCATAACCAAAATAACATTTCTTAACAATCATATTCATATATCTCAAATCAAAGCCAAAACTATTGCATAACGAAAATAATTTATTACAATATATATAATAACTCCACAAATAAACTATCGTGCATAATTAAAACATACTGAGAAATCTAACAATAAATTCATAATGTATGCAGGCATGCAAGACATGAAATATATTGCATAATAGTAGGTATAGAACTCCTACCTTAAATCGTTAATCCAATCTCCTCTGCAATATCCATCAAGAACAATCAATCTATAGAATGATCACCTATATTTATAACCATGAACAAATAATTAATCACTAAAATTTCATATTTAAGAAAATTACCATTATACCCTTCTAACCCATATATTTAAAATTACTTTTATACCCTGCTATCTCAATGATTGTTAACCTATGTTTAACTATTTTTGCTTAAAGTTTAATTATTATCTAATGTTACTAGTTACTATCTAGCCATTTTCTTATTCACCAACAAAATTACTAAAATACCTCTGTTAACTTATTTATAATTATCATATTTACCTAAGCTTAAACTGACACTCTCTGCTCTTTAATCTAATTACAACTCTTCCACTATTCATTAACAAATTCTTCATTAATTTAATTAAACCATCTGTTTCTTAATTAAAACACTAACATCCTTAACCAAGCTTGAGTTCTTTGTTTAAGTTCTAACTAACTCAGATATACTACCAATTAAATTTATCCCTTCATTAGTTAATATTAATTATAATATTGGTTAGCTACCAAAACTAATTCCAATAACTATTAAAACTATCTTAGTTAAATTCACCTCCTAGTTCCCTGGTTGAACCAATTCCAAAAACTTGGTTCACTAGTTTTTGATTTAAACTATTCCCGGTTCAGCTAATTTGAAATCAGCTTAAAACCAAATGAAATGGGCTTATATTGGGCTCAAGTTAGATTCCTAATTAGTTCAGCTTCATAACTCGATCCATTGAAATTGATTGAACCATCACCCAAATCGGTTCACCAAATTTGAATCCAAATTTATATTTGGTTCAATCTGGTTCAAGATAACTAAATCAATTAGTTTTGAACCTTGAGCTTAATCCACATAACTTGTATCAATGAAACTTCTAATCCCTTAAAGATTTATTTAATGTAATCCAATCATTCCATGAGATCTATCTAATCCTGAAGTACATTACATAAATATTTTAATTTAATAATATTCATATTAGCAGTATATATTATTAATAATATATTTCATTATATATTATTAATAATCATATTTTTAATAAATATTATTTTACTGATGTAATACCTATTAATAAATAAATGATATTTATGTAAATATTAATAATAAAATATTAATATTTTAAACAAAATAAATATTAATGTAATAAATATTTAATAAATAAATTTAATAAACATAAAAAATAATTAAAATAAAATAAAATTATAATTTTTAAAATAAATATTTATGTAAATAAAATTTTATAATATTTATGTAAATATTTTGGTATGCAAATGAAATTAAATATTTTGACTACTTGCAAGTGAATTTTTAGAAGAGATTTGTAAATTTCATAAAATTTTAGAAATTTTTTCTTTAGAGCAGCCAAATAAAAAGTTTTTGATTTTAAATTTTTAAAATTCTCATTTCCAATAAAATTTCTTCTAAAAATTCTCTACCCAAACTCAAATACATCCTTAAAAAAGAACCTCTGTAAGATTTAAAGACCAGTCCTAATTTGGCCATGAGCATTTGGATTAGGGTTATCTTTGTGAAAGTATATCTTTCTTGCAAGGCGTCAGCAATTTGATGGGACACTTATTTTGTGCCACCTTAACGATCAAAATTCATTCATAGTATCAACGGGCGTAGCAATCTTATCGTTGAAATCGTATCGATGTAATTGATTTCTAGTCCTTTATTTTTATATTATTTACGGTGCATTGTCGCTTCTTTCTGGATCCTTACAATTGGGCCATCTATGGTCAAAATCCATTTCCTCGAGGGATTATTACAAACTGCAAGTTTAACGTACTCAAGGAATTTTTCTCCCACGGGTCCGCCTAGCTCTACTCAAAATCCTCCACCTGAGGGATTACAAACCGCCAGTTGAACGTACGCGGAGACTCCTGTTCGGACTGCCCAAATCCAAGCCATGCTTATCCCAAACGCCCGGAACCCACGCTCTTTTTCTTTCCCTCAGTCCAAACGGTACCAAAAACAGAGGCCAGTATTAGAGGAGATAGCGAGCGTACCTTGTAACCTTCCCCTTCCTTCCGTTCTTCGCTCGGTAACAGACGAATTCATGGCCGCTCTGGAGCGTTCTCCGTTGCCGCTACTGCGGGCGATGAGCAAGCGGTGGACGTGGATTGCCCTCTTCCTCCTCGTCCACGCCCTCCTCCTCTCCTCCCCCTGGAACCTCCTCCTATCCATCCGCACCTGGTACAACTCCGCCGCCGCAGCCGCCGGCTGGAAGGCCCTCTACGCCTTCGTGCTCTACGGTTGCGTGTTCGGCCTGCTGTCCATGGGGGCCGCGCTGGCGGTGGCTCTGCCGGCCACGGTGATCACCTGGATCACCATCCTCGTGCTGCTCGCCTTCTTCGGCAAGTCCCGCCAGGGGCTGTTCGCGGAGAGCCACCGGATCATCGCCGACATCACCGGGTTCATCTTCAAGTTCTTCCTACGCAAGGGCATCGCCGCCGTCGGCGCCGTCATCAGCTTCCTCGCCCTCGTCCTCCGACTTAGCGGACAGGGAGGACAGCACCTAGATTTATAGTTCATTTCTTTTGTTCTTTTGGTTACAGCTTAGGTGATCAGGGGAATTTTTTTTTTTTTTTTTGTTGATAGCAAACAACTTATGAGATCTTGTGCAGAAAATTTGCCCTGAAATTTTTGTCTACCATTGCAGTTCATAGGATTATGAGAAAAATTAAATTAAATTAAATTAAAACTGTGCCATGGTGAGTCGTACTAAATTATGAGGTCTAATGTTTATGCTTACTGTTGAGTGCTGCTCCCTTACCGATTTCAGACGTAGCAATGGATGGTCGCTGATGCGGAAAGGGCGATTTCATGGAACTGCAGAGCAGGTTGATTTGATTGTGAAGTTTAAAAAAATAAGGCTTTTTTCTCTTAGTTTTGAGACTAAATCATCTAGAATCCCAGTTAATAGGAAATTAATTGATGCATTTATTGCAGATATAGCTAATGTATCTCAACGTATCTGCACTTCTGTAGTAATTTGATCATAGTAATTTACCGTATACAAGTATGCAAGGTATTTTAAAATATATAAATTAATGCAAGACATTTTAAAACACATAAATTAACTAATAAACAGATCTAAGTCATATTTTTAAAAAATATCTATACAACTAAATAAAAAAAACCTCTAAATCAAAGGTTTTAATCAAATAAAGTCCTCTACAAATGAAAGAACTAATAAAACTAAAAAATACTAAAGAACTAGATAAACTAGATGACTGGTCTGTAGATGCTGCATCTATCTATAGTCTCTCTTCAGTTAAAAAAAAAAAAAAATGAAAGACGTTTTATGAACTAATCATGAATAAACATAAGTGAATTATCTATATGTATCATTATTAAGAAACTAATATTTACATATCACAGGCAATATTTAAATTCTAATTTTTCAGATTTTACTAACCAACATATTAGCATATTATTATTCATTAATTTGTATATATATCATTAGTAGTTAACAGTGTCATATTATCAGTTTTCATATCATCATTATTCATGTTATCAGTTTACATGTCATTTTATTCATGTCATTAGTAATTCATGTTATCAGTAATACATATCATCAATCATTCATATTAATAATATATGTCATCAGTCATTCATGTTTTTAGTAATTCATGTTATCAGTAATACATGTCATCAGTAATTCAATCATCAGTAGTTTATTCTCGACAATCATAAACTACGGTCACATTTATCCATGTGACAGGGCTAGAAACCATATTTTAACCCTGTAAATGAGAGTGTATCCTCCACATATATTTCCTTTGAAAGTGAGTTTCAATATCAGTCATCAGTCATTACATAATAGATCAAGAGTTCATATTAAGCTTATATCATTCATTTTTTACTTGACAATCAAAGCTTATGCATCTATTTCAGTAACTTCTATTATTTTTCTTTATTTATTATATTATTAATAATATTATTTTATGAATATATTTATTTATCTATAATTATAATGTTATTACTATTATCAACATAGTAATTAAATTTTCTTTAAAGTATAATTATTATTTAATTTAATAATTAAATGTTATGCAATTTATAATTGGTATTTATTTACTTTAGTATCAAAACATTCATAATTTTATCAATTAATGCTAAAAATAATAGTAATAGGATTCAAAATAATTAATCAAATATTTATATACAGAGTAATTTTAGTAATCATAATTATGAAATAATTTTCATTGAATGTCACTGGTTATAATTTAATAATAAATATTAATTTAACTAATTTATAATTAGTCTACTTTAACTTGTTAATCCAAAAATACAGTTTTTGTTCATCGATATAACAAATATTTTTAATAATTCATAATCCCATCCTTCTATGGCTCATCATGAATAAAGCCTATGAGTTATTTAGGCTTAATAACTAATTTAAGCTAACTGAATCTGCTCCCTTCATCAAAAACCCAGTCCAACCCAACTCATCCAACAATAAATAAATAAATATATATTCATTGCATGTTCAAAGAACCGTAGGTTCATAAGGCTTATAGAAGTCTTCGTTTTCCTCAGCCTTCAGCCACCTGGGCTGATATAGAGCATCGTCGTCTACCCCATTCGGCGCCTTTACTTTGTTCCCGACGGTTCCCTCCTCGTCGCTGACCACAGCGACGGCGGTGAGCAACGGCGATGAGCCTGAGATGGCGGTGTGAAGGCCATTACCCAAGTCACGGTTATGCACAGAATTTTTTTCCCAAGAAACAGAGTATTCCCATGGCTTCGTTCCCACCTCCAGTGACAACCGACGGTAACCCTAGAGTACTAGAACCCTAGAAGACAATGGAAAGAGGCAGGTACTAGAACCCTAGAAGGCAATGGAAAGAGGTAGGAACAGCACACGGTGAGGGTATTACCTTGCCGATTTCGTCACCGAAGGGGAAAGGTTTTCGCCAGCGGATGAAGGAGAATATCCTTAACTCTGTTTTCTTTTCCCCTGAAACAGAGCCTTCTAACAATCAATCAAAACTTCAAATTCCATTGAAAAATCACCATGAATCTCATCCTATTCGGTTCGTCGTGGATACAAGGAAAGATAGAGCAAGCAAAGATTCTTGAGTTTAGTTGAGAAGGGTGGATTTAATCCAACAAAAAGCACTTTTCCTTCTTCCTCCCAACCGGACCACCAATCCGATATTTTTTTTTTTTTTTTTGTTCCACCGGATGCCTTGATTCTTGTTGATTAAAAACCTAAAAGGGTTTGATCGGTTTATATGGAGGAGGAGAGGGTAGAGTTAAGGTTTATCTCTCTCTCTCTCTCTCTCTCTCTGAATTCGGAAAGAAGACGAAAGCGTCTTCTGTCCGCAGTCGAACTCTTTGCTTTTTTTTTTTTTTTTTTTGAATTAATTAACTTAGCTCAGACTGATCAAGTGGACCTAGTCCGGGTCAGGGTTCATAATTCCACTCAAAACAGCTAGTTATAAGTTAGAGTTTAAGATTTTGGCCGCGTCGTCAAATGCCCAAGTCCATTATTTTAGGTTGGATATTGTGCTAGCTTTTCAACTTATTGTCATACTAAACTCTGTTCAATATGAAGCACATAGGTGAGAGCTAAGAAAATCAGATCATGTGCAAGCTACGCTATACTCGAATGAACTTGTTTGGTCATTAGGAAAATTTAATTATGCACACAAAGTTACTAGAATTAGGCATAGAAATAGGGTTAAATATTAAATAAATGGTGTCCCAAGTCATTTGAGGTGTTTACACAAGATTGCTTTAAAACAAGATTGTCTTAAAAGATCAAGTTTATTTCAATGACCGAATAATTTCTCATCAAACGTTTTACGAATGAAACGTTTATGAATGATCAAATAATTTCTCATCAAACATTTTACGAATGAAACGTTTATGAATAGATACTCTGATCTACCTTAGTGGTGCAAGACTGATAGGAGCTTCCAAAAGTTGTAACAATGGACCACCACCATCGGATCCTCAATGATTTAAAAATTTTATATAATTTTAATGAATTTAAACATTTCTATGAGAAGACACGATGCTTTACTTTGGATCACATCACAGTATACATTCGCCTATATTTTCATTACTTATATTAGTTTGGCATCAGAATTGAAACCAAAATGAAAATTAAATTTTATCAGAATCTGATTCGCTCGTTTCCGTCATTGAAATTAAAATTAAAATTAAAATTAAAATTAAAATTAAAATTAAATTTTATTAAAATTAAAATATAAATCACTCATTTTCTTCAACTATTTGATTTATATAAAAATTGAAATCAGATTGATTCCTATTATTATTATTTGGTTCATCTAACCCTCGAGATCCGAATCAATTCAAATTTTTAATTTTCTTTTCAAAGCAAAAATTTTAAAATTTGATTATTTTTAAATTTTTTTAATATATATGTTTAATTTAATATTTATTTTATATACAAATAAATCTAAAAATTAATTAATAAAGAAATATCATAATAAATTATACGTTTCTATAAAAAAATGGGGGTTTCTTATATTTTTTCGTGTAAAAAGACGACCTCACAAATTTCGTGGAAAAAATAAAAGACTTCGCAGGTTTCCTATGTTTTTTTTTTTAAAGAAAAACCCTTCGGGTTTTCTATGTTTTTTTTTTAATATTATATACTTGGTAAGACTGGTATTGTGGAGGAAGAGTTCATGCATTATAGAAGCAGAGGAAGAGTTCGCGATGCTGTAATAAAAGGGATCGCAAATAGTGAAATTTCAGAGTCCCATTTTCACAATTCCATCCAAACATTCAAACAAAGAATTCCATAGCATCATTTCTTATGTTTCTCATTTTCGCTTCCATGCTGCAAGGTTAAACCAATGTTTTAACTACTTGTTACCAAGGTTTTAAACTAGATGTTAACTGTTACTGTGGTAAATGTGGTTATAATAACCATCTTCCAAAATTAACTTTAATAATTTCATAACAGTTACTATTATAATAAAATTTCATTATAACAGGAAATCACATAATAATAATGATATTATCTTTGCTTTCCCATTTCACCTTCAAAAAAAAACTGCAATTACATTCTGAGAAAAAATTAATATCGAATATTTAAATTTTGACGAATTAATATTTTTTTAGAGAAAGTTGCACATAACAAATAACAGCTATTATTTATATAGTCTACTTATATAATAACACTATTATAACAGCCTAGCACCTTTGCTTAAAACCCTGGATAACACTAAACGCTAGGCTTCGCTCCATCAAGCTCTGCTCTACCAGACTCAGAAACATTTGTAAATTATTATTGATGAATCAAAAACTTGTTTTTCATATCATAATCACTGTAAATAGGCTAAAAATCCCCTCCCTCCTTCCCAAACAAAGAAAGGAGATAACACTCTTTCCCTTCACTCCCTCCCCAAAGATCCAAACAGACCCCAAGGATTATCTAGCTCTCACCAAAGACTTTAGCAAGCTGTTCTTGAGCAGCGTAAAAGCCCACTAGAGTTAGGCCCCAGTTACACGGACCACAAAAGCGACCATCAAAGTTCATCTATCAATATCAATCACCTCAGCCTATTTGTATTTATGAAAAGCAGATCAAAAGTTGAAAGAGAAGTTAAAGGCGCACTAGATCAGAATCAACCTTCCAAAAAATGCAACAATAATGTAAATCATAGAATTGTTCTTTAAGCCCATCTTTGAACTGAACGATAAGAGTATGAAATCATCTTCACCTACAATCATGTGCAGGCCACACACATGCATCAGTTGAAATCATCTTCACCTTGAACCACTGGCCTTCCTGCTAATATACAGAAGCGATCTGAATCTAATGGCAGGTTACACAGCAAAAGAAGCATGTATCACGGTTCACCACATGTTAATGTATGCATGCAAGGATGTAAAGCAAAGGACCTTCTGCCCTCCTCCTAAACCTACTAGGGAAAACAAGCGGTTCTACCATTCTCAGCACTGCAAAATTTAGGGATCAATCTCCTGAGATAAATAACATATTAAAATAGTACATACATAATAAAATGCAGTAAATATTTGAGAAGCTAATGATCAACTCGAATTAATAGTCACATGATAGATAGATGGTAGATATCAATATTTCAGCCACAATATTACCGACACCACGTTTGGATTTAGTAGCCAATATAAGATAACAGTAAATAGGACAGGTGAACCATATTGCCTATTTTTATATATGCATGCTACTCACTTCTCTCCAGCAATGAGATCAAACACAACTCGCTTGATGCTACCACCATTCTTCATCAGCAGCTTCTTGTTCATCTCCTTGTCAGAAAAACCCTGCAACAGCATCAACCCGTCAGCTTCCTTGACCATACCAACTTGTTTATCTCCTTGTCAGAAAAACCCTGCAACAGCATCAACCCATCAGCTTCCTCGACCATACCAAAAACCTGTAACAGATGCTATGGTGCAAAACACACGGTACAATAGCCATGTCTCACCATTTCCTGCAGGTCAGCAAGAAGAGGATCCCATTCAGCAAAGCCACATAGATCATGAACAGATTAAACCAGGTCATATTCAATCAGTCCCAGAGCCACCTTGTTCAGGTCAATCTGTTCATGATGCGACACTGACGAAACCACAGCAGGTGCAAAGCCACATAGATCATGAACAGATTGCTCCAGGTCATATTCATTCAGCCTCAGAACCTCCTTGTTCAGGTCAATCTGTTTAAAGCCCATCTCTTCCAGCTGTTTCAGTAGGGTCTGCTCTACTGGGTTGTTGTCGACATGGATTGTTTCAGAAGCTGGCACAGCAGCAGCCAGAGAAGCATCAGATGAAGATGCAGGGAAATCGATAAGAGGATGCGACACTGACGAAACCACAGCAGGTGCAAAGCCACATAGATCATGAACAGATTGCTCCAGGTCATATTCATTCCGCCTCAGAACCTCCTTGTTCAGGTCAATCTGTTTAAAGCCCATCTCTTCCAGCTCTTTCAGTAGGGTCTGCTCTACTGGGTTGTTGTCGACATGGATTGTTTCAGAAGCTGGCACAGCAGCAGCCAGAGAAGCATCAGATGAAGATGCAGGGAAATCGATAAGAGGATGCGACACTGACGAAACCACAGCAGGTGCAGGATGTGCTATCGCATCACTGGTAGAAGGCTCCGCACTTTTAGTTGGAATTTCAGTTACCAATGGTTTGACCAACTCAGTGGTAATGGTTGGCAAACTGGGTTCAGAACAGACACCATTCAAAGGGTCAGCATTTACATCTATAATTCCACACTCATTTTGGCCACTATTTTCAGGAGGCAGGTTCAAGTTGAGATCAGGGGGGAAGTTACCACTAGAATTTGACCGAGAGGTATCCACCTGTACAACAACATAAAAATTGATGGCAATTAATTACATATACATAATCATTCATATTAAATAACACAAGAATAATACTATGCTGCAGAAGAAATACATGGATAAGAACCCAAACTCGTTGCCCAAACTTCTGTCCAGACGGTGATGCCAGTCTCCAGTATGAAACATACTGGCCTGGCCTTGATGGTGCTGTGAAATCAACAGCTATATCAATCTCTGCATCCACAGAGCAGCCATTTACTGGAATCTGCATAAGTTAGGATGACAGTTTAATTTCAGATCCTGTTGACTAGCACTAAGTTCATCTCAGGATTAACTGGCAGCAGATGGATTTTTAAATACTCAAAACTAAATGTAGTACAAAAACATCTTTATTTGGTCACCTCCAACTGAACAGAGTGACGGTTTGCAAAATGATCTCCACCAACCCATACAAGCTGTGTACCATAAGGCCATCGAGTGGTACCATTATTGCGCATCCGCCAAATCTTAGTAAATGGTGTAGAAGGAGGCATCAGAGTTCCATCCAGGACAGTGACATCTTGAATAAAGCGACCTTCAAGTTTTGCCCTTGGCAGTCTCATCTCAGAACCATGAAAAGCTGACGAAGGGAACTGATATCTAGAATTATGCAACTATAAAGAGGACAGACAGTCAATATCTTTTAAATGCAGTGAACCTAATAAGCTGAACAGGAGGTTTGCAACGTACGGCATTGTAAAAGTTGTACAGTCTGTGAGCAGAAGAAGGAGCTCTGCCGATTCTGGTATAGTCAGCTTCATTACCCATCTCTGAGAAACAAATACCACATAAGTCATAGTCCTCTTTCCTGCAAAGTGGAAAACAAAGTTGAAACAGGTCATGCATGGCTAACCTGAGATGCAAAAGTTTATCACAAACAATTGGAAACATGTAACATCTTACACATTGGACTTGAACCGCGGGCCCATTATAGGATGCATTCCACAGCCATCACATTGAATACCCCAGTGAAAAGTCCGAAGTGAATTTTCATGGTATCCATCACTCCTGTAAGGATGGCCAACAATAGGGAAGAAACCACTTGGCAAAGGAACATCAAGTGCAGGTGTATGCTTGTTCATGGGGACATCAACAGGAGAATTGAATCCATGATTTGATGCTGAAGGGCCTATTCCAACAGGAAGCTGTTTAATGTTATCACCGCTCATGATTTCAGTAATTCCATAATTTGGGGAAAGAAATGGGTTCCGTATCTCATAATTTTGTGAACTGGGATCTGCAGCGTGGTCAATAGAAGGCATAGACAAAGGGGCAGCAGATATAATGGATTTTCCTTTACAATGAGCATCACTACTTTCAGAAGTTGCTTTATGATGACTCATATTATCATTAGTGGCCCAGATGGGGGCCTGGGTCTCAGTCCAGAAGGGGGTGAGTAAATCATCAATTGAGGGATATCCTGATGCATGAGGATTTCTAGGAATATCTGTATTAAGATCAATAGGAGTTTTGACCATTCCACCTGAGTGCACATTATCACTTTCATGATGCTTTGGATTGACTTCTGAAACTGGATCAGTAATACGAGTATCTGGCATTACAGCATATGGTGAAGCTCGATCATTTGAAACTTTTGGCCCATCACTAATATGTCCATCCATTTTTTGAGTTGCTGCACCATTTGATGTGTTCGATGACTCACCAATAGAACAGCTAGAAGACTGATTAGAGTTGGATAATCCCAATTTGGAGAAATAGTCCATGAACTCAGCAAATGCTGGTGCAGATGACACAGCTTTTAAGAAGTCCTGAGAGAGCTTTGAGAGTGTGGCACGGAATGGCTCAGGAATAGTTTTCAGTGCTTCATCAACAGCAAAACTAATCTGGGGCTGTTGATTTTCGATATGAGGTGACATTTTGGGAGTATGGTTTGCTGTCTGAGATTCTGGATCAGATTGTCTACCAGTACCAGACTTCAGCTGAACATTAATCCGGAGAGGGTTCAAACGCTGACTAATAGCAGCATCACGCAAGTCATCATCATCACCCAGTGTTACAATGTCATTATCTTCGTCAGTATAGGTAAGAATTAGTTCAGCATCTGAGCTTAGATTGAAAGAACTAATAATCATGGATCTGAGTTTGCTCATGTCATAATTCATGCTAGGTCCACAGACGTAAGCACCAAATCGCTTAAGAATATCGCCATACTTGACCTGGAATTTTTTTTTAAAAAAAAGACCAATTTAATAAAAAGAAAAGCTATTAAAACAACTAATGGCAGAAAAACAATTAGATTGAAAAAGTCTTAAAAAAATAGCAGCCAAGATATGCAATGACAAAAAAACCTAAAGGTTTATCAATTAGATTCATAAAACACATATAACATGTCATGATGCTTCATAGCAGAGGGTTCAGAAATGTATTTATGATGGGATAACTGACCCCTTATTATCAAAATCCATGAACTTGAACAAGGACCCACACATAAATTAATGTTGACACTAGTTGCAACATTAGGCTTCAGAGCCTGGCTAGAGGCATGCATAAAAAGAATGGGAAAACCTTACAGGTGGAACATGTATGATAGAAAATGGCAAAGATTCAACTACTATAACGCAGATACATATGTCAATTAGATAAAATTCATTGATCAAAATAATGTGTTTAATTAATTGATCAGGTACAAATTCCAACCATGCAACCTTTCGCCATGTTACTAAAAAACATGCAAACAAGCCCCTAACACTGCCTTCAATGCATGCTAAAACCACATATTCAGCTAGCACTTGTATGGATGGAAACATTGAAATTTTATGGTTGTGTAAATGGTATGCCAAACCAGTCGGTATACCACCATACCAAGTTATTCGCATTAACAAACATTAATTGTGCATAGATTTCCTAGGTCATGCAGTGTAAGACAGGGAGGGACACAGAAGATCATCAACTCAAGTAACTAGCTTGAAAGCTCAGCTACCTTAATTAGGCATTTGACAGGGGGGAAAAAGAAACATATGCACCTTTAACTAGAATGAATCATATGGGCCTGATATTATGTAATTAGTGAACATAAGAATACAACAAGAAGATATGATTGTTAGCTAGTATCATCAAACCACTCATCTGGTCAAATGAGAGAAATTTGGTGGAAGCCTTAGGACTGGTACAAGCAATAATAGAATGAGTTTGAAGAGTTGGCACTAATGCAGTTTAAAGAGCTCGATATTTTTCCAATAATGTAATAAGGTTGCCTCTATTTTTCAGAGATGAACAATGCTGACAACAAAGTTTATCCATGCAACAAACTCCGTCTATAATTATCAGAAACCTGTCTTAATGTGGTACCATCCTTACATTCTTATTGCAGACAGCAGATTGTACAATGTTCAAAAGGAACTAAACACAAAAGGTACTACTGAGCACCCATCTGATCTTTAAATTTGCATCTCCCAATGCAACCAAACCACCATACATATTTGCCAACCATGACCAGGAAAATACACATCATAAGCAAAAGGTGATGACAAGATCAACTAATTTTACACCAAAATATTTGCAAAGAAATGGTTGCCACCCACTCTAATTAGATATTCTAGCAATGTATTTATGAAAAGTGGCAAATCCAATAAAAAACAAAGTATTTAAGCAGTTGCCTACAACGTGCGAAATCAAATTACTTTTCTCATGTCATGGAAGAAAGGGTGAATAAAGGATCAGTGACTCCCTAGTTTCATCCATGCAATTAAACTACAAACTCACAGAACAAGGCAGCTTTTATATTCTTGGTTCTCTCATACATAAAGATTAAAGCACTTATTAAATCAAAGAATACGGTTAAATAAGAAATCTAAAAGAGAAGAGCTCACCAAGCTCAATCAGATTAATGGCAGAGGCAGATAACACATCAAAGATGCAACAATGTCCAGATATCGTAAGAGACATACTAAACAGCAGGAAGAAAAGAAGGAATGAGTGGTGCTAAAGGTTCATGTGTTTGCAGGCAGAAACCATCTGCTCAGAGTTTGAGCCACACAAAGAACCCCTTGATATGCTGGCATCCTATGTATTTGATATGGATCTCACTTCAAGAAAAGGGTTTTTTATCATTCAAGCCATGTGTAAGCAGCTTTAGCCTATGCATAAGCATATATAAAGCACACTTCTAAAACTAGTAGTACAAAACTGACCTCCCTATGAGTAGCTGAAGTTATACCCAGGGAAACTTACAGTGGCACACGCGCGCGCACACATACACATAAAGTTTTAAGTTATGGGAATTGATACAGACACATACACACAAAGTATTAAGTTATGGGAATTCATACTAGCTTATGAATATGCATCCACTCCATGTAATTAAGCGCGCATTCTTTAACGTAGCTAATGGGATGATAACCGATATTAAAGAAACAAAATCATTCAATTAAAATAATGATTGCAAAGAAAATATCTGTTCCATACGAACAAGCTTGCATATCATAATAAAAAGCTAATAAAAAGCTAGAGTAATACTTAATAGCGGACAAAAAAGCTAATAAAAAGCTAGAGTAATACTTAATAGCGGACAAAAATAATTAGCCATCAGAGTACTGATACAAATACTTAATAGCGGAAACAAGATTATTAGCCTCCGAACAAAAGACCATATGATAAAAAGAACCGATTACTTATGATCAGATAAAACTAATACTAATTACTTATGATCATATAAAACTAAAGCTGTACCAAGATCAACTTCTCTCTCATGGAAAAGAAAGGATGGCAAAAAAAAAAAAAAAAAAAGATTTGATTATTAAAGCTACACCACACTCCAGATTCTTGCACATTTTCTAACAAACAAGCATTCATGGAAACAAATAATAACTAAAAACTTTCGTATCCATGGAAATTGATGGAAAAATTAGCCGCTCATCCATCAACTGAGCAACAACACAAATAAAAAGCGAAGAATAGAAACATAACAACCTTGATCACCAAATCCCACCCAGCAGGTCGCTCCATCCGTGGTGAATCAACGAAGGACGAGGGAAAGACCGAGCAAGTCAGCGTATCCGTGAGCCGCACAAACTAGCCCTAAAACCTATAAAGGAAAAAAAAAAAACAGAGAGGAACGACGGAAGAAGAGAGATGAAGCGTTAAAGGTACGAGAAATCGGGGAGGACAAGTGGGAATCAGAAGGGACGCAGTGCGTGTCCGTCAGCCGCACGAAAGATTAGATGACCAACCAGACACCGTAGTTTCTCGCTTTTATGGAGGATTGCCTTCGCTGCGAAGGAACCTCGATTCCATAAGTTTGCCGGCATCCCATTTATTTTTAGCCTTCTTTGAAAAATAGGAACTGGATTGCTCTCGAAGAATTAGTTAAAAAACAATTAATATAAATTCAGGGACGGCTTTAGTCAGCACTTGAGATAAGATAGCCTTCCTATGTACGTTTCCAATCCATCGAATCTAATCCCACCGCAAATCGATCGGGTTTCATCCATCGAATCTAATCCCACCGCAAATCGATCGGGTTTAGATTGAAATATGCATGATCTAAATTTAAATCAATCTTATATTTAATTTATAATTTTCAATTTCAATCCAAACTATCTGTTAATCAATCAAATCAGATTAAATTAATAATTTTTTTTTTAAAATTCAGATCATTCAATCAATTAATGGTTAAATATAACCCAAACTCAATTCAAAATTTTTGAGTTTAGATTGAATTTACATTTAAATCAAATATCTAGCTACTATTTTATAACTAAAATTTAATAATTAATAATTAAATATAAATTACTACAAAAAGTTAACTTAAATTTTTAGATATTAATATATTTAAGATATTATAAATAAAAATTTATTAAAAAAAATAATAAAATATAAAATACTAAAATATAATTAAAAATAAATAAATGAGAGAAGATGTAGCTATTAGGATCAAAAGAGGATAATTTAAATAAGAGTTCATTGAGTAATTGGTAAAGATAATTGTAATAGTAAAAAATGAGAAGTATATAGTTAAGATTTATGCGTTGGGCCAAATCAGGTTTAGCGGCTTGATAGGATTTGGATTTGGTAGGATTAAGTCATATTTTTATTAACCTAAATTAGATTCAGATGACATATAGGTTGGATTAAATTGAAAATATAAAATTCAAATCCGATCCAAAACTTATACCAGATCAATTATGGATTGGATCGGATTTATTTAAATCGAGACTAAATCTAATCATTGGTTGAGGTTAATCTGTTTGTAGCTTTACCTCTTAGTAAATAAATTTTTACTAAAAAATATTATATCAATTTATTTGGCGAGAGATAAGAGGAGGATAAGAAGATTTGTTATCCTTAATAAAATGGCACATGAGTTTCAAGTTAGTGCATGTTATCTGGGGAGATGACAGTCTATGGATTGGGTTAGAACTTGATGCTGCTAATTTGGTCCATATATCCTTGTGGTATTTTAGAAATTAGTGAAAAAAAATTATTTTACCTCTTCTTGCCTTTCCTTTATCTACAGCCCACTTTGTTACCTTGATAACCACTCTCTGCTTGTTGTGAAGTTGCATCTAACAAGTCATGAATGATGTCATCATAATTGATAAGTCCAGGCCGTGGTAATGCTTGTCTTATTCCTTGGTTTACCTATGGTTGCCCTTCTCTTTCTATTGTATATGGTTCCACTAGTTTTGTAACGTATGGTTCCTTGAGCCGGCTATAACCTAGAATCACACCAAGCATCGGACGGAAAAAAAAAGAAAAGAAAAGAAAAGAAGAACAAACGAAGCGAAACAACCCTAGAAGAGGATGAGTAGAAACAGAGTCCGTCTCCTTCACGGACGTGATGGGGGATGGATGAAGCTTTTATGAAGCCTCCTCCTCATCTATTTAATCTTCCAAAACTTCTCTTTTCCCTTCCATCAATCGACAACACGATTGCCTTCTTCTCTTGATTTGGCGACCGAATCAAAGCCGGGGAAGAACAGAAACGGGACGAGTTGAGTTTCAATCCAGTAACCCAATTAGAGCTGGTGACCCCACACCAAGTTAGAGAAAGTTTAACCAAGGTCTATCTTTACCAGGTTCTGGAGAGACAATTAAAAAGAAATTGAATCGAATTAGAAAAGTTGTGGGCAAGTAACCTTGCTATAGTTAAAAGTATGTTTGTATATATTGGTTTATGACTCATAGCGATTCAAAATTTATAAAATATTTTGTATGTCTAGTTTATATGAATTTCTTGAATTAAATAAATTTAATTATATTTCTAACATAGTTGAAAATCCATATATATGAATTTGTTATCTCTGCTAAATTATTTTTTTTAAATCTAGTGATTGAAAAATGTATGCCATTTAATTTGAAGATTAGATATATAGTCATTGTCAAATGTAATGATGCTTGGATATAAAACTTGATTTGTAAAATTATAAATTTGATTGAATAACCAGTTTATGTAAAAATTCTGAATTGAGTAAGTTGTTTATTTTATATCACAGTATGCAAAAGTATACATATAAATAGACTTTTAATGTAAAAACTCAAATATTTGCATATGAAATAAAACGTAATGTGTAGATATAAAAATTATAGTCTTACAGTCAGACTACATATGAGTGTATCCAACCTATCGGGATTTGTATGAAGGCTACTATTAGTTTCTATGATGGTGATATATGAATAGGGTTGGATAATTACCAAATTTTGGAAAATGTATAGGATTGCATCAACATGAAGAGAGTTTCTATGATGGTGATATATGGACCAATATTCTTAGCTAAAGTAAGGTGATAATATAAAGAAATTGAACTATTAGATTATAATGCATCGAACAAGACATTTTAGTAGCTGTTGTAAAACCCAAGGGATGATAAGAGACTGGTATGACGCATAACCTATCATCCATCGTACAACCTATCATCCATGTACTTGTCACTTGATAGGATATGAGGGCATTATTTATATCATATCTTGATTAATGATCATATGATTCGATAATATTACATATATGCATCATGTTTCGTATTAGATAGTAGTGTCACAATTACATGCTAGGTAGATAGTCATGTTTCAGACTTAAAGTGACTTACTAAACCATGGACCGAATAAGATAGATGCTAGTGGCAATGCTAGAGTAGACTCAGTGAATTGATTGATTTATGCAGTGTGGTATGTAGAAACACTAGAGCCTAAAAAGTGCAATTCCAAGGTTGCTAACGAAGGTAGGCCATTGAACGTGATCCATGAAAGGTGTCGCTTGTGAAATCTTCGAGAAATATTCAAGCAATGCTTAGTAAAGTAAGAGAGCTACGTTACAGAGATTGCACTGGAATAGGCTATATAGCTGATGCAGAATCATATGCATATTAGTAATAGTTAAGGGGTTGTTATAATTTGATCATGTAAATACTATCCTACAACCATTTGTAAAGGGCCTTCAGCATATCAACCAAACCTATTTAACTTTTATCTTAATTGAACTCAGTTTACACTAGGTGTAGATGGAATTTATCTCAAGTCAATCCTTGTCGCCCTCCTTCTAATTAGTAGGATTCTAATAGCAAAAATCCTTGAAGGTCAAGACAACAAAATCCTAGTTATCTATCCACTTCTATCCTAATCCTTATCAATGGCATGCCTTTACAGAAGGCTTGCCTAATCATAGGTCTATCTATAATCAGTTAGGCTCTAGCTAGTAAAAAAGCACCCACAACCTATCAATTCCTCCTATGTATCTGAGAAGGAGGAGAGGGGTGAAAAAGGAGGCAACACTTGCATATAAAGTACCATAGATTATAATATCTAGCATTGATCTTATATTTACCAACTACTTCTAGGCATTAAACTATAATTTTTAAGTATCTTCAAACTAATAGATGGATGGAAGTAGTTAACAGAAGACTAGAGAATTTGCTATGAAGCTTTGTCATAAAGCATTTTGTTACATGAGATTCTATCCTATCCCAGGCTGAATGCATACAATAACAACATTAGCAGCATGGGAGGTAGATTATCATTTGAGACCTAGCATTATTGCCACTTTCATGCAGAAACTTTAAACAAGTGCAAAAACTTCTCTAGTATATCAAGCAAATTCATTATAAAGATGTGAAGAAAATAGGAGGTAACAATAGAGTGCATCGAACTTGGAGGCAAGGTCTTTATTTACAATCAACCTAATCAGCTCCCTTCTAGAACACACATCAAGATGTAGCCTAACTATCTTGTTTCTCACAGGATTGTTGACCATGTTGGAGAAAATGCATACGTGATCGACCTGCTAGAAAATGTCTCAATCCTATCTTTAATGCAGTAGAACTCTCACCATACTTCAAAGGCTAAAAGGTAGTTCATGAGTAGTATGCCCTACAACTAGCTTTACTCTAACCAAAGAAGAGGAAGGAAGTTGAAGCTATTCTAGACAACAAGATGGCAACCATCTAAAAGAAGGCTTGCTGGAAGTACCTAGCAAAGTAAAGAGGAAGGCACAAATAGAAATCATGGATCGATGCCAAGGACCTACAATGATGATCCATACCCTTGCAAGGAGCATCTTCCACACAATTCATTGGAGCCAAATTTCTCAAACGTGGGGGGAGCTAATGCAAGTGGAAACCAAGCTAGGTTCAAAAACAAAATAATCAAGCCCGAAGCCCGATTGGCTGTGAAATATACACTATTAGAACCCAATTCATGGTACGTTAGTTATCATCAAAAGGCATCCAACGGTAACCTTTTACTGTTTAAAATTCTAGCCCTTACTCTCAGATGAATTCCAACTCTAGGGCAACTAACAATAGATCTGGTCACCATCTCGAGTTGATTCGACAGTCCATAACTGTTGACAGAAGGATTCCAACAATGGAAAGTCAAATGTTAAAAAAGAATAAAAAGCTTCTACATGGTAGGACTTATTTTTCTTGTTCTTTTCGGAGATTGGGGGCACCTTGACATTCCTAGCTTTGTTAGGGATCTTAAAACCTTAATATACTCCATTTTGTATTTAGTTTTGAACATTAAAAAATTTAATAAAGTTTCTTTTTTACTTTGTGCACTAGTCTCCTTCCACGTGTTAGAATCCATGCAAGCTTGGTGGATTTTAGAAAATGGAGAGACGGATGGTTAGTGGAGTCTTTACTAATATCTTGAGGGCCTCACCTAGTGGAGCCCTTAGATGATGAGATCCTCATGACAGCAAGGGAAAAAATATGCTGCTTATATCTTTTCTAGTTCTTTATTCTCAGAATCCAAGTCTTTAGCCTTCAGGTTTTAAATCAAAGTATTACTTTCGAAGACCTTGACTTAGTTTTATTTTAGTTGCATACACTTGCTTAATCTCCTATTGGGTTGGCAAGCACTAGACCTCATACTACGTTAGTCAATCGACTGGAGATTGATGCCTTACCACATATCATCAAACTTTTGAAGAATTTGAGGTTGCTAAAAGCTTTCTATCATTTCATCTAGGTGCTTAAGTGGACACTTGTATCCTCACAAAGTTCCCATGCATGGAAGCTTCTATGTTATGGTTTCTAGTAAAAGGTCAAATTCTATTTACTTACAATGGCATGACATGAAGCTCTTCAAGCCTATGAGAATTAATTTCGAAGGAAAATTTTGAGGAAAGAAATTAATGATTAAACATACAGGAAAAGGTTGTTTTTTCTCCTTTTTTTTGGCGCATAAATCATCCATTTTAAATTTTATTGGGACCATATATCTCCGTCCTACTAACTACTTGTTTTAGACATTATTAAGTGTGCATCAGCTTGCAAGCTGTAAATGGATCCAATATCAGTATGTGTGAACCAAAGAGGACCGTTGTAGCAAAAACTAAATGGTCCTTTTTTACAAACATGAAAATAAAGTGAATTTTTCTCCAAAAATCCTCAACTTGCTGAAATATGTTTTTGTATTTTAAGTGATGTTGGGACCCTCTTTCCTTTTACACACACAAGCTCTTCTGCCAGGTGGCGGAGGAGGATTGGCATAACTAGTGTGAATTGGTGCAATAACTTGAGCTAGCCCGTATAAATTTTGTGTGAATTACCAGGCACCCCCAGGCATTTTACTTTGATTTACTGACATAAATAACCTGTTCTTATAGGAGGACAATGGCACCTTTTTCTCAAGTTGTGTCTTATTTTCCATTCTAATGCTTACAAGTACCGAGTAGCACACGTGCAAAGTGAAATTATGTACGAAGGATGCTCTGCATTAGGATACCATATTCGACAATATTCGTGCTATTATATCCACCACCAGGGGCTGGTAGTTCTGAGAGAATGATATAAGAACTTATTTCTCTCTTCTCTCTTCAGATAAAACATCTAACTGGATGTTAAAAAAGTGAAACCATGGAGTTCCCAAATCTTTCTTTTGCCTCCTTGTCAAATGGATCATCTCCTAAATACATATGAAAGTAGGCTCTGCACAGCAGTTCACTCTCCACCTTGCTGATTAACTCATCCTTCACTGCACCAATTAGTTTCACAATCTAAGTAAATTTGAAACAAGAAATAAAGCGTCTACATCATGAGTAATTCATGCATAGGATTTTCTCCATTCTTTCTTACCTTTTGTCTGGAGAACATATCCAGGTAGCCTTGTTATCTCAATAACTGACCCATAGGGTAGCTTGATGCTATCATCTGCAGCAGCCATGACCCTATAAAGAACTAAAAGAGTGTTAAGCTGATGTGGTAAGTAAAATATTGGTCAAAGATAAGGGTTGGAAACATTACTTGTTTACGAGTTCCTCATTCTTTTGACCACCTGTAAGCTTCTTAATTGATGCCCCAAGTCCATCATCAAAGTTTTTTCTCACGATGCTCATGGTGAGGCCTCTGAAGACTATTATCAACCTAACCGTCATCAAGACATCACTGTCAATTACAGCCTCATACAATTCTGTGGTGGGCTTCTCTGGAATCTCCCTAAATTTTGTTTTAAGAAACTCCTTCAGCATAGCATTATCAGCATATATACCTGTTTGTCGATGCAATTAGATAAATCATCTGTTATATATGTAGCATGGAATATATAGTTATTGCTACAGTAATTCTCTGCTATATAATTTCACAGAAACTCCTTAAACTATATCATCATGGTTGTGTAAATAGCTTTTCTTATGATGACATGTGGAAAATTTAAGAACCACCTTTTGTCGTATGACCTCTATATATGTATGTATGTATTGGCATATAAGTCATAGATATGGTTTGCCATCTTCATACGTAGGGTGTACTCATGAAATTCTAACATCATATTCCTATGCTTGATATGGAGGCACATATCTTGATATGCCTCCGTACCGGTATTGATATAGTACCCATGTAGTATGGTACGGGTAGCATGGCAGACTCGTACAGCATACCATGGTCACAGGAAAATGCTTTAAAGAGATACTTCCTTTCATTGGATATTCAAATTCCTGAAGACGATACACAGTTACAATGATGCTAGCTAGCTTATGAAGCATTAATGTCTAGAAGTTCTGATTGCCTTTTGAAGGAAATCAAGGCTGTTTTCCATTGTGGACTAGCTTGATATCAAATATAATCAAGTGAAATAATTCATTCTTTCCTTAAAATTTGATTTTTTTTTTTTTTTTATAACAATAAAAAAAATATTAACGACCAGCCTCCTATACGTAAGGATGGGGGAAGGATTTTGTTATAGAGGAGGAAACCATTAGAAGATGATGATAACTCTACCTTATCATAAAATACTAGAATTATTGCACTTTTTGTTGTGTTTGCCATGTGATTATAATATATTTGAAGTGAGAGCAGCCAATTCAATTACTGATATATATTAGATAGAGAAGAAAGTCACTGAGTCGTAAGCAAGTCTTCACCATAAAGAAAAAATAAAAAGTCATGAAATAGTGCGCGTAGTGCAAGCATACGCTTACCGAAGGCATAGATTTTGAGGCCGAGGACCAGGATCTTCTTCTTCCTACACCCCACTGAGTTCAGCCGCTTCCCATCTCCCATCTTCACCGGGAAGGACACTCCGGTCATGGGTTCGACATCCATCTTAACATTCTCCTTCACTTCCTCCTTGGCTTTGGCCTTCTCTCCCTCGGCAACCACTTCGACGTCCTCCGCTTTGAACTCTTCCAGCTTTGCCCTCACCTCTTCCATCGCCTTCTCCTCCTTCCCCTCCTCAGCCTTCTCTCTCTTCACCACCTCCTCCATCTCAACAGCATTCAGACTCTTCTCCTTCTTGAACTGCTCTTCTTTAACCACGGTTGCCATGGAGTTCTCAACTAGGTACGAGGATGGTAATAGAAAGGAATTGAAGAAGGCATAGGACTGGAATATGGGAATCCAACCGAACGGGTGATGGATTTAAATTCGTAGAGCCATCCACGTTGTTGACCTTATTGAATGCACGGGCCTGGGGTTTGTGGTTTTGCTGCTTGGCTCTACACAGCAAACTTCGTTCCTGGAAGATCAAAACCGTCTGTTGTGAGCTAAAGACTGCTAGAAACGTTGTTCAGGAGCTTGCTGTGAGTTGTTTAACATCATATAATTGGATGTGACGCTTACTCCTCAACAAACCAACTTTGAATGGTCTCTTATGATCACTCCACCTAACCTAACCACATCTTCTCTTTGGATACCCTCCACTTGAAGTATTTCACTGTGATTGCATGGTAGTGGTATGAAGTGAGAGTGCATTAGAAGATAGCCTTCGTTTTCAACTCCAGAGGAGAAGAACACTGAGACATATTTCAACCACTCCAGCCCAACCTGTAAAAACTCTGGTGAGGGATAAAATGGGACAGTGGACCTCAAGCTTCTTCTTGTTATTTACTTTATCTCTTTCTCTATTTGGTTTCCTTATTTTCGTTCTCCTTGTGCTCCAGCCCAGCACCATGAAGGGTAGAACCATGGGCCTACTGTTCCACTTTTTTCAATGGGAGAATTGCACTCATGATTTGGTCATCCAAGCCTCATGTGGTAGCTGATCAGCTATGCACAGAATAAATTGTAAATATTTATATAAAATAAAAAAAATTCTAAGTAGTATTTTTTAATAAGTTATTTTTGAATAAGATATTGGGGTAAACTGCATATATGCTCAATGAAGAAAGAGTGCATGGAGCCCGTCCTACTAGCAATAAAACCACATTTCTAACAAAAAAAACCGTAAAACGAAATCAGAAAATATGTTTTTTTTCTCATTTCCTCCCATCTAAAAGATCACAAAAAAATGTTTTTTTACCCCATTTTCCACTATATGCTCGAGATATCTGTACGACCAAATTGGTTCTGTTTCTATTTCTCACCGTGCGCTGGGGCTTTTATTTATTTATTTATTTATTTATTGTTATTTTTCACATGGAAAAGCTTGACATCTTTTCGAGGCATAGAACCAAAAGAACGCAGGCAGGTATATAACCTCACTGAATCAAAGCAATAGACCTTTACTTAATTCATGAATCTCTAACTTCTTGGACATAATAATGATGCATTGATATTTTTTTTGATAGAGGATTCAATTAGCTACTCCAAGTACAGGATAAATCCAATTTAAGAGGAAGGTACTGAAGAATTGATTAATCGAAGTGCCTACCAGCCACCCTCGACCATGAGGGATGCGAGTTTTAGTTATAATCTTATTCATGCTCATGAATCTGCATTCCAGAAGGCCATACCATGTGTCTGAGTATGAACCTTGAATATTTTGAAATCGAAAGTAATAAAAAAATGCAGGATACTCCGAAAAAAATAAAAAGATGTTACATAAAAAGAATTGTGAAAGAGTTTTCAAGAAAGAAATTAAATTAAAAATTTTGAAACATGAAATATAGTAATAGAAGTACGATTTAAATGAAAGTCTAGCACACAATTGAACAAATCAAACAATGATGTTCTGCATTAAGGAGTCTTCTAGATACAGTTGACCTTATCCATGATCAAGTGGTCAGTGCACCTTGTATGCTATTAAGTCCTTAACAGACAACCATCTACCATGTCCATGGTGTTTTAAAACTTGGCAAGGGTTGCAATCGGTTTGGGTAAGTGTCATGTCAGATACAGATCAATAATCTATTAACCTGAGTCTGGTCTATTTATCAAATAAATAAAAAATTCAAACATAAACTCGGGCTTTTTATTAAACAGATTGCCTGTTTCAACCCGCATAACATGTTTAATAAACAAATCAAATAAAATTAAATGAGTTAAGCATGTTTATTTAGCTGATAGCAAATACTAGCTAAATTTGTAGCAATGAATGTAATAGTAATTCTTAGCGGTATGGTTGCACAGATGAGGTAACAGTCTAAATTTGTAGCAATGATTGTATGATGCGGTATAGTTGAACTTAAGCTTGAATTCAATATGCTTTGAATTAATCTGCTAAAATTACTTGATCTGAACCTAGATTAAGCTAGATCTGAAACTATTGGATCTGGATTTTAATTGGTTCAATGAACCAGAACTTGAATCTGGATCAATTATAATGAAATCTGATTCATGCCATCAGTCTGGAGATAAGATAAACTGGTTCTGATTGAATTGCAGTAAACAGGAATTAATTGATGAGGTTTGGCTAAGTTAATTCAGTGGGTTTCAGATCTGTGTTTAGAGATGCTAAATCTGATTTTGATTCATCCAAAAGATCATTTTCTACAATACTGGATAAAGGTAAAATCATTTGATTGAGTTTAAGAAAACTTACTTATTTTTAAAACCTATGGATCAGATCTGAGATCTGATCTTGTTATCTGAACTATGGTGATTAATAATAAATCTGATTCTATTAGTCGTTATTTTAAATTGAATAATGTCTGAGGTAAGTAGGATAATTAGGCCTAGATAAGTAGGGCATTTTTGTAAATATAGTCAAATTAATGAAAATATACTAAATTAGAAAATAAATAAATCTTCTAATAAATAAATCTTGGTTAAGTTCGGCTAAGTAAGGATTAGTGGTCATTGAATTAAAAGGGTACAATTGGCATTTTTCAAATTTAAGCTAAAAGGGTAAAATGGTAATTTTATCAATTATAAATTTTAATGGATTAATTAATTGTTTATGTTGAATTATAGGTGATCATTATTTGATTTGAGTTGCATTGAGGAAATTATGTGGAATAGCAATTTGAGGTATAAGTTTTATACCTACTATTATGCAATATGTCTTTATGTCAGCATATATTATTTTTAATATTGGTTTCTCAGCATAATTAAAATAAAGCATTGTGGATTATTATGGAATTGCATATATGTGGTAGCATATTATTTTGGAATTGTATATATATGTAGTGGTATATTATTTTGTTATGTGTGATTGTTGCCACATGAATGGTTTGATGTGGTTCTTGCCACATGGATGGTCGGAGGTGGTTGTTACCATATGGATGGTCGGATGTGGTTGTTGCTATGTTGATGGTTTGGATATGGTTATTGCCACACAGATGATAGGATATAGTTGTTGCCACGTGAATAGTTTGGATATGGTTGTTGCCATGTGGATGGTCGGATATGATTGTTCGGATGTGGTTGTTACCACATGGATAGTTGGATATAGTTGTTACCACATGAATGGTCGGTTGTTGCCACATGGATAGTTGGATGTAGTTGTTGCCACATGAATGGTTGGATGTGGTTATAGTGCTGGTTGGTAATTAATATGGTATATGGATTTTATTGGTTCTCAGAATGTTATACATATATTGTGTTATCTTCTGTTCTAGTATATTTTGTTATACTAAACTAATTTATTGGCATATTCATGATGGTATGTATAAAAGTCTTACTAGGTATATCCCTTTTTTACTATTTTGCTATGCTTATTTGGTAGAACAAAATTTGGGAAGTAACTCTAGAAATGAGAATGGATGTAGTTCCCTTGTGCATTCAGATAGTTTTATTTTGATCCTTTGACAATATGGCAATGGCATTGGAATGTAAGGATTTAGTGATTTGCTTGGTAGATATTATAATTGAGACTTTAGCTTTCGCAATTATGTTATTATGAATGCATGTATCGAAGTTTAGTAGGCTTTGCATACTTTTGAGATTTGCTTTAAGAGTATGCGTATCGTGACGTTTCTGAACCAAGTTCAAGATAGGGTTGGAGGGCGAAGCGAGGAGTGACATATGGTGGTACAAAGCTTAGGCCCCTAGGGCATGACACAAGGTGATAGCAGAGCTTAGGCTTTAGACTCTTAGGGAGTGTGGGTAGAGTGTGGGCAAACTAATTTCCAGATATAGGAACATGTTATCTTTAAGTGATTATGAAATGATTTGAGATTGTTCAACTGATTTAGGGTGATATATAGATGGATTTGAAATCTTGTCTTAATTAATTATTTTAGTTGTTAAAAAAATTTAGGATTTTGTTTGTTTGCAGAGATAACAAAGACATTTAAAGACATCACATTGGCGCAGCAGAAGATAGGTGGGCCCATGACTCAAGTAGAATGAAGAATCAAGTGAAAGTAGTTGATATAGATTTTGAAGTGAAGAAATCAATCACTTTTACTACTATCAAACACCAGTGAGTGTAAACAAACAAAGTCTTGATTCAAAGTCTTGATTAGGTTCAATATATTGGACCAGAGTCATAACCAAACTTCACTCAATCAAAACCAATGAGCCTGTTTGATTTAGTTGATAAGGATTTGATTTGACTCATTAAAGCATAGATCTATGTCTATATCTTTTGATTCAAACTCAATTGATTTAAACCAAATCTCTATAGCTTATAAATTGAATCAGTTCACTCAAGTTAATTAATATTCTGATTTGAAATTCTAATCAACCTAAGTCAGGATTAAACTCAAAGCTAATCTATATCAATTGATTTGGGCTTATTAAATCAAAGCTAAACCAAGCCTATTTCTAATCTAGATTGATTTAAGATTTAATCAACCCATTCTAGATCCTAATTCAAGTCAATCCAAAGGATTCCCCTCATTCCGATTTTTTATTTTGATGTAAGCTTGATTTACACTAGATCAAAACCCAAAATTGGTTTGATCAAAATTAGACTTAGTTGATTTGAATCAAATTAAATCAGTCTCTAGTCCCATCTAAAAGATTTTAATTTGAGCTTAATGGATTCAACTTGAATTTGATCAAATCTTGATTTGAGCCTAATTCTAATCGATCAAAAATCAATTCAAATTATCTTTAGACATGATCTAGATCAATCATGTGATTCAAATTAATTTGAGATTATTTTGATTCAGCTTGACTTAGATCCATTTTAAATAATTTCAACTGATCTAACCTGGGTTTAGCCAAATCCAAATGATTTAAAATCAAATTCAATCAATCTTAATTTGCTAAACCAAATCTTAATTTTTTTAGGGGTAGACCGCGACAATATTGAGCAATGACTTTTGATCTTTCAAGGATTGACCTTTTAGTTGTAAGGACATCAAGATTATTTATTTGTACTCTTAAAAGTATTAAGTTTAGGCTTTGCAGCTAAGCGAAGATTTTATCCATGAGCAGCAGTCAGTCAAGTAAATTAGAAGAAGCAGAAGCTTCAACGCTTATGCAAACTTCAATGGAGACATTACCAGAAAGAGAAGCAACTTGGGAGTTAATAATCAAGAAGACAAGTATCATTATTATTATTATTTTTTTTTAAGGTAGCAGCCCTCTTAATTTCGAGAATGAAATTAATTTTTTAAGATAGAATTGTGGTATCTAAGTTAAAATTAAATTAAATCATAACTAACCCAAAATAAATCACTAAAGGTCAACAAAAGTTTAGTTTTAAGAATGATTTGTCTATTGAGATTTGATTCTCTACAGAAATTCATTGCACCGATTTAGAGGGCGAAATAGATAGAAAAACCCACGGTTTGAATGCTTGAGCTCAACTAGAAACTAAACTCTCTTCCTATTCTTCTTCCTCGCATGGCTTCTCTTCCTATTCTTCTTCCTCGCATGGCTTCTCTTCCTCTCCCGAAGCCGTGGCGCCACCTCCCTCTCCTCCTCTGCTTCTTCTTTCCCACCGCCGCGACCTACCTTGCGCATCGCCGGATCCTTGGCGCCGATCTCCTTCGCCGCAACCGTGGAGTTCCACGGCTTCTTCCCCAGTCCTTTGCTGGATCTCATCCCGTCGCCACTACAGAAATTCATTGTACCGATTTAGAGGGCGAAATAGATAGAAAAACCCACGGTTTGAATGCTTGAGCTCAACTAGAAACTAAACTCTCTTCCTATTCTTCTTCCTCGCATGGCTTCTCTTCCTATTCTTCTTCCTCGCATGGCTTCTCTTTCTCTCCCGAAGCCGTGGCGCCACCTCCCTCTCCTCCTCTGCTTCTTCTTTCCCACCGCCGCGACCTAGCTTGCGCATCGCCGGATCCTTGGCGCCGATCTCCTTTCGCCGCAACCGTGGAGTTCCACGGCTTCTTCCCCAGTCCTTTGCTGGATCTCATCCCGTCGCCACCGTGACCTTACCGTCCTCACGGCTGCCACGACTCTTCTTTTCTTCTTCCTCGCCACCGACCACCATGACCGCAACTCCTCCTCTCCCGATCTTCTCCCCATCTTTGCCGCTGTGGTTGCTGCCCGTCCACCGCCGCTCCCTGTTCCTTCTCTTTTCAAACACCGACGCCATTCTCCTCGCCGTTGCCTTGTCCCTGCCGCTGTGGTTGCTGCCCGTCCACCGCCGCTCCCTGTTCCTTCTCTTTTCAAACACCGACGCCATTCTCGTCGCCGTTGCCTTGTCCCTGCTGCTGATTTTCTCCGTTGCCGAGCATGCCGCCGCTGAGGAGTTCCACGGACTCCTCACCACCGTCTTCAGAACCGCCGCAGCCGTCCGGCGTCCACCCTCTTTCTCTGCCTTCTCCTTCTTGATGCCGATGTCTTCCGTCACCGGAATCGTTAGCCGCAGCCACCGCCTCCCTCCTCCGTCCGTCGCCTCCACTAGTGCTGCCACCGCCAATCCTTCTCCTCGCCATCGACCGTCGGCTTCTTTCCTTCGTCTCCGCCCACCGCCGTTCTTCCTCTTCCTCCTTCCTCCATCCTCTCGGCTAGTCTCTTCCGCCTTCTTTGGTCTTCAGCTGGGTTAAGATCCGGTTAGTTACTGATTTGAGAATGAATCATGTATGATGAATCATTTGGTTGAGTCTATCATTTTGCAATAGTTGAACTTAAGCTTGAATCCAATATGCTTTGAATTAATCAGCTAAAATTTCTTGATCTGAACCTAGATTAAGCTAGACCTGAAACTATTGGATCAATGAACCAGAACTTGACTCTAAATTTGATTCATCTCCATCAGTCTGGAGATCAGAAAAACTGGTTATGATTTAATTACAGTAAACAGGAATTAGTTGATAAGGTTTGACTAATTTAATTCAGTGGGTTTCAGATCTGTGTTTAGAGATGCTAAATCTGATTTTGATTCATCCAAAAGATCATTTTCTATAGTGTTGGATGAAGATAAAATCGTTTGATGAGTTTAAGAAAACTTATTTGTTTTTAAAACCTATCGATATCTCTTGCTATCTGAATCATGGTGATTAACAATAAATTTGATTCTATTAGTGTTATTTTAAATTGAATAATGACTGAGGTAAGTAGGGTTAGGGCAGTTTTGTAAATATAGTCAAGTTGATGAAAATATACTAAATTAAAAAATAAATAAATTTTGGTTAAGATCAGCTAAGGATCAGTGGTCATTGAATTAAAAGGGGACAATTGTCATTTTTCAAATTTGAGCTAGAAGGATAAAATGATAATTTTTTAATTATATTTTTTAGTAGATTAATTAATTATTTATGTTGAATTATATGCGATCATTATCCGATTTGAGTTGCATTGAGGAAGTTATGTAGAATAGTGATTTAAGATAGGAGTTCTACACCTACTGTTGTACAATATGTTTTTATATTTTACATGGCAGGTTTATCAGCATGATTTAAATTGAACATTATGAATTATTATGGAATTGCGTATATGTAGTGGCATATTATTTTGTTATGTGTGGTTGTTGCCACGTGGATAGTTTGGATGTGGTTATTGCCATGTGGATGGTTGGATGTGGTTGTTGCCATGTGGATGGCTGGATGTAATTAATATGATAAATAGATTTTATTGATTCTCAGCAAGTTATGCATATATTATATTATCTTCTATTCTAGTATATTTTGTTATACTAAACTGATTTATTAGTATATTCATGATGGTATATATAGAAGTTTTAATGGGCTTTTAGCTTACTACACCCCTTTCTTACCATTTTTTTTTGCAGAGGATAAGGGATAAGGGGGAAGCTTACCTTATAAAACAAATTTTGGAGAGGAATCAAGGAGTGAGAATGGATGTAGTTCCCTTTTGCGTTTAGATAGTTTTATTTTGACCCTTTAGTGATGATCTTATTGGATGTTATAATTGAGACTTTAACTTTCATAATTATTATTGGATCTTATAACTAAGACTTTAACTTTCATAATTATGTTATTATGAATGCATGTGTCAAGGTTTACAGGCTTTCCATGCTCTTAAGATTCGCTTTAAGAATATACGGCCGCATCAATATCACTAGATCGGGTTCAAGATTAGGTCCCGGGGAATATACGGTCATATCACAATATCACTAGATCAAGTTCAAGATTAGGTCCGAGGCAGAGCACGTCACATACATAGATACATACATATATATTTATATATACACAGCGACAAACATACATACATATACACACACATACATATAGATATATATATATACACACATACACACACATTATATATATATATATATATATATAGATACACACGCATATATATACATACATATTTACACAAAGAGATCCAGTTACACAAGGTGTAACTCTAAGGAAGTGAAGATTCCACATCGATGATCTATGCCATTGGAAATATGACTTTCTATCCTTAAACTATTTAAATAACATTAATTTTCAACCACTTGATATATAGATTAGGGGTTTTTCAATCACATGAGTTTTAGATATATAGATTAGAGGTTTTTCAATCACATGAGTTTTTGTATATGAGTAATTTAGAGATAGTAGATTGCATTTAATTTAGAGATAGTAGATCGCATTTAATAGCTCGTATTATCGATGTAAAATCCTTATAGTCCAATCTAAAAATGATGGAACTCTCTTAGTGATATCTTATGTAACTTGAACCCAATCTAAACTTATTCATTTATTAAACTAGTCAAAAATCTACGACCAAACCCAACATTTGTATTAAATAGGATGCTTGACTTGCATAACCCTATTTAATAAGTAGGTCTAATCAAGTTAAGCAAATTAAATAAATTAGATTAAATGAGTTAAAGAAGTCTTAAACGAGTTCAATTATCAATCCAATATAATTATTACACAAATTGTAATGTCTTAATTGTATTAAGACTCTAAACTTTAACCCAATCTATCTAATCAACAAGTTTAGTTGGGTTGACTCATTTATGTTCCAATTTATTTATACCAAACTTGAGCTCATATATTTCAAATTGATTGTGAATGGGTTCATAACTCAAATATAGATTGTTATACTCCATAACATAGTCCCATCGAGTCCCACGTAATTGACATGATATTTTTTTGGCATGATTTTTTTTTTTTTTTTGCATGCAATGCTGTGGTAACAAAAGGCATTCTAGGGACTAAATACTCGAGAAGAAGAAAAAAAAAAAGGTAGAAGCAAAATAAGCGAGCAGCCACTAGCCTACATCCACAGGACCACAACAACAGATGACAAGAGGCTTCAGAGCGCTTTGAAAAGAATAGGGGTAAATGCTATCCCTGCCATTGAAGAAGTCAACATTTTTAAAGATGATCTTGTCATCCAATTTGTGAACCCCAAGGGTAAAGCACATCATGTAAAGTGAGACAACAAGTAATAATTATTTTCCAGTCAACTAGTCAATCTGCTCTGTTGTGACTAAGTAATTATTTTTTTTAAATTTCTCCAGTGCAAGCTTCAATTGCAGCAAATACGTGGGTGGTTAGTGGTTTTCCTCAGACAAAAAGTCCGCTCTCTCTAATTTATAATCATTACTAAAGAACGCACTAGAAAAGGAAAAAAAATTAAAAAGCGCACGCTCGCACACACTTGTGCCTGCATGGAACCTATTGCATACATTCCCACCAGCATGGAATTATGTCTGTAATCATTGAATCAAGCATCATGATGCTACTAGAAATGGTAGTCACACCACAACCAACAGGTTCCAGGACTACTTTTTTTTCCTCCTGGAGGTTTTTGGCTGCTACAGGGGCCAAGACATGATATGTTATTATGTCCAAGATCGTCTATTGGAATTTAAAAGTGTTGCTTTTCCATACAACAATTTTCTGTTCAAAAACGTATTTGTGCCCAGTTGATAATCTCACTTGTTTCTGCATGGATCTCTATATTCTGAAACCAGTCACCTCCTAAGTTTTGGGATTCCCATGGGAAAGAGAGGGATGGTGGTGGGATTTATTGTTCATGCAGTTACAAGGAAAAGAAAGGATATGGGTCTGTTGCTGGGAGAAAAGCAACTAGTTGCAAAAACTTAGGTCATGGTATTGGGATGGATCTTTTCACTTTTCGGAAATTGTAGCTTTATATCGTTGCTGTTAATCATTGGCCTTCAGCATATTTATCTTATGGTGCTTGTAACAGGTCACTTTGCCATTCAATTGAATCTTCTATATGTTATCTTGTTTATTTAGTTAATATTTATCTCTAGTTATCAATCAAAAAATTATATGAACCTAAAACATCGATTGACTTTTATTATGTCATTGAAATTTGACATTGCACTGAATCATGGATGATGTATGACATTTCTAATGTAATTAGTTTCTGCTGAAGATGATTATTTTGAATTTAAATTTGAAATTCTGATAATTGTTGTAGTTTGTGTGGAAAAAAAGCTGCAGTCTGGATTGGCAGGGAATCAATATATCTAGTCTACCACGGATGCCTCTAATTTATAGATAAGTTTAGTAATTGTAAATTAGATTTGTTATGTTTCCTATACTTTTAATAAAAAATAAAGATGTCAAAAAGAAAACACAATTTTTTCTTTTCTTTGCTTGTTCTATACCCAAACCTCTAAAAGCTATTTTTCTGCTTTAGATGTGCAAAAACTAACATACCTAGATGTATCAATATCTTAGAATATCTTTTACATATCAATATTTAAAATGTATCAATGTGCATGACATTTTGTAGCCAGTAGTGCATTTTAATTAATATTCGTTGCTTCGAAAGAGTAAAGCTTGTATAATTTTCATCTTTTGGTTCTTCTTTTTATTTGTTGTCTATTTTTATTGGATGATGAAACATAATTCTTATATTGATAATGTTTTGTCATGAAGTTGTAATATAACATGTAATGGCTTAAAAAGCATAGGAATAAAAGCAGATGATTTAGAAGAAGGATAAAAGTATATTTTAAATGTATTATTATAGAAGCTTCTCTCATTGCACATCACAAACTAGTAAATCGAGCGGTATAGGAATGGTTCAATTTGTGTTGTTCTGGTTGCAATGTTTTAGTATTGCGTTCTCCAACTTATTTTTGGTAAGTTCTTAACCTTGATAATATATTTGCATACTGCTATTCTCCATAATTAATTTTTAATAAAATGGTCATTTTTGTCTTATCATAATTTAGTCATACATTGTTGCATCTCCAACCATATTATCTTATCTTCATGATCACGAGAGTCTCAGTGGTTATTCTTTGAAGACCATATCTTTGAGGTAAGACTGGTTTTATGATGATTGCATTTTTCATGTTTCTTGTTCGTAGATTTGAAAAGAATCCTGTATTTGCATGCCATGTGCATTGTCCATGATTTGAATTCTTGCTGCAATTGCTTTCCCCAATGGAGAATAGTGTTCATAAATAAAATACTTCCACTTCACCCACAACACTGAAAGTTGAGTTCCATTTTTCAGTACCCTAAGTAACTTTGTCGTTAGACCCAGCTGCAAATTGTATCTGGACATGGGGCCACTAATATCATAATGCTTATTCTCTGTCATAACTTCAGCATTGGTATTTTTATGCAGATTGCTCAGAGGAACAGCTTGGATGTAGATGTTGATCTTGCCCTTGGCTTTGCCTCCCACTACTGTAGGATTGGAACCATGGAGTGCTTGGTTGAAGAGGGGAATGCTGTGGCCTTCCTGGGCCCTCTGATGCGAGCTGCTGAGCGTGGTTGCATGCAAGTTGTCCAGTGGTTTGTCAGCCGGGGATGCAGGGACATGGAGCTCTGCCTTGCCCTTACTGCAGCCACCTCCAGCAGCCAGGTGGGCATCGCTGCATACCTCCTCCCCCATGTCCCCCAGCATGTCCTTGAAGCCCTCAGCATGGAGATCCTCAAGGCTGCTGGGGAAAGGAGCAGCGGATCCCTCGATGGCGTTGCGTTTCTTCTTCGTTCTGACTTCCTAAGTGACCCTGCTGCTACATACGCTGTTGCCGACAGCATTGCCAGGTCTGATGATGAGGCAGTGGCCCCTGAGCTGAAGGCTTTTCTCAAGGAACACTGGTCAGAGGCTGCATTCTCTGAAGGGATGAGCTCTGGGCAGGAGCACTATGTGAATTTTGTTAGGATTCTAAGAAGGGGTTGTTCACCCATCTGCCTGAGGGACCTGCCCCCACCTCTAGTTCTGGCCATTGCCTACCTGCCGCTGTACAGGGAGTGCGTGGAGGCAGGTGGGCAGCTGCTGCCACAGAGGTTGAGAGGGCAGCTTGTCGAGGCTGCGAGTAGGCTCGGCAACAGACCGGTGGACAGAGGGAGCCAGGGGAAGGAGCTCCTGGCAGTTTTGGAGCATCACCTGCCTCCCTTCTTGATCCAATCTCCAGGCACTACCCGTGCCCCTTAGGTGAGCGTCAGCAAAACATGGATTCAAGGGATGGCATATGTTGTGTTAAACCCTATGATCCATGAATACTCTACACAGTATTCCCCTGTGCATTTGTATTAAGGAGTACGAGGGATGGTTGCTCGAGGGTGTCTTTGAATGGCCTGGTCATATGAGAGGGTTCACCTTGCGGTTGGGAAAATGGCTATGAGATTATAGTTTTGGGCAGTGTTATGTTTGACATTACCTAACATAAATGGTGGTATCATAGCTCTTCTTGATGGACTAAGAATGTGCAGCTCCGTGGCTGAATTTATTCTCTGAGCGACAGCAACATGCTGACTAAAATCACATACTGTTAAATTTCAGCTACAGCTTTAATTGCTCTTCTACCAAGTGGGGTGACCTCTTCTATCAAGCGTGTGGTAATGTCTAGCTACTAATTGTAAGCTTTGAGAGAGGGATAGTGATGGTATCCTACCAGGTTGCGTGCATGTTGACACCACGTTTGTTTGGTTCTCACGGTTCAATTGCCATGATAACGTCTTGCGTGAACTGTGTCGAGAGAGAGATAGCGAGAGAGACAGCCTGGATGCTTGATCTTTAACAGGTCAACTGCCAGCTATTTCATTTGACCAGCTATTTCATTTGAAAACCATGTGTCAACGACTTTGGTACGCTTGTTATTTATATCTGTTAAGAGTAAAAGCATGCTGTCCTGGTCACACAACCCATTGCCCTGTTAATACATAGGTCTCAGATCTAGAACACTCTTGTAAGATTAAAATGGTTCACATAGAGGGTGGGAGGGAGGAAGCCAACTGATTGAGTTGGTATTGCCAGTTGAGTTGATAGGGTCAATGGGTCTTGCATATTAGTAGTCCAGGAAACCAGGACCAATACTGCAGGCCCCCTAGATTCCACTAAGGTTCCTCCACCCACTCCAGCAAATAAGCATGCACTGCAACTTTAGTAGCCGTTAATGTAACTCTTGAGATATGTGCAATTCTACCTCGTCTTTTTTTGGTTTTTTCCTCCTCTTAACACTTGCAATGACCCCGCATGCTAGTTACAACCAGTTAAACAGTCAATCCGTTTTTATACCACTCAAAAGAGGTTTACAGGAATGGTTAACCCCCACACAACCATCCTTAGATTCCCAAAAGTTGTTGAGGTTTATAGGAATTTACCAGCTTTATATCATCGTATTACTTGAAGTTTTACTTGCCTTCAGATTGGATCCATGATCTCCATATCCCTCTCTCCCTTTAACTTTTCATTTTTTAATTTAAATTCATATCTTCACTAAAAGACTTTGCCATCTTATTATTTATACAGGAAAATTTTACTGGCCATTGCATTGGGTTAATTATCTCCCTGTTTTCCCTCTCTTTTTTTTTTTTTTTTTTAAGGTGTGCGTGTGTTTGCAAGAGTGCATGCCTTTAGAATTCCGTTTGGACTTCTGTTAATATCCTTCTCTCATCTGTCACACGTTTATTATTAAATTTATAACTGTTTTGTATCTTTCACCTGCCAATACTTTTTGGATGCTGATAGACCTTGATTTAACTGACATTGTCGGCCGTGCTATAGTCGATAACCATCATGGACCCATATAGTTTTACAGGGTACCGCTGCTAAGATAAAATAAAGAAGAAGAAGAGGAGGAGGAGGAGGTTGAGGAGGAACCTAGCAGTCGTTTTCCTACTGTCATAACAGCAGTTTTTCACTGTGTGGTATTAAGTGGATTCAGATGCGTTTGATCGGAAAAAGAGCCCGTTTTACGCGTACAAAGTGGGGCAATAATCCTTGCCAACACCGCATAAGAAATAAGGTTTCATAAGGATTCAAAGAGGTAGTGGTGGCGTTTTACGCGTACAAAGTGGGGCAATAATCCTTGCCAACACCGCATAAGAAATAAGGTTTCATAAGGATTCAAAGAGGTAGTGGTGGATGACTAGAAGAACAAACAAGGCAGAGCTGAGGGAAGGGGAGGTCAAGTGACTCGGTCAGTGGATGGTTTCTTATTCCACAGAATGTGGTGGTGGTGGGGATCCGTGATGACATGTGACAAATTTTAAACTTAACGATCGATTTTGTCTACGTCATGACCATATTGATATTTATTTTGACCATAAAAGTGGCCGACGTGACAATTCCCTCATCAGTGGTAGTAGTCTTAATCCTTCCAGCAGATACTGTTATCAGAACTGTGGCTGGTATCAAAACAAGGTCTCCGCCACCTTTAAGCCTTCAATCCATGGGAGGAGATAAATAAAACAGTACTAACTTTCAGATAGATGACCAGATTAGAGGCAAGAAGAAGAAGAAAAATAAAATTGAAAATTATAAGGATTATTTCTCACTAGGATCTTTCTTCATCAGAGATTCTCTCTCTCAAATCCCTAATCCCATATACACCCAACAAAGCCTTATCTAAGTTCTCACAATAACTCTCTGAGTTACCTTTGCGATTCACTCAATGAAAGACGGTTACATATGCTTATATAGAGAAACATGCATTATTTTACAAAGACTAGGATTCAAGTTCTATAAAGATATGTAAACATATCTTTTTACAAAGACTAGGATTCAAGTTCTATAAAAATATGTAAACATATCTTTTTTATCTTCTAAATTCCAAGCCTTTACGAATTAGGACTGGAATTCTACTTGGATATGGAAAAACCTTTCCTTCTTAAGCTTATGAATTCCAAGATAAATTCTAACAAATCTCCACCTTAGCTTGAATTGACAAACGATACTAAAAAAAAAAGCTAAATCTCTCTCCACCTTCCTCACATAACCCTAATGTGGTACTGCTCATGTGCTGCAAATGCCAATCAAGTTCCAGCAACTCTTGAACTTAGCCATCAAAAAAAAACTTACCAAAATCAATTGTCTCTTATAGTGCTAGCAAAGCATAAGCTATTAAATTTTTAGAATCATAACTCTATGGTGACCCTATTTCTCTTCTTGGTCTATCCCTACTAATACTAAACTACTCAACCATAAATCTACTTAGTGTTTTAATTGGAGAAGTATGCTGCAAATAATCTAATGTGGAGGATGAAGGTACAACACCCATAATAGTAGAACTCTCAATACATATAACTTTTTTGGCCACTTGGCTTTCATCACAATAAGAGCTCCTTCACTAACATCATAATAAGAGCTCCTTCACTGACCTTCATAATTTTATTCACTACCGAGTTCTCACTATGTGATCAAATATTCTAATTCGAAGTTTTCGAATTCAACAACAAAGGATTTTACATTGTTGCCTATCAATACAACTCCATCTTGAATAAGCTTATATATGGAGAACTAAAACATGGTAAACTAGTCATTCTTTAATCAGGCTTCTTCAGTCATAGAGAGAACATGATCAAAATCATTCAAATCTCCTTTTGACAAAATGACATCAGCACTCTTATCAGCTTTCTTCTAATTCTGATTATCATTATTTGCTGCTTATTCTTTAGCTTATAACAGTTAACCTTGATATGCCCTTTCTTCTTACAATAGTTACGGGTCAAATTTCTATGCTTTGACTTTGATCTGGACTTCTCTCCACCATTAGTTGAACTCCTCTTATTAAATTGCCCTCTGACCACCAAACCTTCTCTCTGATTGTCACTCATATTATCCATTATTTGCCTCTCAATTAAATCTTTAGAGAACAAGGCTGCTTTAACCTATTCCATAAAAAGAGAACTTTTCTCATAAAGCAAAGTAGCTCTAAAATATCTATATAATTAAGCTAGAGAACATAACAACAAAAGAGCTTCATCTTCTTCCTCTACTTTAATATTAATTAATTATAAATCTATTTTAATTGAATTAAATTCATCCAAATAAGGTTTAATACACGTACCTTTGGCCATGCATAGCATGAACAAATGGAACTTCAGATACAACTTATTCGATAAGGTTTTAGTCAAATACAGAGACTCCAACTTTTGCCATAATAAAGTAGCCATCTTCTTATCCATAACTTCATATAGTACCTCGTTAAACAAGCATAACCCTATTATAGATAGGGCCTTGGCATCGATCTCATCTTTGTTCTTCTTATTCAACTTAAGAACATATATTTCTTTTCAAAAAGTGCCTTCTATCATCCCTGCATCAAGATAGCACACATCTTAACCTACTATAAACCGAAGATATTAGTGCAATCAAACTTCTCAATCTCAAACTTCATTATCATCTTAAACAAAGAACTAGGCTTTTCACCAAAAATAAAAGGAGGATTTATAAGTTCACCTTTAAACTGACTCAGCTCCACCAAATAAAGCTCCCAACTAATTATGTCTACTAAATAAGCCTCACACAAAACTAAACTTACCAAATAGGCTTCTAAACTAACTGAACTCATCAAGTAAAACTTTAAGTTGGCCAAATAAGCTTATCAATCAACCGGGCTCACCAACTTAAGTTCTCAACTAATCTAGGCTTTCCCAAAAGAGTCTCCCTCACTTTTCAAATAAGTCCCTTATTAATTGAACTTTCCAAACAAGCCTCTTACCAACTGGATACCCTTCAAATCAACTAAGCTCACTAAAAAAAAAAAAGCCTTCCTCTGATAATTCTTCCTCCAATTTCAACTTATTCCAACTTTGTTCCAGACTTATTCCAGGCTAGAATAACAATAGAGAATCAAAAAAAGAAAAGAAAAAACCTCTTTTTTTAAAAAAAAAGAATTTTTTTTTCCTTTTCACATAAAAAAATTTTCTTTCTTCTCTTTTTTTTTTCCTTCCTTTTTTTTCTTTTCTTTTTCCCTTTTTCTTTCTTTTTCCTTATTCCTCCTCGCACCATGCGATGGCTCCTTCTCACCGTAGCTCATCGGTGCCCAGCAGCCTCATCATGCTGGAGAGCCTTTTTCTCTTGCACAACCGACGATCGCCACTGACACAACCTCTTTATTCTTCCACCAGTCGCGAAACTGGCTCAAGATCAAGCTATCTTCTTCTTTTCTAGGGCTCGTCGGTAAATAGGGAGGAGACGTCACATTGGCTATGGATTCCCCACACCTTTAGATCTTCTAGTTGAAAAAAAGAAGTGAAAAAAAAAAAAAAACCCTTCTCAGAACAGGGGACAGAAGCCCTTTTTTCTCCACGTGAAAACAGGGAGGTTTGGTCCCAAATTTGAAACCCATAAGGAGGCTTCAATCGATCGGGATCAAGACGGCAGGATCCCTGTTTCATCACGATGGCTCCTAAGAAGGATGAAATGCTTTGAAAGTTATGCTGAAACAAATATATGATTTGCCTTGCTTGAAGATCCGTGCTATGCTCAGATTTGTGCACTCTAAACTGAATGCAACCTTGGGATTCATGCAAATCAACAAAACCCTAGGTTCAAGAAAACCTAGGACTCAGACTCTGAAAACCCTAGGCTATGAAAATGCTAGACTCAGGGAACCCTAGCTCTCTAAAAAAATCCAAGGCTCTAATGCTACTTATTCTAACAAAAGGCATTCTGAAGACTAAATATTAAAGAGAAAGATAAAAGGGTAAATATAAAATAAGAGAGTAACCCTAAGGATTTATGTGGTTTGGACATTGGCCAACGTCCACAACTAAGAAGAACAGATATTTCAATATTGAAAGAACAAAACTAACGATTATAATAGCTGTTCTTACCAGACTCTAGATTACTAGGAACTCTCTTTACTAAAGATGCTTTCTATCAAATCCTTTATCCCATATACACCAAATAGTGTTTTTCTTAAACTCTCATAATAACTCTCTAAATTATCTATGTGATTCATTCAATGAAAGCCAAAGTTACATGTATTTACATAGAGAAGAATACGATGTTTTATAAGGATTAAAACTCAAGTACTATAATAAGGATATGAAAATATGCTTTTTTTATCTCCTAAATTTCAAGTCTTAATTCGATATGTATTTGAACCTATGAATTCTAAAATAAATTCTAACCGGTGTAACCACTATGGTCCACCAAATACACCTTTACTCTCAAAAAATACAAATATATTGCATTGCCTGGAACTTTTATGCATAAAATTGAAGCATGCAGCCGTCCCCAAAATTGGCAATACGACCTAGCTTGATTACCCAGTCGCTCGCATGGTGGCTCGTTAACTTGCGAGGTCAAATTTGCCTCTTCGTCAGAAATTTTCTACAGTGATCTCACTTTCTACGTCTGACTGCCATCCGAGGCTGATGGTGAGTCATGAGGAATGTGCGTGACATTCGGTCGCCGCAAGGAATAGGAAAATGGCGTGCTCTTTTAGAAACCAGAAGGATGCTTCTTCTAGAACCGGTGACCAAACCTCGCCGCCCATGAATCACTCTTAACAAATATCAATAGATTACATGTTCGGCCAGCCACGACCACAAATGCGACCACCCCCAAGTCAAAAGCCAACGCACGCTCTTCTCCTCTTCCTTTCGTTAATTCTCATAAAAAATAAAGAAAGATACCTCTCTATCCCCAACGAATAAAAGTTAGGAATCATCAAAGCAAAGCTCCAACTTCATCCAAACAACGCGTCAGGTCGGTGATTCTTTAAGAAATCTCCGACCAAATTCACGTTTCAATACCTTGCTTGCTGTCTTTATACATAGAACTCCCCTACTCTTCGAAACAATCCCAACCCGTCTCTCAGCTCTGGTTTCTTCTTCTATTCTCCCAGACACTAATCTCTCGATCTATCTGTGCTGATCTTTATGGAGCGAAGCAGCTCGTTCGGGACCTCGTGGGCAGACCAGTGGGATTACAGCAATTCCGAGCCGGTGCAGGAGAAGAAGAAGAAGAAGAACAGCGGCATGAAGAGCGGGGTCGAGAAAACCAAAGCTGTGGCTTCTTCAGGTCTTAAGAAGGTAAAAGAAGGCACAACCCATGGCTTCCAGTGGATCAAAGACAAGTACCAGAAGAGAACCCAAAAGCAATGAGGGAAGGAATTCTATTGCAATCTATGATGATGGCCTTTGTACATCTCATCAAGTATTTTGTTTTTAGAGGTGCTGATAGGCTCGGTTATATATTGATTCTTATGTCCGTTTGCTGTTTATAGGAGAAATTTATGTATTTTTATTTATTTATTTTGGTTGTTTCCATCTAACTCTTTCTCGTCGGATTGTTGGTTGCTGCTGGTCCATGAGAAGAGCGTCATTGGACCTCTAATGATTGATCCAGGACTGAATCTCTAAGCACTGCGGCTCCTGAAACAATATTTTATATTCTTATTAGGAATAAAACTTAATGAAATCACGTTCATCTGTGAAGTTTGAACCAGTGACGTCAAATCGCGAGTATAGTTTTCATTTATGTTAACCGTGTGTTTTATTTTTAGTTTCAAGGAAACCAATAACAAAAGGGGAAGCGATATGAGTTTTTAAGTAATTTTTTTTTTTTTTTTTTTTTTGCAACCAAACGTACTGTGGGAAAGTAATGGTACCTTGAATATAAAATATCTACAATTGTGATTGAAAAATGCACAAATATGGCAAGTGGCATCATGGTGGCATTCGAAATTTCCAATCAGATGGGCACTTCGCAAAATCTTCTCTTCGTGATTGCGGATACGCTGTCCATCATTTGTCCATGGGCCAGGCTGGCCTGAGCAGCTCAATGGCCCAGCATACGAAAAATGGGCCTGGGCCTGTGACCTGGACGCTTGATTTGATCCAACCCATCTCATCACAGCCCTAAGTCTATGTTTCCCAAAGATAAATCTAAATCGTTTATTTCCGTCCGGTAGCTAGCTTTTATATATATATATATATATATATATATATATATATATATGGCATATTTTAATAAGTTAAAAGGGGATTCTTTCTTCACCTAGGCTATCTGCCTCATTTATATTGGGTTAAGGTTGATAATTGCACTTAATATTTCTATCCAATGAATAACACACATAGCACAGCTATAGAAATTTTTATAGCTATGGAAGTAAAACTTCTTACCTACCTACTATTCTTTCCAAGCCACAAAGGTGTGTGTTTGTCTCATAGATAGATAGATAGATACATACATAAATAGATAGAATAAGCTCTACATGTTATTCATTACAAAGTTAATGCTTTAGTTCAATGTAGAAGTCTAGCTTTATTGGAAAGTCTAATTGTGCTCCTCATAGCTAGATTGTCAAGTTAGATCCATTTACAGAAAGAAATCATTTTAATCACCATAGTTATAGTTATGTAATGCCTTTTATCAAATAGGAAAAAAATAAAATTTAAAATAAAAAATATCATAATATTATGCTCATATGATATTTGAAGCTTTGTAGGCGATATGACATAGAGTGTACATGTTGGATAATTTTATATAACTATTTTGCTATAGGTTGTAGAAACATTTACCTGATAAGATTGTGTGAGAGTATAATAAGATAGAATATAATCCATTATCTCCTATCTCACTTTGTTGCTAAATAGGACAAATTTTTGTCTTTCTTAAAGAAAAATATATATATATCATAAAGGTAGTATTCTTTATCTATTTCTTTGGTCTCTTTTATTCTATTTTTGTCCATCTTTTGCACTTGTTGACTTAACAACAATCAAATCATCTTAGTTAGCAAGTCTAATTGTTGATTTTATATACAAATAAAGAAAAATAAAAATTTTTCTTATGGTATTGTATTGTATTAATTTTTCTTGTGATACCACATAATCTTGGATTAGTGAGAGTAGAATGGTAAGAATGCTATTACAAGCAACTCTAGGATGATTATAAGGTCTAAAACTAAGATTTGATTTTGGAGAACATATATAACTTTGAAATTAAAAATGGATGAAAATTGAAGCCTATCCATATTCTATTTCTAAACAAACTCGAATCAAGTTTAATATACTTACTTTCTCTATTTTTTTTTTCTTTTTCCTTTTTCTTTCTGTACCTCTTGACACTTTTTTGTCTCTTTTTTGAACTTTCTTATTTTTCCTCTCTTTTTGACATTTCTTCATTTTTTGACTCTCTTTTTTGGTCCTTTTTTTCCCTCAACGATGGGTATGGGTGCTTTATGTGAGATGAAGGTGGAGAAAAAAAAAAAAAAGAAAGGGGATTAGCTACTAGGTTCCAGATAATTTTTTTTGATAAATTGGGGCTACTAATGATGAAAAGATGAAGGCAAAGACTAACAAAAATGAAGACCAAGGTAAAGAGGAAGGAGCAAAGAGAGTATTGATATAGAAGGTGGAAGTGGGATGAGTAACATTGTTATTAGGTTTGGCTTTGTTACAAAATTTGATGTAGGACCTTAGGTTTTGATACTAGATCTAATTTAGGATTTTAGGCTTTGAACCAAATTTGATATAGGATTAGGGTGATCTTAAGATTTGATAACAAAATCTAATATAAGATCTTGAGCATTAATACTAAATTGATGCAAGATCTCAAGTGTTAAACTAAATTTGATGCAAAATTAAAGAAATCTTGAGCTTTGATATCAAATTTGATGTAGATAAATTTACATGAAAAATGATAATTATTAGCCTCATACTAACTCCTCGAAAGTTTTCGATTATACATCTTTGACATTGCCTCCTCCCCCCGCAACCTCCAAGTAAGAGAAGAAAAAAAAATCAAATTTTATTTCTAATTCGTTCATGAAATAAAATATGACTAAGACTTATTTATAAAATGAGATCTTTTAAAGCCAATAAGCCTTTCTAGTTTCCTATGATACAATTTATTGCCCAGCTAAGCAACCTAAGAGGGGGGATGAATTGAGTTCTTTGAAAATTTTTAACAAGTATGTTCAATTTTGCAAAACAATAAATTGTATGTGAGTATGAAGTGTTGATAGAAAGAACAAGTATAGCAATAATAAGAGAAGCACACAAACACAATAATTTATAGTGGTTCGGTGCTACTCCTTACACCTACGTCCACTCTCCAAGAATCCCTTGAGAATTTTCTCCACTAATCGTTCTTCAAACGATTACAATCCTAACTAACCCAGCTAGCTTCTTGTTTCACAGGCACAAGGGAGCTTTTCCTTAGCTTTCTCAGCTAACTTCTTATTTCCGAGCACAAGGGAGCCTTACAGATCACCAATTATGGGTTTGGCACACCCTCCACAAGTTTCAACTAAGTTGAAACTCAAACAAACTTACAATGAAAAGAGTTTCAGAAATTACAACTCTTTAGTGAGCAAATTCAGAAATAAAAGTACTTGACACTTTTAAAAGACTTCCCCCTTTGAATGAGCTTCTTCTCTTTAAATGTTGGAGTAATGAGCACTTTAAGAAGCTTCTTGGGTAGTTGGAAGGAGCCTTGAATGAGCCTTGAAGGTGTTTTGAACTCAGCAACAAACTTTCATTTCAAAAACTGAAAGGCTGAAACTTTCTTGATTTTTTCTTTTATTTTCCTCTTTATTTCTCACTTGTAATCCCTCAAAAATGTTTCCAATCTCTTGCTAATCAATCTCATTTACGAGTATTTATAGTTTACTATGTGATTGAAACGTTAAACTAGCCGTTTGTGACTGTTGGAGATACAGAACTAGCCGTTACAGTATTTTTGAGCAAGTTAGTCGACTCTAGAGTCGACTACTTTTGTTAACACTTCTGTTCTGACCACAGTAGCCGACTCCAGAGTCGGCTAACTTCTGAGAGTTCACTGTTTTGCCACAGTAGCTGACTAATTAGTCGGCTAACTTAGTAAAACTTGCTGTTAACTCTCTTGTAGCATAATTTTGACTTGATAGCTTTCAAAGTAGTTGACTAAAAGCTTCAATCTTCCATTCAAAGTGTTGGTAGCTACTGTAGGAGTTGTCTAATTCCTCCAAAACTTAAAAACTCATTCCATAATCAATAAAATTCATTGAAATGAAGAAGATAATTGTTCTAATTCTCATAATTTGACCTTTCTTTATTTGAAAACCTCCCAAACATCTGAAATTCACTGAATTAAAGCTTGAATCATTTTAGCTCTCATAGTTTTAAACTTTTTCATTTGAAAACCTTCTAAAACATCTGAAAATCACTGACTTGAGGCTTGAGTCATTCTGGCTCTCATAGTTTTGAACTTTTTCATTTGAAAACCTTCCAAAACATCTGAAAATCACTGACTTGAGGCTTGAGTCATTTTGACTCTCATAGTTTTGAACTTTCTTCATTTAAAAACCTCCCAAACATATGAAATTCACTGAATTAAGGCTTGAATCATTCTTAGTTGATCTTGGTCTTCTACAAAAATTCCTCTTTTAAATCATAAACTCATTTAGGTGCTTGAAATCATTTTTAATCATCTTGATGATTTATGTATGCCTGCATTTCAACATGATTCTCCACAAAACTCATTAGTAACTTACTTAATTATTTTGTGATCATCAAAATCAATATGAGGTCAACAATCTTTCCCTTTTTGATGATGACAAAACCATTAAGTATACAATTAAAATAATGAATTCAATAAGATAAAGCAGTGCAATATTGAACTTATTCATAGGGTTGAGATAATTTAGCTCATGTTAAGAAAGGATTCAGAAATCGGTTTCATGTATGAATTTTGTACCAAAAACTTTGAAACATATGCCAAAAGTTTGAATTTTGAATCAGAATCTTTGAAAATAATGAGACAAACATTTTTTATGTTTAAATTTAGAGAAATCAGATTTTTGAAGAGATTTAAGGAGAGTTTCATGCCAAAAATCTGAAATTTATGCTAAAATTCTGAATTTGATTACAAAAAGTTGAATCTTGCGCCAAAACGCCGAATTTAATGCCAAAGACAAAAGTTATGTTCTAGAAATGAAGTATTGTACCAATGAACTAAGTCTTTGTGCTGAAACAACAGTTTTGACTTTAAAAATATAGAGTTTCAGTCCGTGCCAAAGGCGTGCCAAAAGCGTTCCAAAATTTTGCATAGTGTGTTGAAACTTGAATTTTTGATTACAAAAGTTTCACTTTAATAATGGATCTCATGTAGAGCTTGTTTGTTTGAAATGCAAATAAAACTTAAGTGAAAAACAACAAGCTTCTTCTTTTCTTTTGTTACAAAATCAATCTTATTCTCAAAAACTTTGTTCTTTCCTTTGAAAAGTTAAAATTTGCTAAAACATTTGCATGAATTACAATTTTTCTCTCCCTAAACATATGCTTACATTATTCTCATTTAGAAATACTAAACTTTTGAAAATTTTACTGAAATATGCTGAAGCATTTTGAAACCATTGAAACCTTTTAAGAATTTTACTGAAACATTTTTGAAACATGATGAAAACTTTCTAAATTTTTGAAAAACCTTCTGAAACATGATGAATAAGAATTCTTCTCCTTTTAAATGTATGCTTCTTTTCTCCCGAAACATTTTTGAAACAAGATGAAAACTTTCTGAATTTTTAAAAAAACTTCTGAAACATGATAAATAAGAATTCTTCTCCTTTTAAATGTATGCTTCTTTTCTCCCCCTTTTTATAATCAATCAAAAAGGATGTGAAAAGTCATGCACTTAATTTTGAATATCTCGCCCTTGATAGTTCAATTTTAGGATATTCATGATACATAAGTTAAAGTAAAAAGAATTCGTACAAGTAATATTTGATACCACAAAATTTTATGAAAAAGAATATTACATTAAGTAGATAATTTCATACACAAGATTTCATAACAAAGAGGAAATCTGATACCACATTTATAATACAAGATTTCACAAATACAAAGTAACGTTCATTTCACAAATCTGATACTACAAAATTTATATCACATTCATAGCGTAAGATTACATAGTGCTAATACAAATATTTAAAAACATAGAAAAACTTAGTACATTCTGATCAAAGTAAAGCAAACTAGTACATCAAAGATAAACAAAGCAACCTAAATAATCTAAACTATTCCTCATCAGAGGAAGATACAACAGAGGGCTGAGTGGATGATCCAGTGCCACGTCCTCTCGAAGAAGGGCGATAAGATGCATGAGGTGGCTTGGCACGGGGGTGAGTAGGCTGTGGAGGAGGCTGAAATGGCTGGAATGGAGGTCTAAATGCTACAGGGGCCAGCTGATCACTAATAGTTGAGACAAGATGATGAAGAAGGCCTATGGACATCTCAACTCTCTCTGATTTCCCACCAAAAGCCATGATCTGAGCTCGCAACTGTCTCAACTCCTCAGTCATATGAGCAAACTCCTCTGAGTCACGGCTTGATCCTGCCGCATGGTCTCTCATCTCTTGAAGCAGCAACCTTCCATTCAGAATACTCATGGAGTGCTCTAACCTCTCCAATCTCATCAGCATCTGGGACAATGTCTCATTCATTGTAGAAATGTGTGGTACCATCATAAACTCACCAGTAGATGAACCACTGTCCCCTGAACTTCTGTTGGAGATAGCTGAGGTCACCTCCCTCACAATATACTGCAGCTGCTCCTGATTAAGCTCAACTGATGTCCTCTATGGTGCAAGGGGCTCCTCAGGATGCTGCTCAGATCTGGGTCTGGTTCCCTTATGAGAAGAAGATGATGATCCCTCAGCAGATACCTCAATCTCATCCTCTCTACCTCTCCCTCTGGATCATCTGTCGCCAACCTTCACAAATCCCATTCGGTGAAGTGAATGCTCATTATAAACATCAGAATGATGCAACTTGGTTGTCTCTTTACCCCTTAGTCTTACTCCAAAGTATTTAAAAAAGTGGGTGAGGAGCATACCATAAGATAGGGCAGTCCTAATTCTATTGACTGTCTCTCTCAATATAGTCAACATCAGCTCAATATAGTCAACATCAGCTCAGAAAAATCAAAAGGGGTGTCACTGACCAGATGATACATCAAACATAAATCTCTCTAGTGACCAAGTGGAAACTTCCAGCACGAGGAATGAATATCCTAGATATGATGTAGTGGAGGAGTCCCATCTCAATACTTAGGGAGTTGGCTAGCATTCTATCAATCTCCTCCCCATCATCTATACCAAGAACGGCTTCAATCCGTCGTGCCCTTCCCTCAGGGAGATCATCCCAAAATCCACCGACCAGCACTCTTAAAATGTTTCCAATAATGTCACGGTCCAAATTGATTCTGACTCCCCTCACTACTGATGAAGCAGACATAAAACCAATAGACAAGTTTTGATAGAATTCTCTTACCAAGGAGGGGTAGATGGGGACCTCAATCCTACACATATATGACCATCCTCTCTGTTGGAGCATTCTCCCAATGCCGAACCTTTTACGAGCAAGGAAGCCAAAGTCGACTACCCGCTCGTTAGAGATGGATCTCGTGGATAAAGATTGAACCCCGAAGACACGGAAGGAAGAGGGCAAAGCCGGGAGAGGCGTGGCTCTCTCTCGCGGGTCCTCCGAGCTTCCTCCTTACCGTGTGCGGGGGATTCTCGCCCGTGGAGCCATCACGCAAGGGTGGATGATTGGAAGAGAGAATCTAAGGAAGATGAGAGGGATTTGGAGGGATCAAGGCTTAGGGAAGAAATCTGGAAGATTGGATTGAGTTTTGGGAGAGAGGGAATCGAACGGTTGCTCGGTTGCCCTTATAACCCGAGCGATCGGGCGATTTAGTCGGCTCACGAGCCGGCTAACTCCAATTAGCCGTCAGCCCAAATGGCTCAAAAATAGGGAAAATGATGCCTAGGCTCCAAATTGATCAGAGATTTTTATGCAAAAAGATTTTTGATGGTTATGCATGTTATATGATCATTTAGGGGGGTTAGTTGGGCTAATTATCATGATTTTTAATCATTAAAAATATGCCCAAAAAAAATTTAAAAATTCAATCTATCTAGCTGACTCATTTAATCAGGGAGTCAATCATGCCAAGTTTTCTTTTAATTTCATAAAATCTATTTTGATCAAGGGGTTTTGTGAAAATGTTAGCTAATTGCTTATCAGTACTAACAAAATCAAGAATTATATCTTTACTTTGAACATGATCTCTAATGAAATGATGTCTAATTTCAATGTGTTTAGTCTTAGAATGCTGAATTGGATTTTTGGTTAAGTTTATGGTACTAGTGTTATCATATTTTATGGGAATGTCTTTAAGTTTGATGCCATAATCTTCTAGTTGCTGCTTAATTCACAAGATTTGAGCACAACAACTCCCAGCAGCAATGTATTCAGCTTTAGCTGTAGACAAAGCTACTGAAGTTTGTTTCTTGCTAAATCAGGAGATTAAGTTAACTTCTAGAAATTGGCAAGTTCCACTAATTGATTTTCTATCAATTTTACAACCAGCAAAATCAGAATCAGAATATCCAATCAAATCAATAAAAGAATGTTTATCATACCAAAGTCTAAGATTTTTAGTGTCATTCAAGTATCTTAAAATTCTTTTAACAGCATTTAAATGTGCTTCTTTAGGATTTGCTTGAAATCTAGCACACATGCATACACTAAATAGAATATCAGGTCTACTTGCAGTTAAATACAAAAGAAAACCTATCATGCCTCTATAAAGCTTTAAATCAACATTATTGCTACTATCATTTAAGTCAAGTTTGCATGATGAGCTCATAGGGGTACCGGCACACTTGGAATTCTCCATGCCAAACTTCTTTAAAATTTCTCTTCTATACTTGCTTTGGCTAATGAAGATCCCATCTTCAGCTTGTTTAATTTGAAATCCAAGAAAATAGTTGAGTTCTCCCATTATGCTCATCTCGAACTCCCCTTGCATGAGCTTAGCAAAGTCTTGACACAAGAGTTCATTAGTAGCACCGAAAATGATGTCATCTACATAAATTTGCATAATGAGCATATCATCATTTTCTCTTTTTATAAATAATGTAGTATCTACATTTTCTCTAACAAAATTATTATTTATTAAGAATTTGCTCAATCTATCATACCATGCCCGGGATGCTTGTTTCAAACCATATAATGCTTTGTTTAATTTAAAAACATGGTTTGGATGTTCATGATTTTCAAAACCGGGTGGTTGTTCAACATATACTTCTTCAACAATATAACCATTCAAAAATGTACTCTTGACATCCATTTGAAATAATTTAAAGTTCATAAAGAATGCAAAGGCAAGTAATAATCTAATAGCTTCCAACCTAGCAACTGGAGCAAAGGTTTCATCAAAATCAATGCCTTCTTCTTGATTATAACCTTTAGCTACTAATCTTGCCTTATTTCTAATGATATTTCCATGTTCATCCAATTTATTTCTGAAAACCCATTTAGTGCCAATTATGGAGTAATCTATTGGTTTACTAACTAAAGTCTAAACATTATTTCTTTCAAATTGATTTAATTCTTCCTGCATAGCATTTATCCAATCAGGATCATCTTTAGCATCATCAAAACATTTAGGTTCAATTTGTGAAACAAATGCTAAATGATTGCATGCATCTCTATGTGAAGATCTAGTTCTTACCCCTTGAGATGGACTACCAATGATTAGTTCTTTGGGATGATTGTGAACATACCTCCACTCCTTTTCTAAGCCTTGAGTACCTTGAGTTTCAGTTTGTTGAAGGGCTTCAATGGTGTCTTCTTGACTGATTTGCTCATTTGTATCTTCTTTGTCCTTGAATGTGATCTCTTGCATTCCTTCTTCAAGTAATCCTACATCATCAATAGCTTCTTTCTTCCTTGATGGAAGGTCATTAGTCTCATCACATACTATATGTATAGATTCTTTTACCACTAAAGTTTTCTTATTAAAAACTCTATATGCTTTACTATTAGTGGAGTAGCCAAGAAAAATTTCTTCATCAGATTTGGCATCAAATTTATCAAGACTAGATTTGCCATTGTTAAGAATAAAATATCGACACCCAAAAACATGAAAATACCTAATATTTGGTTTTCTACCTTTCCAAAGCTCATATGAGGTCTTTTTCAAAATGGGTCTTATTAAGGCTCTGTTTAAAACATAACATGCTGTGTTAATTACTTCAGCCCAAAAATATTTTGGGAGATTGCTTTCACACAACATGGTTCTTGCCATTTCTTCAAGAGTCCGGTTCTTTCTCTCAACTACTCCATTTTGTTGAGGGATTCTTGGTGCAGAAAAATTATGATTGATTCCCATTTCATTGCAAAAACTTTCAAAATTTTGATTTTCAAATTCTTTTCTATGATCACTACGAATAGATAAAATTTGAAGACCTTTTTCATTTATAGTTTTTCTGAAGAACTTTAAAAATTCAGAAAAAGCTTCATCTTTACTTGCTAAAAATAAAACCCATGTAAAACGAGAGAAGTCATCAATAATTACAAAACCATAGCATTTTCCACCTAGACTTATGGTTCTAGTAGGTCCAAACAAGTCTATGTGCAAAAGCTCCAAAGGCCTAGTAGTTGAAACCACATTTTTGGATTTGAATGAAATTTTAGTTTGTTTTCCAAATTGGCAAGCATCACAAATTTTATCCTTTTCAAAATTTAGTTTTGGCAAACCATTTACTAAATCTCTTTTGATTAGTTTGGAAAGCAAATCCATGCTAATATGTGCAAGTCTACGATACCATAACCAGCTAGATTTATTAAACTTAGAATTCATGACAACTAAACATTCCATATTTTGGTCATTTAGCTCGTTCAAATCTACAATATAAACATTTCCATGCCTATGACCAATAAATTTCATGCTATCATCAGCAGGATTTGTAACCATGCAAATAGATGATTCAAAAATGACTTTAAAACCTTTATCACATAATTGACTAATGCTTAACATATTATGTTTCAAACCATCAACATGAAGAACATTATCTATAAAAGTATGGGAAGTGATACCAATTTTACCAATGCCAATGATCTTTCCTTGAGTATTGTCTCCAAAAGTGACCACTCCTCCATCCTTAGCTTCTAAAGTGATGAATTGAGATTCATCACCCGTCATATGCCTTGAACACCCGCTATCCAAGTATTATTTTCTTTTTGCATTTCGGGTCACAAGACATACCTGCACCCACAAATTTAAGTCATGTTTTTAGGTACCCAAGCTTTCTTGGGTCCTTTGGGGTTAGCATGAATGGTTCCTTTAGGAACCCAAATCTTCTTAATGTTCTTGTTGATGTGAAAGTTTCATGCAAAGGCCTTATGTCCTGATTTACCATATTTGAAACATGTAATTTTTGGCAAGTTGTTTGGGGGAACAAAAATGTTTTTCAAAAATTTTTGTTTCTTTAAGGGATTATAGCCTAATCCAACTTTATTGAAAATAGCCCTTTGATTTTCAAGAATCATTTGTAGTTTTGTAGAGCTCAAGGTGAATTTATCAACAATGGGCTTAAGTTTGTTCACCTCATTTTTCAAATTCAAATTTTCTTGGGTTAAAGTAGAATTTTTATTTGAAAGCTTTTCTTTTTCAAAAACTAAACTTTGGGTTTGGTTTCTCAAATCTTTATTTTTGGCACCTAACTTTTTAAATTCAGTAAGTAAATCATAAAATGCATCTTGCAATTCATCAAATGTAAATTCAGTTCGAGAGTTAGAAAATACCTCTTCTTCACAGGCTATGAGACATAAGTTTGTTGTTTGTTGTTTCTCATCATCTGAACTTGTATCATCACTATCACTTCAAGTAGCCATCATAGCCTTCTTTTTAGCCTTCTTGGGACCTTTCTTAAGTTGTGAACAGTCAGCCTTAAAGTGTCCCAGTTTCTTACATTCATAGCAAATAGGAGGCTGCTCTTTTTCTTTTTCCTTGCTGAATTCTTCTTTTACAAAAGGTCTCATCTTTACTCCTTGTTTCTTCTTCCTCATGAATCTTCTAAATTTTCTTGTGATGAGAGCTAGCTCATCATCTCCATCACTCTCTTCAGAAGATTCAGCACATTCCTCCTTTTGGTCTGAACATTTTAGAGCCATGGTCCTCCTCTTTTTGGTCTCTTCCTCATCTTGATGTTGTTTAACTTGAATTTCATGGGTCATCAACGATCCCATGAGCTCTTCTAGAGGAAGATTGTTGAGGTCTTTTGCCTTCTGAATTGCAGTCATCTTGGCTTTCCATGACCTAGGCAAATATCTCAAAATTTTTCTCACTAGATCACGGTTAGTATAAGATTTGCCAAGGCTTTTAAGATCATTCACAATATCAGTAAATCTAGTAAATATATCAGTAATAGATTCAGTTGGTTCCATTTTAAACAGTTCATATTTATGCACAAGCATATTAATTTTAGATTCCTTCACTTGATTTGTGCTTTCATGGGTGACTTCAAATCTATCCCAAATCTCTTTAGCAGAAATATAAGTAGATATTCTATTAAATTCATTTGCATCAAGAGAACAATATAAGACATTCATGGCCTTAGCACTGAGCTGTGCCATTTTCTTATCATGCTCATCCTAATTCGCTTCCGATTTGGGAACATCAATATCATTTATTCTAAGAATGGATGTATGAGGGCCATTTACTATGATACTCCAAAGATTATAGTCAAGTGCTTGAATAAAAATTTTTATCCTAGCCTTCTAATATGTGTAATTTGTGCCATTGAATAAAAGGGGTCTGTTTGTGGACTGACCTTCAGTCAACAAGGTACTTACTTGGGCTGCCATAGATCTTTAGCTCTTTGTCGGTTAAGACAAATAGGAACAAGAGCACTAGCTCTGATACCACTTATTGCCCAGCTAAGCAACCCAAGAGGGAGGGTGAATTGGGTTCTTTGAAAATTTTTAACAAGTATGTGCAATTTTGCAAAACAGTAAATTGTATGTAAGTATGAAGTGTTGATAGAAAGAACAAGTATAACAACAATAAGAGACAAGCACACAAACACAGCAATTTATAGTGGTTCGGTGCTACTCCTTGCACCTACGTCCACTCCCCAAGAATCCCTTGGGAATTTTCTCCACTAATCATTCTTCAAACGATTACAATCCTAGCTAACCCAGCTAGCTTCTTGTTTCACAGGCACGAGGGAGCCTTTCCTTAGCTTTTTCAGCTAACTTCTTGTTTTCGGACACAAGGGAGCCTTACAAATCACCAATTATGGGTTTGGCATACCCTCTACAAGTTTCAACCAAGTTAAAACTCAAACAAACTCACAATGAAAAGAGTTTCAGAAATTACAGCTCCTTAGTGAGCAAATTCAGAAATAAAAGCACTTTACACTTTTAGAAGACCTCTTCCTTTGAATGAGCTTCTTCTCTTTAAATGTTGGAGTAATGAGCACTTTAAGAAGCCTCTTGGGTTGTTGGAAGGAGCCTTGAATGAGCCTTGAAGGTGTTTTGAACTCAGCAGCAAACTTTCATTTCAAAAACTGAAAGGCTGAAACTTTCTTAATTTTTCCTTTTATTTTTCTCTTTATTTCTCACTTGTAATCTCTCAAAAATGCTTCCAATATCTTGCTAATCAATCCTATTTACGAGTATTTATAGTTTACTGTGGGATTGGAACATTAAACTAGCCGTTTGTGACCATTGGAGACACAGAACTAGCCGTTACGGCATTTCTGGGCAAGTTAGTCGACTCTAGAGTTGACTACTTTTGTTAACACTTCTGTTCTAACCACAGTAGCTGACTCCAAAGTCGGCTAACTTCAGGAAGCTTGCTGTTTTGGCCACAGTAGCCGACTCTAGAGTCGGTTAATTTCTGGGGGTTCACTGTTTTGCCACAGTAGCTGACTAATTAGTCGGCTAACTTGGTAAAATTTGCTGTTAACTCTCTTGTGGCATAATTTTGACTTGATAGCTTCCAAAGTAGTTGACTAAAAGCTTCAATCTTCCATTCAAAGTGCTGGTAGCTGCTGTAGGAGTTGTCTAATTCCTTCAAAACTTGAAAACTCATTCCATAATCAATAAAATTCATTGAAATGAAGAAGATAATTGTTCTAACTCTCATAATTTGACCTTTCTTCATTTGAAAACCTCCCAAACATCTGAAATTCACTGAATTGAAGTTTGAATCATTTTAGCTCTCATAGTTTTGAACTTTTTCATTTGAAAACCTCCCAAAACATCTGAAAATCATTGACTTGAGGCTTAAGTCATTCTGGCTCTCATAGTTTTGAACTTTCTTATTTGAAAACCTTCCAAAACATCTGAAAATCACTGACTTGAGGCTTGAGTCATTCTGGCTCTTATAGTTTTGAACTTTCTTCATTTAAAAATCTCCTAAACATATGAAATTCACTGAATTGAGACTTAAATCATTCTTAGTTGATCTTGATCTTCTACAAAAATTCCTCTTTTGAATCATAAACCCATTTAGGTGCTTGAAATCATTTTTAATCATCTTGATGATTTATGTATGCCTACATTTCAACATGATTCTCCACAAAACTCGTTAGTAACTTATTTAATTGTTTTGTGATCATCAAAATCAATGTGAGGTCAACACAATTTTATAAGGAAAGTTAAAGAAATAAATATTTGAAAATAGATTCCTCACTCCTAATTAACTTCTAACTTATGTAACCTAAGTTCATAAATAGAATAAATATAGAAATTTAGACAAATAAAAGAAAAATAGTCCTTTTGTTCATGGGCTATAGAATTATATTTTCATAATTTTTAAAACGTTAGCCAAACACATTTTTTATAATTAGTTCATAACTTTATCATTTGTTTTTTGTTTTAAATAATTTAAGATGCATTTGAAATTTAACTTGACGTCAGCCATCATAGGAGTAAATTTAGTTGAAAATTTTATTATATTAAGATTGGTGAAGCTTTTTTTTGGACGGATGCATATTAGGTTGTCTTTTCTAATATGACTAGAGATAAATTTCAAAATTTAAGTTCATTAGAAATTTATAAATTGTCATATGTTATTTCTTTTTAAAGAAGTATTTGTAAATTTAGTGGCCTTACAAAATAAGTTTAATTTTACTATCTTAGCTTAGTATAAATTTCAGAAAATTATCCTTCAAGCTCATTTAAATATAGCTTTTGATGTAGTCATGTTCTCTTTTTTATCTTCTATAGTTTTTCATTGCATGAATTTCTTAGTTGAGTCATCTTTTTAGGTATCAGTATCTTTAGTTTAGATAATTCAGAGATATAGAGGTCTTTGACTACGTCAGATATTCAATGATGATCTTCAACTCATATTGAGATTTTTGGTGCTGTTCTTTCCGTTGAGATTGCTTAGAGAACACAAAACCAAGATGTTGCTTGCAAGTGGTGAGAAGCATATCTAGTTGCTGTTCTTTTGTTGCAGCTAGGACTTGTAATCAAGTGTAGATAGCTTTGACCTCATGTTAGTAATTGTGTTACTGCATAAAGTTTAATAAGGGTTTCTTCCATTAAAACCCATATTTCTTTGTAGCTAATACCAACCAAAAATTTATGAGAAAATTTAATTTTCTCCTCTCTTAATATATGGCTCCATTCTTACTAGTTTATTATGTGGTGCTTAATGTGTTATGAGTTTAAATCAAATAAAATATTTTTTAAAAAAAATAAGCGCAGAGATCGAATAGGTTCAGATGGTAAACCTAATAAGTAAAAGGCTGTTTGTCTGAATAAATCATGAGAATTAACTTGAAATATATGTGGATTACTTTTATTTTGCGAGACCTTCAGTCTTCATTATCTCGAACATCTTGCTTGTAAACATCTCAGTTTTCTCTCAAAATTAAATTAAAAAAAAAAAACAAATTTAGAGTTCATCAACTCGACCACCAAATAAGTTGGGCCAGAGATGGGTCTAATTGGAGCAGCGACCAAAAGGAACGGGGGAGAAGGGAGAAGAGGGAATTAAAGCTGAGAAGTAGAGAGATGACGGAAATTCAGCGTTTCTTGGAGTGTCGTTGCTAGACGAGGAATTAGAGCCAAAAATTGCGGTGGAAATGGGTGGGGTGTATTTATCCACGTCACTAGTGGGGACATCAATGATGATGTGGACTACAGAGCAATGAGCACGAAGAATCCCAATTCACATGCATCCCATTACCTCATTCATGGTAGGAAAGGTAGAACAAGACCCAATAGGAGATCATCTCCATAAAACAGTCAGTGTTACCCAATAGGCCTCACTATGCTCCAACCAAAACCCATCCCAAAATTATTCGCCACGATAACAAAGATAAGACTGCACGTTACCCACCCGTAAGGCTATCAGGTTAGCTCAAACACAAGAAACGGAAGCCCCAAAAATAAAATAAAATAAAATAAAATAAAATAAAAAAGAAGAAGAAGACATAAACGGATTAATGACAAAAGAAAACTCACAAAATCTCCTGCCCAAGAGTCAAAAACACCCACATCTCCGAGTCCACCATCTCACCGCCCTTTGCCCTCCCATCCGGTCGGAGCCCATTAAAGCCAGGCCAACTGACACCATTACTCTCATGATGGCACCTCCAGGAATCCGTCCCTTTTCCTTCCTCACTCGGCCGTCGGCAACCATACAAGACATCAGGCCCCACTCCACCTGCAGCCCCATGTTTTCTTAATGTGACCCAAGTACGTGCAACTGCCATCCCATCAGACGGCTGTCGGCAGGGAGACCTATGAACCTTTTTAATCACCAATCTGATCTCCCCACCCTATGTCACCCAAATATCTAGTGATATAATAGTAGTTAAAGACGGAATAGGGGGTGGATAAACAGTGTATTGGGATTGGGATAGTTTCCCCCACCTGCCTAACAATCTAATCAAAACTAAGAATCTGAGCTATAAAATATTGAACGTTAGGAGAGTCGTGCTGATATTCCTCCAATTTTTTTATTTGCGGAGTGGGCAGTGTCTCCTGCATCAAGGGTCAGAATGCCCATGTGCCCCTTGATTTATTTTCCTAGGGGAAAATCCCTCTAGTATTTTACGCCAACATGATACACAAATTGTCGTCCACTGTATCATAAGTATCCTTGTATTATACGTTCCTTAGTGGAGAGTGGAGACTACCCATCTTACGCCTTAACGCCTGTTTCTTTGACGATTCCTCCTCTATGGTTGACATACAGCCCATCAAACTCGATGGCCCACAGCCCATAAAACTTCTATCTGGCTGGATTCTGCGCTGCCTGGACTTGGACTTTTTCTTATTTGCCTTGTTTGCTTGTTTTTTTTTTTTTTTTCTTTCTGTTTTGAAGGGGGAAAGGAAGGAAAGACCTTTTTTTTTTTTTTTTGTTAATGAACAAAAAAAAGAAGAAAAAGAAAGGAAAGACTTAAAATGATTTTTGTTGTCCTTCTCTGAACAAAGGTCAGGAAATTTGCGTCTGATTTCTTGAGCAACCGCCTACCAAGCTGAGCTCTTCCATCAAGAAAGAAGGGGAAGTCAATCCTTTGGAAATTTGCCCCCTTATGTTGTCCTGTTCCTACTGGGAAGGGAGGGGAAGAAGTGGCACCTGGCCTTGTCATAGGCTCTGGGGAACATAAAGTTGGGGGGGGGCTCAGCGTTCTGGAGATAAAATTATAGGATGCATCCGATTTCTTGAGTGTTGGGCTCTGGGAAAGAAGCCATCAGAGGTACAGAGCATGTCTTTGGCTCTTAGAGCATTGGCCTTCCTAGAAAACCAAAAGTGCAAGCAAGCGTAAGCGGGAGAAGAGAATAACCCTACCCTCTCGTACTTATCTTCTGTTTTGTATGTTTTCTCCTAGTCCATGTGCTGGTGTTTCTCTTGGTGGAAAGGTAGATAGATAGATAGATGTTAGATCTTCCTTGTTGCTTCAGAGATGGAGTCCGGAAATGGGTACTTCTCCATGGACGAGCACCGCACAGATCCCAAGTGGCTCATCGATCCCAAGCAGCTCTTCGTTGGCCCCCGGATCGGGGAGGGCGCTCATGCGAAGGTCTATGAGGGCAAGTAGGTCGCTTCCCTTGCGTCGATGTCGACTTCGCAATCCATGGCATAATTCAGTTGTTTACTTCTGTTTTCTGTGTCTTTTGGTGGCATTTCGATTTTGTTTGCATATCGAGTAGGTATAAGAATCAGAATGTTGCTATCAAGATCGTGCACAGAGGTGACGACACTCCTGAGGAGAAGGCGAAGAGAGAGGCGAGGTTTATGAGGGAGGTGGCCATGCTCTCCCGGGTCCAACACAAGAACCTTGTCAAGGTGGTATAGCTAGCTGCATCCCTTTCTGCCACTTATTTGGTATTTGATTGTCTAAATCGGTGTTATGTGCAGTTCATTGGGGCATGTAAGGAGCCTGTGATGGTGGTGGTCACTGAGCTTCTGCTGGGGGGTTCGCTGCGCAAATACATGCTGAACATGAGGCCGCGGAGCTTAGAGCCTCGTGTCGCGGTTGGATTTGCGCTGGACATAGCTCGGGCTATGGAATGCTTGCATTCGCATGGGATCATTCATCGTGATCTGAAGCCGGGTAATATATGTGTGTGTATATATATATATATATATTGTGGTTGAACTTTGAGCTTATTATCATCTATGCTCTGCATTGAATCCATCTGCCTTTTCAATGTGACGCTAGACATCATATTTGTTGTTGATGTGTTTTTACGTCTTGTGTGTTCGGTTCTTTTAGATTGCATTCCCTTTTGAAACTTTGTAGTTGTTTCAGATTATGAGCAAGATTATACTTACACTGCAGAGTCAACCTGTAATGTTGGTTGATGTTTTGCTAAAGAACAATTCTCTCAAGATTGCTCAAGCATTTGGATTGTGCATCATAAATTTTTGCCTCGCAGATGATAAAAAATGTAAAATTGGGGATAAACCATATCTTGAAAGAGTTTGGCGACAACTCTTAGATTCTGACATTTAAGGTCAAAGGCTAAATGCACCGTAACTGTAACAAAGAGATTCCAACATTCTTTTACATGTGGGGTTGTCCTTTGTTCATTATCAATGATCATGGTGCGTCCATGATGGTATTGGTTTATCTTGTGTAAATCCTTATGAACTGGGAACTCATGTCATTCCTGATTGAATATTAATTGGCATCCATCTTATAAATTACTTAAACTAGCAACATTTGGGAGTCAAAACTTGTGTATTACCTTATCAAAATAAAACTCCTACAATACAATTATATGTTTGTTATAAATGTGGACCTGTTTTGTAATTACTGAGATGCAATTATCAATATGATTCATGAACTTCCAGCTAAAGTCCAAGTTAGATTACAATTAATATTCCATCAAGCATTGACATAAATTCTAAATAACAAGGAATAAGAATTTATAAAAATAAAAACCTGAAAAGTTCATTCTTCCATAAAAAAATTAACTCCACTGATTGTACAGAAGGTCAACAGAATTAGAGAGATAAAGTCAGAAGTTTATTCCACAAATGTACTATAGTCATTTTCTTGGTGATACTTCACTTGCAGAAGTGCTTATGTAACAGAAAGAAAGTTGGAATCTCTTTTAATTGTTTCTAACCTATTGTTTTCAAATGGGAGAATTTAATATTTCCCATCACATTGATCCAAAATGAGCTTTATGTTAAGCTAGCATGCATATGTAGAAGTTTCCCTACTCTCTCAAACTTGAGGTTTAATACATGTTACGATATGAATATCTGGGGAAAGAAGCAGGGAAGTAAACTTAAGTGTGTTTCTCCATAATCCAATGGTAGGAGAAGCACATATTTGCATTCCTGGTGGCCTAGACTTTCTGTGATGCATGTGAGTGATGGTAGTCCCTACGGAGGAGGAGTCCTAGTGTTGGACTTAATGTGTAAGCTGGGTATCCAGATTCTGTGCACAAGATAAAAGCGATGTTATTGAAGGTTACTATGAACATTAGTGGTTTCTGAAGCTGTTTGTAGAATTCAGTGCAGGGGAGGGTTCTATGATGATAGGATAGGGTTAAATGAGTGCAGCAAACCATTTTTAGAAAGAGTTTTTGAAGACTTTAGAGATAAAGGAGTGGTCTTAATGGTAATCTGAAGTAAATTTTCCAATAATGGTGGCAGTTTGCCTCCACATCAACCTCATGTCAATTTGTTGGATATTAGCTTCTGGTTAAACCTCATGTCTATTTGCTGGATATTAGCTTCTGGTCTCTGGAGGCTAAGATCGTGTGAAATATGGCCGAGTACTATCGCAAATAGAATCAGACTTAAAGCTCATTTATTACCAGCAGTAAGGAAAACATTATAGAAAGAACATAGAACCCTTTCCTTTAACGTGGAGTTTTAAATATACAATAACCCTCTCAGTTTTATGACGACTTCTGTGTAAACATTCATTGCCCAACACATAACCAACTGCATAGAAATGGCATGTTTAAGGAATGGATTAAACAGGATTAGATTTTATTTATAAATCAAGTTATCTCTTAGAAAAGCGCATGCGCACGCACACACAAATGATCATATTAGCAACAATTATTCCCTGGCTATTACCCCCTGGTTTTTTTCTCTTTAAAGTAAATATGAATCAAACTTTCAAGTGCCAGTCTATGTTGGCTGGAACATACCATGCTAGGCCAGTGCCGACACTGGGCATAGGGCAGAATACTATTTATTCCTTATGTAAAAATTTTAAATAAAAAGGATGCTGCAATCTTTTTGTATTTTTTAATTTTAACATTAGCACAACATTTTGCACTTAATGTGCCTGGCCAGTAGTGGGCACAGTCACTGGCTTTTAAATTCTTGAGATGGATATATATAGTATTTTCTAGATTGTGCGTGTGTTTGTGTGTGTGTGTGTGGAGAGAGAGAGAGAGAGAGAGAGAGAGAGAGAGAGAGAGATCCTAGTAGTCTAAATCTGAGTTCTGCCTCACAGTTGTGAATGATCTAAATGAAAAAGTTCTGAAATGAGGTGGTCCCGGGTGTTGAAATATGATCTTGAGAACGCATGAAGCATGATTTCAGGTGCTGGCTAGGGCCATCAGTTTGATTCTTTGGTATATTGAAGTTAGATAAAGAATGGTATTGACTAACAAGGTATATGGCGTTGGAGTTGAAGAATGGAGGGATCTGGATTGCATAAACTCTAGGAACGTTTGTACTCTTTTCTTTCTTTTGCAAGGGCCTGAATTTCAGACGTGAACAAATATCATAGAGGCAGGAGCTTACAAGGTGAATGCATGTGTCAGGTAATGGTGTGAGATTGATTGAACTATGTTTCATAAACTTAGAATTTGAGGAAAAACTTCACCTGGAATATGGTGTCTATTTGTAATGGCTATATGGACCCTTCGATCTAACAGATTAGATGTGCTTTTGAGATTACACATGTCTACTTATTGTTACTACATACATGCATGATTCTGTCTGCATTTGTGATTTTAGGGCTTTTACATGTTTCTGTATCAAAAAATAAACCTGAAACATGCTTCTAAGCGCCATTAGAACAATTTATTTTGATTTTTATTTTGTTATGAAGTGGCCTTTCTGTCGTCTTTATTCCTGTTCTGTTTTTTGTTGATCTTGCACTTGCAATCTTCAGGCTGAATAGGGTAGACACATTTCACATATAAATATCACAAAAACATTGCATGAGCAATGTAGGATAAGAATTCTGATTATCATGTTGTAGTTAGATGTCCTCCTTCTGTATGACTACTTTTTACACATAGGAGTTTGAAAGTAAAAGATTTCTATGTTGAAAAGAGAATGAAGTCAAAACTCAAAATGGACCATCTTTGTAATTTGTTGCCTCCTTTTAAATTCAAACAAAACTATGGTTTGCTTTGGACTAAAGTTGCAGATTTTGCTCAACTTTTTCCATAATGAGAGCCTAAGTAATCCATAAATTTTGTAACATTTGCCTTTTGATCCTTGCTATTTTCAAATCATTTTGCATGATAGAAACTGTAGGAATTTTGAATTCTGGGGAGCTAAAGGATGTGGCTTTCATTTTTGGCAAATCTGGTTGTGAATTGTCCAGGTTACATGTTTTTGGATAGTAGTAATTGAGTTCTGTCTAAAATGTACAAACTTGCTACAATTGCTAATGGTTTTAATTATGCTAGATTGGTACCCTTAGGCATCATCCATAAACCAAAATCTTTATAACATTTGCTACTAATGTCCATCTGCTATCTGAATAATAATATGTGGCAGTCAACATGTGCATGTGCACATACTAATCCTTGTCATGTGCAAAGCATATGATAAGTCCAATAATTGCGGAGACTGGGCGATACAATACAAAAAAACAAAAATAAAAGAAATTTTTGCGTATAAGAAAATTTCATTATGAGTCTTCTTATTAGTCTTTTTTTGTTCCTAATCTCTGTAGGAGATTTATTTTATTATCTTTAAAAGTCCTATTTTGTTCTCTTTTAGGAGTCTTATTTTTGTCAGTGTTGAATCAGTTAGGATTCTATTATTTTATTTTTGAAAATGTTTTGATATTAGTCTGATTAAAAGCTCTAATTCTAGCCAGACTTCTATTAGGCTAGTTTTGCTCTATAAATAGGCCACTTAGTGTACCCCATTGAAACATTGAATGATTTAAGTAATAAAATTAAGAGAGATTATTATCTTTTCTTGGCTTGAAATTGTTTCTAGCTTGAGTGGTGTGAGGCTAAAACTTTTTCCAGAGTTGTCAGAAATGCTGAATTGAAGACCCTCAAGGAGTTGGTGTGAAACCAGTATATATCTCCCTTCCACCTACCTGTATCAGATTTAGTATCAGAAACAAATCTGATAATCAATTTTCTCCCCCTCCACCTTATTTCTCCACTTTTTTCCATCTTCCAAACCTTATTTAAAAAAAAAAAAAAAAATCATTGCCACTAGTTTCTTTATTTTCTTTCCATCCTCAAAAACCCTAGTTTAGAGAGAGAAAAAAAAGAGTATTGAAAAAAAAAGAGTGAAAAAAAACCAATAGGTTAAATTTCTTGTTATTTAGGTTAGATCTTAGATTTTCTTGAAGGTATATATCAATAACACAAAGATCTGTATGTTTGCAGAAATTAGATCTAATAATCTTCCCTGAAAGATTAACAAGAATTAAGCAAAAAAAACTGTCATTTAAGTGCCAAGTGGCAAAAGGGGGAATAGAGAAAGGAGAAATTGAAAAATAAGAGAACAGAAAGCAAGAAAAGAAAAGGGTGCTTTCCTTATTATTGCATTAGGGTGTCTTAATGGCTGGAAAGACAAGTTTGCCATGTTAGTCATGCCCAACCATGAGGGCATTGTCACATAAATATCATGGTTTTCAGGACTTAGTCTAGGCCCATTAGTTCATGCTCCTTTGCATAAAGTCTACTAAAAATCCATAACAGATCATACCTGATTTATCAGAGATCGACTAATTTCTTCTCCAAGTTGGCAAATATATGTGTTAGCCTTCAAGGTTAGAGACACAATTAGCTAGTTGTTTCATTCTTATAGGCTTTGCAAACAAAATTCTGCAGGTTCATCTTGGAATCTGAGAAAGGGTGTATCACCCTTTTACTTTTGATGCTTTCTTAAACAAAGTGAATCAATTTTGTCTTGCCATAGAAGAGTGGATTGCTAACAGCTCTGCTGCTTCTTTACTATTGATTTTTTCTTGAAATAAATGAAAATCAACTTCCAAGTATTCATCATTTAATGGAAGATTGAGTTGCCAGAATTATTTACTGTTCACTAGTTATCACAGAAAAATATAATAGATCCTTGCAGTAGAATTATTATTTTTGTTAGGCTACACTTAGTCATGATAATTCACAGATTGCCTAGGTCACTTGCTGATGGGGTTCTTTGATGTGGCCATCCGACCTTGAAATTTGGATGGTGAAGAGGACTTATATTGATAAGAAAAACAATAGACAAGCCAATTTAACTATGAGTGGAAAACACTGATGCACCTAGGATGTGATTTTGGGGCATGAATTTTACTGTGTATTCATGCACCCTTTGTGTGATTCCATTCTTACTGCACCTTCCAAGCTCTTTGGTTAGCGTGATACATGTAAAAGCACATTTTGTCCATACTTTGCTCCTCAGGTTTGATGGATGATATTTAGAATTTGGATCATCATTACAAGACAGTCACAAGTGCTTTATACATGAAAATAGGTGGTCTAACATTCACTAGGCAAAACTTAAAGGGTTAGCAAAGTGGACAAGGCTCCTACCACTACAAGCTCTAGAGAGGATCAAATATATGGACCCTTATCTGTACAGTTGGAGAGGTTATTTCCATGTTTTAAACTGATAATACCCCAGTCACAATGGAGCAACTTTATTGCACCTAGGTTCGCCTTCTATCAAACAAAACCTTTACTTGAATTAATCACTGCAACATTGAATTGTCATACTTATGCCATAGAAAAGTGGGGAATTTGATGGCAGAATATGGTTATTTGTGTATTATTTGTAAGAAGAATGGTTGTTAAGAATCTTGTATGGTCTCCATTGTGAGACCTAGCCCTTTTGTGCTAACTCACTTTAAATTAAAATGTAATTTGATCGGATTGAGTTAAAAATTATAAAAAATAATATAATTGAAATTTTATTGAATCTATATTCATAATGCTCAGTATTGAATTAACTTTCTAACACATCTTAAATTACTCAAGTGAGAGGTCAATTAAGGAAGTTAGAAGCAATTTTATGAACGTATATCAGTGTTTACAAATTTTTGATAAATTATGAAAATGTCATTGGTGGTGATTAAGGATGATTTTTGGTGCTTATCCAAATTTTTATATTTTAAAATTATGTTGGATGAGTCAAAAGTTAATTTTTAGTTAAGAATCTATTTTTAAATATTTAATGGATATTTTTCTCTTTGGTTTTCTTAAAGAAATCAATATCCAATATGAATTGGGGAGTTTATTGGTTTTAGGAGATTAGTATCTTATGAAGAGTAAAAAATCTATTTGCTTTAGAAAATTTCTTGATAAATAAGACTAAATTGAGGTCTTTTGGTGTCAAATTAATAGTTCATAAGGATGAAGAAGATGAAAATTGAAGAATAAAAAGGTTGATAAAGCCTTACAGCATGATTAGTTTTCATCAATTTTATTAGTTCTCTCCAATTTTATTTGAAGCAGGTAAGTAACCTTATCATAAGTTAGAGTATTTTATAAATTATTTATGATTGCTAAGATGATTTCAAACTTGGTAAGTAATCTAATTATAAGTTAGAATATTTTATAAATTATTCATGATTACTAAAAGGATTTCAAACTTTGGTTAGGTTAAAGTAACCTAACCATAAATTAGAATTTTTATAACATTACATGATTGTCAAAAAATTATTTTATAATTGATGAATGATTATCTGAATTGAAATAATTGCTAAACTTTTATATAATCAGTTATTTTAAAATAATAAGATTTTGTAATTATTTTTAAAATATTATTAAATTTTAAATTCTGCATAGCATGTTTATTACAAATCTGAATCAAGTAAGTAGGCTAATTATAAATTAGAAGATTTTTGTAAATTCTTTAATTATAAATATCTATTAAAGAATTTATAAATTACTGGTTAAATATAATAATTATTTTTTTTTTGTGCAATTAATGTTTAGTGCCTACTATTATAGAGTTATTTTTGCATAGCTATTTATTATAAATACTGGATCAAGTGAGTAGATCATGAATGTTAAGAATTATTGTTATTACAAGAATTTTGTTGAAAGAAAAAAAAATTATATAATTATATGAATAATATTAATGAATACAGAATTATTGATGATAAAATATGACTAAAAACATGTAACTCTCAGTTCATTATGTAATGACAGATAACAGATAACAGGATCCACCTCCGTAAGGGATATATGCGGAGATGTAACCCTAATTGACAGGGTTAAATGTGGTATACGTCATGGGATATACGTGTTCGTAATTAATGACTGTGGAGTATTAGTAATATGATGATATAAAAATTATTAATTATGGATGATCTGAAAATTTTAAATATGATGACATAAAAGTTATTACATGGAGAATTTTGAGTGCTAGTTAAAGATATCTTGAAATTTATAAGTACTAATACATCAATGATATGTGAAGTTGTGAACTGTAAACAATCAATTTTTAATTAATGATATACTCTGTTTCATAAAAGTCTTATAAATCTTTACTTGCTTAATCCACTAATTTATGCTTAGTGTTACTTATTAAGCGAAACTCAAATTCTATTATTATTATTTTTTTATTTCAAACGTAGAGAAATAAAATGGGGACCAGGGTAGAAGCAAGCAATCACCTGCCGGACTCTTTATTATCTCATTAGTTTTAGTTTTTGATAATGTTGATAGTCTGTAAATGTTTTTAATTTTAGTGACTTTGGAGTATGTGATTATCAACATTTTGTTAGCATTAGATTGATTTAGTGAATAGTAATTCAATTTTTATTACCTGAATTAAATGTTGATATTTGTGATAGATGCCTTGCATGTCGTGGGGTATGCAGTGGATTGTTGCGTCCTAAATCCACTTCGGGTTTGGGGCGTGACACTTACACCATAGAAAAGTGGGGAATTTGATGGTAGAATATGGTTATTTGGGTACTGTTTACAAGAAGAATAGTTGTTAAGAATCTTGTATGGTCCATTGATGAGAGTTAAGATGCACGATTCAATATTTGATTGACCAATGGAGCTTGTTTTAAATCTAACTTTAAGCTGCCGATGAATGGACACTTCCCCCTTCTAGTTCTCTTCAGTCATTTCTTCCCAGGGATAAAATTGACCAACCTCTTACAAGGGATGAACTTAGATGAGCACTATGAAATTGGAGACTTTTATTCACCAAGGGAATTATCGTTCTCAATTTGAGTCAACATCAATATCTTTGTTCACCCTATTTGTTTTCTTAATGTCTGGAAGAGACCTATAGGTCATGAGCTATACAATAGAGGTACCCTCGAATACTGCTAAGGAAGGTTTGCCATACCGGTACATAGAATTCTATAACAAACATGTTGTACCATGCTATACTGGTACTGAAACAAGACTCAAAACAGAGGGCACATTGAGTTTCGGTATGCTGAACTGAACCCCCATGCCGAGCGTACCAACATTGTACCAGTATAGCACTGGTATGGGATTCCAATATTGAGATTGTGAACCATGCAGTGAAGCCTCCAAATCTTGTTCATGCCAGGATATGAACCCAGGTTTCTGGTGGATTGCTCTATAGGCACCTCTAAAGCATTTTATTATCCTCTGTCCCCTAGTTCAAATTACCATTTTCTTCTGGCTTTTTGACATTACTTTAAGGGTATGTTATGCCTATGTTGTGAATGCATATTTCTAGGTGGCCGGGTCAGGTGAATGGATGCTAGGCGCTTAACAGCTATTACACTGAGATTCCTAGTTGATCTAAAAATTGGAAAATAATGTGGATCAATGTATTTATAGTAACATAGATTGATGCAGCCTTCCATGTCTGTCAACAAGCTTGGCACTAACCCTGCATACCATCTCTTGGCCTTTGGGGTTGCCCACTAGCCTGGTTCTATGGCCTGGTAATGTTCTCTCTATTTGCTTATGTTTTGCCCCTCTCAAAATACGGAATCTTTCAAACTTTGGCAGTTCCTTAAAACAACTTCCACAGTAGAAATATCTTTCGATGCAATGAGGAGTCACTAACCAATTCTATATTTAATCTTCTAGTTTCAATTTATGATAAAATCTTTTTTTCTGAAAAAAATAATGATAAATACTTGTAACATCTGCCATTGCATATTATAAGATAATTTATCTGAAAGTTGTACACATACTTGCAGCAATTTTCAGTCTATTATTCTCTTTTTACAAGAAATCGAGGCGCTCTATTTTTTTCTTTAAAGTTGCTTTGAAATTAGTTCTCTGATTTTTGTTACATTCCCAGAGAACCTGCTGTTGACTGCAGACCAAAGAACAGTGAAGCTTGTTGACCTTGGTTTGGCCAGGGAAGAGACATTAACTGAGATGATGACTGCTGAAACGGGGACATACCGTTGGATGGCTCCAGAGGTGCATCTTTGTATATTACATGCTATATTAAATTACTGCACCACATTCTTAAGAATGCTTTCTTGATTATCTAACCTTTAATAAATTTGTATAGTTATACAGCACTGTTACATTGAGGCACGGAGAAAAGAAGCATTACAATCACAAAGTAGATGTTTACAGCTTTGCTATAGTATTATGGGAACTGCTCCATAATCGGCTTCCATTTGAAGGCATGTCTAACCTGCAAGCAGCCTATGCAGCTGCTTTCAAAGTAAAAACTATTTCTCAGTGAAAATTCTGTGACTTCTGCACTTTCTTAATCTGACTAAAGCTGGACATTTTCTTTTTTCCATTTTTTTTCTGCCTCAGAACATAAGGCCTAGTGCAGAAAACCTTCCTGAGGAACTGGCTTTGATCTTGACTTCCTGTTGGAAAGAAGATCCAAATTCTCGGCCAAACTTTAGCCAAATAGTGCAGATGCTTCTACATTATCTTTCAACTCTTTCACCCCCCGAACCTGTGGTCCCTCCTCGTGTATTTAGTTCAGAGAATGTGGTTTTGCCACCTGAATCTCCCGGGACGAGTTCATTGATGGCTGTTCGCGATGATGTGGGTGATACCCCAGAGGCCAAGGTGGAAAACAAATCAAGGGGATTCTTTTTCTGCTTCAACCAGTGCTGCTGATTGCCAATTTAGTATACCTTTGAAAGGACAACTGTTGCGTCCTACTGTAGGCAATTCCTACATGCTGTAGGTTATGGATAAATGAGGGATAAATGAGAAAATTCTTTTGCTTCTTATCACTTAAGTTGTAACTGATATTTTAAGGCCAATAACATTACATTTGACACCTAATCTGATAGTTGATGTAAGAAGCTTGCTAAACGTTGGTGAGAAGGCTGAAAGAAGCCTTGTCCACCTTTAGTGAGTTTCCAATATGATCAGGGTAAGCCAGAAAATCTTCAGTCAGCCAGAGATTCTCTCTCTCTCTCACCCCTGGCTGCACTACAAACAGCATTAATTCATCCAGGGTTCAGAAAATTCCTTCATGAAGCCGGTAATTCGTTTCTGGAGTCACTGGTGCATGGTCATAGAGCTATTATTATGTCCACCTTTGCTGCTGACTCTGACGCTTGTGATTTCCATCAAAAAAAAAAAAAAAAAAAAAAGGACTCTGACGCTTGCAACGATTGGCATAAAGTAGAAGTGTGACTCTCTGCGAGGGATGGCTATGTGATGTTGCTGTGGCTCTATTTGCTATCTCATTTGGATTGCATCAGCACAAGTCTACCATTGCCCTTTACAAATTCCGGTCGCTCTTCTCATTATTTCGAAACTTATCGGTTTGCCAATCTAACGGTCAACTGTGTGCCAGTCCTTGGTTCATGTGATGGCTTGATAGGAAAGCCAAGAATTACGTGCAAGAAAAAAATTATCCAATGATTATAACTATGGGAGAATTTCAAGAAAAGAAAATTCTAAATTTTTCAGTAGTTCAAATAGAAGGAAAAAATTGCTCAGAAAAATTTAACTTAAATGAGCTTTCCACGTGCATGACGCATGTCGAATGCTAGCGTATTTTGAAGAAACCGTTGGATTTACTTTAATTCAAGTCCCTTGGATGGAACATACAACTGTGGAATGCCTTTCAAAAGGAACTCTATCCGTTCTTTACTTTCCAGTGAAAGAACCGTACCCCTGGAGACGGAGTGGAGTATGTCAGCGAGTTCAAAAGATAGCCAGCGTAATAAGCTCTAGGCAGGCCCTCCAAACACTAGTGTCAATATAATTATTGTCCCTTCAGATTTAATCAGTGATACCTGCTAATTTGGAGGAATAGCCCATGAAAGCGTATCCTAACTTACTGTGGCAACTTTTTTTTTAATTCCAGAACAATCTCAAAGCACATTGCTGGAAGGCCCATAGCTTTTACTTTGAATCTATCGCATAAATTGGTTTGTGTAATAAACTTTTGAACTTTTTTCTTTTTTTTTTTTTTGAAAGTTATATTTTCTTGGTTTAGTAGATGAAAAAATGTAATTTTCAAGAATCATGTAAAAAAGCATACTTGGAGGACTCAGTCTCCTAAATTAGCTCACCATGACTGTAAAATTATAGCATCATCTGCAAACATGAGGTGTGAAACATTTTCAGCCATGGGCTTCACTCATCACTTGCTACTTCAAAATAAGATCAGAGAGATTCACTAGCTATATAACAAATAGGACTTGTGACACAGGATCTTCCTGTCAAATGTTGCTTCAATCTTTGAACTTAATAGAACTAGCTCCTTATCAATAATTGAAAAGAATGTTGTGGAAATGTAAGCTTGAATCCATTTCATCAAGATCTGCTGAAAACCTGTTGCCCTAAGAGCCAAACTGATGACTTGTGAATCCATTCTATTATATTGTTTGTTCAAATTCCAGTTCACTTTTTCAAGTGAATCAAGGACCTCTTGAGCGCAAAGTTTTATGTCATGTGCCGCTATTATCGATGGGATGAATGATTTGTGTGTAATGCACACTAAAATGGGTATAACCTTCAATATAACCATTAGAACAGCACATATGATTCAATTTGGTATTAGTATTCTGGTAGAGGTGTTAAATGGGTCGGCTCGACCCATTACAGTGGCCAGACAGTGGGTTATCGTGCTGTGATTCTTGGTCCTCCTAAGGATAGTTAGAGTTATGTACCATCTGATTGATTGGTTCTATCATATCATGACTTAGATAGGCCTCAATTACGTAAAAGCGTATGTGGAAACATCCCTCATCATCATTTTGAGATTATGAGGGAAGCTTTCTAGTGACTTTACATGTTGATGATGGCCCAAGGATTATTTCAAGAACTTTATCATTCACTTCTAGTGAGTAATTGGTCAATACAATGGTAAAAGAGATAGAATCTATGAAGATCAATCATATTTGAAACTTGGCTGACCTCCCCTCAGGATGCAAGGCCATCAGAAACAAATGGGTTGTGAAGATCAAGTGTAAAGCAGATGGTTCCATTGAGAGGTATAAAGTTTGTTTAGTAACAAACGGATATACCTAATCAAAGTGAATAGATTATGAGGAAACTTTTTCATCAGTGGTAAAAATTTGGATTTGAAACTTTACCAAATGGATGTTCAGTAGACTTTTCTTAATGGAAAGCTAGATGATGAGATATATATAAATCATCCTACTAGTTTTATTGTAGAAGATTAAGAGTGCAAAATTTACAAGTTCCATATCTATAAATCCATCTATAGGCTGAAGTAATCATCCAAATAGTGGTATCTGAGATTTCATCAAGCCATCATTAATGATGGGTTTATGATGATAAAAGAAGATCATTGTGTATACGTGAAACAATCCAGGAGAAGTTTTATTATTCTATCTTTATATATTGATAACATATTGTAATATAAGCAAACCTTGTTCTAAATCAAATTGGATGCACGCAAACTTGACTCTAATACCAATCTCATACAAGCAAACTTGGCAGCGATAACTACTAGTCTCATACCAATTACTTGAGGATCTTTGACTCATCATCTTTGACTACTCTAAAGAATTATAGCCTGATATAGTACAAAAAGAAAAGAATAAGAAAAGTTTTGGCTTTTAAGAAAACTTTATTATAAATCTCTATAAAAGTCTTATTTTTGCCTTAGTCTTTATAGAAGTCTTATTTTATTCTCTTTAGCAATCTTATTTTTATCAATATTAAATTAATCAATAATTCTAGTCTTTTATTTTTTAAAATATTTTGATCCTAATCTGATTAAAAAATCTGAAATAATTTTACTTTGTAAATAAGGCCCCCTAATGTATCCTATTGAATTAATGAATAAATTGAGTTATAAAATTATGAAAGTTTTTTTCTTTTCTAGCTTAGAGTAATTTTTTACTTAAGTAATATCACGCTATAAATTCTTTAGAATGGTCAGAAATATTGAATTAAAAATTTTTAAAAAACTAATGTGAGACCAATAGTCATCTCTCTCCTCCTGTGCTTTATTTCTCTTTTTTTTTTATCTTCAAACCCTATCTTTAAAACAAATCATCGCTGCCAGTTTCTTTTTTTTCCATCCTTAAAAACCTTAGTTTGAAAAAAAGAGACAGTGCGTATGACCAAAAAAAAAAATCTTTATATACCTTTGATTCCTACCACTTCCTCCTTGTAGCCCTTTTTTTTATCTTAAAAAATAAAAAAGTTTGAAAAAAAAGAGAAAAAAAGAAAAAGATTAAGAGAGAGAGAGAGAGTGTGTGCGCGCGCTGAAAAAAAGAGTTGAAGAAAAAGAGAGTAAAACAAATCAGAAAAAAAAAAAAAAAAAAAAAAAAAGGGGAAAGAAAGGAAGAAAAGAGAGGAAGAACGCTCTTTCCCGTGCGTCGTCGAGCTCCTCCGCCCGCCTCCCACCCAACACCTTAAAGCTGCCAGATCGATCCTGCTGCCGGTGCCGCCCGCCCTTCCCCTCCGTCCCGAACACCACACGACCGCCACCTCCGGATCTTCTTCCCTCGAGAGTCCTTAGTCCAGCCGGCCACCACAGCCGGTTGTCCCCCACCGATCTCCACCGACGCTGGTAGAGCTGCAACACGTGGCGGAGCATCGCATCCCCGGCCCCCACCTTCTTCGAATCGCTCGACCACGAGCTATCCGGTGGAAGCCATCCTCACCAGCGACGGTGCCCCTACCCAGATCGCAGCTTTCCCCCTTCCGCGACTTCCCGAAGCTTCGTCCATCTTCACCCACGACCCTTCCAATGCCGACCACCACCTCCTCCTAACCAGCCATCGCCAATGACTACTTGCTCCTTCGAAGATGCCGGCCAGCCCAAACTCACACCCATCCCGACCGTCTCAAGCTCAGCGACTGCTTGAACCCAGGACGCCATTGTTGTTGGCACCATGAACTGATCCCTTTATGGGCTCCACCACCATCGGCCACCTGCAGCGCTCAACTACCTTTAGCCTAGCCGACTTCAAGCCTCCGTCTTCACCAAGGGCCGTGCGGAACCCCACCCCCAGCAACCCAGGCCCACTGACAAGCTCTAGTGCAAGCTCTGTTCGTCCAACAGCATTCGCAAGCGCCTCAGCTCCTATTCCAATTTCTCAGAAACAGATACGAAATCCTGACCTACGGCTTGCAGCAACCCCTGGTTCTGCCACTAAAACGTGGCACTGGCGTCACTAGTTGATTAAACTCGGATAGCCACCAGTTGGAATAAGTCCAGAATAAGACCGAATAAGTTCAGAATAAATCTAAAATAATATTAAAATAAATAAAATAATTATTTTATCTTTATTCTAAATTGGAATGAGTATTTAAAAAAAATAACTTCTTCTCATATTCAGATTCAGAAGGTCTTCTCCTTAATTAATTGTAGACTCCATCGGTACGGTATTGACATACCTTAAGCCAATGAGTACCCTTAAATATGGAGCTTTTATATATATATATATATATATATATATATATATATATATATATATATATATAGTAATATTACATTACCATCTTTTTTCAACATAAAAAATCGTATTAATCAATTAGAACAATAATTTGATCGATTGGAGTAACAAATGAGTAAGATACTGGTCAACATCCAAAAAAAGATAAATCAACCTATGTTTACAAACATATCAATCCTATTCCACTATGATGACATAGTAGTATTACAGAAATTTTTCAACCATTAAGGGTTCAATCTAGAACTTCTGACATTGAAGAAGGTATCTATACAAGAGTTCAACTTAAAGTGTATGTTTTCTAAGGCAAGTTGGATCGTGAAGCTTTTATAAATTAGCTTTTATCTATTGAAGAGTATCTCAACCATTATAAATTCACTAGTCAAAGAAGCATGGAATTTATTAAAAATAAGCTTAAAGAAAGTTGGTGGAAAGCAGTTGAGTATGCTACTCATAATCACTATAAAAGTATCTATCTCTTGACTGTTGCAAATAGCTTAAGAGGTCCACTTACAAGTTAACTTTTTAAGTAAAGAGGTATTATTCTAGTCTCCTATCCTACTCCTATTAAAGTCATGGCTTACGATCTTACACTATCAAAAATCTTTTCTACTAAAGTTAAAGTATAGAAAATTTTTGCAACTATTAAAGAAGAAATAAACAAGGAGACAATAATGATAGCATAATTTAACCAGTTAGAAAATCAAGTTGAGGAAGACAAGAAGAGTATTATGATTGAAGAAGTAAAAGAAAAGATAAGTATAAGCTACTCGAATGTAGAATAGTCTATCACTGAGGTATTTGATGATATTGCTGAAGAGAAATTTATGAAAGAATTTGTTGAATTGACAACCTTAATTCATTAGCTATCTTATAAAGAAAAAGATGATACAATGGTAAATAAATTAATTAAAGGAGACATCTTTATTTCTAAAGAAGGTAAATCTTATAAAAGTCAATATCCATTAATGTACCCTAGTATAGTTTGTGAGATGCAAACTTTTAAGCCCAATTATTAAGCCAAAGGGGGTATAATCATTATAGAAGCAATTTTAAGAATCTTATCTTTGAACTAGAGTTCCATAAGTTCTCCAATTCTCACTTAAATTGCCACTCTTTTGATGGGCATTTTTTATGTCTTCAAGTTTCACTGCTAAGGTTCAAGAGCCACGATTTGGCTCCAACAATCTAAGGTCCTTTTGCTGAAACGTTTTTTAAATCTTCCTCTGAATGTAATTAGAGTACATTATATAGGAAATGTTTCAAAATCTCCACCCAACTTCCATTTCTCCTTCAAGAAATTAGTAAGAAATTCTAATTCCAACCTTCTTATCTTTCTTCCAATAAGGGCTAATTTTCAACCTGCTTTAACTTCCTTCGTATCATTATCTTCAAAGTGCATAGCTTTGTTAAAATAGCTTCTCAATTTTTCAATCTTCTAATCAATTACTTGACACAACTTTGAATGGAAAGTACTTATCTTCCTGGCCATTGCTACCTATGGTCGAGCCCTACAGAGACTTAAAGACTACCTGTAAACTTTTGCACATGCATATCGATTGGATTTATTATTGGGGATTCTTTTCAAGATGATTCATCATTGATTAAAATATTCTTTTGAATAGGGTTGTCACACCCTAGACCTGAGGATGGATCAAAGACATGACAATTAACTCCACACATATGAGAATATATCTTACAGTATGCAAGACATCTTTTATGAATAAATAATTATTTAATATTAATAAATTAATTATTTATTGAACAATCTCATCAAATTCAAATACTGCCAATAGATAAAAGATCATCATCAGGGCTAAAATCAAAAGCACTAAATATTTTTTGAATCTAAACTATAATAATTCAATATCTAAGTAGCAACTCAGCTAAATATTTAGGATCAATTTTTGCCCAAATCCCATCCCTTGTCTTGGTATCTAAAAGAAAAACAAACAATATTTTTATGAACAATGCTTAGTAAATAAACTCTAATCATACTTAGAAAGATTAAGTAAGCATAATAATGTAATGTAAAATACATGCGTATTACAGTAATACTTCAAATAACAATTTTATATATATGCTAATAATCAAATAATTTGCAGAAATCAATATTTTATGAGTTTGAAGAAAAATATTTCTTATTTTCTTTTAACAAATAAAAATTCACTTAAGTTTCCAAACAGCTAATAACAACTCATCAGTCAATAATACTACAACTATGTATAAACCTCGCGACAGAGCTAGAATAGAACGCTACATATAACCTTGCGGAGTAGGCTAAAAATAAATCATTGCATATATCCTCTATGGAGGTGAGCCTTGATATCAAACAAAAGCCTTCGTATAAGCCCTAAAAGGCAAAAACAATAGAATAGAAATATTAGCTTAATTGAGAGTTAATAACATATACTATATACAACATAACTTATTTCACATACACCAATTTTATAAATTTACTAAGATATTTCTAAGTGTTAAAAATATTCACAATATATTTTTAGCAAATCCCACCATACAGCTTGATGTATAAACTAATCACATAAACCAGATGTCATAGCAGACTTGATTCAATTTTTCATATAAACAAAATATGCACAGTAATTTGAAATCATTTTTCATGTAATATACATTTATAACATATTTCAAAATGAATACTAGGCGTAAAAAAGATTTCAAAACAAATTTTATATAATTTATCAAATATGGTAAAACTAGACATATGGATCTTCAAAATATAACAATACCTTGATAACTTATTTAATCTAATTTTCTATGTAAATAAATTAAATATTGATAAAATACTTTAATAACCTATGAATAATTTTAGTAAAATATTCTAACTATGATTAGGTTGCTTGCAAAATTTTAAAATTTCAAATCTTATATAATTTTAGAAATCACTCTAACTATGATCACATTACTTACCTCTTCATATAAAATTGCTAAGTGCTACTCCTCAAATTTTGACACTCAAGGGCTCCATCATACTTCTTGATCTTTTAACTTTCATCTTTTAAACTATTGATTTAATACCATAAGATTTCCATTGAATTTTATTTATCTAGCGATTTCCTAGGACCAAAAGGTTTTCTATTTTTCATAAAATAATAACCTCTAAAAACTAATAAACTTCTAAATTTTTACATTATATTAATTTTTTATAAAAATTAAAAAAATAAATATTTGTTAAATATTTAAAACTAATTTCTAACCATCTAATATAATTTTAAAATATAAAAATTTAAATAAAAATATAAAAAATTATCTCTATGACATTGAATAATAGTTTCGTTATTTTTCGAAAGCTCTTCATCTAGCACGAACCTTAAATTCTTACATCCTTTGAACCGTTCTTTAAAACTAATATGACAATTTGGTATCTTCAAAGATGCACTACGATTAATTGCATTTAGAAGCTCAAATAGAAATGCTTTTTATGAAATGACTGCCGGACTGGTTCGCTCCAAGCAAGCCATGGGCGACCAAGCCCCTTGCCTAATGGCCAGGACTGCCGGTCCTGGTTCGCTCCAAACAAGCCATGGGCGACCAAGCCCCTTGCCTAATGGCCAGGACTGCCGGACCTCCACACCAACAAAACAAGGAGATACCTTTCACAAACAAATATATTTTCACATAAATACATAATAAAACCAGATATTTATTCTCCTGCTCGTGGGGTACGACAAATGCCTGTAATCCATCGACCTACTAACCCCCAGTGGCCCATCCTACAAAAGCCCTAGAAGAGACAGCGCCATGTGACGAATCCTTGGTTTCCAAACCCTAGCCCCCAACTCCACAGACGGAGCCAAAATAAATGCCTGAAGATCACCCGGCAGAAGTCCACGTCTAGGGAATGACTTCCTTCCACCACGGTTTATTCCAAGGGGTTTAAAATTAAAATTGATCATAAAACATGAGAGGGGAACAATCTCTGATCGCCGTCAGTGTGATCATTCTAAATGACAGTCATGCAGAAACCCCCGAAGCCCTCTCCGGACCATAAAGCAAACCTCACTCCTCTCTCTAAACCCCTATGGCAAAGCAATGGCTTTCTTTACTCTCATCCTTTATGAAAGGACGAACCCTATTGCGCTAGTATCGTTCACACGCCATACACGCACATCTAAGCCCATCAATCAAACTCCAACCACCCGGAGAGAGAGAGAGAGACCATCTTCCTCTCTCTTGCCCTCATTTAATCCTGGAAATGGCCGACGGTTATTTACTACGACCATGAGAGGTCTTCGCTGGCATCCATCGCCCTAATTATATGACGATAAAAAACATGAAACTATCCTCAACATTTCATTTATGCCCAAATAATCTCCCACGTTGAGGATTAAAACTATGCACTTATGCATGTAGTCTATGTAATGATTCAAATAAATCACATATTTTGATGATAATAAGAATCTTTCCAGCCAACACAATGACCGTCTCGCTATTTAATGCTGAGATATTAATATCAAAATATCATTAATATAATAAAACGTGCTAATCATTCTTTTGCAGCTTCAGAGCATATGCTAATTAAATACCATAAGAGAATATTATATGGATTAATGTAATGACATGCGTAACTTCAGTTGAGAAAAAAACATGGACCAATACGCCATTTATCAAAATAGTTATTATACTAATTATTGCTTTGCATGTTAATTTTAACAGCTTACTTCTAGTTAAATATTATAGGAGATAATGTTATATTGATGAGCACCATGCAATGTATAGGCTTATGCTGGTTGGGATAATATGCCCTGAAATAGCAGTACTGTCGAGATTGTGGAATATTTGCTCACTAAATACACTAGAAGATAAAAAGGTTAAACTAATTTTAGTGGCATATTGATATTACATGAACTGGAACTTGAGGTGTACGTCAATTTATATTGATATTACATGAACTGCCCGTCCAATTACAGCATAAAGAAAACAGTCATCGAGCAAGGTACATACACGAATGGCTCCAAAGTTCAAACCTATGGAGTATAATAGCTACACGAGCGTGCGTGGTTGTGGAAGACGGGGGATCCTGGAAGGCCTCCTGTTCCTATCAAACCCTGATAATAAATGGACATGAGGCAGCGGCGTCGGCTCCTTGGTTTTACATGGAATGGGAAGAGGCCGGAACCCCCTCCCGTTCCCGCCTTCGGGAAACGTAAAGCGTTACAGCAACATCACACCGCTGTCCCGTGCACACGCTCACCGTAGCGTCAAAAGGAATATTATATAAATCATACTGAAGGACAACGAAAAAAAAAAAAAAAAAGTGAATGTCTCTTTCTTTATATATATATATATATATATATATAGAGAGAGAGAGAGAGGATAGATTTGATTCAGAATCCGATTATTTTACTTATCTACATAGATTTCGAAGTCATCTTTCTTTATTTTTTTTATTTTTAAAATTCGTTAACCGTGTGAATACAAAAATAAAAGAGATGATTAAATTTAGGCTTGAATTTAGCTAAAGTTAAGGATACAGTCATTTTTTATATATGGATTTTAGAATTATTTCATCTTTTCTATCTTTGATATTAATGAACTTTATGAATTCAAGAATAAAAGAAATAATCAGTTGTCTGCATTCGAATGGAACCAATCATCCTTCACCTATTCAAATGTAATTAAGTTCAAACTTAGTCATTTTTCTCAATCTTAAATCCTCTAGATTCTTGAAGCAAAAAAAAAAATCATTCGTTAATCATCATTTTTTCATGTCCATAATACATCTCATTTTTCATAATATATAAAATAATTTTTATTATGCTAAAAAATAAAAATATATGTTATGTCCCAATTCTTTTGACTAAATAATAAGAATATGAGATATATTTTTATTTTTTAAACAAAAGTACATGAGTAATAGAATAGGAATATGAGTCTGTTATTCAGTGAAGTGCGTGACTAATACAATAAAGATGCGATTCATATCTTTTTTTTTCAATGAAATACATAAATAATATAATAAAAATATAATTTTTATTTTTTTAATAAAAAAATAAAAATAAAAATTATATTTATATTTTAAAGTAAAAAAATATATAAGTAATAGGATATAGCTCGTGCTAGTGTTCTTCGATGAGAAGGATGGAGATATGTGATAAGTAACGTAATAAGAAAATGTCCTTGCTCTCCGGCCAAAAGAACACGATGTGACCACATGCGGTTAAGAAATCTCTTTCCCAGGCCTGGTGCAACATTTGCATGAATGTGTCAATTAAAGCACTCTGTACAACCCTATAAATGCCCCCCGCAAATCTCCACCTTTCTCATTACCTTTTCGCTTTCCCACAGCTCATCGGTTGCTCCTGTTCCGAAGCTGTAGAAGAGGAGTGGGGTGTGCGCGCGCGCGAGAGAAAGCGACGGGTGGGGCGAGAGGGAGTTTTTGAGTTGGAAAGCGGCTAGCTAGAGATGGATGAGACCAACAACAGCCAGAAGAAATTCACGAGCATCGTTGGCAGCAGCAGCAGCAGCAGCAAGAGGGCGGTCTCGGTGGGGAGCAAGGAGGGGATGAGGTACCGCGGGGTGCGGCGACGGCCGTGGGGGCGGTACGCAGCGGAGATCCGCGACCCCCAGTCGAAGGAGCGCCGCTGGCTTGGCACCTTCGACACCGCCGAGCAAGCGGCCTGCGCCTATGACATCGCCGCCCGCGCCATGCGCGGCCTCAAGGCCCGCACGAACTTCATCTATCCCCCCTCCGCCGCCGCCGCCCCCGCCATTCCGTCCGCTGCCGCCACCGCAGACCACCTCCTCCAACACCCCTCCGACTTCCCGTTTGCCTCCTTTCCTCCGTCATCTCCCACACCCACTCCCTCGCTCAACACTTTCCTCCTTCGCAACGTCATTCACAACCCTTCTTCCGATCCTCCCTCCTCTTCTCCTCACCACCCGGAGTCTGTTAACTGCTTCCCCTGTTCCTCTCTCTCATGCTTCATCCCTAGTACTAGTAATACTAATAATACTAATACTATCACTCACATGGATGGCTTTAGTGGAAGCGGGCCCAGTTTGGGTTCCAACTTCTTGGTTACTTCTACTAACTCGGATTTGTCCCTCGTCCTTCAGCACCACCGGCAGCAGCCCACTCGCACTACTACTGCACCACCAGCAGCGACAATATCTACCATCTGTAACTCCGAACCAGTGGGGCCATTTGAAGACAACTGGGACATCTTCGGGGAATCTCCTGAGTCCGGTTTGCTTCAGGATATCTTACATGGCTTCTATCCTCGGCGCAATGCCGAGAAGCAGCAGGGGAGTTGTGGAAGGGCCGTTGAAAGCCATGGTGCCAGTGGAAGTGATGAAGTCGGTGAACAATTGAGAGCTGGGAGTCAGATAGCTCTGAAGAAAGAGCAGCAGCATACTATTAGTGCTTTTAAAGAAGGATATGATGAGCCTGAAAATTTCCCCATAGTGCCCCAGGGCTTGCTGGAGGACATCAATCAGTACCCGGACTCCTTGGATATCTTCTCCGCCAAGTTGCACTAGCCACTTCTCTCTAGCCCACTACTAGGATTTCTTGTTGCACTGGTCTTGTGAATGAAGTAGGGAAGCAAGCCTTGGCCTCCGCTGACTACTAGGATTTCTTCTTTTTCTCTAAATATTTGGCCTGTGCCTGTAAGCTGGTGCACTTGTCCTTTTTTTTTTTTTTTTCCTTTTCTTTGTTTACTGCGATATCTGAACTTACACTGCGTGTTGCATTTGTCTACTATGTTGTGAGTTAATTAATGTCTGCATGAAATGATTCAGCATTTGGTGATTGTTCATCGCTTACTCCAATTGAGGAGGTGGGCTTTAACTCGGTTTAACGTATTGTGATAGGTTGCACCATTTACTAAGTTGTTTTTTTGCTGAACAGGGGCGAGCACTCGTATCTTTAGTGACAGTAGTCGATTGGATGGCTATCACATCCACAAAGAAGACCGAGAGTGGCAGGAGACAGATCACTATAATAATTAATGTTACCGCTGCTTCCACTGGTATCCCAAGCAACTTGTTAAGCCACCACGGAATGTTAAAAGAATGAAAATGGGTGAACGATTAGAAGGGGATGTTAAAAGAAACCGTGCAAACATTTAAGTGGTCATACCTTTCCTCCGAGTGGTGGTCTCTTTTTTTTATTCCTTTGGATTGGAATCGAGATTTTTTTTTTTTTTTGGGAAGTACTGAAGTGTAACGTGGTAGTTAATGAGGTTGATATATTTAAGTCGACCGTAAGAATGTCCAGAATTTTTTTTTTTTTTTTTTTTTCATTGCTTTTTGGTAAGGTTATTGAAAAGCTGTATTTGTCGGGCCTTTTTGCCCTGCAAACGCAACGGACGGACTAGCTTAAGGAGAACGGAGATTAACGCAGAGAATCTCTCTACGTTCCCTCGGCTGACACGGAGGGCTTCGGGAAGCGAGTACCATGGGTTCGGTAATTAATTGCTTGTATCATTGAATAAAAAGATTCTAACAGGCATACAGTCCTTTTCATATCAAATTCCGATTTTAAAAGCATCGTTACTCCATTATAGCCACCCCTAACCTTGGCCGTTCTTGACTTGCAAATGATGGTGGCTATTACATGAGCTGCAATTAGCATTATAACAGTTAACTATAGTATTAACTTTGTCATTTGATAAAATAATAATAATAATAATAATAATAATATATTTCATATATTATAGCATCATTAACCAAAAATCGATATTATATGTAATTAATTTGTTATGGTGTTATATTAGATTGTATCAATATTATGAATAAACAAAGTAACAAGAGAAGGTGGCTCATGGAGCAAATAAGATAGTATGGAACAAGATATTTACGATTTAGGTATGTGGTTTAATGTCTTTAAAATATTTACATAACAAAATCATATCTTTTAAACATTTATCTTATATATTAAGTGATTTAAAAATTAAATAATCTAAATCATATAAAATAATGCATGTTTTCTTAACTTATTAGATGTATAAGTTAAGGATTTTCAAATTATATAATTTTTAGAGTTGAAAAATTTTATAGGTAGCAAATCATATCTAATGGCTCATATTATTCATAATGGTTCTTTATTATCCAAATGTGGACTTAATGTATAATATATAAGGGTGTGTTTTTGTGTGTGTGTGTGGGGGGGGGGGCGGTGGGGAGGGGTTGTATGTATGTATGTATGTTAGTCATTAGCTTCATAAAAATTTTCAAAATCATTAAAATGACAAATTCTTCATCTTTTTTATATGATGGAACTGCATTAAAAATTATAATAGAGATTTGGATCTCGTAATCAGAAGTTTCTCTACCCCTAAGGCTAGAGTAATTAATAATGGCTACTTGCACTCGCTGAAAATTTGAATCCTACAAAATTTGAAAAGAAATCATTATTAAGAAGGTGCAAAATTCAAACGAATATACTCTTAGACTCCATATTATCTTAGCTAAGACAATCTTATCGAGGGAGAGAATGGTATTGAGGTCAACAAACTCTTGTGGACCCGATGCACAAGTTTTGAAACTCTATCTTCATTTAATGACCTTGTTAGGATGCGGAACGCTTCATCTTTCGAGATCTTCTTTTGAGACTCTACATAATGCAGAAGAGTTCATTTGCCTTATCCCCGAGTCTCTCGACTTTTCATGTAGTCTTCGACAATGGCAAGTTGGCTAGAATGACTGACCAAGATCACTAAATTTCAAAGATTGTATTCCCTTGTAGGATGAAATCCAAAGGCTATGTCTAAAGCTGGATGGCTTAAGGGAGCATCCAGCACATGTAGTGGACGAGCTCTAGAGATTTGATGCATATCCAAAAAATTTGATCTCCTTTCTCATGGAGAACTACTTATTTAGATTCCATGCTTGCTAGGATGATATCAAGACTAACCCTAATGCAGTATAGGATACAGCTAAATACTATGATTAGCATGCTAAACTTCGTAGGAACCAACGAATTCATGAGTAGATTTTTCTTTAAATTTTTCATTAGAGATAGCATCAAATTTTAGTTAGGTTCCTATATTTATACCCAAATAATTCAAGCATATTTCCCTATTATCAAGTCCTTTTCTTAGTATAATTTTGAATTGGGCTTAATGACCAAATAGGGTTAGGGTTCTGGTCTATCTATTTTTTAATTCATTGTGAAAACCAACCTTTTGAGATGTTAACAAAAATTTATTTTTATGAGAACTCCATCGATGAAGGTTCTTCAATCCAAATTACTTCAATTTTGCATGAATCTCTGAGTATAATTTCTATTGATCAACTCTTCTTTCACTCTTTACATTGCATCAAACCCTTAGGCCAACAGCTACAAATAAGGAAGAGAGAATCAGTGAGCATGGTTTTCGGTGCCTTTCTGTGTTCACTTGGGCTCCCCTATTATATGATATCTTTTTCCTTTTTCTTTCTTTTGGTTTTATCCAACCTTGGCTGGTTTATGTATGGTTGCAGGGGCTAGATTTTATGTCTCTCCTTTAGCTTTTACATTCCCTTCATCCTGAATATTTATTGATAATACACTCAAAGGTTATCAAAGTTCTAGGTTCTGAATTGGTACAAGGGTGTCATCTCATTTTTTAAGTCTATAGGTCCTCGGTTTCACTATTTTGAATACTTCATATGGTCCTCCCAATTTGATACAAGTTTTACGATAGCTTTGGCTCGACTGGAGGCTTTCGCATCTTTTGCAGGACTAGATCCTCTACTTTGAAGAGCCTTTTATAGATGCAGGCATTATAGTACCTCACTGTCCTTTTTATTGCCTAGCCTTACTCTTGCTTAGACTTACTCTTGTTCTCGAAGCTCTTCTAGCATATCCAAATTTGCTTGTTGTCCTTCTGAGCTTAACTCGGCATTGAAGTGTTGGACTTGGTAGAGGGCATTCTAATTTCTATCGGAATGATTGCTTCAATACCAAATGTCAAGCTAGAAGGAGTCACAACTGTTAGGGTATGGGCCATGATCTGGTATTTTCATAGGACAATGGGTAGTTTATCTTCTTAGAGCCTATTATCTTGATCGAGTTTAGTGTTGAGGGCACCAAGATCATGTAGTTGGTAACTTTACCTTACCCATTTGATTGGGGGTAAAACATTGAAGTAAACCTCTACTAGATTTTCAATTTCATACAGTTCATCTCAAAATGCTTGTTGCTGAACTACTTCCTATTATTAATAAGTAGGACCTTTACAATGCCAAAGTGGTAGATAATGGATTTCCAAACAAAATCCTACACCTTCTTATTTATTATTATGGCAAGGAGTTTGGCTTCAACCCATTTGGTGAAATAATTGATAGTTGTGATAACAAATTTCCATTGTTTGATGGCTAGGGCGAACAACCTCAGGAGGTCCATTCCCCATTGAATAAAAGGTCATGGACTAAATAGTGGCATCATCTGGGTCACAGGATGGTGAGAGATGTTGGCATACCTCTGACATTTGTCACACCTTCACACTATTTCCTATGCATCTTATCTCATGGTTGACTAATAGTAGCATTATCGAAGAAGCTTGCATACTAAAGACCTTCCCTAGGGTGGATTTCGCAAACTCCTTCATGGGCCTTGCATAAGGCGCAGTCTACCTCTGAAGGCCCAAGTTACCTACGTTAAGGTGGTGTGTAGGAACCTTTGTATAAATTGCCATCTTTCTAAGTGTATCACGCTATGCATTGCCTAACTCTTTGAGCTTCCTTTTTGTCTTCAAAGAACTTTCCATCTCCCAAATACCCAATAATTGGGTCCATTAAACTGGGCTCTAATTTAATCTCTATGACTACTTCTGCTTAATCTATGTTCAACTTCTATAGGACCTTAAGGTAGATCAACCTCTTCGGCGTGAAGTAGCTTAAGGTCATGAGCTTGGAAAGGGCATTAGCCCTAGAATTTTGTTCTCAAGGGATCTCAGTGATTTCATACCTTTGGAATCATCCAAGAAGCTTTTTGACCTTTTGGAGATACTCGGTCATTTTAGGCCCTTTATCTTCATATTCTCCTTAGACTTGGTTCACCATTAGCTAGGAATTGCTATGGACCTCGATCCATGCAATCTTTAATTCTTTGGCTACTGTTAGGATAGTGAAGAATGCTTCATATTCTACTTTATTATTAAAGATTGATAAATCAAACCTGAGGGCAACCTCGAGTTTGACTCCTTTCAGTCCAATGAGGATGAGACTTGCTCCTCCCTTACCCTTAGCTGAGACTTCATTTACATGCAGAATTCGGTACAGAGGTGATCCTAGCTTGACAGCTACTATTATAGGGTCTTCTAGCTCTAGTGGAAACCATACACTCTATCATGAAATCAACCAACACTTGGGCTTTCATGGTGGGCTGAGGTTGATATCGGATGTCAAATTCTCTAAGCTCGACTATCCACTTCACTAATGCTCCTAAAGTGTCTGACTTTTAGAATATTTTACGTAGTAGTTAGTCTATGAACACGACTATAGAATGAGGTCGAAAGTAGAGTCTCAGCTTTTATGTTGCAGTCCCCAAGGCATAGGTGTTTTTTCTACTATTTGGTATCTTGTCTCCACCTCATTTAAGATTCTGTTGACATAATAGATTGGCCATTGAGCCTTCTATTCTTCTCAAACCAAAATAGCACTTAGGTGACTAAAATTGCTAAATATATGTAGAGCACTTCATTCAAAGTTGGCTTTATCAGTAGGGGTGGTGAGGATAGGTACTGTTTTAGTTGCTCGAGACCACTGGTACTCTTTACTCTATTAGAATTCTATGGACCTCTAAAGTGCATTGAAGAAAGGAAGGCACTTTTCAGTGGCTTTAGAGATAAACTGATTAAGGACAGTTATTTGGCCCATTAGCTTCTGCATCTCCTTTGTGTTCCTTTGAGGGGCCATATCCAGAATAGCCTGAATTTTCCTAAAAGGATGTTGAAGGTATGTTTATTGAAATTAAACTTCATGTTGTAATGTCTCAACACCTAAAATGTCTCCTTCAGGTCATTGATTTGTTGTTAGTGCTCCTTGCTTATCACTAGTAGGTCGTTGATGTATGCTTTCATATTATAGTTGATCTGTTCGTAAACATTTTGCTGACTAGCCACTAGAAGGTAGCTTTGATGTTCTTGATGCCAAAAGGCATTACCTTGTAGAAATAGGTGCCTAGTTTGGTGATTAGTGTCATCTTCTCCTTATCCTTCGAGCATATTTGATATGTTTGTACCTTGAAAACACATCCATGAAGCTCAATAGCTCGTGCTTTGAGATGACATCCATTAGTTGATTTATTTGAGGGAGGGGGAAGTTGTCCTTGGAGCAGGCCTTGTTTAGATTGGTGAAGTCCACACACATCTGTTATTTACCATTGACCTTCTTCATCAAGATCACATTGGTCAGCCACCCTAGGTAATCTACTACCCTAATGAACTCAGTATCAAAGAGCTTGCCTCCCTCCTCCTGGATGGCTTTTTGTTGCTCTAAGGATAAGCTCCTCTTCTTCCAATGCACGTGTTTATAAGTTGGGTTGATGTTAAGCTTATGGGAGATGACTTCTTAGTCAATCCCTGGCATATCTACAGGGCTCCAAGCAAAGTCATCAATGTTTGTTTATAGGAAGGTGACTAGCACACCCCTCTCCTTTTTTTAGAAGGATAGATTTAACATAGACCAACTTCTTTGGATCCTCTTCGATCAAGGGAACCAGAAGTAGGTCCTCCACTGGTTTCCCTTACCGCAGTTTGAAATCATTTCTTTGGTCGATGCTTTCCAACATGGATGTCTCCCTAACTTTGGCCTTCTATTTTAGGGTGGTTACATAATACTTCCTTACCACCACCTCATCTCTCCTAAGTTCCCCCACTCCATATTCTACAGGAAACTTTAAAGAGAGGTAGCAGCTTGATGTGATAGCCCTTAGGTCATTGAGGCTAGGCCACTCGAGAATGGCATTGTAAGTGAAAGGATCCTTCGCTTCTAAGAAGTCTAGCATTACTATGACTTAGCGAGTTTCTTGCCCAACTATCATTGGGAGGTTGACAATTCTCTCAGTTGGGACTAGCTTCTGTGCTATCAAGCATATGCCCTTCTGGCCATAAGGTTTTCTCCCTCAACTACTAGCCTACACTCTAGTTGTCGACCAATTGTCTTCATATCTCGATACTTTTTTTAAGCCTTGGCTCTTCTTAGAGGGTCTCCTAGGGCCTCAAATATACTTTCCAATGTAACCTCTTTGGATAAAGTTCTCGATTTCATCCTTTAACTACTAGCATTCTTGTGAGACCTAGTTTGAACCCAAAACTAGACCCAGTTCAATAGACCGATCTAGGCTAGATTGGAAGGAGGAAAAAGAAAGAAGGAGATGGGATCATATCCGAATAAAAGATCCTAAGAGGAGACAATCTTGTCTTCCTCCCAAATCTTTTGAACGGAAAAAAGGATGAAACTTATCTCTAAGCCTTGCCCTCTCTAATTTAGTCTCACGCCATGCCCTCTCATTAATTAGAAAGAAGAGGCCAAATCTCATATTAGAGGGTGAGGAGGAAAGGGAAATAGAGATAAAAGAAGCCAACTTCTTCTTCATGGCTTCTTCTTCATCTCTACTAGCTAGCAATCCCAAGTGATAACCCTTTATCACTTGATTTCTCTACATCAAAGTTTCCTTATAGATTGATTTCTCTGATAGATGTTAGAAGCCATGGGATTTAAGATCTAAAATGGGATTTTGTTTGTGCTTTATTTGTTAGGAAAGAAATAGTGCAGGAAATCATTCATAAACCACCATTTTCTTCCTCCTTTTTGGCAGCCAATCGAGCTGGTAAACCTCCTCTCCAATCTCTCTCTTTATGCTCTGAATCTTCTAGAGTTGTAATATAGCTTCAAGGATCATTAATGGCTGCTCATAATTAGAGCCTTTAGGACACTACTTTCACACTGCTTCAAGGAAACTTTTGTCAGATTCATGGTATTGAAGCTGAAATTAGAGCATCCAGTCCTCTACTGAAAACTAAATTCCTGTAATAAAAAATAGATTGGGATGGAAGCCGATGAAACCCTTGACCACATGCTCTATTATTTTTTATGAATATAGGAACCTTGTTTTAAGATCTCTTTTAGGGTGGATTTAGGGCTAGATTAGAGGCCGAATGGAGCTACCGTTGTAGGTTGATCATGGCCAATGGCTAAGACTCGATCACAGTTAATAGATGCTGCCATTGGCTTCTAAAAATCTCATACAAATAGACTTTATTTTGGCTCAATTGAGGATAAATAAACCTTATTTGCCATATCACCTTAACCATAGAGAAGAGAGGCTAATGGCCTCTTAATGACTTATTTATTTTATTTCCTTAGTTCCTTATATTAAATATAATACTTAATTTTCTCTCTCTAGATTACATAAATCTAGAATAAATTAGATTCAATTTCAGGTGTTTTGTAGTGGGTATAGGTCTTGATCTGGGTTAGAGTTGCCTGCCTAAAAACCCAAAATTTTAGATCTTGATAGGACCTAGTTCTAGTAATATATTTGGTTGATCATTATAGGTGGGCTGTAGAAGCAAATTGAGTAAGTTTAAACTCACCAACTAGAGCATTAAGATGAGTAATCCTAATTATGATTAGAATATTTTCAAAAGAATGAATTCATAATAATGATTATTAAGATTTAAATTTCAGCATTTTATTGGTATTATAATTGATTTCATGAAATTTCTAGTTGGTTAAGTGTGTTACATATTAGTATATGTTTATATGCTAGATTTTATCAAATCTCTATATTTTACAAAATTGATTCAATTTCATTTATGTTCAGTATTTAATGTTTAAATTTAACTACTTGAGTTATGTGTTAGAATTTCACAATCTAAATGCTGAATTATTAGTTTATGAATTTTTTGGCATGCTTTTATTAAAATTGGAACAAGTATACTTCATTATGTACCTTGATGAATTACTAGTTCATACTACAATTTATTTATCAACATGTAATGCTTGAGCATGAAGCTATATGAACTCAAATAAATTGCAAATTGTTAGTTATGAATAAGCTAAGTATGAAGGTATATTAAACTCTCAGTTAACTACAACTCGTGATATATTATTTCTACCTTTTAGGGCTTGTAGGAGGGCTCATAATATTAGAACCCTTTTCACAAGGGGATATATATGGTTCATTCTCGTGACTTACACCGTAAGGGTTACATGCGGTTTTCATTTTGTAGCACTGCCATTAGGTTTGTATGTAGCCATAGATTATTGATTGCAGAGTTATATCATAAATTTTGAAATATAAAACTAGGTTTTATTATTTCGAAAATGTGACTTCAAATGATATGCTTTATTTACAACAAATCTTGTTATGGACAAATTATTTTGACATACTATGTATGCATTTTTATGCTTACTTGATCCATTGATAATGATTAGGGTTCACTGACTAGGCTTTAGCTCATGAATATTTTTATTTTTTTCATAGTCTAAGGATTAAGCAGGAGATACGGGTAGTTATTGGCCTAAGGAATTAGTAGAGGCATGAACTTATTCTAATAGAATTTGAGTGTAGTTATCATTTTATTCTAATAACAAATTTTGGGTATTTTGGACATCATCCAATATTGTTGGACTTGTTAGTTTAAATTTAATAAATAATTAGCTCATTGATAATAGTTTAAATTTGATGCGATCATGTATTCTAGTATGATCCCTTGTATATTGTAAGGTTTGTTCCATATGTGCCTGGTGGATTGTTGCATCCTATATTCACCACCATGTCTAAGGCCTGACAATTTCTCTATGTCATGGCCATGATGTTGGTGGAAGCAATAGTATCTACTTCTATCTTTGTTTTTTAGTTTCCCTTTTAACAGCTTAAGCCACCCACGAGAGGTAGGGCTTCCTCCAGATCTTCATTAGGATCTTTAGCCTTAAAGTGGTCAAAAGGGTGTGCCTACCCTCGTACCAAAATAGATTCCTCAGATTTTGAAGCTTAGGGTTGTACATTCACTTCATTTCGACCTTCTTTGAGTCTCATTGATCAGTGGGCCTCTTTTCGAGGCAAAGATCATGGAGACCCACTTTCATCTAAAATCCTCCTTAACCTTTATATATTCTCAATCCATGCGCTCTGCGATGTCTTGAAGCTCCTCTTATTGAGTGAAAAGCTGAAAGATATGTGATACCCCAAGTTTAGTCTCACATTGGATGGGAGAGAAATGTGCTATGTGCTTATAACTCAAGTCCACTTGCTACCTATTAACTTTCACTCGAGTTTTTGAGCTAAATGGTTTCGGTCCGCTAGAAGTTAATTGGGCCAACAAGTGGACTTGGGGCGTTACAAATGGTACCAGAGCCGACCTGAGTCTGCAAAGTTGGTGGGCATGAGAAAAGGGCTACCCATGGGACGGTGGTGGAGTCCCGCCATGAGGTGGAGCCATCCTTGCAGCACCAACGATTCGATTCAGAATAGATTCTAGCTAGGTTGTGGCGTGCGACGAGGACGTCGCATTATAAGGTGGGGATACCCTAAGTTTAGTCCCACATTGGATGGAAGAGAAATGTGCCATGTACTTATAACTCAAGTCTACTTGCTACCCATTAACTTTCACTCGAGTTTTTGAGCCACGTGATTTTGGCCCGCTAGAAGTTAATTAGACCAGCAAGTGGGCTTGGGGCGTTACTAGATGAGTCCAACAATTCATGCATAAAGAACCTTACAATTCTTATACAAGGAACTTTACAATTCCTTTTAAATCTTTGTGAAATAATATTGAAGTTACTTTTGTAGTTGCTTAAGCAAGTAGAATTTGCTTTTTGATGATATTCATCAAAACATAATAGTACAATTAGATATGTTGATATCTAATGTGTTTGATTTAAGTAGCCATAGTTCAATGGTTCATTACCAACTAGGAGCCAGATCCAAAAAAAAACTCTAATTTTGTAATGCATTTTTTGCACCACACTCCAACCGTGAATAGATAACAAAATAAAAAAAGGGAGAAAATAAGGGGACGAAAAGAAAAAAAAAAAAAGAAATCCTAGGTAATGAAGTTGATCAAGATTTTTAAATGCCAAGATTTCCACATCTTAGCTCTGTCTTCAGGAAGGCTCGGAAATGACAAGATTTACCAGGTTTGACATCGGTAGGACGCTTATCTGTGCTCTCTTCTACTCTACCACAATGCCCACATTCTCTTTCTTTAAAGAATACACCAGATTGGAGGGCAAAAGAATGGGGGAGGAAGGGAAGCAGACCTCACCCCAGGGCATCTTCTAAAAACTCCTTTTATCAAGGGGCTTTAAGCAAAAGACCATAAGAGGAATGACGACAAAAGTAGGGCTATTAATAAGCCAGGCTAGCGGCCTGATAACCCGACCGGCCGAAAAACGGGGCTTAGATTGAGTTTTAATTCCTCGATTCGGCTTGCAATTTGAAACTACAGAGGCCAACTTTATTCCATGGCGGAGGCTGAGATCTCAGGGAACTTGACTTGGGCCAGGGATATCCCAATTATTTGTTACAATCGGGTCAGGCCTAGGCCTGGGAACCTTGAGCCCGTTTTGAGCCAGACAAGGCCCAGGACTGAGCTTTACAATCTGAGCGTGCTTCAAGCCCATCAATATTACTGTAGCTTTAGATTACCAATCAAAATTTGCTGGTTAATATCCAATTCCCATACCAAAAGTTATGCCAAGATATTCGTAATCAAAGATGATCACAAAAATATGTGCATCTGAACCAGAATAAAAGAGAAATGATTAGAAGAAATAAGGGGGAAAAGACGATTTATAACTCTATTTTTGTGACATAAACTGCACAATAAATTAAACACAGTAAAATGTAAAGGAACTAGTATACAGAAGGTAGTGGAAGACAGAAGACACTGTATAAGCTAGAGTGGAGTCTCTTCAAACAAATCTCACAGGTAATGATGGCTACCTTAGCTTTTATTTAGATTTGCCATTTGAAGAGCTTGTTTTACGCTTCTGCCAAAATCTGCTTGTCTTCTGGATTTAAGTTAAACCAACAATGCGTAGTAGAAACGGATCATGGAAGCTAAGGAAGGCCAAGCTGGGGAAGGAAAATGAGGGGAGAGAGAGAGAAACAGAGGCAGAAGATATCACGTTACCAGTCTCTGCCTAAAGTTTAACAAGGTCTCAATGTCTCTCGCTTGTACTTCTATTCATGGACAATAATTTACTAAGAATCCTCTTTGGTTTTGTAGGAATGGAGCACAAAGCTTTGAACCTCGAAGAAGTACTCCTCATCAGACCATCGCGAGGCATCACAACATCATCATCCATGTCATTGTCGACCTCTGCAAGCTTCATCCTAAGTGTTGCAAGCTTCGATGTTGGGCATTTCAATCTTGAGATGCTCCAGTTATCATCCAAAGGGGTCGCAGAGCCTAGGTGATGAAGCTTTGATTCTTCTTGTATGCCATCTCCTGCAGCCGTTCTAGCTAGCAGTGCCTTGATGTTGTGAGGCAGCTCATTCACTTGGCCACCGGACATGGCGGCACGGGCTTGCTCGAAGAAGAGCACCTGCACCACTACTCTTAATGGAAGCAGTTCATTCTGAGCAGCATGCATGCAGGCTTCAACTGAGAGCTTTTTGCAATCCAAGATCCGACACAGATGTTTCCTTGCATTCTTGTCCAGGTCTGGGTGTGCCTAATTACATACGGTAAGCAATCAAGCAGTTGAAAGACTACTTGGAATGAAAATAAACAAGAAAAAAAAAAAAAATCCGAGAACTTGGAAACTAACAAGAGTATACCCTGAGGTAATTATCAATGACCCTATAGAGATCATCATGGTCTGGCCTCGCGAAGTCTGGCACAGCTTCAGCAAGAGCAATCACTTTTTCCATAGGAAGATTCGGAGCTCTTGCGATCTCCTGAAGATAACCATCAATGAGTTTAGCCACCCTGAGCTTGGCGCCATGGGAGGCAGAAGATGACCTCCTGCTGTTCTCCTGCCCCTCAAATTCTACGTTTTCTGCCGACCGGGATCGCCGCCTCTCACACCTAAGCCTTCCTCTCGGGGGGCTGGTTGGAGGACTCTGTCCTTGAAGCATGAACTCCTCCAATATGGTCATCACCATATCAACATCATAGAGCAACTCGTTAGCGCAAGACACAGATGGAATCAAGAGATCGCTGACAGTCGCTTCCTCCAGCTGAATTCCGACTCTCACTCGCCAAATCCATCTTCGACGACGCCGAGGCATTAAGTATGTTGGCAGCCTTAAGCAGCCGCAGAAGGAAACTACATGACACAGAGCCTCTGTCAATCGGCAGTAAGCTCACTATTTTCTCCAGCAGCAACCTGTGCTTCAAGGTGATCTCTCTGAGAGAATCTGAGCAAGAGTTCTCAGCTGGCTGTTTGCTCTGATGGCCATCTCCTCCCATGTTTGGCAACCATCGGCAGGCGTAGACCTGCAATGCCTCCCCGATGAGCTTGTTCGAAACTATGCCTGCAGACTTAACAGCCACCATGATTCTCCAGTAGTGGTCTATCCCCAATTCTGAGACGTCTTGCGCCCACCAGTCTTTGGACACCAGCTTCTGACTGCTTTGAGACCAGCTGGCCTTCGAAGGGTGGGCGACGATCATGGTGGCGATGGCGTCGATGCAGCGGCCTGTCATTCCGAGCTCCTCGCACAGGGGAGCGTATTGCTTTGTGCTCTGCAGCGTGACGAGTGTGTCCTTCCAGCGACGAAGGATGCATGATCTGAAGAAGACCTCGAGCTTGACTGTGAGGTTGCCCCTGTCGACGTCGTCGTTCATCTGGAGGTACTCGGCAGCGCATCGGACTGGCACGATGTTGAGGGCACTGAGAGTGATGGTGATACCGTAGCAGAACTTTGCACAGATCTCGAAAGCCTCGGCGCCGCCGGGGAGGTCAGGAAGTTGGATGATAGCATCCTCAGAGGCGTTTCTCAGTTCAGAGCAGAGTATTTGCAGGCGCAAGCATTTGGAGAGGAGAGGAAACTGCGATCACAAAGAATCCAACGAGTTGAATTAAAACAGAAGGAAGGATATCCAAAAGAATAGATCAAATTGAGTGCAAGAGATGTTGGAAATTCGAAATGGATTGAATTATTTTTGGAAACAGAGTGAGTGGTCTTAGAATAGATCTCCTTTTACCCTGTGTAGCTGATATAAGCTATTCTGGACCTGGATCTTTAGGTCAGTTGAGACTTCAGAGGAAACAGACCTGCGTCCAATAAGACGAGAAAAATTATTGTAAAGAGACACAAGATATGAGAAACAACAATACGACACAAATATTGGAAATTTGTATTGAGATGCAAAATATAGATTTCGGCTATTCCACCATTATCCACCACCAGAAGAAGAGAAGACAGGAGAAAGCTATCTATTGGATTCGTTCTCAAATGATTTAAAGAAGATTCTGGAATGGAAGATCACCTTATGGATTCTGTGGTGAAGAAGGTGTCAGGCCGGGTTCCAAGCTTCATAAACTTCATCTTGGCTTAGTTCATTGCCCAGCCACCGCCAGCGATCGCCAGGGAGTCAGTTCTCGGTTCTGTGATGCAAGGCTTTCTCCCCTTTGATTTAGGCAGCACTGCAAATACTGAATCTCAACAGAGATGGATGGGAGCCCAACTTTCGGAGAAGGATTTATTCTTCTTTCACTCTCTTTTTCTCTGGGCATATTGTTCCTTGTGGAGAGTAAATATATATCAGGAGTGGTTGGGCAGAGAGCATTCAAGGATGGGACAGAATCCAAAGAGGGGATGGAATGCTGAGGTCTGGCTGGGAAATGTGGGGATTTATTGGGAGGATTAATTAATGCAAATGGTTGTGATTTGAGAGCCAGGCGATGGGTCAATAATCCTTCAGGAAACAAATGTGAAAGCACTGGACATATGAACTAAAACAAATTAACCAGAGATAAAAAGGAATTTATTCTTAGAATAAAACAATAGAGCATGACTTGTAACATCTTTTACACGAGAAAAAAGCATCATAAATAACTTTGAGTAACTTTTATTCAGAGTTTTTATAATACCAATATGGTTTGCTAATAGATGCCATGCCATGTTCACTAATTTTATCTCGACTGAATGATTGCGACATTCCTCCTTTATCTTTCAAAATCTAACCCACCCAATACTTTTCTCTTTCTGAGCGAAAGAATTAAATTAGCTCCAACCATATTCAATTAAAAGAAAATAGAAGCACAGTAAAAAGAAGAGAACAAATGTTATTCCTCTTTATAATTTTAAAAAAATAGCAACTATCTAATTCAGTTATTATTTGTCAAATAAAAAATTTTGTTTCTTGATAATATAGAAATTTAAGTGTAAAAATTATTATTTTTATTGTTACTAGAAAACTCATCATGTAAAAGAATTAGATTAGGCTCACCTAAGATTTAGTATATGATCAAAATGGATGATATTCTTATCTTCTCTTAAACAATTTCAAGATTTTATATTTTTTTTAAGTAAATTGATAGTACATGGGATCAAGTAGGATAAAAAAAAAAAAAAAATAGAATAAAAAATGAAATATGATAAAAGTTATTTTATTTTATATTTCATAAACAGTGGAATAACAAATCAGATATGGCAATTATATTTTTAAAAAAAATAAATAAAAAATAAAGTAATAACTAAAATAAAAATACTGTTTTTAATGGAATAAATTATTTGCTTTCAATGGATTCCACTATTCTTTGAAACAAAATTTTATTTTTGTACTTAACAAAAAAAAAGTAAACTTTATAGGTTAAAAAAATTCTATCCCCCCAAACACGCTCTGATTCTCCGGCAAAAATCCGAAAGCACGCTCCTTAACTCAGGTCCCCATTGGATTCAATAAAAATATTTTATTCTTTTGTGGGAGTCCAGCTTCCAGCCTTTTTCAGAGTCGTAGAAGTAAATATAATGCAATGAAAGGCCTTGGCAACTAGCATAGTGTAAATTATATTAAATCTATGAAGACTTCTTTTATTTATTTGCAGGGGAATTAGATCAATGTGAAAAGGACTATGCCTTACGGTATTTTTTTTTAACTTTTATCTTGCGATGACCCTGTCCAAAAAGGAGGAGACCCCCCTTCCCTACAATCCTACTCATGAATCGCTCGCTGCCTTGGAGAGACTTAATCCATCACCATAATTCCCTGCTTCCCCTTTGCCTCTAATTCTTTAAGCCTTATATTCTTCTATCTCATCAGGGGCAATTAAAGAGGGTAGCTTTTTGATTTATGTGGGTGGAGGAATGATGAAGTGGTCCTCTACTTTTGATTTAGAAAGATGGCCATTTCCTTTTCTATCTTCGATTTGAGTGCAGCGATCCAATTTCGCATTCCCTTCGTCACGGTCTCCATCGCTCATGTCCAAATGATGGTTAGCTCTCGGCTTAATCAAAAGACCTCTCCAATTTTAAGCCCTGTTCGTCCTTTTTATTGGGTTGAGTGCTTGCCACTGGCCCATCCAAATTTCATAACTGAGTTGAAACTTCGGAAGCAATCTGAGTCAGTCCTCTAATAGTTTGTTTACCTTTTTTTTTTTTTTTTTGGCAAAACAGGGCAGGTGCCAAACAAAGGCCCTCTGGACCAAGGATATAATTGTGCGTCATAAACTGCGACTTACTTGGTGGCTAATGGGATCAATTAAAGCAAACTTTGCTGATCTTAGAACCCAAGCGTGGGCCAACGAGGCATGCGCCTAACTTAAGCCGCGCGAACCCCACAAGCATCATTGCCACGGAAAATGGCTCCTCTGCTTCCGAGAACGAACGTTGATTCAAATACCATATCATACGCTACGTCGTACCCCTTCTTTTGTGATAATAAAGTAAGGGGTCGTGTCTATCATAGAGAGTTTGCTTCTCCCCTTAAAATAAGCTTAATTTGGAGGTCACATTGATGGGCCACATTAGCCGAGGAAACGAAGGTGATTAAAAAGGAGACATAAAGCTGGATTAAGATAGATAATTACAGATCTTGTTTAAGATATGAAGAGCATTATGGCATATCGCTTTATTAGCTCCAGCATCTGAAAGTATTTGACGCGCCCAAAAACCTGAGTCGCACTCTTGATGTTTCAAGTGGCCCCAGGGCAAAGGTAGGTTTTTCTTGTCACTAACACTTTCTAAGATATTGCATGTGTGCAAGCCAAGGTGTGATACACATGGCCATAGGGAAATATGAAGGTGTAATTGAGCTGAGCATTAAGCTTGGGACTGATTGGGCTTGGCCTTTCATTTTTCTTTTTTCTTTTTTTTGTTTGGCAATATCAGAAGTCTCTGTTTTCTTCATCAATCTAGTCACCGTTATGGGTGAATATAGACAACCTGTTATCATCGTATGGATAACTGAGCTTGGCTTAAAATTTGAGATCGGTCTTGGTTTGTTAATTAGCCTAATTCATGTCTAGTTTCAAGTCAAAGCAAGCTCAGAAGTCTATTTCAAGCAACTTGATAACATTTATCTCATTGAAATCAATCCATACTTGGATCAAGTACGAATATATAGAACTTGAGCTGAGCATGATTCGAGCACTATTCAAGCTTAATCTGAAGCAAAATCTTTGACAGTCAAGTAGTTTGAAAACGGATGG